>LR738712.1:122118521-122260862 GCA_902687465.1 Secale cereale | reverse complement strand
AAAAAAAAGACTGAAGAAACACTAGAGTGAACTGAAGATACTGATAATAATATCATATGATTGAGTGAACAACTGAACATTGATGCATGCTTTCTAAACATTTATTGGTGAGTCAACTCTCTGAACATTGCCTGATACATAATTACTAAAACTAGCAGAAGATGTGACGACGGTCTGAACAATTACTAAAACTGAAATACTGAAACTGAAGAGAGAACACACACTATTCAACTAAATGAAACATTAATGAAATAAGAGCCAAAGATTTTGGAAGCTGCATTGCAGAGTGACTGAAAAATGAACAAATGAAAGCTAAAAGACTAGAAATAAAGAAAAAGACCCAACACAGAACAACAATGAAGAAGTACACTGATAACTGAAAAAAACTGTCTAAAGACTGATATGTAACTAAAATCTCAGGACTGAATTACTAAAGAATGATGTAAGCTTGAAGAATGAGAAACATAAGAGCTGAGAGCACTGGGCATTTACAAAACCTATGAATTATTGTGATAAATGAGTGAATCAACTACAGACTAAAATTTCAGGAGCGTTCCTGATGAGCATACATCTTGGCCAAACAACCAACTAACTGAGTGACACCGGCGACCATGACGATGAACTGAATCGAACGTGGGGAGAGGGATATCACAACGAGCAACACATGGACAGATTGGGCAGAGCGATAACAGCAAAGAGACAGGGGGTAAAGTACCTTGCGCCCCACCGCCGCCGGAGACTACTACCTCCCCCATCGATGGGCGCTTGTGGCGAGCACGACGGGAGAGCTCCGCCGAGCTCCCCTCTAGACCAACATCTCCCGTATCTGTGGCCGTCCATGTGAAATACGCCTCCCGCATTCAAGCTCTCCTTGCCGGGGACCCGCCGCGCGCCATCTCCGCCTGGCCGACCTGCTGCTAATCAACGGCGAGGAGCCCCACCTTTCCTCCGCCGTCTCCGCGGCCGCCCCTCCTCCGCTAATCCCCTCCTCAGCCAGAGACAAGACAAAAGTAGCCGCCCCCACCGACTGAATAGAAAGAAAACTGCGACAGGATGACCCGGTCCGCGGAGACTGAGGACAAACCAACGCACAGAGATTCGTGTGAATCCGACGGACAGAAAAAAGACCTGAGCCGAATTTAAAAACAGACGTCTGAAAAATAGTAAAACTGTAAATTTTTGTTTGTAATTTTCTCATACTTTAAAATATACTGTATATTTTGCATGCAGGAGCACGTGCTCCCACGTATTTCCGATCTTCAGGTATTTTACATTAAAGAAAAGGTAATCTCCCGGGAAGAAAATTCAACGGCAGATGTGCTGTCCCATTCAATCATGAATCATCGACTGTAAAGAATACTAGTACTATAATAAAAAATACATTATGAGTACTGATGTTTCAGTAACGAAGATGAATCCTTTGAACCGGTCGTGCTAACGTCAGATGAAGTAGACGTGTGTGTGCCGTAGCCGCTTGTCGACGTCGACTGTGTCACACTGAACGAAGATAGCCCGCTCGGCAAAGACACCAGCGGCCCGTACGTCGGCACGGGCATACTGCCGGGGAGCACCGGTAGCTGACTAGCATCCTTGGACTGAAGCACGGCCATGGCCGCTCTCATGGACGGCCGCGCGCTCGGGTCCGGGTGCGCGCACCAGAGCCCGGCGACCATCACGCGCTCCACCTCCGTCTTGTCGTACTCGCCGTCGAGCCGCTCGTCGGCCCCGTCGAGAAGGGCTCCCCGACCATACAGGTCCCAGACCCACTCCACCAGCCGGAACAGTCCGTTCTTCTCGGCAGGATCATGCAGCAGACTCACCGGCCTCCTTCCGCACGCGACCTCCAGCAGAAGGACGCCGAAGCTGTAAACGTCCGACTCGGCGCTGGCCCTGCCAGTGATCATGGACTGCGGATCCACGTAGCCTGGTGTCCCCGACACGGCGGTCATCGTCTGCGTCCCGACGGCGTGGTCGATGAACCTCGCCAGCCCGAAGTCTCCTAGCTTGGCGCCGAAGGACTCGTCCAGCATCACGTTGCTCGGCTTGATGTCGCGGTGCACAACGCATTGCTCCCACTCCTCGTGGAGGTACAGCAGTGCCGAGCCCAGCCCAGTTAATATCTTCATCCTGTTGTTGCATCCAGCAAGAATCATTCACGCCGATTAATTTCAATCAATAGCTCTTCTTTGAGTGTCAATCATTGATTTACTTACCTCATCGGCCATGTCAAGAAGGTGCCCTTGCCGTGGAGATGGATGTCCAGGCTGCGGTTGGGCATGAGCTCGTAGACGAGCAGGAGCTCGTTGCGGCCGTGGCACCAGCCGACGAGCTGCACCAGGTTCCGGTGCCGCAGCTTGCTTATCACATTGATCTCTGACGTGTACTCCCTCTTCCCCTGCATCGACGAGTCCTTGGAGAACCGCTTTATAGCCACGGCGAGGCGAGGCTCTTTCAGGTTGCCTCGGTACACCGCGCCAAAGCCGCCTTGCCCGAGCTTCTCCTCTTCCGCGAAGTTCCTCGTCGCATCCGCCAGCTCCTGGTACGGGAATCGCCTCGGTCCCGTACTCCCCATCTCAATCTCCACCGCTGGATCGCCGTCTTCGTCCTCCGAGCCCATGTCATCCTCCTCAACCTCTTGCTTCTTCTTGTTCCCACGACGACATATCAAGATTACTGCGGCGACGATGACGAGCACCAGGAACAGTGTCGCCCCGGCACTTGCTCCCGCTATAACTGCTGAACTGTGGCTGCCACTGCCACTGCCACTGCCACGGGAGGGTGGTGCTGGTGGGACGACGGTGACCGCCCTGGGTTCCAAGGACGAGTTGAAGTACCATGAACTTAGCTGATGTAGCTCTACGGACGAGGACGTCCCGGCGGAGAAGCCGACGGCGACCTGCTCCGGCAATGCGCTCTTGAGGTCAACCTTGGAGCTAAGGCTGTAATTCCGGCCTCGGCCATCGCCGAGCCATAGCGTCAGGGACAGAAGGCTGGAAACGTTGTCGTACTGTATGAGAGCGGTCATGTTCCCCATGAGGCTGAAGCTCGGCAGGGACTTGGTTACTACGGATCGAACGGAGTTGACGTCGATGCCGAGGTGGTCATAAGTGGCGTCGGGATCAGATACCTGGGTATCGTTGAAGGTGTCGAACTCGACGGCGACGAACCGGCTGTCCCCCGTCGCTGTGGCGTTGGTGCTCTGGTTGGTGAGGCCGAGGTCGAAGCCGTAGGAATCGTACGGGAGGACCGACGGGTAGCCGGCGAGGAAGAAGGCCATGCCTTTCCCCTTGTTGTTGATGTCGGGGATGCCGATGGCGAAGGAGAAACGCGTGGTGAAGCTCGCCACCTGGCCCGTGGCCTTGTCCCAGAGCAGCATCGGCTGGGCGTTGTAGGACACCCGGCCCGCGCTGTTGCCGATGCCGGCGAACTTGTTGGCGCTGATGTCGATCCACCCGACGCTGAAGGAGGCGTCCCCTTCGATCCTGAAGTCCTTCTGATCTTGAGAGCTGAAAGTTGAGTAGTTGAAGAAGAGGGAGGCGGCGGGAGGAGGCAGGTGGCAGCAAACACAGAGGACGAGGAGGAAAGCGCAGGTGGCTGCCGGCGTGATCTCGGCCATCGCCCGCCCCTGGCGCTGGTGCACAGTGTCAAGGTGCCTTGGTCCTTTCCAAAAGAGACCGTATATAGGATAGCGTGGCGTGCTCGATCTTGTGTAGAAAGACTCGAAGAACAGGTCAACTGGCAATCAGTGGGTGCATCTGTTTAACACTCTTATATTTTTATGCAAGCAGGCACATGGGAGATAATCCAGTGTGGAACCACATCGACCACTGACTGCCCACTCCAGCGTGGACCGAGACCAGTGTGCTCCGTCCCAGCTTCGCCCCTCCACCCGCATTAATCTATATTACTACTATTTAAAAAAGCAAATTTCTTGAGTAGGGCATTTTGGAGACCGAGTTCCATGAAGCTTATTATTTTAAATAGTTCAAAATTCATAAATTTTAGTTTCAAAAAATTCTGAAAAAAGTACACATGTATGCAAGGATGTAAAGTGTATGTGTGAAAATTTCACGATGAAATACCTTGAATTGCAAGCGGTAAAAAAAACCAAAATCATGGACTTTATAGATGAACAGTACATATGCTAAAAGGCCCTAGATTTATTTTTTTGTGTAGCACACATTTTAATGTATTTCGACCTGAAAATTTGCACACATATACATTATGTATCTAGGTATATGTGTATTTATTTTCAGAATTTTTTGAAACTAAAAAGTTTGAATTTTAAAGTTTTCAAATAAAGGCCTCCATGGAGCTCGGTCTCCGTTTGGCATTTTCGAAATTTCTTCTTCTTTAAACGCATCCATATAATCTACACACAATAACCCAGATCAATGAGAGCCGCACGATCAAACCCACTCAATTAAACCTAACCATCAACATAACAACCAGTCCTCATCACAAGTGTGTCTAGCAATTAAAAAGGCATACGAAAACTCTGCCATACATGGTACGCAGGAACGGATCCTGCACCCATATAATCCCACCCCTAAATTAGCGCTAACCTTCCAATCTAATCCTAAATTTAGCGCTAACCTCTTTACCGCACAAATCTGCCCCAAGCAAAGTGGACGCGCATGAGGCAACCAATGGCGTAGAAGGCCGCGCGCGATCCGATGGTGTGGCTGCGCCCGCTCCCTCGCCTCTTCGGTTGCACAAATCTTCTCTCTGAGCACGAAGTGGACACACACGGGGTGGCTGCCGGGAAACCAGACCGCGCGCGATCTGCCGATGCGGCGCCGCCCGCATCGCTCGCCTCCCGTCGCCTTTCAGGCCTCACCGGTCCTCTTCCTGAGCATGAAGTGGACGCACGCAGGGTGGCCGCCGACAAACGAGGCCGCTCGCGATCCCCGGTGCGGTAGCGCCCGTGTCCGTCGCCTCTCCGGTCTCCTTCCTAAGCACGACGTGAGTGCAAGCAGTGCAGCCGCCGGTGAACGAGGTCGCGCGCGAACACGCTGTCGGAGATATTGGCCACGGGTGTCCTCATCAACCACCCATGGTATTTCAAGATAATTGGGGGCCGCCTGTTATCCCCCGGCCGCATGCTCATCAGGCCGCCTCCTGGAACAACTCAGCCCAGGAGCCGGCTTCCAGCAGGCGGCAGGGGCCCGAACAGGCGGCAGCTCCATAGCCAGCAGCTAGCAGATGGCCCTACGCTTCCCCCTCGGGACGCGTGCTGGGGGACCACGACAAGGCTAAGGCATGGATACAGTTGAGCATGTCCTTAGACAATCTATAAGAGCGTGGCTACAGTGAATGCGTGTCTTATGGGCGCCTCTTAAGCGGCGTATCACTGTAGCCATGCTGCCAGTGACCAAGCCTCGGTCAGAGGAAGCCACGATCCCACTACCCACAGACGGCAGGGCCAGCAGGCGGCTAGCCCCACCGGCCAGCGGGTGAACCAGAGACAAGCAGCCCCTGGCAGGCGGCCGGCGGAGACGGTCCGCCTGGTAGCAGGCGGCTCACCGTACCCTAGGAGTCTGAACCTCATCAAGATGATGAGACAGAACATGGCGGTAGTGTAAGGCAGGAGACGGCGGCACTGTAGCCATTCCCCTCCTGACGATGATGCCGTCAGCAGAAGAGCGCCTACAGTGAAAGGTAATCACGAGGGCCCACAGACGGCGGGTCCCAGCAGACAGGCGGAGAGGCCGGCACCCGAAGACGCTGACAGGTGGGGGCTATTCCGTCTGGATTACTATTGTACCCCTAGGGGGTAGGCCTATATAAACCCCCCAGGGTCCTCCATGGTGAGGGGTTGGACTCTAAGAAGAAGAGAAAGGTAGAGAGGGAGATAGGGAGAAACCCTAGCCACCATTCCGATTCCCTAGAGCGAAGGAAGAGAGCTAGCCTTGTCCTTCTTCCTCCTCTAGACGACACAGCTCAAGGAGCAACCTTGTAGGTACTCTACTGACATTAGTCATGACGCGGAGTCTCCGCAGAGCAAGACTAGGGGTGTTATCTCCTCGGAGAGCCCCAAACCTGGGTAAGATCCGTAGGCGTCCTAAGTTTCGCCTTATCCCACTTCCAGGGCCCGGCGACGTTTTATTGTCCCCATGCATGATAAGCCATCCGTTGGCATATGTCGCACCAAAACCCCGACATTTGGCGCCCACCATGGGGCAAGGTGCACCGTCGTCCGGAGACATGTTCTGGACGGGAACCCTGTTCCTCCCTGGCGAGTACAGCCAGCCCGGCACGCCCGCAGGCGTGGATACCGGGATGCTTAGCGGCGCTGAGGCCGCATGCGCCGCGAGCGGACTCGCCGACCTTCTCGTCGACATCCACATCCACGACGAGCCCTCTCCGACCGCAGAGCCAGTCGCCCCGGAGAGCTGCCTCATCGAGCTCCTCAACAAGCTTCACATAGTCGACGAGCGCACCTCCGACATGGAGTCCGTGAAGGAAATATGCCCTAGAGGCAATAATAAAGTTGTTATTTATATTTCCTTATATCATGATAAATGTTTATTATTCATGCTAGAATTGTATTAACCGGAAACTTAGTACATGTGTGAATACATAGACAAAAACAGAGTGTCCCTAGTATGCCTCTACTAGACTAGCTCATTGATCAAAGATGGTTATGTTTCCTAACCATAGACATGAGTTGTCATTTGATCAACGGGATCACATCATTAGGAGAATGATGTGATGGACAAGAGCCATCCGTTAGCTTAGCACTATGATCGTTTAGTTTTACTGCTATTGCTTTCTTCATGACTTATACATGTTCCTATGACTATGAGATTATGCAACTCCCGAATACCGGAGGAACGCCTTGTGTGCTATCAAACGTCACAACGTAACTGGGTGATTATAAAGATGCTCTACAGGTGTTTCCGAAGGTGTTTGTGGTGTTGGCATAGATCAAGATTAGGATTTGTCACTCCGAGTGTCGGAGAGGTATCTCTGGGCCCTCTCGGTAATGCACATCATAATAAGCCTTGCAAGCAAATGACTAATGAGTTAGTCACGAGATGATGTATTACGGAACGAGTAAAGAGACTTGCCGGTAACGAGATTGAACTAGGTATAGAGATACCGACGATCGAATCTCGGGCAAGTAACATACCGATGACAAAAGGAACAACATATGTTGTTATGCGGTTTGACCGATAAAGATCTTCGTAGAATATGTTGGAACCAATATGAGCATCCAGGTTCCTCTATTGGTTATTGACTGGAGATGAGTCTCGGTCATGTCTACATAGTTCTCGAACCCGTAGGGTCCGCACGCTTAACGTTTGATGACGATCGGTATTATGAGTTTATGAGTTTTGATGTACCGAAGGTAGTTCGGAGTCCCGGATGAGATCACGAACATGACGAGGAGTCTCAGAATGTCCGAGACATAAAGATTGATATATTGGACGACTATATTCGGACACCGGAAGTGTTCCGGAAAAGTTTCGGATCTAACCGGATTGCCGGAGGGGGTTACCGGAACCCCCCACGAAGGGGATGGTCCGTAGTGGGCCTTGAGGAAAGAAGAGAGGCAGCCCATAGAGGCTGGCCGGCGCCCCACCAGGGAATCCTAGTTGGACTAGGATTGGGGGGCGCCACCTCTCCCTCTCCTTCCTTTCCCCCTCTTCCTTCTTGGTGGACTCCTACTAGGAATAGGATTGCAATCCTATTCCTAGTAGGATTGCCTCCCTGGCGCGCCATAGAAGGGCTGGCCGGCCCCTCCCCTTGCTCCTTTATATACGGGGGCAGGGGGCACCCTAGGACACACAAGTTGATCAGTTGATCTCTCCCAACCGTGTGCGGTGCTCCCCTCCACACAAACACACCTCGGTTATACCGTTGCAGTGCTTAGGCGAAGCCCTGCGCCGGTAACTTCATCATATCCGTCACCACGCCGTCGTGCTGATGAAACTCTCCCGTGAAGCTCAACTGGATCAAGAGCTCGTGGGACGTCATCAAGCTGAACGTGTGCTGAACGCGGAGGTGCCGTACGTTCGGTACTTGATCGGTTGGATCGCGAAGAAGTTCGACTACATCAACCGCGTCACTAGACGCTTCCGCTCCCGGTCTACGAGGGTACGTAGACACACTCTCCCCCTCGTTGCTATGCATCTAGTAGATAGATCTTGCGTGATCGTAGGAAATTTTTGAAAATACTACGTTCCCCAACAGTGGCATCATGAGCCAGGTCTATGCGTAGATG
Source organism: Secale cereale (assembly GCA_902687465.1). Classification (NCBI taxonomy): domain Eukaryota; kingdom Viridiplantae; phylum Streptophyta; class Magnoliopsida; order Poales; family Poaceae; genus Secale; species Secale cereale. The sequence continues at coordinate 122,252,632 of LR738712.1, read as the reverse complement.
ATATGCACGAGTAGAACACAATGAGTTGTGGGCGATACTAGTCATACTGCTTACCAGCATGTCATACTTTGCTTCGGCGGTATTGTGAGATGAAGCGGCCCGGACCGATATTATGCATACGCTTACGCGAGACTGGTTTCACCGTTATGAGCACTCGTTGCTTAAATGTGACTGGCGGGTGTCTGTCTCTCTCACTTTAGCTGAATCAAGTGTGGCTACGCCCGGTCCTTGTGAAGGTTAAAACAACACATACTTGACGAAACATCGTTGTGGTTTTGTATAAGTAGGTAAGAACGGTTCTTGCTAAGCCCGTAGCAGCCACGTAAAACTTGCAACAACAAAGTAGAGGACGTCTAACTTGTTTTTGCAGGGCATGTTGTGATGTGATATGGTCAAGACATGATGAGATATACGTTTTTGTATGAGATGATCATGTTTTGTAAAGTTATCGGCAACTGGCAGGAGCCATATGGTTGTCGCTTTATTGTATGAAATGCAATCGCCATGTAATTGCTTTACTTTATCACTAAGCGGTAGCGATATTCGTAGAAGCAATAGTTGGCGAGATGACAACGATGCTACGATGGAGATCAAGGTGTCGCGCCGGTGATGAAGGTGATCATGACGGTGCTTTGGAGATGGAGATCAAAAGCACAAGATGATGATGGCCATATCATGTCACATATTTTGATTGCATGTGATGTTTATCTTATTATGCTTCTTATTTTGCTTAGTTCGACGGTAGCATTATAAGATGATCCCTTACTAAATTTCAAGGTATAAGTGTTCTCCCTGAGTATGCACCGTTGCGAAAGTTCGTCGTGCCGAGACACCACATGATGATCGGCTGTGATAAGCTCTACGTTCAAATACAACGGGTGTAAGCCAGTTTTGCATGCGCAGAATACTCGGGTTAAACTTGACGAGCCTAGCATATGCAGATATGGCCTCGGAACACTGAAGACCGAAAGGTCGAGCGTGAATCATATAGTAGATATGATCAATATAAGATGTTCACCATTGAAAACTACTCCATCTCACGTGATGATCGGACATGGTTTAGTTGATTTGGATCACGTGATCATTTAGATGACCAGAGGGATGTCTATCTAAGTGGGAGTTCTTCAAGTAATATGATTAATTGAACTTTAATTTATCATGAACTTAGTCCTGGTAGTTTTAGCATATCTATGTTGTAGATCAATAGCTCGTAATGTTGCTCCCCGTTTATTTTTTATATGTTCCTAGAGAAAACAAAGATGAAAGATGTTAGTAGCAATAATGTGGAATTGTTCCGTGATCTGAGGATTATCCTCATTGCTGCACAGAAGAATTATGTCCTCAATGCACCGCTAGGTGACAGACCTATTGCAGGAGCAGATGTAGACGTTATGAACGTTTTGACAAAAGCTCGGTATGATGACTACTTGATAGTTTAAGTGCACCATGCTTTACGGCTTAGAACCGGGACTTCAAAAACGTTTTGAACGCCACGGAGCATATAAGATGTTCCAAGAGTTGAAATTAGTATTTCATACTCATGCCCGTGTCGAGAGGTATGAGAGCTCTGACAGTACTTTGCCTACAAGATGGCGGAGAATAGCTCAACCAGTGAGCATGTGCTCAGATTGTCTGGGTACTGCAATTGCTTGAATCAAGTGGGAGTTAATCTTCCAGATAAGATAGTAATTGACAAAGTTCTCTAGTCACTATCACCAAGTTAGTAGAACTTCGTGATGAACTATAATATGCAAGGGATGACAAAAGTAATTCCCGAGCTCTTCGCGATGCTGAAATCGGCGAAGGTAGAAATCAAGAAAGAGCATCAAGTGTCGATGGTTAACAAGACCACTTGTTTCAAGTAAAGGGAAAAGGGATAGAAGGGGAACTTCAAGAAGAATGACAAGCAAGTTGTCACTCCCACGAAGAAACCCAAAGCTAAACTCAAGCCTGAAACTAAGTGCTTCTACTGCGAAGGAAATGGTCACTGGAAGTGGAACTACCCTAGATACTTGGCGGATAAGAAGGATGGCAAAGTGAACAAAGGTATATTTGATATACAGATTATTGATGTGTATTTTACTAGTGTTCATAGCAACCCCTCGGTATTTGATACTGGTTTAGTTGCTAAAGAGTAGTAACTCGAAATGGGAGTTGCATAATGAACAGAAACTAGTTAAAGGATGAAGTGACGATGTGTATTGGAAGTAGTTCCAAGATTGATATGACCATCATCGCACACTCCCTATACTTTCGGGATTAGTGTTGAACCTAAATAAGTGTTATTTGGTGTTTGTGTTGAACATGAATATGATTTGATCATGTTTATTGCAATACGGTTATTCATGTAAGTTAGAGAATAATTGTTGTTCAGTTTACATGAATAAAACCTTCTATGGTCATACACCCAATGAAAATGGTTTGTTGGATCTCGATCGTGTGATACACATATTCATAATATTGAAGCCAAAAGATACAAGGTTAATAATGATAGTGCAACTTATTTGTGGCACTGCCGTTTAGGTCATATTGGTGTAAAGTGCATGAAGAAACTCCATAGTGATGGACTTTTGGAATCACTTGATTATGAATCACTTGGTGCTTGTGAACCATGCCTCATGGGCAAGATGACTAAAACTCCGTTCTCCGGAACTATGGAGCGAGCAACAGATTTGTTGGAAATCATACATACTGATGTATGTGGACCGATGAGTGTTGAAGCTCGCGACGGGTATCATTATTTTCTGACCTTCACTGATGATTTGAGCAGATATGGGTATATCTACTTGATGAAACACAAGTCTGAAACATATGAAAGGTTCAAAGAAATTTCAGAGTGAAGTAGAGAATCATTGTAACAAGAAAATAAAGTTTCTACGATCTGATCGTGGAGGAGAATATTTGAGTTACGAGTTTGGTCTTCATTTGAAACAATGTGGAATAGTTTCACAACTCACGCCATCCGGAACACCACAGCGTAATGGTGTGTCCGAATGTCATAATCGTACTTTATTGAATATGGTGCGATCTATGATGTCTCTTACCGATTTACCACTATCGTTTTGGGGTTATGCTTTAGAGACAGCTGCATTCACGTTAAATAGGGCACCATCTAAATCCGTTGAGACGACACCTTATGAACTATGGTTTGGCAAGAAACCAAAGTTGTCGTTTCTTAAAGTTTGGGGCTGCGATGCTTAGGTGAAAAAGCTTCAACCTGATAAGCTCGAACCCAAGTCGGAGAAATATGTCTTCATAGGATACCCAAAAGAGACTGTTGGGTACACCTTCTATCACAGATCCGAAGGCAAGATATTCGTTGCTAAGAATGGATCCTTTCTAGAGAAGGAGTTTCTCTCGAAAGAAGTGAGTGGGAGGAAAGTAGAACTTGATGAGGTAATTGTACCTTCTCCTGAATTGGAAAGTAGTACATCATAGAAAATTGTTCCAGTGATTCCTACACCAATTAGTGAGGAAGCTAATGATGATGATCATGAAACTTCAGATCAAGTTTCTGCTGAACGTCGTAGATCAACCAGAGTACGTTCCGCACCAGAGTGGTACGGCAACCCAGTTCTGAAAGTCATGTTACGAGACCATGATGAACCTACGAACTATGAGGAAGCGATGATGAGCCCAGATTCCGCAAAATGGCTTGAGGCCATGAAATCTGAGATGGGATCCATGTATGAGAACAAAGTGTGGACTTTGGTTGACTTACCCGATGATCGGCAAGCCATCGAAAATAAATGGATCTTCAAGAGGAAGACCGATGCAGACGGTAATATTACTGTTTATAAAGCTCGACTTGTTGCGAAAGGGTTTTGACAAGTTCAAGGAGTTGACTACGATGAGACTTTCTCACCTGTAGGGATGCTTAAGTCTGTCCGAATCATGTTAGCAATTGCCGCATTTTATGATTATGAAATCTGGCAAATGGATGTCAAAACTGCATTCCTGAATGGATATCTCAAAGTAGAGTTGTATATGATGCAACCAGAAGGTTTTGTCGATCAAAAAGATGCTAACAAAGTATGCAAGCTCCAGCGATCCATCTATGGACTCGTGCAAGCTTCTCGGAGTTGGAATATACGCTTTGATGACGTGATCAAAGCATATAGTTTTATAAAGACTTTTGGAGAAGCCTGTATTTACAAGAAAGTGAGTGTGAGCTCTGTAGCATTTCTGATATTATATGTGGATGACATATTGTTGATTGGAAATGATATAGAATTTCTGGATAGCATAAAAGGATACTTGAATAAGAGCTTTTCAATGAAAGACCTCGGTGAAGCTGCTTATATATTAGGCATCAAGATCTATAGAGATAGATCAAGACGCTTAATTGGACTTTCACAAAGCACATACCTTGCTAAAGTTTTGAAGAAGTTCAAAATGGATCAGTCGAAGAAAGGGTTCTTGCCTGTGTTACAAGGTATGAAGTTGAGTAAGACTCAATGCCCGACCACTACAGAAGATAGAGAGAAAATGAAAGTCATTCCCTATGCCTCAGCCATAGGTTCTATAAAGTATGCCATGCTGTGTACCAAGCATGTTGTGTACCTTGCCATGAGTTTGACAGGGAGGTACAATAGTGATCCAGGAGTAGATCACTATACAACGGTCAAAATTATCCTTAGTAACTGGATGACTAAGGAAATGTTTCTCGATTATGGAGGTGATAAAGAGTTCGGCGTAAAGGGTTACGCCGATGCAAGCTTTGACACTAAATCCAGATGACTCTAAGTATCAATCTGGATGCGTATTGAAAGTGGGAGCAATTAGCTAGAGTAGCTCCATGCAGAGCATTGTAGACATAGAAATTTGCGAAATACATACGGGTCTGAATGTGACAGACCCGTTGACTAAACTTCTCTCACAAGCAAAACATGATCACACCTTATTACTCTTGGGTATTAATCACATAGCGATGTGAACTAGATTATTGACTCTAGTAAACCCTTTGGGTGTTGGTCACATGGCGATGTGAACTATGGGTGTTATTCACATAACGATGTGAACTGTCGGTATTAAATCACATGGCGATGTGAGCTAGATTATTGACTCTAGTACAAGTAGGAGACTGAAGGAAATATGCCCTAGAGGCAATAATAAAGTTGTTATTTATATTTCCTTATATCATGATAAATGTTTATTATTCATGCTAGAATTGTATTAACCGGAAACTTAGTACATGTGTGAATACATAGACAAAAACAGAGTGTCCCTAGTATGCCTCTACTAGACTAGCTCATTGATCAAAGATGGTTATGTTTCCTAACCATAGACATGAGTTGTCATTTGATCAACGGGATCACATCATTAGGAGAATGATGTGATGGACAAGACCCATCCGTTAGCTTAGCACTATGATCGTTTAGTTTTACTGCTATTGCTTTCTTCATGACTTATACATGTTCCTATGACTATGAGATTATGCAACTCCCGAATACCGGAGGAACACCTTGTGTGCTATCAAACGTCACAACGTAAATGGGTGATTATAAAGATGCTCTACAGGTGTTTCCAAAGGTGTTTGTGGTGTTGGCATAGATCAAGATTAGGATTTGTCCCTCCTAGTGTCGGAGAGGTATCTCTGGGCCCTCTCGGTAATGCACATCATAATAAGCCTTGCAAGCAAATGACTAATGAGTTAGTCACGAGATGATGTATTACAGAACGAGTAAAGAGACTTGCCGGTAACGAGATTGAACTAGGTATAGAGATACCGATGATTGAATCTCGGGCAAGTAACATACCGATGACAAAAGGAACAACGTATGTTGTTATGCGGTTTGACCGATAAAGTTCTTCGTAGAATATGTAGGAACCAATATGGGCATCCAGGTTCCTCTATTGGTTATTGACCGGAGATGAGTCTCGGTCATGTCTACATAGTTCTCGAACCCGTAGGGTCCGCACGCTTAACGTTTGATGACGATCGGTATTATGAGTTTATGAGTTTTGATGTACCGAAGGTAGTTCGGAGTCCCGGATGAGATCACGGACATGACGAGGAGTCTCGGAATGTCCGAGACATAAAGATTGATATATTGGACGACTATATTCGGACACCGGAAGTGTTCCGGAAAAGTTTCGGATTTAACCGGATTGCCGGAGGGGGTTACCGGAACCCCCCACGAAGTGGGATGGTCCATAGTGGGCCTTGAGGAAAGAAGAGAGGCAGCCCATAGAGGCTGGCCGGCGCCCCACCAGGGAATCCTATTTGCACTAGGATTGGGGGGCGCCACCTCTCCCTCTCCTTCCTTTCCCCCTCTTCCTTCTTGGTGGACTCCTACTAGGAATATGATTGCCTCCCTGGCGCGCCATAGAAGGGCTGGCCGGCCCCTCCCCTTGCTCCTTTATATACGGGGGCAGGGGGACACCCTAGGACACACAAGTTGATCAGTTGATCTCTCCCAACCGTGTGCGGTGCTCCCCTCCACAGAAACACACCTCGGTTATACCGTTGCAGTGCTTAGGCGAAGCCCTGCGCCGGTAACTTCATCATATCCGTCACCACGCCGTCGTGCTGACGAAACTCTCCCGTGAAGCTCAACTGGATCAAGAGCTCGTGGGACGTCATCAAGCTGAACGTGTGCTGAACGCGGAGGTGTCGTACGTTCGGTACTTGATCGGTTGGATCGCGAAGAAGTTCGACTACATCAACCGCGTCACTAGACGCTTCCGCTCCCGGTCTACGAGGGTACGCAGACACACTCTCCCCCTCGTTGCTATGCATCTAGTAGATAGATCTTGCGTGATCGTAGGAAATTTTTGAAAATACTACGTTCCCCAACAGTCCGTGGGCTCCTCTGACCCACCAGTTGACATGGTCATCGACCTCGACGCAGCGTCCGTCGATTCCTTCCCCGAGCACGTGGTGATCATCGACGATCCTCTCCCTACTGCAGCCTGCAGCAGTGGTGTCAGCACCGTCACGGAGGTGCTAGCCACCAGCCATGACAAGCCTTCCGATGGGTCGGGCCAAGACTCGCTGCAAGCGGCCATGCAGAGCCTCTCCGCCCCATCGTCGTGGGGACGGACGATGTGGCGCTAGAGGCACTCCGCATCTCGCTCCTCGACAACGCCAACAAGCTGGCCGCTTCCTGGCGCCTCACCGAAGCCTACCACCGCGAGATGGACCATGCCATATCCGGCACGCCGGCTGCTGGCATGCCTAGCCGGGCTGGTGTCGTTCGCGATCGCGGCGGGGTGCTGGCAGACATGCTGGGGGCCCCGTGGCCCGTATACCCCACTCCATCGGAGAACCTAAGGGCTGCCCAGGCGGCAGTTGATGAGCTCGTCCACTTGGAGGGAGACGAGTTTCGCTGCATGACTCAGCACGCCCGCCAGCTCCTCGACGCGGCCGCCGCACAGCAGGTGGCCCATCGCCGGGCATCAGAGGCCGGCGCGCAAGCAGATAACCACCCCCTTCGGTGGGAGCAAGGAGCCACGTCTAACTCTCCAACAGTCGGCACCCGCAATCGGCGTGACTCAGAGCCGGCTGCTAGCCGCAGCGGACGAACCCGCATCACCATCGAGCACTATCAAGACGGCTATAGAGCGGCGAGAGGAACGCCCACCTCCTCCTCGCCTAGAGAGGTGTGTGTCTCCTCCGCCTGTTGACCACCCCTCTCTCGCAGGCCGCTTGGGCCGTCGCGAGGGAGTCGGGGAGAATGACGCCCGCCATCGCCTTGACCGACTGGCTCGGTCCCAGGCGATTGAAGAAGAAGATGATCTCTGCCCAGCCTGCTTCGGCCCCCACATCCGTAACGAGCCGTTCCCCAAGGTCTTCTCGCTCCCCAGAGATACCCCCAAGTACAACGGATCGGTAAAGCCGGAGGACTGGCTGGTGGACTACTCCACGGCTGTCAGCATAGCAATCGGCAACAGGCGTGTTGCGGTGAAGTACGTGCCACTCATGCTCCAGGGCACGGCCCGGACGTGGTTGAACAACCTCAAGCCCAACAGCATCAATGGCTGGTTGGACTTCACCGACGCCTTCGCCCTCAACTTCACCAGCACCTATAAGCGTCCTCCCAAGCCGCGCCAGCTCTCCTTATGCGTCCAAGGCCCGAATGAGTCTGCTCGAGATTACCTGACGCGTTGGGCAGAGCTGCGCAACTCTTGCGAGGGAGTGCACGAGGTGCAAGCCATCGGGTACTTCACAGTCGGATGCAGAGAAGGCACCTTGCTCAAGCACAAACTCCTCTGCGACGAGCCCGCCACGCTGGACGAGCTGCTGAGCATAGCAGACAAGTACGCCACTACCGACTCCTCCATGAAGTCAGAACTACAAGTAGATGCCTCCGGAAAGATGGCTCCTCCGGCTCCTAAAACGCCAGCTGAAGAGTCCAGTCTGCGCCAGCACCAGACTGATCACAAGCGCAAGGCCCACCCGGCGGCTTCCAACAGCCGGCTGGTGGCAGCTGTCGACGGCCAGTAGCCAGAAGCACAAGTAGGACCCAAACTCCAGAAGGGTGACAAGCCAGCCTAGCAGCCCGCTTTCTCCTTCGACCAAGCTCTGGATGCCCCCTGCAAGTTTCACAGCGGCGCGAAGCCTTTCAATCACACCACAACAAAGTGCCATTGGCTCACGCGGATTGCCAGAGGGGAGGCTCTGCCACCGCCGCCTGCTGGGCAGGCGGCTCCGCCTCCCAAACCACCGGCTGCTCGTCCAGGCGGCCAGATCCAGGATGAGTTCCCAGAAGAGAACGGGGCCTACGTCGTCTTCACAAGCCAAGCGGACGATAGGCACAGCCGGCGCTAGCAGCGCAGAGAAGTCAATACTGTTGCCATTGAAGCCCCAGAATTCATGCACTGGTCTGAAAGGCCCATCAGCTGGAACCGTGAAGATCACCCGACTATCATGCCTTCACCAAGGGCTTATGCCTTGTTTCTAGATGCACCTCTCTCCATCGACAGGTGGGCCTGTCGGTTATCCCGAGTGCTAGTAGACGGCGGCAGCAGCATCAACATCATGTACCGCGATACCATGGAAAAATTGGGCATCAAAGAAAAACAGCTTCGGCCTACTAGGACTGTGTTCCACGACATTGTACCAGGCCTCTCTTGCTCACCAATTGGCAAGGCCAAGATTGATGTCCTGTTTGGTGACAAGAAGCATTTCTGGCGAGAGCCGGTCTGGTTTGAAGTGGTGAACCTGGAAAGCCCTTATCACGTGATTTTGGGCCGGCCAGCTCTTGCAAAGTTTATGGCAGTACCCCATTACGCCTACCTCAAGATGAAGATGCTGGGTCCCAAAGGAATAATCACCATAGCCGGGGACTATGAGAAGTCCATCGCTTGTGCGACTACCAGTAGCCGTCTGGCCGAGTCCCTTGCCGTAGCTGAAGAGAAGCGCCGCTTGGAGCGGTTGGTGGCAATGACTGGCGAGCAGCCGGCCATACCAGCCGATCCCAGGGAGGCGGAGCCGCAAGGCTCATTCCAGCCGGCCAAGGAGACAAAGAAGATTGCGTTGGACCCGTCTCACCTAGAGCGATTTGCTGTCATAGGGTCAAACCTAGACAGCAAATAGGAAAAGCGAGCTCGTCGATTTCCTCCGTGAGAATCGGGACATCTTTGCATGGTCCCCCAAAGACATGTTGGGTGTCCCGACGGATTTCGCCGAGCACAACCTACATGTGAGAGAAGATGCAAAGCCTGTCAGGCAGCCGCTCCGCCGCTTGTCAGAAGAAAAAAGAAGAGTTGTTGGAGAAGAGGTCGCCCGCCTGCTAGCAGCCGGCTTCATTATGGAAGTGTTCTATCCTGAGTGGCTCTCCAACCCCGTGCTAGTGCTGAAGAAGAATAACAAATGGCGCATGTGCATTGACTACACCAGCCTCAACAAAGCTTGCCCTAAAGATCCGTTTGCTCTGCCGTGAATAGATCAAGTGATTGACTCCACAGCCGGATGCGAGCTGCTGTCATTCCTTGATGCCTATTCCGGCAGATCAAACTTGATCCGGCCGACCGCCTAAAGACTGCCTTCCTCATGCCATTTGGGGCCTTCTGCTACCTGACCATGACGTTCGGCTTGAGGAATGTCGGCGCCACTTTTCAGCGTTGCATGCAGAAGTGTCTCCTCAAGCAACTTGGCAGAAACGCCCACGTTTACGTGGACGATATCGTGGTGAAGACGGAGAAGAGGGGAACTCTCTTGGAGGACCTCCAGGAGACCTTTGAAAACTTGCGCCGCTTTCAGGTCAAGCTAAACCCGGAGAAATACGTCTTCGGGTACCAGCAGGCCAGCTCCTTGGCTTCCTGGTATCTGAACGAGGCATCAAGTGCAACCCCGCAAAGATCAAGGCCATTGAAAGAATGGAGAGACCGACTCGCATACGAGACGTCCAGAAGTTCACCGGATGCCTGGCATCGCTCAGCCGTTTCATCAGCCGGCTGGGTGAAAAGGCACTCCCACTGTACCAACTGATGAAGAAAACCACTTGCTTTGAGTGGAATGACAAGGCGGATGAAGCCTTCCAGCAACTCAAGAAAGTGTTGTCCACGCCGCCTGTCCTGGCGACGCCAACAGACAAGGAACCCATGTTCCTTTACATAGCCGCCACCAGCCGGGTGATCAGCACTGTGATTGTGGTTGAACGGCCAGAGGACGGCAGAGCCTTGCCTATCCAGAGGCCGGTCTACTACTTGAGCGAGGTGTTGTCAGTCTCCAAGCAGAACTACCCCCACTACCAAAAGATGTGCTATGGCGTGTACTTCACCACCAAGAAACTCAAGCAGTACTTCCAAGAGCATCCGATCACAGTCGTATGCACGGCCCCGCTTGCTGAAATCATGGGCAACAGAGATGCTTCAGGAAGAGTGGCGAAGTGGGCCATTGAGCTGGCCCCCTTTACCATCTTCTACCAGCCCGCACCACCATCAAATCGCAAGCTTTGGCCGACTTCCTCGTCGACTGGGCCGAGACCCAGTACCTGTCGCCTGCTCCAGATTGAACCCATTGGCGGATGCACTTTGATGGATCAAAGATGCGCACTGGCTTGGGAGCCGGCGTCGTCCTCACCTCTCCCATGGGCGGCAAGCTCAAATATACCCTGCAAATCCACTTTGCCACCTCCAACAATGTGGCCGAGTATGAGGCACTCATTCACGGGCTTCGGATGGCCAAAGAGATTGGCATCCGCCGGGTGCTGTGCTATGGTGACTCAGACTTGGTTGTCCAGCAGTCCTCCGGGGACTGGGACGCCAAGGACGCAAACATGGCGAGTTACCGTTTCCTTGTCTAGCAGATCAGTGGGAATTTTTACGGCTGCGAGTTCCTCCACGTGCCACGAGCTGACAATGTGCAAGCCGACACCTTGGCACGAATCGGCTCCACCCGCCAAGCAATAACAGCCGGCGTGTCCCTCCAATGCCTGTGCAAGCCGTCCATCAAGCCTTCACGAGAGTCAGAGTCAATCTCCATACCAGCCGATCCTGGAGCAGACGGCCCGACAACCTCAGCAGCCGGCCCGGGGACTGCTCCAGCAGGTGGCTTAGATACTCCAACTCCAGCAGAGGGCACAACAGCCACCGCGCCGGTTCCTAGCCCGGGGACTGCTCCAGCGGACGGCCAAGAAGCGTCAGCTCCAGCAAACGGCCCAGGGACTGCTGTAGCCGGCCTGGGGACTTCAGAAGTACAGTAGGCGGCTCATCCTAGCCCTCTGCCTCCTAGCCCAACCGCCCTGGTCTCAATTGCAGAAATAACGGGAGTCTCAACGCCGTCTTGGGCACAGCCAATCCTCAATTTCCTGCTCAGAAGAGAGCTGCCAGCAGACGAAACTTTGGCATGGCAAGTTCAACGCCGAGCTTCAGCATATACAATAGTTAACAGAGAGCTTGTCAGAAGAAGTGCAACAGGCATCTTCTAGCGCTGCATGGAAACAGAAAAGGGCCTAGCTATTCTGAAGGATATTCATCAAGGGGACTTCGGCCACCACGCGGCCTCAAGATCCCTCGTTGCCAAGGCTTTCCACCACGGCTTCTTCTGGCCGACTACTTTGGACGACGCCAAAGACCTAGTTAAGAAGTGCAATGGCTGCCAGCGCTTCAGTTCTAAGCAACACTTGCCGGCTTCTGCACTCAAGACCATTCCGATCACTTGCCATTTGCTGTCTGGGGACTTGACATGGTGGGTCCCTTCAAGACAGCCCGAGGCGGCCTGCTACCTCTTGAGTTTGCGTTGTATTCCCTTGAAGAGGAAAGGGAGATGCAGCACAGTAGCATAAGTATTTCCCTCAGTTTTTGTGAACCAAGGTATCAATCCAGTAGGAGACCACGCGCCAGTCCCTCACACCTGCACAAACAAATAAGAACTTCGCAGCCAACGCGATAAGCGGTTGTCAACCCCTTTACGGTCACTTACGAGAGTGAGATCTGATAGAGATGATAATTTATATTTTTGGTATTTTTGGTTTAATAAAACAGCAAATAAAAGCGGTAAAAGTAAAGTAGATGTAGATTGATATGTTGAGAATAGACCCGGGGGCCATAGTTTTCTCTAGTGGCTTCTCTCATGATAGCGATATTCTACGGCGGGTAAACAAATTACTGTCGAGCAATTGATAGAAAAGCGAATAATTATGAGACTATCTAGGCATGATCATTGTATATAGGCATCACGTCCGAGACAAGTAGACCGACTCCTGCCTGCATCTACTACCATTATTCCACACATCGACCGCTATCCAACATGCATCTAGTGTATTGAGTTCATAAGAACAGAGTAACGCCTTAAGCAAGATGACATGATGTAGAGGGATAAACTCAAGCAATATGATGTAAACCCCATCTTTTTATCCTCGATGGCAACAATACAATACGTGCTTTGCTGCCCCTACTGTCATTGGGAAAGGACACTGCAAGATTGAACCCAAAGCCAATCACTTCTCCCATTGCAAGAACTATAGATCTAGTAGGCCAAACCAAACCGATAATTCGAAGAGACTTGCAAGGATATTATGAGCACACATAAAAAGTTTAGAGAAGAACCAAATATCTTTCATAGATAACCTTGATCATAAACTCACAATTCACCGGATCTTGACAAACACACCGCAAAAAGAGATTACATCGAATAGATCTCCTCGAAGACCGAGGAGAACTTTGTATTGAGATCCAGAGAGAAAGAAGAAGCCATCTAGATACTAGCTATGGACCCGAAGGTCTGTGGTAAACTACTGACAACTCATGGTGAGGGCGATGATGATGATGATGAAGGCCTTTGTGATGGACCCCCCTCCGGTGGAGCTCCGAAACAGGCTCCAAGATGGGATCTCCACGGGAACAGAAGCTACGGCGGTGGAATTAGAGTTTTCTCTCTGCGTATGGAGTTTCTGGGGTACGTGGACTTATATAGGAAGAAGGAGGGCACCGGGGGACGCTCGAGTGGGCCTCGAGGCAGGGGCGCGCCCCCCACCCTCGAGGGCCACTCAAGGCTCCCCTGATGTGGTTCTCAAGTTCCTCTGGCGTGATTTTCTCCAAAAATATCTCTCGCGAAGGTTTCATTCCGTTTGGACTCCGTTTGATATTCCTTTTCTGCAAAACCCTGAAATAGGCAAAAAAAAAAACAGCAATCTGGACTGGGCCTTTGGGTTAGTAGGTTAGTCCCAAAAATGATATAAAAGTGAATGATAAAGCCCATTAAACATCCAAGACTTCATAAATAATAGAATGGAACAATCAAAAATTATAGATGCGTTGGAGACGTATCAAGCATCCCCAAGCTTAATTCCTGCTCGTCCTCGAGTAGGTAAATGATAAAGAAAGAATTTTTGATGTGGAATGCTAACCAATATAGTGTTTCAATGTAATTCTCTTAATTGTGGCATGAATGTTCAGATCTGAAAGATTCAAGATAAAAGTCTATATTGACATTAGAAAAAACGCTAAAGAAAGTTATCCCTACAAAATCATATAGTCTGGCTATGCTCCCTCTTCATCACACAAAATATTCATATCATGCACAACCCCGATTTCAACCAAGCATTTGTTTTCATACTCGATCTTTTCAAACCTTTCAACTTTCACGCAATACATGAGCGTGAGCCATGGATATAGCACTATGGGTGGAATAGAGATGGTTGTGGAGAAGACAAAAAGGAGGGAGATAGTCTCACATCGACTAGGCGTATCAACGGGCTATGGAGATGCCCATCAATAGATATCAATGTGAGTGAGTAGGGATTGCCATGCAACAGATGCACTAGAGCTAAATATGAATGAAAGCTCAACAAAAGAAACTAGTGGGTGTGCATCCAACTTGCTTGCTCACGAATACCTAGGGCATTTGAGGAACCCATCGTTGGAATATACAAGCCAAGTTCTATAACGAAAATTCCCACTAGTATATGAAAGTGACTAAACATGAGACTCTCTACAATGAAGAACATGGTGCTACTTTGAAGCACAAGTGTGGAAAAAGAGAGTAGCAATTGTCCCTGTTTCTTTTCTTTTTTCTTTTTTCTTTTTTCTCTTTTTTTGGGCCTTCTTTTTTTCTTTGGCCTTTTTTTCCTTTTTTTCTTCTTTTTTTTCTTTTTTTGCGGAGGGGCTTTATAGATTCAGCCTTTCATCCCATGGGTCAATGCTCCAATACTGATGATAATCACACTTACATTACAACACGATATTACAACTCGATACTACAACAACAAAGTATGACTCTATATGAATGCCTCCGGCAGTGTACCGGTATGTGCAATGGAACAAGAGTGACATGTATGAAAGAATATGCATGGTGGCTTTGCCACAAATATGATGTCAACTACATGATCATGCAATGGCAATATGACAATATGATGCGTGTCATAAGATCGGAACGGTGGAAAGTTGCATGGCAATATATCTCGGAATGGCTATGGAAATGCCATGATAGGTAGGTATGGTGGCTGTTTTGAGGAACAATATGGTGGCTGTTTTGAGGAAGGATATATAGTGGGTTTATGGCACCGGCAAAAGTTGCGCGATACAAGAGAGGCTAGCAATGGTGGAAGGGTGAGAGTGCGTATAATCCATGGACTCAACATTAGTCATAAGAACTCATATACTTATTACAAAAAGCTACGAGTCATCAAAACAAACCAATCAACGCATGCTCCTAGGGGGGAGGTTGGTAGGAGTTAACCATCGCGCGCTCCCGACCTCCACACAAACGTTGGCACTCTACAAATACCTCATGCTCTAACTTCGTCACATAGCGGTTCACCATACGTACATGATACAGGAATCACTAACCTTAACACAAGTGTTTCTCAATTTCATAATAACTCCACTAGCATGACTCTAATATCACTATCCTCATGTCTCAAAACAGTTATCAAGTATCCAACATCTCATTCTATTCAATGCACTTGGTGTGATTTTTTTTACTACATTGACATTGGATGTCTATCATGTGAAGACTAGTTTCTTTAGCTTAAACACATTACCATGCTGTTTTGATAGACTCTCAAATAGATATAAGTGAAGGATGAGAGTTCAACAATTTCTACAAAATATTACCACCACCATGCTCTAAAAGATATAAGTGAAGCACTAGAGCAAAAACTATTCAACTCAAAAGATATAAGTGAAGCACATAGAGTGTTCTAACAATTTCTAGGCCATATTTAACTCTCTCAAATAGGTGTGTCCAGAAAGGATTATTGTGGCAAACTAACAAGCAAAGACTCAAATTATACAGGACGCTCCAAGCAAAACACATATCATGTTGCGAATAAAAATATAGCTCCAAGTATAGTTACCGATGGATGAAGACGAAAGAGGGGATGCCTTTCCGGGGCATCCCCAAGCTTAGGCTTTTCATTATCTTGAATTTACTTGGGGTGCCATGGGCATCCCAAGCTTAGGCCTTTGCTACTCCTTGTTCCATAGTCCATCAAAGCAATACCCAAAACTTGAAAACTTCACAACGCAAAACTTAGACAAAAATTCTCGTGAGCTCCGTTAGTATAAGAAAGCAAACCACTACTTAAAGGTGCAGCAATGAATTCATTCTTTGTTTATATTGGTGTTAAACCTACTGTACTCCAACTTATCTAATGTTCATATCCTCCAATACTACTCATAGATGCATCGGAATAAGCAAACAACACACGAAAAACAGAATCTGTCAAAGACAGAACAGTCTGTAGTAATCTGCAGGGTTTGCCTACTTCTAGAACTCCAAAAAATTAAAACTAAATTGATAAATTTACGCAATTTGTGTACCAATCATCTGCAAAAAGAATGAACTAAAAATCACGCTCCAGTAAAATCCCACAACTACTTTAGCGAGCGCTAACGATTCTGTTTTTCACAGCAAGATCACATAAACTTCGCACAAGTCTTCCCAAAGGTTCTACTTGGCACAAACACTAAACGAAACATGAAACCACATCTAATCAGAGGCTAGATGCAATATTATTCCCTAACAGCAACAAAAACTAAAAACATAAAATTGGGTTGCCTCCCAACAAGCGTATCATTTTACGCCCCTAGCTAGGCACGATACAAGATAGATCTAGGTATTGCCATCTTTGGAAGGCAATCCATAAGTGGCTCTCATGATAGATTCATATGGTAATTTGATTTTTCTTTCTAGTAAAGTGTTCCATGCCTTTCCTTAACGGAAATTGGAATCTAATATTTCCTTCCTTCATATCAATTATTGCACCAATCGTTCTAAGGAAAGGTCTACCAAGAATAATAGGACATGAAGGATTGCAATCTATATCAAGAACAATGAAATCTACGGGCACATAATTCCTATTGGAAACAATAAGAACATAATTAATTCTTCCCATAGGTTTCTTAATAGTGGAATCCGCAAGATGCAAATTTAAAGAACAATTATCAAGCTCATGGAACCCTAGCAAATCACAGAAAGTTTTTGGGATAGTGGAGACACTTGCACCCAAATCACACAAAGCATAGCATTCATGATCTTTTATTTTTATTTTTATAGTAGCTTCCCACTCATCATAAAGATTTCTAGGGATAGAAACATCCAACTCAAGTTTTTCTTCATAAGATTGCATCAAAGCATCAACTATATGTTTAGTGAAAGCTTTATTTTGACTATAAGCATGCAGAGAATTTAGCACGGATTGCAACAAGGAAATACAATCAATCAAAGAGCAATTATCATAATTGAATCCCTTGAAATCAAAAGTAGTGGGTTCATCACTATGCAAAGTTTTAATCTCTTCACTCCCACTTTTAGCAATTTTAGCATCAAGATCTAAAAACTCTGAATCATTGGGACACATTAAAGAAGAAATATCTCCAATCCTATCTTCATCAAGATTAATACTAGAAAACAAGGATCTAATAGGAGACACATCAATAACTTTCAGATCTTCATCTTTATTTTCATGATAACTAGAAGAACACAATTTAATATAATCCTCTCTTTTAGCACGCATTCTAGCGGTACTTTCTTTGCATTCATCAATGGAAATTCTCATGGCTTTGAGAGACTCATTGATATCATGCTTCGGTGGGATAGATCTAAGTTTCAAAGAATCAACATCAAGATTAGTTCTATCCACACTTCTAGCCAATTCATCAACCTTAAGCAATTTCTCTTCAAGCAAAGCATCGATATTCTTTTGCGAGACCATAAACTCTTTAACACTAGTTTCAAATTCAGAAGGCATATTTCCATAAGAGTTGTCGTTGGAATTACCATAATTATTAGAGGAATTACTAGGAAAAGGCCTAGGATTAAAATTACCTCTATAAGCATTGTTACCAAAATTATTCCTACCAACAAAATTCACATCCAAAGATTCATTGTTATTCTCAATCAAAGTGGAAAAAGGCATATCATTAGGATCAGAAGAAGCACTTTTAGCAGCAAACAATTTCATAAGTTCATCCATCTTTCCACTCAAAACACTAATTTCTTCGATAGCATGCACTTTTTTACTAGTAGATCTTTCGGTGTGCCATTGAGAGTATTTAACCATAATATTATCTAGGAGTTTGGTAGCTTCTCCTAAGGTGGTTTCCATGAAAATGCCTCCGGCGGCCGAATCTAAAAGATTTCTAGAAGCAAAATTCAAGCCAGCATAAAAGTTCTGAATAATCATCCATAGATTCAAACCATGTGTAGGGCAATTACGTATCATCAATTTCATTCTCTCCCAAGCTTGTGCAACATGCTCATGATCTAGTTGCTTAAAATTCATAATATCGTTTCTAAGAGAGATGATCTTAGCAGGTGGGAAATACTTAGAGATAAAAGCATCTTTGCACTTATTCCACGAATCTATACTATTTCTAGGCAAAGAGGAGAACCAAGTTTTAGCACGATCTCTAAGTGAAAACGGAAATAACTTCAATTTCACTATATCGTTATCCGTGTCCCTTTTATTTTGCATATCACACAAATCAACAAAGTTGTTTAGGTGGGTAGCGACATCTTCACTAGGAAGGCTGGAGAATTGATCTTTCATGACAAGATTCAACAAAGCAGCATTGATCTCACAAGATTCAGCATCGGTAATAGGAGCAATCGGAGTGCTAATAAAATCATTGTTGTTGGTATTGGAGAAGTCACACAATTTGGTATTGTTCTGAGCCATAGTGACAAGCAAGCAATCCAACACACACAAGCAAACAAGAAGCAAGCGAACGATAAACACACAGCGGAAGAAGGGCGAATAAAACGGCAAGGGTGAAGTGGGGGAGAGGAAAACGAGAGGCAAAAAACGTAATGCGAAGGATAAGGGTTTGTGATAGATACTTGGTATATGACTTTTGCATAAGCCTCCCCGGCAATGGCGCCAGAAATTCTTCTTGCTACCTCTTGAGCTTGCGTTGTATTCCCTCGAAGAGGAAAGGGAGATGCAGCACAGTAGTGTAAGCATTTCCCTTAGTTTTTGAGAACCAAGGTATCAATCCAGTAGGAGACCACGCGCCAGTCCCTCGCACCTGCACAAACAAATAAGAACTTCGTAGCCAACGCGATAAGGGGTTGTCAATCCCTTTATGGTTACTTACGAGAGTGAGATCTGATAGAGATGATAGTTTATATTTTCGGTATTTTTGGTTTAATAAAACAGCAAATAAAAGCAGTAAAAGTAAAGTAGATGTAGATTGATATGTTGAGAATAGACCCGGGGGGCATAGTTTTCTCTAGTGGCTTCTCTCATGATAGCAATATTCTACGGCGGGTAAACAAATTACTGTCGAGAAATTGATAGAAAAGCGAATAATTATGAGACTATCTAGGCATGATCATTGTATATAGGCATCACATCTGAGACAAGTAGACCGACTCCTGCCTGCATCTACTACTATTACTCCACACATCGACCGCTATCCAGCATGCATGTAGTGTATTGAGTTCATAAGAATAGAGTAACGCCTTAAGCACGATGACATGATGTAGAGGAATAAACTCAAGCAATATGATGTAAACCCCATCTTTTTATCCTCGATGGCAACAATACAATATGTGCCTTGCTACCCCTATTGTCACTGGGAAAGGACACCACAAGATTTAACCCAAAGCCAAGCACTTCTCCCATTGCAAGAACTATATATCTAGTAGGCCAAACCAAACTGATAATTCAAAGAGACTTGCAAGGATATTATGAGCACACATAAAAAGTTTAGAGAAGAACCAAATATCTTTCATAGATAACCTTGATCATAAACTCACAATTCATCGGATCTCGACAAACACACCGCAAAAAGAGATTACATCGAATAGATCTCCTCGAAGATCAAGGAGAACTTTGTATTGAGATCAAGAGAGAGAGAGAAGAAGCCATCTAGATACTAGCTATGGACCCGAAGGTCTGTGGTAAACTAGTCACAACTCATGGTGAGGGTGATGATGATGATGATGAAGGCCTCCGTGATGGATCCCCCTCCGGTGGAGCTCCGGAACAGGCTCCAAGATGGGATCTCCACGGGAACAGAAGCTACGGCGGTGGAATTAGGGTTTTCTCTCTGCGTATGGAGTTTCTGGGGTACGTGGACTTATATAGGAAGAAGGAGGGCACCGGGGGACGCTCGAGTGGGCCTTGAGGCAGGGGGGCGCGCCCTGGGAAGGGGGCGCGCCCCCCACCCTCGAGGGCCACTCGAGGTTCCCCTGATGTGGTTTTCAAGTTCCTGTGGCATGATTTTCTCTAAAAATATCTCTCGCGAAGGTTTCATTCCGTTTGGACTCCGTTTGATATTCCGCAAAACCCTAAAATAGGCAAAAAAACAGCAATCTGAACTGGGCCTTTGGGTTAGTAGGTCAGTCCCAAAAATGATATAAAAGTGAATGATAAAGCCCATTAAACATCCAAGACTTCATAAATAATAGCATGGAACAATACAAAATTATAGATATGTTGGAGACGTATCACGGCCTGACGCATTTGCTCGTTGCAGTGGACAAGTTCACCAAGTGGATCGAGGCGAAGCCAATCAAGAAACTCAAGGGCCCAACTGCTGTGACCTTCATCGCAGACATCATAGTCTGGCATGGCATACCGCACAACATCATCACCGACAACGGCACAAATTTTGCCAATGGCGCATTGGCCCGTTTCTGTGCTACACAGGGCATCCGACTGGACTTAGCGTCTGTTGCCCACCCCCAGTCAAACGACCAAGTTGAGCGCACTAACGGCCTTATCCTATCTGGCATCAAGCCCCGGCTGGTCGAGCCTTTGAACGATCAACCGGCTGCTGGATCGAAGAGCTGCCGTCTGTCCTCTAGAGCCTCAGGACAACTCCAAAAAAATCAACCGGCTTCACTCCATTCTTCCTCGTCTATGGGGCCGAGGCCGTCATCCCAACAGATGTTGAGTTTGACTCGCCTCGCGTCAGCATGGACATGCTGGAGGAGGCCCGGCTGGTAGCACTCCGCCGGTCCGCCATCTATCAGCAGGGTCTCCGTCGCTACCACAGCCGGCGGGTCAGGCCACGCTCCTTCCACGAGGGGGATCTTGTGCTCCGGCTCATCCAGCGAACAGCCGGCCAGCACAAGCTCTCGGCTCCTTGGAAAGGACCCTTCATCATCAGCAAGGTACTAGGCAACGATGCCTACTACCTCATCGATGCGCAGAAGCCAAGAGCACGCAAGAGAGACGACTCAGGCAAGGAGTCGGAGCGCCCGTGGAACGCAAACCTACTTCGTCACTTTTATAGCTAAAGACAGTATGTGTCGCGCTATCTACTTTATTTTGAGAAACAATGGGACCCCCGAGGAGTTCTCGGAGACTGTCCAACCCTTTATCTATATGATAAGAATTATGCCTATGAATGAGTATTTTTCATTCTTTCGTCCAGAACCGAGACCAAGCAGACGGCCTGGGGACTTGTCGCCTGACCCTATGTTTAAACTTTTATTCAAAACAGTCGGACAAGTAATGTGATGGCTTCCAAGCCCTCTCCCACCTACAGTCACAGACTCACAGAACGCGGTTGTCCGACTAGCGGGAGTCAAAGGCAGGAAGTGGTGCCCACATGAAAAATGGCTAAGTAAAAATAAACATAGGGCAAGACGGCCCTTCATACAAGTTGGCCGGCTGCTGAGCAGCCGGCCAGCCGGCTTCTGGCTTAGCCACACCGCGTTCCAGAGGGCGGGATACTTGCCTATTTGGAAAACAGCTAAGTACCTCACCCAGCCACAGACCACAGAGTGGCTGTCTGGCTGGCAGGACGGCGGTTAAAGGAGACAGCAAAAGAAAAACGCCCGAAGGAACAAAGGACGGTGCTAATCCCAGAACCCGGCAAACAGCATAAACATATGCAACATTAAGAGAATGTTTATAGTAAAAATGCCTCGAAGGCCGCCTTCCAGCAGTAACTTACTGATACACACAGTGGGTGGAATTATTCGGACTAACCCTACCAAGTCTTAAGAAAAAACAGGAATTGAGAGATACACGAATGACGCCTAAGGTGCAGCAGGCGGAGCAGGTGGCACCACGGGGCCGGCTGCTGGGGGAGCCGCCTGATGGGCTTCAGCCCGGTTGCCTCCTGCAGCAGACGACGCTGTCTCGCTGGGCCCGCTTGTAGAGGCCTGATCGGGCTGATGGCAAGCAGACGGCTCTGCCTCCTGGGAGCTGGCTTCCTCGTCGCTGTCTCCCTCCTCCTCGCCGTCATCACTGGAGGCGATCTCCTCGTCCAGATCTTCCGACACCGCCAGGTCTAGCCCAAAGTTGTCAGGCGGCACCACATGACCGTTCTCATCCAGCTCTGGGATGAAAATGACGGTGTCGGCGTACTCGGCGAGGGAGGCGGCACGCCTGACGAGATCTCCTTGCACCGCTGCCAGTTCGGGCTCAGCTTCCACGCGAAAGGTCTCCAGCTGGGCAAAATCCAGGTCCGGGTACGACCCGTTGGAGAATTCCAGGGCGGTCCGCGCATCGGCCCTTGCTGCGGCACCCTTCCAGGCTTCAAAGCGGCGGCTGGCCACCTCCAGCCAGTCGGTAGTCCAGCTGGGAGTGCGGAGTACTGGAACGCCTATCCAGAGGGCGGCCAGTACTTGGGCACCAGCGCGTTGCAGGCGGCGGAGCAGGCGGTGGGCCGGCTGGAGGCGCGCCTTGACAGCAAGCAGCTGTTCGATGGGAGTCCGGGGCGCGTTGGGCGCAATCACCAGGCCCGCCTCGCGCCTCTCGTCGCGCTGGGCCTCGATGACATGGCTGGCGGCCACAGAGTGGCCCGAGAAGAATTCTGCAAGAACTAGACAAAGAGTCAGAAGAAAGAAAGCTAGCTGTAGCAGACGGCGAGCACAAGAAAGAAGGGCAGGCGGCTTACCGTCGACCATGACTGCAATGGCCCCGTAGCCGTCTTGCAGAGCCGCCTCGTTCTCGGCCCAGTTCGAGCGCTCGGTCTCGAACTCAGCCCGAAGGAGCATCTCGGCGTCCGCCAGTTTCCCAAGCTCCGCCTTGTGCATCGCCGCCTGGTCTGCCAGCTCCTTGGCCAGGCGGTCACGATCCTGGGCGGCGAGAAGGTGCTCCTGCTCCTTGGTGACGAGCTCCGCCTAAACGTCGCCCAGCTAGTTGCGGAGGTTGGTCGTAACCGCTGGCAAGAGAGGATGAAGAACATCAGCATCAGCAAAAAAAAAGACAACCTTGGAGTTCCAAGCCGCCTGCTCAGCAGCCGGCTCTGAACTCGGGGACTACACCCAGTGGGTGCGCTGACGCGCCCCCACAAGGAGGAGAAGAACACTTACCCTGGCTGTTGGCCAGTGCAGTTGCGCCAGCTCTTGACACCGGGAGTTGAAGGAAGCCACCCGAAGGTCGTGGTAATCCTGCAGCAAGAAACAAGTTAGCCCACAAAGTATACCTTGGAGTTCCAAGCCGCCTGCTCAGCAGCCGGCTTGGAACTCGGGGACTACACCCAGTGGGTGCGCTGACGCGCCCTCACGGAAGAAATTGAAGGAATAAAAATTAAAACAAAGAATCAACATGCCCGAACGGAAGTTCGCGTGGCCAGGAACTCCCGCATAGCTGTCTGCATGACCTCGCCCAGAGAATTGAAGCGGTCTAGGACGTCTCACGATGCAACGATCAATGCACCGCCACCTCCGGGCATCCAGCCTGGCGGTGATACGTCCATTTTGCATCATGCTTACACGTTGATATTTATTGCATTATGGGCTGTTCATACATGTTTTGTCACAATACTTATGCCTTTTCCCTCTTATTTTGCAAGGTTTACATGAAGAAGGGGGAAAGCCGGCAGCTGGAATTCTGGGCTGGAAAAGGAGCAAACTCTGGAAACCTATTCTGCACGACTCCAAAAGCCCCGAAACTCCGCAGGACATTTTTTGTAAAATATAAAAAATATCTGGCGGAAGAAATCCACGAGAGCGGCCACTGGCTGGCCTCGAGGGTGGGGGGCGCGCCCCCTTCGCAGGGCGCGCCCCCCTGCCTCGAGGGCCAGCCGGTGGGCCCCAGGTGCCCATCTTCTCCTATATGAAGCGTTTTGACCTGAAAAAAAAAATCAAGGAGAGGCTTTCGGGACCAGACGCCGCCGTCTCGAGGCGGAACCGAGGCGGAAACCAATCTAGGGCTCCGGCAGAGCTGTTCTGCCGGGGATACTTCCCTCCGGGAGGGGGAAATCATCACCGCCGTCGTCACCAACAACTCTCCCATCTTGGGGAGAGCTATCTTCATCAACATCTTCACCAGCATCATCTCCTCTCAAACCCTAGTTCATCTCTTATATCCAATCTTTGTATCCAAACCTCAGATTGGTACCTGTGGGTTGCTAGTAGTGTTGATTACTCCTTGTAGTTGATGCTAGTTTGTTTATTTGGTGGAAGATCATATGTTGAGATCCATTATGCATATTAATATACCTCTGATCATGAACAATATTATGTCTTGTGAGTAGTTACTTTTGTTCCTAAGGACATGGGAGAAGTCTTGCTATTAGTAGTCATGTGAATTCGGTCTTCGTTCGATATTTTGATGAGATGTATGTTGTCTCTCCTCTAGTGGTGTCATGTGAACGTCGACTACATGACACTTCACCATTATTTGGGCCTAGAGGAAGGCATTGGGAAGTAATAAGTAGATGATTGGTTGCTAGAGTGACAGAAGCTTAAACCCTAGTTTATGCGTTGCTTCGTAAGGGGCTGATTTGGATCCATATGTTTCGGGCTATGGTTAGGTCTACCTTAATACTTCTTTTGTAGTTGCGGATGCTTGCATTAGAGGTTAATCATAAGTGGGAGGCTTGTCCAAGTAAGGTCAGCACCCAAGCACCGGTCCACCCTGTTGGGGAACGTAGTATTTTAAAATTTTCCTACGATCACGCAAGATCTATCTACCAGATGCATAGCAACGAGAGAGAAGAGTGTGTCTACGTACCCTCGTAGACCGGAAGCGGAAGCGTCAAGTGACGCGGTTGATGTAGTCGAACTTCTTCGCGATTCAACCGATCAAGCACCGAACGTACGGCACCTCCGTGTTCAGCACACGTTCAGCTTGATGACGTCCCACGAGCTCTTGATCCAGTTGAGCTTCACGGGAGAGTTTCGTCAGCACGACGGCGTGGTGACGGATATGATGTATTTACCGGCGCAGGGCTTCGCCTAAGCACTGCAACGGTATGACCGAGGTGTGTTTCTGTGGAGGGGGGCACCGCACACGGCTGGAACAATTCAACTTGTGTGTCTTTGGGTGCCCCCCTGCCCCCGTATATAAAGGAGCAAGGGAGGAGGGCTGGCCGGCCTCCTATGGTGCGGCTAGGGCAATCCTACTAGGAATAGGATTGCAATCCTATTCCTAGTAGGAGTCCACCAAGAAGGAAGAGAGGGAAAGGAAAAGAGGGAGAGGTGGCGCCCCCCAATCCTAGTCCAACTAGGATCCCCTGGCGGGGCGCCGGCCAGCCTCTATGGGCTGCCTCTCTCCTTTCCTTCAAGGCCCACTATGGACCATCCCCCTCATGGGGGGTTCCGGTAACCCCCTCCGGCAATCCAGTTAAATCCGAAACTTTTCCGGAACACTTCCGGTGTCCGAATATAGTCGTCCAATATATCAATCTTTATGTCTCGGACATTCCGAGACTCCTCGTCATGTCCGTGATCTCATCCGGGACTCCAAACTACCTTCGGTACATCAAAACTCATAAACTCATAATACCGATCGTCATCAAACGTTAAGCGTGCGGACCCTACGGGTTCGAGAACTATGTAGACATGACCGAGTCTCATCTCCGGTCAATAACCAATAGCGGAACCTGGATGCTCATATTGGTTCCTACATATTCTACGAAGATCTTTATCGGTCAAACCGCATAACAACATACGTTGTTCCTTTTGTCATCAGTATGTTACTTGCCCGAGATTCGATCGTCGGTATCTCCATACCTAGTTCAATCTCGTTACCGGCAAGTCTCTTTACTCGTTCCGTAACACATCATCTCGTGACTAACTTATTAGTCTTTTTGCTTGCAAGGCTTATTGTGATGTGTGTTACCGAGAGGGCCCAGAGATACCTCTCCGACACTCGGAGTGACAAATCCTAATCTTGATCTATGCCAACACCACGAATACTTTCGGAGACACCTGTAGAGCATCTTTATGATCACCCAGTTACGTTGTGACGTTTGATAGCACACAAGGTGTTCCTACGGTATTCGGGAGTTGCATAATATCATAGTCATAGGAACATGTATAAGTCATGAAGAAAGCAATAGCAGTAAAACTAAACGATCATAATGCTATGCTAACGGATGGGTCTTGTCCATCACATCATTCTCCTAATGATGTGATCCCGTTGATCAAATGACAACTCATGTCTATGGTTAGGAAACATAACCATCTTTGATCAATGAGCTAGTCTAGTAGAGGCATACTAGGGACACTCTGTTTTGTCTATGTATTCACACATGTACTAAGTTTCCGGTTAATACAATTCTAGCATGAATAATAAACATTTATCATGATATAAGGAAATATAAATAACAACTTTATTATTGCCTCTAGGGCATATTTCCTTTAGTCTCCCACTTGCACTAGAGTCAATAATCTAGCTCACATCGCCATGTGATTTAATACCGATAGTTCACATCGTTATGTGAATAACACCCATAGTTCACATCACCATGTGACCAACACCCAAAGGGTTTACTAGAGTCAATAATCTAGTTCACATCGCTATGTGATTAATACCCAAGAGTAATAAGGTGTGATCATGTTTTGCTTGTGAGAGAAGTTTAGTCAACGGGTGTGTCACATTCAGATCTGTATGTATTTCGCAAATTTCTATGTCTACAATGCTCTGCATGGAGCTACTCTAGCTAATTGCTCCCACTTTCAATACGCATCCAAATTGATACTTAGAGTCATCTGGATTTAGTGTCAAAGCTTGCATCGGCGTAACCCTTTACGACGAACTCTTTATCACCTCCATAATCAAGAAATATTTCCTTAGTCATCCAATTACTAAGGATAATTTTGACCGCTGTACAGTGATCTACTCCTGGATCACTATTGTACCTCCCTGTCAAACTCATGGCAAGGTACACAATGTGTTTTGTACACAGCATGGCATACTTTATAGAACCTATGGCTGAGGCATAGGGAATGACTTTCATTCTCTCTATATTTTTCTGCCGTGGTCTGGCTTTGAGTCTTACTCAACTTCACACCTTACAAGTCAGGCAAGAACTCCTTCTTTGACTGATCCATTTTGAACTACTTCAAAATCTTATCAAGGTATGTACTCATCGAAAGTCTTATCAAGCGTCTTGATCTATCTCTATAGATCTTGATGTCCAATATGTAAGCAGCTTCACCAAGGTCTTTCTTTGAAAAAACTCCTTTCAAACACTCCTTTATGCTTTCCAGAAAATTCTACATCATTTCTGATCGGCAATATGTCATTCACATATACTTATCAGAAAGGTTGTAGTGCTCCCACTCACTTCTTGTAAATACAGGCTTCACCGCAAGTCTGTATAAATCTATATGCTTTGATCAACTTATCAAAGCGTATATTCCAACTCCGAGATGCTTGCACCAGTCCATAGATGGATCCCTGGAGCTTGCACATTTTGTTAGCACCTTTAGGATTGACAAAACCTTCGGGTTGCATCATATACAATTTTTCTTTAATAAATCCATTAAAGAATGTAGTTTTGTTATCCATTTGCCAGATTTTATAAAATGCGGCAATTGCTAACATGATTCGGACAGACTTAAGCATCGCTACGGGTGAGAAAGTCTCATCGTAGTCAACTCCTTGAACTTGTCGAAAACCTTTCGCAACAAGTCTAGCTTTGTAAACAGTAACATTACCATCAGCGTCGGTCTTCCACTTGAAGATCCATTTATTTTCGATGGCTTGCCGATCATCGGGCAAGTCAACCAAAGTCCGCACTTTGTTCTCATACATGGATCCCTTCTCAGATTTCATGGCCTCAAGCCATTTTGCGGAATCTGGGCTCATCATCGCTTCCTCATAGTTCGCAGGTTCATCATGGTCTAGTAACATGACTTCCAGAACTGGGTTGCCGTACCACTCTGGTGCGGAACGTACTCTGGTTGATCTACGACGTTCAGCAGAAACTTGATCTGAAGTTTCATGATCATCATCATTAGCTTCCTCACTAATTGGTGTAGGAATCACTGGAACTAGTTTCTGTGATGTTCCACTTTCCAATTCGGGAGAAGGTACAATTACCTCATCAAGTTCTACTTTCCTCCCACTCACTTCTTTCGAGAGAAACTCCTTCTCTAGAAAGGATCCACTCTTAGCAACAAAGACCTTGCCTTCGGATCTGTGATAGAAGGTGTACCCAACAGTTTCTTTTTGGGTATCCTATGAAGATTTACTTCTCCGATTTGGGTTCGAGCTTATCATGTTGAAACTTTTTCACATAAGCATCGCAGTCCCAAACTTAAAAAAATGACAGCTTAGGTTTCTCGTCAAACCATAGTTCATACGGTGTCATCTCCACGGATTTAGATGGTGCCCTATTTAACGTGAATGTAGCTGTCTCTAATGCATAACCCCAAAAGCAATAGTGGTAGATCGGTAAGAGACATCATCGATCGCACCATATCTAATAAAGTACGGTTATGACATTCGGACACACCATTACACTGTGGTGTTCCAGGTGACGTGAGTAGTGAAACTATTTTACATTGTTTTTACTGAAGGCCAAACTCGCTAACTCAAATATTTTACCTCTACGATCATATCGTAGAAACTCTTATTTTCTTGTTACGATGATTCTCCACTTCACTCTGAAATTCTGTGAACTTTTCAAATGTTTCAGACTTGTGCTGCATTAAGTAGATATACCCATATCTGCTCAAATCATCAGTGAAGGTCAGAAAATAACGATTCCTGCTGTGAGCTTCAACACTAATTGGTCTGCATACATCAGTATGTATGATTTCCAACAACTCTGTTGCTCGCTCCACGGTTCTGGAGAACGGAGTTTTAGTCATCTTGCCCATGAGGCATGGTTCGCAAGCACCAAGTGATTCATAATCAAGTGCTTCAAAAAGTCCATCACTATGGAGTTTCTTCATGCGCTTTACACCAATATGACCTAAACGGCAGTGCCACAAATAAGTTGCACTATCATTATTAACCTTGCATCTTTTGGCTTCAATATTATGAATATGTGTATCACACGATCGAGATCCAACAAACTATTTTCATTGGGTGTATGACCATAGAAGGTTTTATTCATGTAAACAGAACAACAATTATTCTCTAACTTACATGAATAACCGTATTGCAATAAACATGATCAAATCATATTCATGCTCAACACAAATACCAAATAACACTTATTTAGGTTCAACACTAATCCCGAAAGTATAGGGAGTGTGCGATGATGATCATATCAATCTTGGAACTGCTTCCAATACACATCGTCACTTCATCCTTTAACTAGTTGTTGTTCATTATGCAACTCCCATTTCGAGTTACTACTCTTTAGCAACTGAACCAGTATCAAATACCGAGGGGTTGCTATGAACACTAGTAAAATACACATCAATAATCTGTATATCAAATATACCTTTGTTCACTTTGCCATCCTTCTTATCCGCCAAGTATCTAGGGCAGTTCCACTTCCGGTGACCATTTCCTTTGCAGTAGAAGCACTTAGTTTCAGGCTTGAGTTTAGCTTTGGGTTTCTTCATGGGAGTGACAATTTGCTTGTCATTCTTCTTGAAGTTCCCCTTCTATCCCTTTGCCCTTTACTTGAAACAAGTGGTCTTATTAACCATCAACACTTGATGCTCTTTCTTGATTTCTACCTTCGCCGATTTCATCATCGTGAAGAGCTCGGGAATTACTTTCGTCATCCCTTGCATATTATAGTTCATCACGAAGTTCTACTAACTTGGTGATAGTGTCTAGAGAACTTTGTCAATTACTATCTTATCTGGAAGATTAACTCCCACTTGATTCAAGCAATTGTACTACCCAGACAATCTGAGCACATGCTCACTGGTTGAGCTATTCTCCTCCATCTTGTAGGCAAAGTACTGTCAGAAGTCTTATACCTCTTGACACGGGCATGAGTATGAAATACTAATTTCAACTCTTGGAACATCTCATATGCTCCATGGCGTTCAAAACGTTTTTTGAAGTCCCAGTTATAAGCCATAAAGCATGGTGCACTAAACTATCAAGTAGTTATCATACCGAGCTTTTGTCAAAACGTTCATAACGTCTACATCTGCTCCTGCAATAGGTCTGTCACCTAGCGGTGCATCAAGGACATATTTCTCTGTGCAGCAATGAGGATAATCCTCAGATCACGGAACAATTCCGCATCATTGCTACTAACATCTTTCAACTTGGTTTTCTCTAGGAACATATAAAAAATAAACGTGGAGCAACATCGCGAGCTATTGATCTACAACATAGATATGCTAATACTACCAGGACTAAGTTCATGATAAATTAAAGTTCAATTAATCATATTACTTAAGAACTCCCACTTAGATAGACATCCCTCCGGTCATCTAAATGATCACGTGATCCAAATCAACTAAACCATGTCCGATCATCACGTGAGATGGAGTAGTTTCAATGGTGAACATCTTATGTTGATCATATCTACTATATGATTCACGCTCGACCTTTCGGTCTCCAGTGTTCCGAGGCCATATCTGCATATGCTAGGCTCGTCAAGTTTAACCCGAGTATTCTGCGTGTGCAAAACTGGCTTACACCCGTTGTATTTGAACGTAGAGCTTATCACACCCGATCATCACGTGGTGTCTCGGCACGACGAACTTTCACAACGGTGCATACTCAGGGAGAACACTTATACCTTGAAATTTAGTAAGGGATCATCTTATAATTCTACCGTCGTTCTAAGCAAAATAAGAAACATAATAAGATAAACATCACATGCAATCAAAATATGTGACATGATATGGCCATCATCATCTTGTGCTTTTGATCTCCATCTCCAAAGCACCTTCATGATCACCTTCGTCACCGGCGCGACACTTTGATCTCCATCGTAGCATCGTTGTCGTCTCGCCAACTATTGCTTCTACGACTATCGCTACCGCTTAGTGATAAAGTAAAGCAATTACATTGCGATTGCATTTCATACAATAAAGCGACAACCATATGGCTCCTGCCAGTTGCCGATAACATTACAAAACATGATCATCTCATACAAAAACCGTATAACTCATCATGTCTTGACCATATCACATCACAACATGCCCTGCAAAAACAAGTTAGACGTCCTCTACTTTGTTGTTGCAAGTTTTACGTGGCTGCTACGGGCTTAGCAAGAACCGTTCTTACCTACGCATACAAAACCACAACGATGTTTCGTCAAGTATGTGTTGTTTTAACCTTCACAAGGACCGGGCGTAGCCACACTTGATTCAGCTAAAGTGAGAGAGACAGACACCCGCCAGTCACCTTTAAGCAACGAGTGCTCGTAACGGTGAAACCAGTCTCGCGTAAGCGTACGCGTAATGTCGGTCCGGGCCGCTTCATCTCACAATACCGCCGAAGCAAAGTATGACATGCTGGTAAGCAGTATGACTAGTATCGCCCACAACTCATTGTGTTCTACTCGTGCATATCATCTACGCATAGACCTGGCTCTGATGCCACTGTTGGGGAACGTAGTATTTTAAAATGTTCCTACGATCACGCAAGATCTATCTACCAGATGCATAGCAACGAGAGAGAAGAGTGTGTCTACGTACCCTCATAGACCGGAAGCGGAAGCGTCAAGTGACGCGGTTGATGTAGTCGAACTTCTTCGCGATTCAACCGATCAAGCACCGAACGTACGGCACCTCCGCGTTCAGCACACGTTCAGCTTGATGACGTCCCACGAGCTCTTGATCCAGTTGAGCTTCACGGGAGAGTTTCGTCAGCACGACGGCGTGGTGACGGATATGATGTATTTACCGGCGCAGGGCTTCGCCTAAGCACTGCAACGGTATGACCGAGGTGTGTTTCTGTGGAGGGGGGAACCGCACACGGCTGGAACAATTCAACTTGTGTGTCTTTGGGTGCCCCCTGCCCCCGTATATAAAGGAGCAAGGGAGGAGGGCTGGCCGGCCTCCTATGGTGCGGCTAGGGCAATCCTACTAGGAATAGGATTGCAATCCTATTCCTAGTAGGAGTCCACCAAGAAGGAAGAGAGGGAAAGGAAAAGAGGGAGAGGTGGCGCCCCCCAATCCTAGTCCAACTAGGATCCCCTGGCGGGGCGCCGGCCAGCCTCTATGGGATGCCTCTCTCCTTTCCTTCAAGGCCCACTATGGACCATCCCCCTCATGGGGGGTTCCGGTAACCCCCTTCGGCAATCCAGTTAAATCCGAAACTTTTCCGGAACACTTCCGGTGTCCGAATATAGTCGTCCAATATATCAATATTTATGTCTCGGACATTCCGAGACTCCTCGTCATGTCCGTGATCTCATCCGGGACTCCGAACTACCTTCGGTACATCAAAACTCATAAACTCATAATACCGATCGTCATCAAACGTTAAGCGTGCGGACCCTACGGGTTCGAGAACTATGTAGACATGACCGAGTCTCATCTCCGGTCAATAACCAATAGCGGAACCTGGATGCTCATATTGGTTCCTACATATTCTACGAAGATCTTTATCGGTCAAACCGCATAACAACATACGTTGTTCCTTTTGTCATCAGTATTTTACTTGCCCGAGATTCGATCGTCGGTATCTCCATACCTGGTTCAATCTCGTTACCGGCAAGTCTCTTTACTCATTCCGTAACACATCATCTCGTGACTAACTTATTAGTCTTTTTGCTTGCAAGGCTTATTGTGATGTGTGTTACCGAGAGGGCCCAGAGATACCTCTCCGACACTCGGAGTGACAAATCCTAATCTTGATCTATGCCAACACCACGAATACTTTCAGAGACACCTGTAGAGCATCTTTATGATCACCCAGTTACGTTGTGACGTTTGATAGCACACAAGGTGTCAGGGATATGGTTAGTAGGTATAAACCGGCTATTGTAAACCGGCTTAGTTATATCATACTTGGTTTTAATATTTTAAGTAGAGACTACGGCCCATGAGATTTCAAGGCCCATGTATAGGAGTATGGTTTGTAAACTGCCAAGAGATGTAACTTGAGAGATAAGAAAGGGAAGACAGAGACCGAGGCGGACACAAGTATGAGCCGGCCTCGGGACTCTGTAAACCGGACCAGGCGTTGCCTCTATATAAAGGGACGGCCTGGACGGTTCAGGGACGAGCAACAATCAACCCGTCGAGACACAGGCAAAGCGAATCCGCTCCCTGTAAACCGACGCCCAAGCAATACCAAACCAACTAGACGTAGGCTTTTACCTTCTCCGAAGGGGCCGAACTAGTATAAATCCTTTGTGTCCTTTGTGTGCCATGAATCCTTTCAAGCTAACCCGTGCGATGGTTCCATCATCAAGTCCGTTAAACCGGACATCTGCCGTGTTATTTCCACGACAGTTGGCGCCCACCGTGGAGCCTGCGCGCGATGGTTTCGAGTTCTTGAAAGGCGGCTTCGAAGGACTAAAGGGTTACGCAGTCGGCCGGATGACCAAGAGTCGTCGCGGCCAGATCTACATCGACGACGCGGGTTGGGGACCGGAGGCCGATTCGATCGAATACGGGTACCGGGTCCCCTTCGGCAGCATCCAAGTCTTCATCGGCAAAATTGGTGAACCGGGACCTGAGCCGGACATCTTCCCCAACATCGTCGAGCCGGCTCAGCGTGCGAGATCGGCCCGGGTTCAGCTTGCCATGAAGCATGTGTTCGTTGGAGCAATCCACGGAGGTCGAGCCGAGAACGGATCGGAATCTGATGGTGCGACAATCGTTTATTCACATGACGAATCTCCATCCGGGGAAACTGAATCTCTGTATCAGTTGCGGGACGGCCGGTCTGAGGGCGAGTCCGATGGAAATAGTATTCCGGGCCCCTTTGACCCGCCAAACCGGGTGGCGGTCTTCATGGCCGGATCACAGCCCTCGGTGAACGGAACGACAGCGGAAGCTGGTGCAGGGGGAAGCGGTTCAAATCCCTCCCTTACTGAAGTTCTATCCACCTTGATCGAGGAGTTCACAACTAAAGCAGTGGCAGATATAGCTCCAGCAGACAAGGCGCATCATGATGCGGAGCTTCTTCAGTTGAAAGGTCGGATCGATCGGTTAAAGGAGGACTTACAGGCAGAAAGAGAGATGATAGCAGCAAGGCAAGCGGAGTTGGATGATCAAGCCTTTTATCTGAGGATGGAGCAGGCTTCTGTGGAAGGAGTAAGGGGGCGAAAGTATCAGTCTCGCATACCGCCGGGTTACGAATCCGCGAATTTGTTCAGGACTCCTGGGGCTGGGGCCAGTAATAATCCGGCCTTAAACCGGAGAACGCCCCCGGCTCGGGATGAGCCGGATCAACAGCCCGCCGTAGAGCAGGAGCGTCGGATTACATCGGCACCTTATATTCCTATCCCTCCAGGGCACTATTCAAACCCTTTGGATAACATAGCTGCAGCAGCGGCACGGTTGGCCGCTTTACCTGCGGAAGAAACGTCCCCGGTGGCGATAGAGGCACGCAGGGTCCAGAAGCTACTTAATACTGCATTGATGCAGCAGCAAGCGTACTCTCATAGCAGGGAAAGGTTACATTCAACACCACGTCCCAACCGAAGTTATTCTAGGCATTGGGAGGAGCCAGAGGTATCTAGCAGTGAGCGCAGGAGGCATCAACGCAGGCAGGATAATCCGGCAAGGGCGGAGATGCCAGCCCCAGACCTAAACCGGCCTAGATCGGAGGCCAGGGAGGAAATTCGTCAATCGACGCTGGTTCACACAGCCACTACAGGAACAGGAACTACAGCAAGTTCCTTCGGGGTACAATGTCTTGTCCCCGCTCTACGGACTGTTAAGTTGCCCAAGGATTTCAAAGGACCTCGCAAGGTACCTAATTACACAGCCGATTTACCGCCCGAAGCTTGGGTGGAAAGTTATGAGATGGCCATGGAGATGCTGGACGTGGATGAATCGGCTTGTGCCAAATATTTCACTATGATGCTTGAGGGCACGGCCCGGACCTGGTTAAAGGCGCTACCCCCGAATTCTATCGGGTCATGGGGAGAACTGCGCAGTCAGTTCATCAAAAACTTCAAGGATACATGCAAGCAACCGATGTCGGTGATAGATTTAGCAGCCTGTGTGCAAGGAGAGCAGGAGTCTACAGCAGCTTGGGTACGCAGAGTGGCAGAGATCTTACACTCTTCGAATGGTATTAATCCTAGTACGGCGATAGTGACGTTGGAAAACAATTGCCGGTTTGAATCTTTAAAATTAAAGCTCGGACGGCTTAAAAGGGACTGCAATGACATGGGGACTTTAATGAGTGCCCTGGTGAAATACGGAGACTCGGATAATACAAAGTATCCGGAAGCAGAAGGAGATAAAGCGGGGAAGGCCAACAAGTCTGGTAAACCGGCGCCGGTTAATCCGGCTACTGCAAGCTTTTTGGGTAAACGGAAGGCAGAAGGTATTTCCGATTTTGTGGCTAATACTCAAGTTCAAGGTGGTTTTCAGGTTAATCCGGAGGGTTCCGCTCTCCAAACCGGCGGAGGAGATCCGGGCTGGGAGCAGGATTTGGATCGACCCTGTCCAAAGCATAGCGGAAGGGGGAGGATGGCAAGGCATACTATGAGAGAATGCATACCCCTTATGAAGGCAGTGAACGGCCGTTTTAATCCTCCTAGCCGGCCCCCGCACGGCGGTTCAGGGCCCGGATTTTATGGTTCGGGTCATCAGGGGAACAGTTCCGGATCGGGATATAGGGGCAGTAACGGCACTACTAGAAAAAAGGCTATTAGTGGCGCACCCAATATTGCCATTAGTGGCGCACCATGGGTGGGCCACTAATACCACGCCACTAATAAGGAATACTAATGGCGCACCTCTGATGCGCCACTGTTAATCCAAATAACAGTGGCGCACCACTGGTGCGCCATTGGTATGCCACCTAGTGCGCCACTGGTATTGCAGCAGGGGTCCCTAATGATGCGCCACTGGTATTCATATGGGTGCGCCACTGTTATTTAACTGGGTGCGCCACTAATGTGCAAGATGGTGCGCCACTGGTATTGCAGCAGGGGTCCCTACTGATGCGCCACTGATATCCATATGGGTGCGCCACTGTTATTTAACTGGGTGCGCCACTAATGTGCAATATGGTGCGCCACTACTATTAATTCTAGGAATTTCTTTTTGCATTTCTGGTATTTGCACAGGTTACAAAATACAATACATCACAGAATATAAACAGCACATAATACAATTCATCACATTAGTATCCGAATTCGAAATAGCGAACAAAGTTCAAATATTAGACAAGTTTAGGTCTCGAGACCGAGTAGCGAGTTTGTCGTCACATTACAAAGTTGATATCATCTAAACTACCATCACATAGAAGAGAGCTGCGGTCACGATGAGCATCATCGCGATGAAACTAGTCTTCATCCGGTTCCTCCTCCGCTCCCTCCTCTCTCCCTCTAGATAGCGCTCGTATCTAGCTTCCGCCTCCGCCCTAGTGGTGTACCCTTTGTAACTGTTACCGCTGAAACGGTGAACCTGTCTCCGACACTCCTCCCAGTCGTCATAGACTCCGGGAACCCTACCCTTGTACACGACATACGACGGCATCTCTATGCACTAGACAAACAAAACGTTAGTAGCAATTCACAGATAATATATAAGTATGCAACAAAAGGATCGGAAGAGAAAAGCAACACATTAATAGCACGGTTCATGGTCCAACTAATAAATAGCATCGATTACATATAAGTTGAACGACTGTCCAAACTAAAGAGACATACAAGTTCATTAAAGTTTAATTACAACACGAGCTAATCGAAATTTCAGAACTACATACCATCAATACTTTCTTCGACTCGACTCAGGGACCGGAGCGTGGATGAAGCCGCCGTCATCCGTCGGCGTCATGAATGTGCGGTCGTTGTCAGCCTGCATTTGTAGCGTTGTTTCTATTTCACTGTTGGACGGTTGATATTTGAGGTGGAACTGCCCCGAGGTACGAAGGACATCTTGACAGATGATTTCCGCAAACTCCGACTGGATGCGAAAGAATTCTTGTCTGATGTCCATGTCCTGGATTGCCGACAAGCGTGCGGCCCAATCTTGGAGACCCTTTGGTAGCATAAGGTGATTATGGTCCCGTACGATCGCCCGCATGTGATGGAGGGCGTAGTAGGCATCCTTCTGACTGCTAGGTGGCTGCTTGACGCAGGGGAACGTCGTTACGTGGGTGAACACGTGCTTGCCGTACCTACACATTTCCTTCCTGAAGGTGCCTCCAGATTTGGCGTAGCCGGGGAGAGCATCTTCAAGAACTTTCTTGATATTTGTGTAGTTTTTCTTCGACTGACGGTCCGAGTCGAAATACGTGGCCGTGGAATATTTCGGGCTTAAGAGGATGAGTGTGCAACGTGTGTCACTGCACAAAACACGGAATGTTAGAAAAAAAAAGAACGATCGAAATCTAAGAAATCATATGTTACGGGGCGGTGAGGGGATGACTTACTCGGGAAAGTAAGGCACGAGGAAGGTATCCTTATCTTTGTTCGCCATAATGACGCCTTCGAGGTATGAACTCGCAACTTGCCGGTCCCCAGCGCTGTCCAAGTGCTTGGCACGCATGTAGAAGGGGTCGACTATCACGATGTCCGGGGTCTTGTCTCTAATGATCTACATCTCCATATTGAGCGAAAATAGCCGAATGAAGGTGTAGTGCAGCGGATGAAGGTTAAACATAGCGAAGATGTCATCAAACCGCAGGACGATCATACTCCCGATGGTGCCATCGACAAAGCCCATGCCCTCTGGCACCTTGGCCACGAAAACCGGGTATGAGTCATCTTTCTCGGAGAGACGCCGCTTCTCCATAGAAAGAACACTGTCATGCAGACTCCGCATAGCACCGGTTGCAGCCTTGAACAGATTAGCCGGTAGCATCGGCCTACCCGCCACATGCACCGCCCTCATGATATCCTTAGGTATTGGTGGCCCGTCCTGAGCACGGATCGTACTCGGTGCTGGCTGGCTCGCACCCTTATTAGTTTTTCTTTTCCGTCCCTTCTTTGGCTTCTGCTGATGTAATGGGATCGAGGTCTGCTCAGAGACCACCTTCTTGAGTGTGGTGGGGCTGA
Organism: Secale cereale; assembly: GCA_902687465.1. Classification (NCBI taxonomy): domain Eukaryota; kingdom Viridiplantae; phylum Streptophyta; class Magnoliopsida; order Poales; family Poaceae; genus Secale; species Secale cereale. Next base: position 122,214,478 of record LR738712.1, on the reverse strand, counting down.
TAATATTTCCCACCTCGGCTGTTTGAGTCTCGGTGAAGGCGGCAGCTGGAGGCGTCTCCTGAGAACCGAACAGACGACGCCTGTTGCAATTGGGTTTCTCCGCGGTACCAGCTAGATCGCGATCGACTTTTGCAGGGTTGGGTTCTTGAGAAGGAGGCGCCAAGAATTCGTCACCGTACCCACCATCTTCGTTGAAGTAGTCATCGACGTTGACAAATGTACCGTCGTCGACGTCCGGATCCTGTGCCATATGCATGCCCGGATCAGCTGACGGCGGTAGCGTTGCGGCGGTCTTGCCATGGCTTGGCGCCGGCAGGACTGGCAGTGTTGTCTATGGGGTGGTGAGCCCCGCCCCCAAACGAATCTGGCTCTTCGGCCAAAGCAATGGCCAGTTGAAGCAGGCGCCGAGGGTCATCACATCGTCTTCGTCGGCCCCATGGGGTCGATACGGAGGTAACAAGTCGTCGCAGCCCCGCAGCACCCGAACCAGTTGAACCCTATACACGGTGGGTGGCATCGGATTATGGTGGAACACGCGGTTGCCCGGTTCAACGATTTTGGCCTTGGCGACATCGATCAACTTGCCGTCCACGAAGTGCAGGAGAGTGCATGGAACTTCGTTGGCGGCGCCCTGCGAAAACATGTAGGGCGTCAGGGATGCCCAGTCAAAGGCAAGGAGATGAAGTCATCGGCCGAGGCTTAGTTACCGTGATGGCGTCGAGCTCGGCTAATGTCGAGGCACCGCCAACGGCGGGCGTGCAAGTGACGGAGGGGCCGCTTGCTGCCGAGGTGCCGGCCGGCGTATTCTTCCCACACCCGGGTGCATCAAGCTCCAATGCCGGCGCCGGCACCGGAGACACCAATGACGCCTCCGCCGGAGACACCACTGCCGGCGCGTTGTGCGAGTTGCTGCCCGTCAAGCTGGGAATCGGGGGCGGCCCTTGTTGGCCGCCCGCAAACCACCCCCGCAGCCCCTCAACCAAGGTAGGCATAATGGCGGTGTCGGTGTACTAAGGTAGGGGTACATCAACTTGTGCACGGGCAGTTGCAGCTTCCCGCGGCAGGGTTTACCACGCGCTCGCCGGGGACCTTCCTGCTCCATATTAAACCATTCAAAAACAAAGTATGCAAGACAGAAGATCGAGACCCCGGCAAGAGGAGCTTGCCGGGAAGGCCGTACCAGGCTCAAGATTACCTCACTAGCACAAGGCCCTGGCAAGAGGAGCTTGCCAGGAAGGCTAGAAGACACGCCTCGGCGCTATATGCGTCCCGGCAAGGGCCCGGGGAGCGGCAAGCTCCCGGGCCCGGCAAGATCAAGACCCCGGCAAGGTGCTTGCCGGGAGAGTTACGCTGTGTGCCCGCGCTCCAGCTCATCGGCCCACGCGTCGCCCTGGGGCCTATCCAGGGACGCGTGGCGGATGGCTGTGCAGCCTGGGGGACACGGTGGCACTCCGCGGTGGTGGATCCATCGCCGTGGCAGACGGAGACGCAATGGTGGGAGCTTTTGGGGTCGACGGCGACGGGCATTAAATGCCCTTGTCCCCCACTGTCAAAGTAGGTAGCGGCCACTGTTCGCGCACTGTAGCTCCACTGTTCCCGCACTGTTACAACTACCACCTCTTTTACGTTTTTACCCCTTTCTCCTACGTTGACACCTGTCGGTGACCCCTGGTACTATAAAAGGAGGCCCATGCACAACGTGGAGGGGGTTCGGAACCTAGATCACTCATACGCTCGGTGTAGCTGCTTCTTCAAGCTCCCGAGCCCTCCAACTCAATACACAACTAAGCAGGAGTAGGGTTTTACGCGTCTACCGCGGCCCGAACCTGGGTAAAACTGCCCGCGTGCTCGCCACGATCTGCTCTTCGTGCTCCCTCCGCCCTCGTACCGCACATACAAGGGGCTCCGGTTCCATAGGTGTTCGTGGCGGACAGTTTCCCCCGACATCTTTGGCGCGCCAGGTAGGGGGCGTCGAAGTTGTGCGAACCTGATCCGGCGTTCGCGCGCGCGCATTCTTCATCAACCTCTCCAGTTTCGTCAGCAACTTCACTAGCAGCAGCTCCATGGCCCCGAAGAAGAAGGTTTCGGAGGTCGGAGGCCCGTCTGCGTCTCATCCGCCGCCACCAGAGCCAACGGTGGGCGGGGGAGACGCCGTCGGAAGGGTGGTCGCCGGCGAGGACACTCGCGGCGCCACCAAGTCCAAGGACAAGACGGACGACCGAGCCTCGGTCTCCGTGGACGCGCCACGTCCATCTCAGCACACGACAACCCAGCCGCGCCATACCACAGGAGGTGGTATCCGCTTGCTGGGACAAGGACAAACCGGAGGCTCACGGGACGCCCCGGACCACCGTCCGGGCACAAGCAAAGCGAAGGCGCCGGCGCGGGACCCTGCTCCTTCTAACGTTGTTAGGAGTCCGAGCATATCCCGCTCCTCGCACCGTTCGCCCCCGTTCCCCTCCACTCCAGCAGAAGCGCTCGCGAGAGCGCAACTGCTCCTAGACTTCCCTCCAGCGGCAGATAAGGCCGAAGACTGGAGGGCCACCATCCAGAGCCTGATAGCCTTCGCCAACAACGATTCTCCACAGCAACCGGCGGCCTCGCGGCAGCGGCAAGCTGAGAAGACGAAGGCCGACGGCGGCAAGACCGCCGGGGGTGCGACAAGCGTGCACTCCCCGCCGCGGAAGCCGAAGACGCCACCCCGCCGGAACAACGCCGACGATGGCTCCACGGCATCGTCGGACCCGCGGGCCCGTCGGGACCAGCGCCAGGTCCTTGACGACAGGCGACAAGAAGACGCTCGCACCACAATCGAGCGCCGCGGAGAAGCTCGGCGACAATCAGATAACAGAGCTGGGGACGCTGTCGACGCGCGCGCGCCCGGTGAACCAGGCGACTTGCCGTACGCGGCAGGCTGCCCTGCGTTCACCCGCGAGCTGCGGCGCGTCCAGTGGCCCAGCATGAAGAATTTCAAGCCCGACGTACCGGAGAAGTACGACGGCAAGACGCACCCCTCGGAATTCCTCAGCGTCTACACCATCGCAGTACAAGCTGCCGGGGGGCGCGACGAGAAGATCTTGGCAAATTACTTCCCGCTCGTGCTTAAGCCGAACGTCCGTTCGTGGCTTATGCACTTGCCGGAAGGTTCTATCTCTTCTTGGGCTGACCTTTGCCATCAGTTTGTTGGCGCCTTCACCGGCGGCCACAAACCCCACGGCCAGGAGAGCGATCTCCACATTCTGGCCCAGAAGGAAGGCGAAACCCTGCGCAAGTACATCCAACGCTTCAGCCGTGTGCAGCACAACATCCCTGATGTCCACCCTGCCGCGGTTATCAGCGCGTTCCACCAGAACATGCGTAACCGCCGCATGCGTGAAGAAATGGCGATGACCAAGATTCGGGATGTCAGCGAGCTCTATGCTCTGGCTGACAAGTGCGCACGCGCAGAAGAGGGGAGGAGACTCCCCGGGGAGGATGCTGGCGCAGGAGGAAGCGACAGCGACGACAACGCCCCGGCAAAGAAGAGCCGGCGGCGGAATAACAGAAGGAAGGGCAAGAAAGAAGTGCTTGCCGTCGAGAAGTCCGGCAAGGAGGCTCCCGCCAAGCAAACGCAGGCTGGTGGCTCCGGCAAGGAGCCTGCCCCTGTAGCGGCAGCCGACAAGCCGGGCAGCTCCGACAAGCAATACTGCAAGATCCACCGCACCAAGGGTCACGATCTCTCCAACTGCAAGCGCGTTGAGTATCTCGTCGAGCAGCAGAAGGCTGAGTACGAGAGGCGCGACAAGGAGAAGGCCTAGGGTGGCGGGGAAGAGCCAAGCAAGAAGCGGCCGTTCAATGGCCGGGGAGGACGCCGCGGCAAGGCCAAGCAGCGGCAAGGTGACCGACCTCCCCGGGGCCGCGACAAGGACGAAGAGGACGATGATGAAGACATGGAGGACGAGGATAACATCGAGCAGGAGTTCCAGAAGGCCACGGAGGTCCTGTGCGTCGACGGTGGCGCCTCTCTGCACACCTCCCACCGCCAGCTAAAGCAGTGGGTGCGTGAGGTGAATGCAGCAGAGCCGCCCATGGAGTCGCGCAGGCTCCTCAAATGGTCCAGCACGCCCATCATTTTTGATCTTGAGGATCACCCTGACCGCACCACTGCGGTCGGGTGCTTGCCGATGCTGGTTTCTCCCACCATCCGCAACCTCAAGGTCACCAAAATGTTGGTTGACGGCGGGGCCGGGCTGAACTTGATCTCCTCTGCTGTGATCAAGAAACTCCAAATTCCAGATGGCGAGCTCGAAGAGACCGGTTCTTTCCAAGGAATCAACCCGGGAAGGAGCAAGCCCAAGGGAAAGATCACTCTGCCGGTGACCTTTGGCGGGGAGCTCAATTTCAGAACTGAGCGCATCACTTTCGACGTCGCCGATATTCCATTGCCCTACAATGGAATACTTGGCCGTCCTGCCCTCGCCAAGTTCATGGCAGCTTCCCATTATGCTTACAACGTACTCAAGATGCCGGGACCGATAAGCGTCATCACTGTCCACGGCGACAAGAAGGATGCGCTTGTCTGCGCCGATAAGATCTACCAGGACGCGGCAGCTGCGGCCGAGAAGGATACACTTGCCGCTGAAGCTCCCGGGGGGAAGAAGACGAAGACCAAGTCCGGCAAGTGCTCTGGGGCCCACTCCGGCAACCGCACCTCTTCGGAGTGCTGCGCTGCCGTCGAGGATGTTCCATCGAGATCCACCGACAAGAGTAAGAAAGGGATGGCCGCTCCTCCGGCAACCAAGAAAGTGTCCGCCAAGGAGGACGGCACTGGTGGTACCTTCACCATCAGTGCCACACTTGACAGCAAATAGGAAAGCGCGCTCGTTGCCTTCCTGCGGGCGAATGTCGATGTGTTTGCCTGGCAACCATCTGACATCCCCGGTGTTCCCAGGAAGGTAATTGAGCACAAGCTTGCTGTTTGTCCTCATGCGCGGCCCATCAAGCAGAAAGTGAGGAAGCAAGCCGTGGAGCGCCAAGAATTCATCAATGAAGAAATCAAGAAGCTAGAGGCAGCAGGCCTAGTTAGAGGTGTGATCCATCCTACGTGGTTGGCAAACCCAGTCGTCGTGCGCAAGGCCAATGGGAAGTGGAGACTGTGTATAGACTTCACCGATGTGAATAAAGCATGTCCCAAGGATCCATTCCCTTTGCCGCGCATTGACCAAATCGTTGACTCCACTGCCGGATGTGAGCTACTCTGTTTTCTTGATGCATATTCAGGCTATCATCAGATTTTCAAGGCCAAAGAGGATGAAGAGAAGACTGCATTTATCACTCCATGTGGCACTTATTGCTTCATACGCATGCCATTTGGATTGAAGAATGCAGGATCAACCTTTGCAAGGGTAGTATACACTGCTTTTGAGCCACAGATCCACAGAAATGTAGAGGCTTACATGGATGACATCGTGGTGAAGAGCAAGAGCAAGGAAACCCTGATCCAAGATTTGGAAGAAACATTTCAGAACCTGCGCAGAATACAGCTTAAGTTGAACCCTGAGAAGTGCGTCTTTGGAGTCCCCTCCGGCAAGCTTCTCGGGTTCTTTGTGTCACAGAGGGGGATTGAAGCCAACCCCGACAAGATTAAAGCCATTGAGCAGATAGAGGCCCCAAAGCACGTCAAGGATGTCAGAAGGCTTGCAGGTTGTGTGGCTGCCCTCAGTAGGTTCATTTCAAAGTCTGCAGAACGCGCCCTACCTTTCTTCAAAATCTTGAAGAAGGCAGGTCCCATGAAGTGGACTCCGGAAGCGGAGGTAGCGCTGCAGGATTTGAAACGGTACCTGTCCTCCACTCCAATACTTGTCGCACCTAGACCACAGGAAAAGTTGTTGCTATACCTAGCGGCAACCAATCAGGTGGTTAGTGCTGCGTTAGTAGCGGAGAGGGAGTCCGACGAGGAGTCAGCACCACCGGCAAGCGAATCCAGCGACAAGCAGGAGACTGCTCCTGCAAGCTCTGGCCCCGACAAGGACAACTCTGCGCAGGAACAAGAAGGAGTGCGAAGAAGGATGGTGCAGCGCCCGGTGTATTTTGTAAGTTCCCTCTTGCAGGGGGCTAGATCAAGATACTCTGGAGTGCAAAAGTTGCTTTTCGGCCTCCTCATGGCCTCGAGAAAGCTGCGCCATTACTTCCAAGCACACGAGATAACAGTGGTCACTCGCTTTCCGCTGAAGAGGATATTGCACAACCCAGAGGCAACAGGCAGGATCGTTGAGTGGGCACTGGAGCTGTCAAGCTTTGGACTCAAGTTTGAAAGTACTTCAACCATACAGAGCCGAGCCTTGGCAGAATTCATAGCTGAGTGGACCCCAACACCCGATGAAGAGGTTCAAGAAACAAGTACACCCGTACAAGAAGCGACAAGTGAATGGGTAATGTATTTTGATGGTGCCTTCTCGCTGCAAGGCGCCGGTGCTGGCGTGGTACTCATCGCGCCCACCGGAGAGCACCTCAAATATGTTATCCAGATGCACTTTCCCAGGGAGCAAGCGACAAACAACACTGCAGAATATGAAGGTTTACTCGCCGGCCTCAGGATTGCGGCCGAACTTGGGATCAGGAAGCTGATTGTACGGGGAGATTCTCAGTTGGTGGTCCGGCAAGTTAATAAGAACTATCAGAGCCCTTTGATGGAAGCTTATGTCGATGAAGTGAGGAAGCTTGAGGAGCACTTTGAAGGTCTGCAGATGGAGCACGTCCCGAGAGCTCAGAATGAAATTGCAGATGGCCTTTCAAAGTGTGCTTCGATGAAGTTACCTGTGGAACCAGGGACCTTCTTGCTCAAGCTGACTCAACCATCCGTTACACCATCAATTGTGCAGTCCAAGAAGAGAAAGTTGGTCTCCGGCGACTACTTGCCGGCGGATCTTCCTGAAACCGCCGCCAAGGTCCCCAAGATCAATAACCACAACGCTGAGGAACAGTTTGCTCCTGCAGATCCTCGGGTCTGTACAGTTGAAGCAAGCGTTCCTGACAAGCCTCGCCCCGGCGAGCTTGCCGGGGGACCTTCAGCTCCGGCGGAACCAGAGGTCCTTGCCGTAGAAGCTGAGGTTCCCGCAGCGGCCCTCGAGCCTTTAGTCCTTGCCGCCGAGCCCCAGGCTCCGGCATGGGCGCAGCAGATCGTCCGTTTTCTTCAAACTGGAGAACTTCCCGACGACCCAGAAGAAATAGAGAAGATAACCAGGCAGTCAAGTATGTACCAGTTCGTGGACAACGAGCTGTACAGAAGGAGACTCAATGGTGTCAGACTGAAGTGCATCTCCAGGGAAGATGGACAGAAGCTGTTGGCAGAAATACACGGAGGCATATGCGGCCACCACATTGGCGCAAGGGCGCTTGCCGGGAAAGCTTTCCGGCAAGGGTTCTTTTGGCAAGAAGCCCTCCAAGATGCAACTGCACTAGTAACCAAGTGTGAAGCGTGCCAGTTCCATGCAAAGAAGATTCATCAACCAGCTCAAGCTCTCCAAACAATCCCTTTGTCCTGGCCCTTCTCGGTCTGGGGGCTCGACATCCTCGGCCCTTTCCCTCGTGCTGTCGGGGGCTTTGAGTACTTGTACGTTGCAATCGACAAGTTCACAAAGTGGCCAGAAGTGGAGCCAGTGAGAAAGGTGACAGCACAGTCAGCAGTCAGGTTCTTCAGGTCGATTGTTTGCCGTTTCGGGATCCCTAACAGGATCATCACCGACAACGGTACGCAATTCACTAGTCGCACCTTCATGCAGTACGTCCAAGACCTTGGCGCCAAGGTCTGTTTCGCTTCTGTTGCTCACCCGAGGAGCAACGGTCAAGCGGAGAGGGCCAATGCTGAAGTGCTGCGCGGACTCAAGACAAGGACCTTTGACAGGCTGCGCAAGTGCGGAAGAAATTGGATAGAGGAGCTGCCGGCGGCTCTTTGGTCAATCAGAACGACACCAAGTCGAGCCACCGGGCAGACACCCTTTGCTCTAGTCTATGGAGCAGAGGCAGTTCTCCCCACGGAACTCGTATACGGATCTCCTCGAGTGCTCGCTTATGACGAGCTCGAGCAAGAGCAACTGCGGCAAGATGATGCATTGCTCCTCGAGGAGGGACGTCTCCAGGCTGCTGTACGAGCTGCTCGATACCAGCAAGCCTTGCGCCGCTACCATAGCCGCAAGGTCAAGGCCAGGAGTCTCGAGGAAGGCGACCTTGTTCTTCGGCGTGTTCAGTCCGCCAAGAATTCCAACAAGTTGACGCCGAAGTGGGAAGGCCCTTATCGGGTGAGACAAGTTACGAGGCCCGGCGCTGTCCGCCTCGAGACCGAAGAAGGCTTACCGGTGAGCAACTCCTGGAACATAGAGCATCTTCGCAAGTTTCACCCATAAGGCGCGGTTGCCGTGATCCGCTCCGGCAACCACCTTTTGTACAAGCTTTGCCGCTGTTGCATGTAACCCTTTGTACAAAGCCGGGCGCAGACCCCGTGCATCAGTAAAGTTTTTGTGTTTTTCGCACCAATTGCCTTTTGCATGCTTTTCTTTGGTATTTGCATCTGTTGTTTGGCATTTGGTGCAACACTCAAGTATCCGGTAAGCATTAGCACGCCGAAAGGCCATATACTTGTTTCCCTCTTCTTTTTCCTTGCCTCTTAAGCAGAAGGAACGTTCCTCGCGCACAAGTTTACCGGGGGGGAAGGAAGTGGAGAAGGAACGAACCAAGTGCTGTTCAAGAAAGAGAAGCCTTACCGGGAAGCAAGCAATATATGAAAGCTAAGTTATTAGAATTTGACCAGTTCAAATTTTTAAAATTTTAGTTGTCTTCCCTGAACAATCACACTTTGTATGGAAAACCTGTGCGCGGAGGAACCTACCCGTAGCTTGCCGCACCCTTATCTTGTTTCCAAGTTCGCTCAACGATTTAAGTGAGCTGCGACAAGTGTCGCGCCCTTGCTTCGTTTCCGAGTACGCTCAGCAAGTTAAGTGCGTTGCGACTAGCCGCGGCGAGGTTGCTTGCCGGTGAGGCCTTGGCCAGCAGGCTGCTCAGAGTCCAGCACTCAGCGCTCGCGGCAAAGGTCCCTTGCCGGCAAGCTCCCCGGGAGCGTAGGGTGAAAAACATACAAAGTCAAGGATTAAGACAAGGAAGATAACATTGCACTGATTGATCAAAATGAGATAAATATCTTACAAAGGATAACTTGTCGCAATGGACTAATGAGTTCATGACATCATATGCAGCAACAAAAAGAGATAAAGATAGTGGAGGCCTAATCTACGCGGTCGCCCTCGATCCTGGAGATCTTAGCCACCTTGGCAATGATGTGGGCGACCTGCTCCTTCAGGGCCTCCATGTCCGCGTCAGCCGGCAAGCTGCGAAGAACGTTGGTGAGGTTTATGCCCGGGTTGCGGTATACGATCTTCGTCAGCACGCGCTCCAGAGTTCCCGTGCAGAGTAGGCGCGTCTCCTCGGCCAGTTGCACGGGGATCTTCTTCCGCAGATCTGCAAGGGCTGGCGCGATTCCCCTGAAGAAGAGGCTGAGCTTGGCGCTGTGGGGGAGGTTTGGATCCGGGGAGTAGATGAGGTGCTCCAGCTTCAACGCCAGCAGCTCCTGGTCGATGTTGGACGCACAAGACACTAAGTCCTCGGTCCATACCTCAACAGTTTTTCGGAAGAGCTCAGCCGCTTTGTTGGCGCTGTCCACTAGGGTCCGCTCCTTGCGGAGCTCCTCCTTCAACTTGGTCTCCCGGGCCCGGGCAGCGTCGAGTGAATCCTTTAGTGTAGAGACCTTCAACTCCAAGTCCTCGATGGAGTCCTTGGCGGCCTTCAACTCGTCGCCCCTCTCAGAAAGACGCACCTGGAGTTCTGAATTGGTGTGGGCGTCCTTCTCGCGCTCCGTGATGAGCGCGGCGACCTTCTCCACGCTCACCTTCAGCGACTTCTCCAGCTGCGCGACCTTGGCGGCGAGCTCCTTCTCGGCGGTCTCCGCGGAAACCGCGGCGGCTTTCGCCTCCTTCAGTTCCCCGCCAAGGGCCTCCTCCCGAGCGGCAAGGTCCTCCTCATGGGAGTCGAGTTGGACCTTCCGCTGGGCGAGTTCTCCTTCTCGCCGGGACAGCTCCACCCCGGCGAGCCGCTGCTGCTCTTCGGCCTCAGCCTTCTCCAGCACCCACTCCTGGTATTCGCCGGCAAGTCGCTCGCGCTCCTCCGCCACCTCGCGGAGGGTCGCCTGGCTGGCGGCGCTGAGCTCCGCCGCGCGCTTCTCCATCTCCGCGGCGGCCTTGGCGGCGAGGGCTTCCCGGGAAGCAAGCTTCGCCTGCCTGGCCCGGTAAAGGGCCAGGAGCTGGTGAAGCAGCTTCTCCTCCTCGGGCCCTTCACTCCCGCCGGGCGCTTCGACGATCTTCAAGCCCGCGGAGGCGAGGACCTCTCCGTCAAATGCCTCGCCCTCCGTGGGAGCTCACGACGAAGACCCCCAAGGCACCTGGATGAAGACGCCGTTGGGGGCTTCAAGATAGTAGCCTTGCTCCTTGCCGGCGGAGGGGTCGGCGGCCGGCGCAGCACTTGATGCTCCCGCCGCCTCCGGGTCGGCGGTGCGGTCGCCGTCCCCCTCCCCGGCCGCTGCGTCCGCAGCCGGAGCGGTCTCCTGCGCGGCCGGCTCGGCGGCTCCCGCCGTGTCTTCGGCGACAGGGACGTCGCCGCCGCCGCCCTGCGCGCCCTCCTCATCCTCGATGTTGATGACTTCCGTCTCCATCGGCTCGGGAGGAGGAGGATCTAAAAGAAGAAGAAGAGAAAGAAGTTCAAGCAAAAATCCAAAAAGAGACAACACCAAGAAGATAAAATCACAAGACATACCTTGGCGGACGTCGTCAGCAGCGGGCTCCCTCGCCGGGGAGCTCTGCCTTGGCGGAGTGACCGCCCTCGCCGGGCTGCTCGCCCTTGGCGGAGTACTCGCCCTTGGCGGAGTACCCGCCCTTGGCGGAGCACTCTCCCTTGCCGGAGAGTTCGGCCTTGGCGGGGACGGCAGGGCCTGCGGCTCCTCAAGGACGGTCTCCGGGCGCTCCTGCCGCTGTGGCTCCACCCCTGCACAAGTCAAGACAAGAACATCAAGATATTGAAACGAGACAAAATCCCCAAACGCACCCCGACGAGCGGGAGGATGGAACCCAGACTTACGCTGGGGGCTGCGCTGGGGGCTGCTCCTCGGAGCAGCGCTCGGGTCCGGCAGGCTTGGCTCCGGCACGTCCCCAGTTGCCGCGGTGGCCGAACCTTCCGCGACCTCGACCACAGGCGCCTTGGCTTTCTTCGCCACGCGCTGAACCAAGGTCCTGAAATCAAAGCAACAAACAAAGTTAGCATCTACAATAATCAAAACGAAGCTTGAGAAGGTGTAAGATCTCGGATTCTTACTCCTGGTCCTCCTCGTCGTCCTCGCTCAAGGCGGAGAAGTCATACTCCACCTGGGGCGCGTCTGCACGAGGAGCGGAAGACGAAGACTCCCTCGGGCGCTTGGCGGTCCCTGGGGCTGGGGGCTGCGAGGACCCAGCCCCTGTGGTAGCCGGAGCCCGGGGAGCGGGCGGAGCCGCTGCTCCGCTCCGAGAAGACTCCGGCCTGCTTGGCGCCGACCTGCGGGGCGCCTCTGCCGTGGCCTGCGCGCGGGCCGCCTCCGCCGCGGCTGGTGCGCCGGTCGCCCCCGGCGCAGCTTGGCTTCCCCGGGAAGCTTGAGCTGCCCGGCGAGCTGGTTGTTGCCGGGGCGCCTGCGCCCTCGCTCCAGTCGCCGCCCTGCGGAGACGCTTCGGTGGAGACCGCCTTGGGCTTGCCGGGGGCGGGGAGGTCTCCGACGAGGAGAGGTCGTCGGCGTAGAGCTCCGTAGATCCGCCGGAGTCCTCGGCCTCCTCCTCCTCCTCCTCCTCGGCTGGCTCGCTGGGCCCAGCGCCCTGCGCGGCGGCCTCTTTTCCTTTGGCGCCTCCGCTCCCTCCGGCGCCTCCGCTCCCCGCGGCGCCTCTGTTCCCTCCGGCAGCGCCATCCCTTGCCGCGGCCTCGGCCACAATTCCGTGGATCCCGGAGTGCCTCAGAGAGGGGACCCCGGCGAGAGCGTCGGGAGGAAGTTGCAGCAGTCTGCGGATCTCCGCCTCCTCCGCCTGGCAGGACGCATCCGCAGCCTCCGCCTCTTCAGGCGAATATCCAAAGTCTCCTGCCGCTGCGGCTGCAGCGGCCTCTTCAGCCCGAGAAGCCATGTAAGCAAGCTCCTGCTCGGTGGTGTCCCGCGTGTGCTCCTTGATGTCATTCTTGTTCTTCGCCACCTCCACGAGGTTGTCGAAGAAGCTGAGGACGTCTATGGGCTTGGGCGGAATCCACGTGCGGTCCACGCCGTGCGAATCGCACGCGGGCATCATGGCGCAGAGACGGTCCCGGACTGTGCTGTTGCAGAGGGGCACCACTCCCCGGGGAGGCCTAAACCACTCAGGGTGTGCCGGGTCATATTTGAAGAGTTCCCGGACCATCCCCTTCAGCTCCAGCGTCGTGAAGTTGAAGTTTAGCCCGGGGCGCAGCCTCATTATATCCGCCGGGCCGCCGTACTCCCAAGCCGGCCTTTTCCTGTCTTGGAGAGGGGCGATGCGGCGGCGGAGGAAATCAGCGCCTACCTCTGCAACGGACAGCCTAGCTACCCGAAGACGAAGAATCCGGACGAGGGCGACGTCGAGCTTGATGTCGTCCGAGTCCAGCTCGCTCCAATCCCTGCCGCGCACGATGGGCGTAGTGCGCGGCGCAGTGAAGGGCTGCGGCTCGTCCTCAATGATCCAGTACCAGTCTGCACGCCACTCCTCCCACTTGCCGCGGAGCTCCCCCGGCAAGTACGAATCCTTCTTGTTCAGGCGAAATACCCAAGAAATTCCCCCGGAGAGGGGGGTGCCGGCCTCTGCTCTAGGGGTGAAAAAGTGCCTAAACAGCGCTACGTTTGGGTGTATTCTTATGAAGTTTTCGCACATGTGTGCGAAAACCGCCATTGTGAGGATGGCGTTGGGGGTGAAGTCAAGAAGGTGGAGGCCATAGGTGTGCATGACGTCGCAGAAGAAATCAGAGAAAGGAGGACAAAGACCGCAGTGAAAGAAGGCTGCGAAGAAGTAGTACCCGCCGGGGTAGTTGTCCTTGGCGGCGGCCGGATATGCTCGAGTGCGGGGGTGCGCCTTGGTTTCCTTGGCCCAGAACAAGTAGTACTTGTTCCAGAGCTCCCGCGCGCCGAGCTTCGGCGGGAAGACGAGGTTCCGCTTCCGATATGCGGCGAGCTTCGCCGCTTGCTCCGACTTCTCCCTCTTGGCCTTCTCCGCCTTCGCCTTCTCGGTCTTCGGGGCCATGGCGGAGGCGGCGGGGGAAGGGGGAGCGAAGAGCCTGGCGACGCCGGTGATGCAGACGGCGGCGGCGGAGGTGTGGAGGCGGAGCGCAAAGGGGATTTCTGGAGGAAGAGGAAGATGCAATGAAAGCGCAAGGAGGGGAATCGCTCCTGCTTCCTCAGCTTTTTATGGGGAAGTGGGGGGCGTTTCGCTCTTCCCATTAAGAGAACGTGGGCACGTCCCATCCCACGACGCCGCAATCGACGCGTGCCGTTACGGGGGGATGCGGCGGATACGGAAGTGGATTCGGCGCGCCGTGGGCCGCGTGTGCCCGTGCACTGTTTTGGGCCTGGCCCAACAGCGCTCGGCACCGTGTGTGGCCCAGGCCCGGGGGCTCCTGTCGGTGTACTAAGGTAGGGGTACCTCAGTACCCCAACTTGTGCACGGGCAGTTGCAGCTTCCCACGGCAGGGTTTACCACGCGCTCGCCGGGGACCTTCCTGCTCCATATTAAACCATTCAAAAACAAAGTATGCAAGACAGAAGATCGAGACCCCGGCAAGAGGAGCTTGCCGGGAAGGCCGTACCAGGCTCAAGATTACCTCACTAGCACAAGGCCCTGGCAAGAGGAGCTTGCCAGGAAGGCTAGAAGACACGCCTCGGCGCTATATGCGTCCCGGCAAGGGCCCGGGGAGCGGCAAGCTCCCGGGCCCGGCAAGATCAAGACCCCGGCAAGGTGCTTGCCGGGAGAGTTACGCTGTGTGCCCGCGCTCCAGCTCATCGGCCCACGCGTCGCCCTGGGGCCTATCCAGGGACGCGTGGCGGATGGCTGTGCAGCCTGGGGGACACGGTGGCACTCCGCGGTGGTGGATCCATCGCCGTGGCAGACGGAGACGCAATGGCGGGAGCTTTTGGGGTCGACGACGACGGGCATTAAATGCCCTTGTCCCCCACTGTCAAAGTAGGTAGCGGCCACTGTTCACGCACTGTAGCTCCACTGTTCCCGCACTGTTACAACTACCACCTCTTTTACGTTTTTACCCCTTTCTCCTACGTTGACACCTGTCGGTGACCCCTGGTACTATAAAAGGAGGCCCATGCACAACGTGGAGGGGGTTCGGAACCTAGATCACTCATACGCTCGGTGTAGCTGCTTCTTCAAGCTCCCGAGCCCTCCAACTCAATACACAACTAAGCAGGAGTAGGGTTTTACGCGTCTACCGCGGCCCGAACCTGGGTAAAACTGCCCGCGTGCTCGCCACGATCTGCTCTTCGTGCTCCCTCCGCCCTCGTACCGCACAAACAAGGGGCTCCGGTTCCATAGGTGTTCGTGGCGGACAGTTTCCCCCGACAGGCGGTGATCGTCGCTCCCAGTTGGTCTCGCACTTGGTCTCGCACTTGCTCTTCGACTATCTGAGGAATCTGCGCCACTTTTGCCTTGAGTTCTTTAACCTCCTGGCTTTCCAAGCTGGTCTTTCTCTCCTTTCGCCCAGTCTTATAGTATTCCGACCATTTCGTGGACAAGCCTTCGCCGGCCACACGACCAGCTGACGTCGGCTTAGTTAACTTATCCTTCTGTTTCATTACATTCAACGCCCTATTTAAAGTGGTGTCCCAAGGGGCAGACGGGGAGCTCTGAGACCCCGCGCTACTGCTTTCAGTTTCCTGCGGAAGGAACGTGAACCATTTAGAAATTTGGCTTCATTAATTAGAATGCAACCATATGGAGCTAATTACGCGGGGGTGTATTCCTTACCAGAACAAGCTCAAGCGCCTTCACCTTCGGATCCGTGGTAAGCTCCTTTGTTACCGGGTCCTCCTTGTACCGGGCTCTGATATAGTTCCTGGTCTGCTTTTCATGGCGGTATTTATCGAAGAGGGGCGGTAGGCCTTGCTCGACACGCTCCGAGTCCTCCTTGTCCCATTTAGGTTCCGCCACTCTGTAACCGCCGGGACCGAGTGTGTGGACCCCTAAGTTCAATTCCCGCATTTCTTTCCCCCACTGACTTGATTCCACGGATGCGTTGCTCTCGCACTTGGTCTTGAACTCCAGGTAGTCAGCTTTGCTGATCGAAGGATTTTTCTCCTTGATCTTCTCATAACTATCACCTCTTTCAATCATTTTCTTCACCCGGGCTCTCCAAGAAGCCAGGGCCGTGCTCATCTTCGTGAGGGCGGCACTGTTCACTTTATTCCCTGAGAGGCGTGTGTTTGCGAAGTCACCGGGGAACTTGTATCGTTCGTGCAGCTTCGTGAAGAGGAGGATCCACAAATTCCCTCGTTCACGATGCCTTAGGTTCTCGGTGTTGATCGTGACGGTGCTCCGGACAATGCACCCGAGTTGTCCCGCGTACCCACTGACTAATTCTTTGGGCGCCGTTGGATGCCCACTGGAGGACACTTCAGTAAATTCCTCCTTGACGGTGCCGAGCACGTTCGGGCGCCGGTCCTTCCGTTGCCTCTTCGGTTGGCTGCCATCTGTGCGTTCGCTGCCATCATCAGTGGTGGCATCCCCGGCGGCACCATCAGTGGTGTCATCCCCGACGCCACTAGGGGTTGTGTAGTCGGGATCGGTGTCTTCCGCGGCGTCCTCATAGCGGTGAGGGTATTCCTCCATCTCCTGGGATAGCTCCCAGAATGGCTTGCCGCCCGAACCGCCGGCCTCATCGTTGTCGGCCATGTTCGCTCTAAATAGGAAAAAAGTTTGGTCAAAAAGTTGGTTATTGTCAAGGAACAAGATCTCATCATTTAGGGTTTGTGAGGAATTATCATGGTCTCATCACTTAGGGTTTGTCGACACCGAGGCATCCTAAAAGCTACGGTTTTATCATTTAGAGTGCCGTTGATAGAAGCTATTCAGAACTAGTCCTACTTAATTCTTGATCCTACTTAATTAAGTACTAAGATACCCCGGCCCATGCATTAGTCGCAAGTACCCCATATGTCCTATTTTTAGCAAAGTCATGCTAAAATTCACGGAAAATTTCAGCATGACCTTTGCTGAAAATAGGACATATGGAGTACCCGAACTTGCCGGAACGGAAGTTAATCGACATTCCGGCAAACTCGAGGGCCTCTCGGGGTACCTGCAAAATCATCACGACACGATGGTCGGAGACAAAACCCAGCAAACTAGCACCACAATGTGCCTCTACTTTCATATGGATGAAAAGGCCACAGACCATATGGTCCTCTGCTTTCATATGGACAAAAAAGGCCTACATATAGGCACAACAGAGCAGCAAGCCCATCACTCTTTTGGTGAACAGAAACTATGTTTGAATCTGTATAATAACAGAGCAGCAAGTCTATTGTCCAATACTGAAGCGGAATTCAGTTTTCCCTAGGACTTGGTGCTATTCTGAACAAGTGTACTTTCAGAACCATGATAATAATTTAAGTAAAGTAGTATAAGAACCTGTATAGGAACATGGCAGTAGCCATATAACTAGTGCTTATATACCTACAAGAGTGTAACAGGACCAACAGCATAACTGCATTTAAAGAAAGTACAACAGTAGTATAAACCTACCAGTAGAAGTGTAGAACTAGACATAACAGGAAAATCACATTCAGTCTTGTTTTCTTCAGTTATCTTTTTTGAGTTATTTTACATGTCCTAGGTAAAATCTGCCACTAGTAACTAGTTGTTTCTCTAAGCATTTTGATTAAAAGGTTTATTGGTTCAAAAAGGTTCAAAAAGGTTTATTGGTTCAAAAAGGTTCTATTTACACCAACTTCAAAACGATTCTACGTTTTGGGCATCATGCATCAAAAGGTTTATTGGTTCGACGATCCTTCAACTTCCAGGTTTAAGCATAAGACACAAGGTACATAATAAACCAACTGATGGAAAAGACACTGCAGCAAAAGGGCAGTTACACCACAAGATTAAACCTGCTACTAGCTCTGAACTACAAAAATTATTCAAAAATAAAATAAAATGAGCCATGGTGTAAATAGTGCAACAACTAGGGATTCGTCTACCGCTTCGTCTACACAAACTAAGAATAATCAAATTGCACACAAAAAACAGAAAGACATATGAGCTGGGACACAAAACAAACCTAGCTATCTCTGAACTACTTGCAGAGCAACCAACCACGCCAAATTGCACACAGAGCCTAAATACCCTAGAGGAGCTTTCTTCCTCTTCTTGTATCGACTGACGCCGCACACCGGACATATGGTAGACTCCGCGTGCTCGTCCCGATAAATGATGCAATCGTTCATGCACACATGGTATTTCACGTGCGGTAAATCCAGAGGACACACGATTTTCTTCGCCTCCTCGAAACTGGTCGGGCACTTGTTCCCCTTCGGAAGACGTTCGTGCCAGAATGACATGTTCTCGTCGAAGCATGCGTCGGTCATTTTGTGTTTTACCTTCATCTCCAGAGCCATGAGCGTTACTTTCAGGCGGGTATCCTCGGGCCTGCATCCTTCATACAATGGAGTAACCGCGTCTGTCTCCAGTTGATCCAGCTTGGCTTTCTCTCGGGCGGCAGCTCTTGCGTTACCCGTCTGCTTGCGAAGCAGCTCTTGAATATGAGGGTCATGCACCCAGCCCATCGATGGTCCATCGTCGTCTGCTCCGGTATCTTCATCTTCATGATCATGCCCTTCGTCTTGATCTTCCTCATCATCATGTCCGGCATCTTCTACATGATGACCGTGTCCTGCATCTACTTCGTGATCATGTCCTGGAGATTCTTCGTCTTCTCGCCCGCCCTCGCCGCTATTGTCTTGCTGCCCTTCCTTTTTTCTGCTTGCCCGGCCCCCATGGATGACTTCATAGTCATCTTCATCACCTTGCCACCGATAGCCATCCATGAAACCACGCAAGAGCAAGTGGTCCTGCACCTGCCCGGAATCCGGGTCCGCAATAAGGCTCTTCAGCTTGCATCTTCGACACGGACATCTTATCTCCGTCTCGTTCTTTTGAAGCATCTCGGCCTTCGCGGAGCTCAAAAACCTATTTACGATGCCTTCGGTCATCGTGCGGACCATGGTCGCCTGCGGGGTAGAGCAAAATGATATTTTAGAACAAAAAAAAAATTTGGCATGACTTTGCCTAAAAATAGGACAAAAAAGAATGCACATAGTGCCAAATTCTCGCCGAAACGGAAATGAATCAACATTCCGGCAAAATATTGGCAACTATCGCATTTCAAATACCGGTACCTGCAAACACAAACATATGCAACACCACAAACATACGTACATCTCTAGGCCATAAAAAGTGTGTACGTTGTTGGAGACGGAGAGAAAAGTAGATCTAGAACATAAAGAAAGCTTTCCCCTTACTTACCTATCAAAAAAAGGAAATTTAACCACTTAATTTGGGTGAATCAATGGTGCAAATGAGGTGAGGAGGAGGAGCAAGACGACCAGATTTGTTTTGGTGGAGGGGGGAAAGTGAGTGTGTGGTAGGTGTGGCTGCCTAATTATAGCTACTGCTCCCAGGTTACCAGTGGCGCACCCCTTCACTGGTGCGCCACTAGTAGCCAGGAATACTAGTGGCGCACCAGTGAAGGGGTGCGCCACTGCTATGTTTTTTTTTGGACCACCATGCCCAGCCTTACCAGTGGCGCACCAGGGCAAGGTGCGCCACTACTATCAAAAATAGTAGTGGCGCACCTTGTCCTGGTGCGCCACTGGTAAGCCTGGGCATGGCTGGTTACTGTTCAAAAACATAGTAGTGGCGCACCCCACACCTGGTGCGCCACTAGTAATGTCACTATTAGTGGAGCACCTGTTTGTGGTGCGCCACTGCTATATAGTAGTGGCGCACCACATCTCTGGTGCGCCACTAACAGTGATATTACCTATAGCCGTTTTTCTAGTAGTGCGGTGGTTATCAACCCCGACCAGGCGGCCAAAATAATCAAGGGAATTACAATGGTCAGGGGAATCAATCACATCATCAAGGTGGTTACAATGGTCAGGGGAATCAATCCCATCATCAAGGTGGTTACAATGGTCAGAGTAATCAGCAGCAGGGCCAAGGGAGTTATAATAATCAAGGAAACCAGCAGCAACAGCGTCCGCAACAACAGCAGCAATCCGGATACCAGAGTAATCCGAAGGAGTTGAGCAGCGGTCAATATCATGTTTTCACCACGAGTTTATGTAAGAGAGATCAGAAGGTTTTGAGGCGGACTGTTAATGCAGTAGAACCGGCGACACCGCAATTTCTCCGATGGTCGGAGCAGCCCATTGTATGGAGCAGAGAGGATCACCCATTACGGGTAGATAATCCGGGACATTTAGCCTTGGTGGTAGCACCTCAGGTAGGAGGATACAAATTTACTAAAGTCCTCATGGACGGGGGTAGCAGTATCAATATACTATATTACGAGACTTTCCGTCGTATGGGTCTGACAGATAAAAAGTTAAGAACATCAAACACAGTGTTTCACGGGGTGGTCCCAGGTAAGTCAGCTTATCCAGTTGGTAAGATTGACTTGGAAGTTACATTTGGAGATGAGTATGATTCCAGATCGGAGATGATCACTTTTGAAGTTGTCAAAATTAAAAGTCCGTACCATGCTCTGTTTGGAAGGACGATTTATGCTAAGTTTATGGCTAGGCCATGTTATGTTTATTTACAGCTTAAGATGCCGGGTCATAAGGGCACGATCACGGTTCATGGCAGTCGCAAGATAGCGGTGGAATGCGAGGAAGGTGATGCAGCTTATGCAGAAGCGGTGTGTGCCACGGAAGAGTTAAAGTTTTATAAAGATAATGTTGATCCGGCAGATATGACTCCGCTGAAGAAACCAACTACTGAGCATGATTCGGCGTTGAAATTCAAGTCAGCAGAAGAGACTAAGCAGGTTGATTTTGTGCCTGGAGACTCATCTAAACAGTTCACCATCAGCGCTAACCTTAATCCCAAATAGGAAAGCGCGTTCATCGAGTTCATCCGTGAGAACCGGGATATCTTTGCATGGAAGCCTTCTGACATGCCAGGTATACCGAGGGAACTCGCTGAGCATAAGTTGAACATTGATCTGAAGTTTAAACCGGTAAAACAGTATCTGCGCCGCTTCAATGAAGAGAGGCGCAAGGCTATAGGGGAGGAAGTGGCCAGACTTTTGGCAGTAGGGTTCATAGTGGAAGTTTTTCATCCGGAGTGGTTGGCTAATCCGGTGCTGGTCTTAAAGAAGAATGGGAAGTGGAGGATGTGTGTGGATTATACAGACCTCAATAAAGCTTGCCCAACTGATCCTTTTGCTCTACCTCGCATTGATCAGATTATCGATGCCACAGCAGGGTGTGAGCGGCTGAGTTTTCTGGATGCATATTCAGGGTATCACCAGATCAAAATGGTAGTGGAAGACCAAGAGAAGACAACTTTCATAACTCCTTTTGGTGCTTTTTGCTATGTATCTATGCCCTTTGGGCTCAAGTGTGCACAGGCAACTTATCAGCGTTGCGTTCAGAATTGTTTGAAAGGGCAGATAGGAAGGAACGTGCACGCTTACGTGGATGACATTGTGGTCAAATCAAAGGAAGAAAGAACAATGATAGGGGACCTCAAAGAAACCTTTGTTAATCTTCGAGCTTACAGGATGATGCTTAATCCGGAGAAATGTGCTTTTGGTGTTCCGGCTGGTAAGCTTCTGGGATTCTTGGTCTCGAACAGGGGAATAGAAGCCAACCCAGAGAAGATCAAGGCCATCACATCTTTGACAAAACCGGTTTGCATCAATGATGTTCAGCGCATAGCTGGCCGGATCACGGCGCTAAGCCGGTTCATCAGTCGCTTGGGGGAGAAGGCGATCCCGCTTTATCAAATGTTGAGGAAAACGGACCGGTTTATATGGAGCGAGGAAGCAAATACCGCGTTTGAGAATCTGAAACGGCAACTAGCAAAACCACCGGTTTTAGCTGCTCCCATTGATAAAGAGCCCTTGCTGTTATATGTTGCTGCAAATACACGGGCAGTCAGCGTTGCGATTGTGGTTGAGCGCAAGGAAGCAGGGAAGGAACATCCGGTTCAGCGCCCGGTTTATTATGGGAGTGAAGTACTCATTGAGTCTAAACAAAGGTACCCGCATTGGCAGAAGTTGGTCTATGGGGTGTTCATGGCAAACCGGAAACTGAAGCACTATTTCCAAGGGCATCCAAGAACTGTGGTTAGTTCAGTTCCGTTAGGAGACATAATCCAGAACAGGGAAGCTACAGGCAGGATAGCCAAGTGGGCCATTGAGGTCAGCCCGCATGAGTTGAAGTATGTACCGCGTACTGCTATAAAATCTCAGGCATTGGTAGACTTCATCAATGACTGGACAGAGTTGCAGACTCCTGAGGAGAAGCCGGATCTTACTTATTGGACGATTCACTTTGACGGTTCAAAGCAGTTGGAGGGCTCGGGGGCTGGAGTTGTCTTAACTTCCCCCAGAGGTGATAAATTTTGTTATGTCCTCCGCTTGTTATTTCCTTGTACTAATAATGCAGCAGAATATGAAGCATTACTTCATGGTTTGCGACTGGCAAAGGAGATGAATGTGAGCCGGGTTAAGTGCCTGGGCGATTCAGATCTAGTGGCACAGCAAGTTTCTGGCAAGTGGGATTCAAGAGATCCCCTCATGGCGGCTTATCGGCGAGAGGTTGAAGCGGTGGCAGGATACTTCAAGGGATACCAGGTGGATCATATATACCGGCGGAGGAATGAAGCGGCTGATGCTCTAAGCCGGCTAGGATCGCAGCGTAAACCGGTGCCACCAAACACCTTTTTAGATGAATTGCACAGTCCTTCGGTTCAGATACCTTCGGAAGAAGACCTAGTTGTTCCGGACCCAGAAGCACAGTTAGTTGCAGCACTCCATATTATTCCGGATTGGACGTTACCCTATTTGGCGTACTTAAGCCAAGGGGAGTTACCGGAGGACGAAGAGGAAGCACGGCAGATAATCCGGCGTTCCAAATCTATGACAATTGCAAACGGAGAGTTGCACCATCGTAGCACTTCTGGAGTATTTCAACAATGTGTTTCAGCTGAGGAAGGTTGTGAGATTCTAAGGGAGATTCATGAAGGGGATTGTGGTCATCATGCCGGATCAAAGTCTTTAGTGGCTAAAGCATTCCGACATGGCTTCTATTGGTTAACCGCGCATGCAGATGCGGCGGATCTGGTCCGAAGGTGTGATGCTTGTCAGAAGTTCTCAAGACGTGCTCTTGTTCCGGCACAGGAACTCCGGATGATACCAATAACTTGGCCTTTTGCAACTTGGGGGCTTGACATGGTTGGTCCTTTCAAGAGATCCCAAGATCAGAAAACTCATCTACTGGTAGCAGTAGACAAGTTTACAAAGTGGGTTGAAGCAGAGCCTATAAGCAAGTGTGATGCGGCAACAGCGGTCAAATTCATCAAAAAAGTAATATTCCGGTTTGGCTTTCCACACAGCATCATCACAGACAATGGCACCAATTTATCTCAGGGTGAGATGGAAGAATTCTGTCAACGAGAGCATATTCGTTTGGACGTGTCTTCTGTGGCTCACCCCCAATCCAATGGTCAGGCTGAAAGGGCAAATCAGGAGATTTTGTGAGGAATCAAACCCCGGCTTATGACACCTTTGCAGAGAACCCCAAGCTGTTGGGTTGAAGAATTTCCATCTGTCCTTTGGAGTATTAACACTACACCAAACCGGTCTACAGGTTATACGCCTTTCTTCATGGTTTACGGCGCCGAAGCAGTTCTTCCAAGTGACATACGCCATGACTCACCAAGGGTAGCAGCCTATGTGGAAGCCGTTAATGAAGAGTCAAGACAAGACGGTTTAGACCGGTTGGATGAAGAGCGTGATATAGCTGCGGCACGGTCGGCGATTTATCAGCAAGATCTGCGCAGATATCATAGCCGCCGGATTAGAACCAGGACATTCCAGGAGGGTGACTTGGTACTCCGGCTCATCCAAGATCAAACAGATATGCACAAGCTATCCCCGCCATGGGAAGGGCCCTTTGTGGTCAGCAAGAATTTACACAACGGTTCATATTACTTGGTGGACATTCGAGAACACAAGGATTCACGGACATCGGAAGAGGAGACGAAGAGGCCGTGGAACATCGCCCATTTACGGCCATACTATACTTGAGCTATGTGCTCCAATGTATCCTATGTATATATTATGAATAATGAATAAACCGGCACCCTCGGTAAACCGGGGGCTCAGCCCTTTTTACATATACACAAATCTTGTGACAAATAAACATATCAGTTTGTTATCAAACATTATATTTCAATGTTGGCCGGTTTAGAAACTAATTTTTGCAGAATATGTGGAGCAATAGAACTCTCGGGAACAGGAGATTATATCCGGTTCAAGAAAAGAAGACTCCATGAAATGCAAACCCACAGGTTCAAAACAGAACAATGGAGGCCCCCTGGGAGTTGGTATCATCCGCTCCCAGTGATCGGATTAAGTTTCATAAATTCTTGCAACCCCTTGAAAAGTTGGACAAGTCCACATTCAGTGATTGGTTTAGATTGACCCACCGGTTCAGGAGGAACCCTGGAGGCCCCCTGGGAATGTCGGTCAATCCACGTCCCAGTGATCGGAATAATTTTCTTCTTTCGACCCTCTGAAAAGTTGGATAGTACCACATTCAGTGATTGGTCTAGATTGACCCACCGGTTCAGGAGGAACCCTGGAGGCCCCCTGGGAGTGTCGGCCAATCCGCGTCCCAGTGATCGGAATAATAGATACGATTCTTTCGGCCCTCTGAAAAGATGGATAATCCACATTCAGTGATTGGCTAGGCCCCTTGGGAGTGTCGGCCAATCCGCGTCCCATTGATCGGAATAATTTTTATATACGGTTCTTTCGGCCCTCTGAACAGTTGATACGCCCACGTTCAGTGATTGGCTAGGCCCCTTGGGACAGATGGTTTGCCCACGTCCCATTGATTGGCTCGGTTTTTATTTGCGGTTCTATCGGCCCTCTGAACAGTTGATTCGCTCACGTTCAGTGATTGGCTAGGCCCCTTGGGAAAGATGGATAATCCACATCCCATTGATTGGCTGAACCTTGCTTTGAGCCTGGCAGCTCTTAAAAAGCCTCGACTACATGGTCTTATTTGCAAAATTTGCATCTTTTGGTGTTTGTGTTTTATAACCCTTTAAACCGGAGTGGAACAACTACACAAGTTGACCACATATCTATCAGATTGAAAATCTGGATTATGTATCTCAGACCAAGTAAACCGGCGTTATTTAAAACCCGGACCGAGTATCGGGTAAAGGTTACAACTTTCTGAACAAAATGAACCGAACTTATCATCAAAGTGGACCGGAGAATTTCGAGTGTATATTTGGGTTCATGAAGACCTTTATCAAGTGACTTTAAAGTTCTGACCGGTTTAAAGTATATTGGCTACGCAAATATCAGATATATAAATTATCTTTATGATAAAGAAGAAGGCAACCGCATCAGGCAACAGGTCAACGGATGAATACTTCATAAACACAAAATGTCGGACCAAAGCACATTAAGTCTCAGCTAAACCTATTACAAGGTGTAAAAAGCCCAATAGTTGGAAGCATTGTTTGACGAAATAACAATCATGGTTACAGCAATAGAATTCAAGATTGTGCTTCTCCTTGCTGAGATGGCTGGCCACCGTCTTGATCCGGAACATCTTCATCTTCGTGAAGCGGTTGGAAGTCCGGTGCACGCCAATCAATCTTTGCCAAGGCACGGAAATATACTTCATCGTTGATAAGTTCAGCAGGATCAATATCAGGAGCAAAGGTGTGAGGACGAACCGGCGGAATTAAGTTTACAATATCGTAAACCGGTCGCTCCACCCGCTCGTTCTGCAGGTTGTATGCTGGATGATATCGCGACAAGTCAGATTCCACCGCAAGCTTGCTGGCGAGGGGACGCATCTCCTTTGTCAGGGCATAAAGATCTTTTTCATTGAAAGTTGAACCGTCCTCCTTGGTATCAGGAAATCCGGTTAACACCTCCTCCGGATCAAGGTCCGGGACCCAAGCTTTAGCCCTCGTAAGGGCCAGAAGAGCACCTCCTCGAGCGGCCGATTTCTTAACTTCTTCAAGACGAGCCGGTAGAATGGACAAACTATTCAAAGTATCTTGGATAGTTGAAGGAGCCGGTTTACCAAATGAAGTGGCACTGATAATCCTTTGTGTTCCGGAGTACAACTGTTCGACCAAGGTGTAGCAGGCTTTGAGTTTTTTCCGCAAGTCGTCCCCAAGATGGGAGACACGGCGCCCTACATACAAACAATAATAGTTAAACCGGTACAAGGCACAGGTTACACAGATAGACAGGAGTTCAGATTATACTTACCAAAAATAGCAGAGGTCATCAAGTCAATTTGCCGCTTTAACCCGGACAATTCTTCAGTAACTGGGTTAAGTGCTCCTTCAGCATCTTGAACCCGTTTTTCAAGATCTTTTTTCTGGACTTCAAAAGTAGTCCGCTCCTCTTCAAAATATTTCTTCAAGTCTTCAGCAGTCTTTAAACTCACTTGAAGTTCTTTTTTAGCTTTTGAAGCGACTGACTCAGTTTCTGTAAGCCGGCTTCGAAGTTCATTGATCTCCAGACTATTCCGGTTCAACTCAGCCTGCAGACAAAGTTCAAAAGCAAGAAATGAAATTACAAGTCTCAAGCACACAATCAAGTTGTCTACTTGACACTTGGGGGCTAATGGCAGTTGAAGCAATACAGCAAAGACAATTTGAAATTGCAAGTCTCAAGCACACAATCAAGTTGTCTACTTGACACTTGGGGGCTAATGGCAGTTGAAGCAATGCACCAAAGACAATTTGAAGTTACAAGTATCAACTACATAACCAAGTTATCTACTTGATACTTGGGGGCTAATGTATGGATCAGCAGTTCAAACTACAAAGTTCCGGATCACCTTCAGTAAAGCAGCTAAACCGGAACTTGGGGGCTGCTATGAGATAGAGATGCATCAAAAAAGCAAAGTCAGAAGAAGAAACTTACCTCGTATTTTTCTCTCATCAGGTTCACCAAGCTGGCTTCATAATCCCGGCTGCTGTGGAGCCGGTTCAAATATCCGGAATAAATGTCTTGAGCACTCATGCTAGAAAGGCTGGATATGTCAGTACTCCATTTTCCTTTTTCTTGAGCTATCTTCTCCGCTTTAGCTGTATGTTTTGCTAAAACGATGGCTTAGCTGGAGCAACATAAGCGGTACCAGTAACCACGACATCAGGAGAAGTGGGTACATTGGGGGGAGTAACGTCAACATGAGCCGGATCAGGAGACGCCGGATTAACTTGAGGAGAATTAACCCGGGCCGGGCTTGGTGGATCTTGGACGTTTTCTGTAAGAGGATTCTCAAGAGCAGGGTCTTCAAAAGGAGCTGCAGGAGTACCTTCTAGAGGAACAACTGTGGACGGATCAATAACCGGATCATCAGCAGTAGGGTCGGCAACAGGTTTATTCGCCTTGGGCTTTTTGCTGGGTTTCGGTTTTCTGGAAAACATGCAAAATAAGTTAGCATTATAAAGGAAAAAGGGTGTCATAAACCGGAAAAGGCGAAGAAAGTTACCCCGGGACGGTTTTCAAAGGAGGAAGCTGCGTAGCGGTTGATTCACCAGAAGAAGACTGCGGAGTTTCCTGATAGTCAGGATCAGACGGTTTAAGGGGTTTTCGGATAAGTCCGGCCTTGGGATGAAGAAGAGTTGGAGAGAGTATCACCTCAGCACGGCGTTTTCGAACCGGGGTTAAGGAGATTCCAGATGACTCCACCGCCAGGCCACTGTGGCGAGTGGTCCGGCGAAAGGCTTCGTGCTGTTGCTTCTTCAAAGTAAAGTTAGGGTCTAACTGAGCATAAGGATGAGAAAATTGATATTTCCTGACGGTCCGACGACTTTTTTGAGGAAGAGGTTCTGAATCAGAAGAAAGAAGTGTTACCTCAATCTCAGTCGGGTTATCACCTTCAGGCAGTTCCTGTGAAAAGGTATCATTAGATATGATTACAAGTGCATGAAAGCAAGAAATTTAAACCGGAATAAAGCATACCTCGGAGTCCGGATCATCGTCCTCAGTAGGAGAACCGGCATCGACGGCTGCTTTCCTCTTTTTGTTTGCAGGGGTCTTCCGGCGAGTCTGTTTTACGGTTTTTTCCTGAGGCTTTCTCCTCCAGAAGGGGTCATCAGCCTAATTAAAAAAGCAAGAGCAATTGAAAGACGGTTCAAAGAGGACGGTTTACAAATACAGGGCAAGGAAAAACTTACTTCGGGCAGCTTATTCTTCTTGAAGTACGGAGCCAAACCGACCTTAGCACAATCTGCTAAGGAAGCATTGAGAATCTTTTTGGCTGACTCCACTACCTCCGATTCAGAAAGCTTATCCTTGGTAAACCTTTGAGGATCATCCGGTTTACCAGAGTATTTGCACATTAACTGAGGACGCCGGCTTAGGGGAAGGATGCTCCAAGATAGCCAGCAGCGAAGGAAATCAGTGCCGATCAGACCATTTGCTATAAAAGCTCTCAATTTGGAGAGCTGTGATGAGAACCGGGTTCGTTCAGCAGCGCTAAGCCGTGGTGGCAAGGGGTGATTCTCCGGAATACGAGTTTCGCGATAACCCGGCAAAGGATTTTCACCCTCAGGAGAAGTATCAACACAGTAAAACCAGGACTTGTTCCAATCTTTGGGATGAGTATGTAAAGCGGCTTGGGGAAAGACTGCGTCCCTCCTCTTCTGAATACTAACCCCACCAAGTTCTTGGTGAGGTCCGCTGGTAAACTCAGTGCGCCGGTTTAAATGAAAGAAATCCCGGAATAAATCAACTGAAGGTTCCTCTTGAAGATACACCTCAGAGAACACTTGGAAATCACAAATGTTTGAAACGGAATTGGGTCCGATATCCTGTGGGTGTAGCTGGAAAGCGGCAAGAACATCCCGGAAAAACCTTGAACCGGGGGGAGAGAAGCCTCTAGAGATATGATCCAAAAACACGATGATTTCCCCGGATCTAGGAGTAGGGGGGCATTCATTGCCCGGAGCACGCCACTTTAACTCAGACTGAGGCCCTAGTGTGCCGATGTCAGACAGCTTGATTAAGTCATCTTCAGTAACGACAGAAGGGACCCAATCGCAGGAGACATATTGCTTAGCCATTGCAGTGAAAGAACAGAGTGCTGGAGAAGATAAAAGTACAGAAACAGATTATGAAAGTGCAGTAATCCGGAGCCTATCTAAGAAAATTACGCAACGGTTTAAACTGAGGACTAATGGTGTGGTCAAACTGGCAATTATAAAACAAGTTATATCATTTCCGGTTTATGGCAGTTGAAGGGGAACAGTTCAACCATTGCGTCAAATTACAGAGTTTTTGCAAGAGCAGGGCATATCCACTTAGCGAATCTACCAAGGAGACAAACAGGTTTTCGAAAGATTGCTAAGGGGGATAGATCTGAGTATGCTGAGGAAAAAGAAACTAATCTAAGAGTATGCAAGGAAAAGCTACAAAGACTTTATACTAAATAGATGGATTTACATGCAAGACAGGAGTGACGAAGATTTGAAGCATCTACAGCGGGGTAAAAACGGAAAAAATCGAAAAAACAAAATCATTACGGGTCACGGGCTCAAGATCTAACAAGATGAAGCTTTGCTAAAAGTTCTAATGGCGGAGGGATAAGAAGAAACCCTAGAGGTTATAGATCAATAAGTAAGGAGGACGAACATACCTGAGACAGCAAGAATCGACGGCGGAGATTGATCTGGTCGAGCTCAGGTTGATGCAGCGGCCGGGCGGGGACTTGAGATCCAGCGGTCGTCGGCGGCGGTTCGAGCTCGGGCAGCGACGGAGGAAGAAGACGGAGGGGGAAGACGCAGGAAGAGGACGAAGCGAGAAGGAGGTAATGAATGAGGGGTGGCAGTATTTATAACCAAGAGTCAGATCTGAAACGATAAGTGCGAGAATCGAGGAGACAGAAAATCAGATAAAGATCCCGTGACGCCTCGATCTTCGGGATAGCCCTTAAAATAAGCTACAGTACAGCTCACGGCGTTAAATGCGGAGATGATGTCATTGTCAGACTTTAATGATCTTGGAGGATGACGTCAGAGCCGGTTTACAAAAAGATGAAGATAAAGAAGAAAATTATACAAGACAAAGAAGACTGATGTGAACAAGTTCAAATCATTCTGGGGCCTAATGTCAGGGATATGGTTAGTAGGTATAAACCGGCTATTGTAAACCGGCTTAGTTATATCATACTTGGTTTTAATATTTTAAGTAGAGACTACGGCCCATGAGATTTCAAGGCCCATGTATAGGAGTATGGTTTGTAAACTGCCAAGAGATGTAACTTGAGAGATAAGAAAGGGAAGACAGAGACCGAGGCGGACACAAGTATGAGCCGGCCTCGGGACTCTGTAAACCGGACCAGGCGTTGCCTCTATAAAGGGATGGCCTGGACGGTTCAGGGACGAGCAACAATCAACCCGTCGAGACACAGGCAAAGCGAATCCGCTCCCTGTAAGCCGACGCCCAAGCAATACCAAACCAACTAGACGTAGGCTTTTACCTTCTCCTAAGGGGCCGAACTAGTATAAATCCTTTGTGTCCTTTGTTTGCCATGAATCCTTTCAAGCTAACCCGTGCGATGGTTCCATCATCAAGTCCGTTAAACCGGACATCTGCCGTGTTATTTCCACGACACAAGGTGTTCCTACGGTATTCGGGAGTTGCATAATCTCATAGTCATAGGAACATGTATAAGTCATGAAGAAAGCAATAGCAGTAAAACTAAACGATCATAGTGCTATGCTAACGGATGGGTCTTGTCCATCACATCATTCTCCTAATGATGTGATCCTGTTGATCAAATGATAACTCATGTCTATGGTTAGGAAACATAACCATCTTTGATCAATGAGCTAGTCTAGTAGAGGCATACTAGGGACACTCTGTTTTGTCTATGTATTCACACATGTACTAAGTTTCCGGTTAATACAATTCTAGCATGAATAATAAAAATTTATCATGATATAAGGAAATATAAATAACAACTTTATTATTGCCTCTAGGGCATATTTCCTTCACACCCACATACCAAATTATCAAAGTACCGAACGCAAATCAGATGATTGTGATGAAAACTAGCTTGACGATAATTCCCATATGTCCTCGGGAGTGCTTTACCTTGCATAAGAGTTTGTCCAGGCTTGTCCTTTGCTACAAAAAGGATCGGGCCACCTTGCTGCACCTTATTTACTTTTACTATTTGTTACTTGTTACCAATTATCTTATCACAAAACTATCTGTTACCTATAATTTCAGTGCTTGCAGAAAATACCTTACTGAAAACTACCTATCATTTCCTTCTGCTCCTCGTTGGGTTCGACACTCTTACTTATCGAAAGGACTATGATAGATCCCCTACACTTGTGGGTCAGCAAGACTCTTTTCTGGCGCCGTTGCCGGGGAGTGAAGCGCCTATGGTAAGTGGAATTTGGTAAGGAAAAAAATTATATAGTGTGCTGAAATTTATTGTCACTTGTTACTATGGCTCAAAATCCTTTGAGGGGCTTTTTCGGGGTATCTTCACCCCGAGCAAAAGAGCAAAGAGTTGCTCCTCAACCTACTGCACCTATTGAAAATGTTTGCTTTGAGATTCCTTCGGGTATGATAGAGAAACTGCTTGAAAATTCCTATACAGGAGACGGAACACTTCACCCCGATTTACATATAATCTATGTGGATGAAGTTTGTGGATTGTTTAAGCTTGCAGGTATGCCCAAGGATGTTATCAAGAAGATGGTCTTCCCTTTATCTTTGAAGGGAGATGCATTGACATGGTTTAGGCTATGCGATGATATGGGATCTTGGAACTATAATCGTCTGAAGTTGGAATTTCATCAGAAGTTCTACCCTATGCACCAGGTTCATCGTTATCGTAATTATATTTATAATTTCTGGCCTCGCGAAGGAGAAAGCATTGCTCAAGCTTGGGGGATGCTTAAGTCAATGTTATATTCATGCCCCAATCATGAGCTTTCAAGAAAGATGATTATCCAAAAAAAAATGCTCGGCTTTCTCTCAATAATCGCACCATGCTCGATAATTCTTGTTCTGGCTCTTTTATGATGAAGACTATTGACTTCAAATGGGATTTATTGGAAAGAATTAAACACAACTCCGAAGACTGGGATCTCGACGAAGGTAAGGAGTCAGGTATGACCCCTAAGTTTGATTGTGTTAAAGCTTTTATGGATACCGATGTTTTCCGTGAGTTTAGCACTAAATATGGGCTTGACTCTGAGATAGTAGCTTCTTTCTGTGAATCTTTTGCTACTCATGCTGATCTCCCTAAGGAGAAGTGGTTTAAATACCACCCCCCTATTGAAGTAAAAGTAGTTGATCCTATTAAAGTTGAAGAAAAGACTATCACTTATAATGTTGATCCTGTCATCCCTACCACTTATATCGAGAAAGCACCTTTCCCTGTTAGGATAAAGGATCATGCTCAAGCTTCAACTGTAGTTTGTAAGAGTAATACTAGAACACCTACACCCTCTGAGCAAATTAAAGTTGGACGTAGTGTTGCCATGGTTAAAGATCTCTTGGTAGAAGATTTAGATGGACATGTTATTTATCTCCAAGAAGAGTCTGCTAGGATAGCCAAACCCAATGCTAGGAATAAACATAAACCTATCGTAAGCTTGCCAGTTATCTCTGTCAAGATAGGAGATCATTGCTATCATGGTTTATGTGACGTAGGTGCTAGTGCGAGCATTATCCCTTTTGATCTGTATAACGAAATTATGCATGATATTGCACCTGTTGAGTTAGAAGGGATTGATGTTACTATTAAGCTTGCTAATAGAGATACTATTTCACCAGTTGGGATCGTTAGAGATATTGAAGTTTTGTGTGGGAAGGTTAAATACCCTGCTGATTTTCTTGTTCTTAGTTCCCCACAAGATGCATTTTGTCCCATTATATTTGGTAGACCCTTCTTGAATACTGTTAATGCCAAGATAGACTGCGTGAAAGACATTGTCACTGCCGGATTAGGGGATATATCTCATGATTTTAACTTTCCTAAATTCCGTAGACAAACCCTTGAAAAGGCGCCACCTAGTAAGGATGAACTTATTGGTCTTCCTTCTATTGTCGTGCCACCCAATGATCCTTTAGAACAATACTTGCTAGACCATGAAAATGATATGCATGTGAACGAGAGAAGGGAGATAGATGAAATATTTCTTACACAGGGACCCGTATTGAAAAACAACTTGCCTGTTGAAATCCTAGGGGATCCTCCTCCACCCAATGGTGATCCTATATTTGAACTTACACCTTTTCCTGATGATCTTAAGTATGTTTATCTTGATGAAAAGAAGATATATCCTGTTATTATTAGTGCTAACCTTTCAGAGCAGGAAGAAGAAAGATTATTGAAAACTCTGAAGAAGCACCGAGCTGCTATTGGATATACTCTGGATGATCTTAAGGGCATTAGTCCCACTATATGTCAACACAAGATAAAATTGGAAGGAAATGCTAAACCAATTATCGATCATCAGCGACGGTTAAATCCTAAGATGAAAGAAGTGGTAAGAAAGGAAATTCTAAAGCTCCTAGAGGCAGGTATTATCTATCCCATTGCTGATAGCCAGTGGGTAAGTCATGTCCATTGTGTTCCTAAGAAAGGAGGTATGCCCGTTGTCCCTAATGATAAAGATGAACTGATCCCGCAAAGGATAGTTACAGGTTATAGGATGGTAATTGATTTCCGTAAGTTAAATAAAGCTACTAAGAAAGATCATTACCCCTTACCATTTATTGATCAAATGCTAGAAAGGTTATCCAAACATACTCATTTCTGCTTTCTAGATGGTTATTCTGGTTTCTCTCAAATACCTGTGTCAAAGGGGGATCAAGAAAAGACCACCTTTACTTGTCCTTTCGGTACCTTTGCTTATAGACGTATGCCTTTTGGTTTATGTAATGCACCTGCTACCTTTCAAAGATGCATGATGGCTATATTCTCTGATTTTTGTGAAAAGATTGTTGAGGTATTCATGGATGATTTCTCCGTTTACGGAACTTCTTTTGATGATTGCTTAAGCAACCTTGATCGAGTTTTGCAGAGATGTGAAGACACTAATCTTGTCTTGAATTGGGAGAAGTGCCACTTTATGGTTAATGAAGGCATTGTCTTGGGACACAAAATTTCTGAAAGAGGTATTGAAGTTGACAAAGCTAAAGTGGATGCTATTGAAAAGATGCCATGCCCTAAGGATATCAAAGGTATACGAAGTTTCCTTGGTCATGCCGGGTTTTATAGGAGGTTCATTAAGGACTTCTCCAAAATCTCCAGGCCTCTGACTAACCTTTTACAGAAAGATATCCCTTTTGTCTTTGATGATGATTGTCTAGAAGCATTTGAAATGCTTAAGAAAGCATTGATCTCTGCACCTATTGTCCAGCCTACTGACTGGAATTTACCTTTGAGATTATGTGCGATGCTAGTGATTATGCTGTAGGAGCTGTTCTAGGGCAAAGAGTTGATAAGAAATTGAATGTTATCCAGTATGCTAGTAAAACTCTAGATAGTGCCCAAAGAAATTATGCTACCACTGAGAAAGAATTTTTAGCATTTGTGTTTGCTTGTGATATGTTTAGACCCTATATTGTTGATTCTAAAGTAACTATTCACACTGATCATGCTGCTATCAAATACCTTATGGAAAAGAAAGATGCTAAACCTAGACTTATTAGATGGGTTCTCTTACTGCAATAATTTGACTTGCATATTATTGATAGAAAGGGAGCTGAGAACCCCGTGGCAGATAACTTGTCTAGGTTAGAGAATATACTTGATGACCCACAACCTATTGATGATAGCTTTCCTCATGAACAATTAGCTGCCATAAGTACTTCTTGTACTGCTCCTTGGTATGCTGATTATGCTAATTACATTGTTGCTAAATTTATATGTCCTAGCTTCACATACCAGCAAAAGAAAAAGTTCTTCTATGATTTGAGACATTACTTCTGCGATGACCCACATCTTTATAAAGAAGGAGTAGATGGTATTATTAGACGTTGTGTGCCTGAGCATGAACAGGAACAGATCCTATGCAAGTGCCACTCCGAAGCTTACGGAGGACACCATGCGGGAGACAGAACTGCACACAAGGTATTGCAATCCGGTTTTTATTGGCCTACTCTCTTCAAGGATGCCCGTAAGTTTGTCTTATCATGTGATGAATGTCAAAGAATTGGTAATATTAGTAGACGTCAAGAAATGGCTATGAATTATTCACTTGTTATTGAACCATTTGATGTTCGGGGCTTTGATTATATGGGACCTTTTCCTGCCTCTAATGGGTACACACATATTCTAATTGATGTTGATTACGTTACTAAGTGGGTAGAAGCTATTCCAACTAGTAGTGCTGATCATAACACCTCTATTAAGATGCTTAAAGAAGTTATATTTCCGAGGTTTAGAGTCCCTAGATATCTAATGACTGATGGTGGTTCACACTTTATTCATGGTGCTTTCCGTAAGATGCTTGCTAAGTATGATGTCAACCATAGAATTGCATCACCTTATCACCCACAGACTAGTGGTCAAGTTGAATTAAGTAATAGGGAGTTGAAATTAATCTTGCAAAAGACAGTTAATAGGTCTAGAAAGAATTGGTCCAAGAAACTAGATGATGCATTATGGGCCTATAGAACTGCATACAAAAATCCTATGGGTATGTCTCCATATAAGATGGTATATGGAAAAGCTTGTCACTTACCTCTTGAGCTAGAACATAAGGCATATTGGGCTATCAAAGAACTCAATTATGATTTCAAACTTGCCGATGAAAAGAGGCTATTTGATATTAGCTGTCTCGATGAATGGAGAACCCAGGCCTACGAGAATGCCAAGTTATTCAAAGAAAAAGTTAAAAGATGGCATGACAAAAGGATACAAAAGCGTGAGTTTAACGTAGGTGATTATGTTTTGCTATACAACTCTCGTTTAAGATTTTTTGTAGGAAAACTTCTCTCCAAGTGGGAGGGACCTTACGTTATCGAGGAGGTCTATCGTTCCGGTGCCATAAAATCAACAACTTCGACGGCACAAATCCGAAGGTGGTGAATGGTCAAAGGATCAAACATTACATCTCAGGTACTCCTATAAATGTTGAAACTAATATTATTGAAACCATAACCCCGGAGGAATACATAAGGGACACTTTATAGAACGATCCAGCCTCCGAAAAGGAAGAGGTACGTGATACGGTAAGTAAACCAATTCCAAAACAGCTCTAAAGGCAATTTTTCTCCGTTTTGGAATATTTAGAAAAATAGAAAAATAAACCGTAGTCCGGAGGAGACACGGGGCCTCCTCGAGGGTAGGGGCGCGCCCCCTGCCTCGAGGGCACCCCGTGTGTCCCCCGGACTCCGTTTTCTTGTGGGTTACTCCATTTGTGCGGGAAAAATTCATTATATATACTCCCGAAGGTTTTGACCTCTGTATCACGCAGAATTCCTCTGTTTTTGTTTCGAGCCTTTTCTGCCACAGATAAAAGCAACATGTCGTCCCAGGATTCAGAGGGAGAAAGCTATGTGGCTGATTCCCTTGCTGACCCTAAGGTCTATGGTGATTTGGAGCATTATGGTTGGACCACTGAAGAAGAAGAGGGCGATGATTCAAAGAGGAAGGATTGGACTAGCTCGGATGAAGACGAAGTCCCACTGCCTCAACCGGGGGACATGCATGTGGAGTTCAAAAAGTCGAGCCTCCCCGACAGAGTAAAGAAACCTAAGATCGAATTTATCCCTTTTAACCTCTTGCAGGAAAACAAGCAGGCATTATGCAAGAAGATATTAAACCTTGAGCAGGAGATCAATGATCTGAAGGAGCAAAATTCTACCCTTAAGCGTAAGCTGAGAAAGAAGTCATCATCACCAACCCCGAAGAAGGAGACATAATCATATGGGTATGGGCACTCCCCTTGGCAACTTCCAAGCTTGGGGGAGTGACCCCGGTATCGTATCACCATCACTCCTATCTTTACCATTTTACTTAGTTCGATCCTTTTGGTAGTAGCTTGATCTATTAGATTAAAGTCAGCATGATCTAGTTGTGAGCTTTTGCTTTGTAATCGAGTCCATGAGCTATATAATAAAGATTAGTGTTGAGTCAAGGGCTTGATTTCCTCACCTGGGTCATGATAAAAAGAAAGAAAACAAAAAGAGAATCAAAGAGATCATATCGATCTTGTGGGAAGTAATGACTTCACATACAAGAGTATGATAAATAAAAATTGTTGGGAGGTGACAAACATAGTTTTGGTCATCTTTGCAATTAATAGGAAGTAATAAAAGAAGAGAAGCTTCACATACAAATATACTATCTTGGACATCTTTTATGATTGTGAGCACTCATTAAAGTATGACATGCTAAAGAGTTGATGTTTGATACGTCTCCAACGTATCTATAATTTTTTATTGTTCCATGCTATTATATTATCCCTCTAGGATGTCTTATGGGCTTTATTATACACTTTTATATGATTTTTGGGACTAACCTATTAACCCAGAGCCGAGTGCCAGTTTCTGTTTTTCTCCTGTTTTAGGGTTTTACAGAAAAGGAAAATCAAACGGAGTCCAATTGACGAGCCAATTTTTGATGATTTTTTCTGGACCAAAAGAAGCCCCCGAAGCAAAAGAGTTGGGCCAGGAGAGCCACAGGCTGCCCTCGAGGGTGGGGGCCACGCCCTGGGCAGGGGGGCGCGCCCCCCTATCTCGCGGATGGCCCTTAGCTCCCCTTTACTTGGCCCCGACTCCAAAAATTCCTATAAATACTGAAACATTCGGAAATTAACCTAGATCGGGAGTTCCGCCGCCGAAAGCCTCTGGTGCCACCAAAAACCAATCTAGACCCTGTTCCGGCACCCTGCCGGAGGGGGGAATCCCTCTTCGGTGGCTATATTCATCATCCCGACGCTCTCCATGACGAGGAGGGAGTAGTCCACCCTCGGGGCTGAGGGTATGTACCAGTAGCTATGTGTTTGATCTCTCTCTCTGTCGTGTTCTTGAGATGGCACGATCTTGATGTATCGTGAGCTTTGCTATTCTAGTTGGATCTTCTTCTCCCCCTCTACTCTCTTGTAATGGATTGAGTTTTCCCTTTGAAGTTATCTTATCGGATTGAGTCTTTAAGGATTTGACAACACTTGATGTATGTCTTGCACGTGTTTATCTGTGGTGACAATGGGATATCATGTGATCCACTTGATGTATGTTTTGTTGATCAACTTGCGGGTTCCGTGACCTTGGGAATCTATGCATAGGGGTTGGCACACGCTTTCGTCTTGACTCTCCGGTAGAAACTTTGAGGCACACTTTGAAGTTCTATGCGTTGGTTGAATAGATGTTTTTGAGATTGTGTGATGCATATCGTATAACCATGCCCACGGATACTTGAGGTGACAATGGAGTATCTAGGTGACATTAGGGTTTTGGTTGATTTGTGTCTTAAGGTGTTATTCTAGTACGAACTCTATGATAGATTGAACGTTACTACAGACTCTTGAATAGATCGATCAGAAAGAATAGCTTTGAGGTGGTTTCGTACCCTACCATAATCTCTTCGTTTGTTCTCCGCTATTAGTGACTTTGGAGTGACTCTTTGTTGCATGTTGAGTGGTAGTAATATGATCCAATTATGTTATCCTTGTTGAGAGAACTTGCACTAGTGAAAGTATGAAACCTAAGCCTTGCCTACTATCATTGCAATACCGTTTATGCTCACGTTTACCACTTGCTACCTTGCTGTTTTTATATTTTCAGTCTACAAAAACCTATATCTACCATCCATATTGCACTTGTATCACCATCTCTTCGCCGAACTAGTGCATCTATACAATTTACCATTGTATTGGGTGTGTTGGGGACACAAGAGACTCTTTGTTATTTGGTTGCAGGGTTGCTTGAGAGAGACCATCTTCATCCTACGCCTCCCACGAATTGATAAACCTTAGGTCATCCACTTGAGGGAAATTTGCTATTGTCCTACAAACCTCTGCACTTGGAGGCCCAACAACGTCTACAAGAAGAAGGGTGCGTAGTAGACATCAATGTTGGACAAGGAAGACAACATAATGGGTTATGTCTTCTTATATCCGAAATAAAGTATATTGTCATGGATCTTCCAACATGTTGAGCTTGCCTTTCCCCCTCATGCTAGCCAAAACTCCTCGCACTAAGTAGAGATACTACTTGTGCTTCCATATATCCTTAAACATAGCTTTGCCATGAGAGTCCACCATACCTACCTATGGATTGAGAAAGATCCTTCCAAGTAAGTTGTCATGCTGCAAACCCGCTAAAATATGTATGATTTATTAGTGTGGGAGAAATTAGCTTTATAAGAGCTTGTGATATGGAAGTAATAAAAGCGACGGACTGCATAATAAAGGTCCTTATCACAAGTGGCAATATAAAGCGAAGTTCTTCTATGCTAAGACTTTGTGCATCCAACCATAAAAACACATGACAACCTCTGCTTCCCTCTGCGAAGGGCCTAACTTTTATTCTTGTCTTATAAGTGTCAAGGTGAAATCCATCTTTCCTTTTTACATTTTATCCTTTGGCAAGCACATTGTGTTGGAAAGATCCTGACATATATACCCACTTGGATGTAAGTCTTCATGATCTATTAATGTTGACATTACCCTTGAGGTAAAAGGTTGGGTGGCAACACCATAAGCCCCTATCTTTCTTTGTGTCCGATTAAAACTCCATAAACATAAGTATTGCGTGAGTATGAGCAATTGTGAAAGACTATATGATAGTTGAGTATGTAGGCTTGCTGAAAAGCTCTTATCTTGACTCTTTCCGATGTTATGATAAATTGCAATTGCTTCAATGACTGAGATCAAAGTTTGTTAGTTTCCAATGAAGTTTATAATCCATACTTGATATTGCAGATGAATTGTTACTTTAGCATAATGATCATATTGCTATATTTATATAAGTTGTTGTTATGAGAATGATCATGATGCCCTCATGTACGTATTTTGTTTTTATCGACACCTCTATCTCTAAACATGTGGACATATTTTTCGATATCGGCTTTCGCTTGAGGACAAGAGAGGTCTAAGCTTGGGGGAGTTGATACGTCCATTCTGCATCATGCTTACAAGTTGATATTTATTGCATTATGGGATGTTCATACATGTTTTGTCACAATACTTATGCCTTTTCCCTCTTATTTTGCAAGGTTTACATGAAGAAGGGGGAATGCCGGCAACAGGAATTCTGGGCTGGAAAAGGAGCAAACTCTGGAAACCTATTTTGCACAACTCCAAAAGCCCCGAAACTCCACGGAACATTTTTTCGGAAAATATAAAAAATATCTGGCGGAAGAAATCCATGAGAGGGGCCACTAGCTGGCCTCGAGGGTGGGGGCACGCCCCCCTTCCCAGGCGCGCCCCCCTGCCTCGAGGGCCAGCCGGTGGGCCCCAGGTGCCCATCTTCTCCTATATGAAGCGTTTTGACCTGGAAAAAAAATCAAGGAGAGGCTTTCAGGACCAGACGCCGCTGTCTCGAGGCGGAAACCAATCTGGGGCTCCGGCAGAGCTGTTCTGCCGGGGATACTTCCCTCTGGGAGGGGGAAATGATCACCGCCGTCATCACCAACAACTCTCCCATCTTGGGGAGAGCTATGTTCATCAACATCTTCACCAGCACCATCTCCTCTCAAACCCTAGTTCATCTCTTGTATCCAATCTTTGTATCCAAACCTCAGATTGGTACCTGTGGGTTGCTAGTAGTGTTGATTACTCCTTGTAGTTGATGCTAGTTGGTTTATTTGGTGGAAGACCATATGTTCGGATCCATTATGCATATTAATATACCTCTGATCATGAACAATATTATGTCTCGTGAGTAGTTACTTTTGTTCCTGAGGACATGGGAGAAGTCTTGCTATTAGTAGTCATGTGAATTTGGTCTTCGTTCGATATTTTGATGAGATGTATGTTGTCTCTCCTCTAGTGGTGTCATGTGAACGTCGACTACATGACACTTCACCATTATTTGGGCCTAGAGGAAGGCATTGGGAAGTAATAAGTAGATGATGGGTTGCTAGAGTGACAGAAGCTTAAACCCTAGTTTATGCGTTGCTTTGTAAGGGGCTGATTTGGATCCATATGTTTCAGGCTATGGTTAGGTGTACCTTAATACTTATTTTGTAGTTGCGGATGCTTGCATTAGAGGTTAATCATAAGTAGGAGGCTTGTCCAAGTAAGGGCAGCACCCAAGCACCGGTCCACCCACATACCAAATTATCAAAGTACCGAACGCGAATCAGATGATTGTGATAAAAACTAGCTTGACGATAATTCCCATATGTCCTCGGGAGCGCTTTACCTTGCATAGGAGTTTGTCCAGGCTTGTCCTTTGCTACAAAAAAGATTGGGCCACCTTGCTGCACCTTATTTACTTTTACCGTTTGTTACTTGTTACCAATTATCTTATCACAAAACTATCTGTTACCTATAATTTCAGTGCTTACAGAAAATACCTTACTGAAAACTGCCTGTCATTTCCTTCTGCTCCTCGTTGGGTTCGACACTCTTATCGAAAGGACTATGATAGATCCCCTACACTTGTGGGTAATCAGGCAGCGCCGCGCTGGTGGCCTCGTTCTCCGGCGTTGACAAGCTGGCGGCGCCGGCCTCTACTTGTCGCGGCGCTGAGACCGCCCTCGCAGGACGAGGACGGACGAGGGCTCGGCGGGTTGGCTGCGGGCCTGTCACCAGCATGCCCTCAGCCAACGGCACCTCTGCTCCTGCAGGCTGACTGTCCTGCGTGCCAGCAGGCGGCGCGGGGGAAGTCACCTCCGTCTCCATGGTGGCGCGGCCGTCTCCTTCATTATTGAGAGCCGGCTGCTCGTCAGCAACCGGCACTTGGATGGATGGCTCCAGAGAGCCCGTGTCCTGAGGGTTGGGGCGGTCCGCCAGTTGCTGGAGGCCTGCCTCCTGCTCCTGTACTTGGGCGGCGGCGTCTGCCTAGGCCTTGGTGGTTGCCTCGGCCTCCGCCTGGGCAGCAGCATCAGCCTCCGTCCGCTCACGGGCCACGGCCTCCTGCTCCTTGCGCGCCTCGCGGGCGTTTCTCTCCGTCGCCTCCCGGAGCACGGCGGTGGGATCCACGCGGCGAGGCGCAGGGGGGACATATGTGCCCCCAACAACCGAGCCCACTGGCACCCGTGAGAGAGAGAGCGGCGCGCTGTGTGGGCATTCCCAAGAAGATGGCAAGTCAGCCGATTGGGGCCGGAGGAATAAGATAAACGCAAAAGAAAAGAGAAACGTGGTACTTACCCGGATACGACTGGCCTAGGTTTGGGAACCCTAGGAAGGATCGCTTTGGCGGTTGCTTCCTAGCGCTTGGTGGCGGCAACCGACAGCCGAAGCTTCTTGGGCTTGCTGCCAGACGGCCCAGCAGAGGACCGGTGCTTCACTTCGCCGGCTGCGGTTGACGGCCCCGCCTGGTGGCTGCCGTGCCCAGGCGGGTTCGCCTTTCGGACGCGAGCTGGCGCCTCCTCCTCCTCCTCCTCGTTGTCCGGCCAGCTCTCGACGCCGCCTTCCGGCGGGCCGTCTGCTGGCTGGCCCCCGCCGCCTGTTACCTCCTCCTCCTCCATGGCGGCGGCCCCAAGATCGGGGTCGCTCGTGTCGCTCTGGGAGCGATCTGGTTCCAGGGGCGGCCCGGCTGGTCAGAACCCGCCGCCGGCTGGCCGGGGAAGATCTGCAGGCGGCACAAGGATCAGACGGCTGAGACAGGCGGAAAGAGAAGAAAGAAAAATAAAGAAAGAAGGAGCTTACCGCAGGCGGCTGGTTGTTGCGGCTGTATGGCGGCTTGCCGAAGGCCCAGCCCGAGTCGGAGAGCTTGCAATTGGAGACAAAATTCACCAAGTATGACACCTCCTTATATGGCATCGGCTTGGTACACGTCCGGCTCGGGTCTCGGCGCCCGCTCATGTCGCAGATTATGTGTGGGAGGGCCTGCAGCGGCAACACCCGGCGCTCTGGAAATGTAAGAAGGAGGTCCGCAAACACAAAGCCCTCGTTGTCCCTCATCTCCCGGAGGCGCTGCATGGCGATGGAGGCTCCTTGCGTGAGGGAGACGGGCCGGGTCCTCCATGTGTCGCGGGGCTCGGCGGGCGTGCCGGGTATCCAATCTGGCAGCCCGATGAAATCCTGCGCTGGGTCGACGTTGGAGACATAGAAGTACGTCTTCTGCCATTGCTTCGCTGAATGCACGAGAATAGGCGGCGGAAAGTAATTCTTGGACCCGCTGCGCTTCACCGCGATGCATCCACCACACTGAGCCGCCACGCCCTGGATCGCGGTACCGAGCTTCATATAGAAGAGCTCGGTCCACAGCTCCATGGTGGGCAGTATCCCAAAGTACACTTCGCAGAGGACGACGAAGGCGGACAGCGTTACCACTGTGTTCGGCGTGAGGTGGTGGGGCTGGATGTTGAAGAACTCGAGGAAGGATCGAAAGAAGACGCTGGCGGGGAGGCCGAAGCCGCACGGGAAGTGCGAGCGGAAGATGACCCGCTCGCCGAACCGCGACACCGGCCTGATCTCCGCCGCCGGTGCCAGGCGCACGGCGACCTTGTCGGCGGGAGGCAACTTCCGCGCACGGCGGAGGTAGTGGATGTGCTCCTCAATGACCTCGATGCCGTCCCATTCGCCTGAGTGGTGGACCGGCGCTCCGGCGGCCATGGTTCAAGGTGGTGGCTCGCTTCGACGGGGCGCTGCAAGCGGAAGTGGCAAGGAGTGCGAGGGAGAGCAAGGAAGAAGAAGAATGGAGCAGGGTGGGTGCGCGAGTGGCGCTAACCCCCGTCCTCGGGCCTACTTATAGGCTCGGGGCGACGAAGCCGAGGGGACATGGCGTGGGATTAACTGCTCCACGCACCGCACGATCCCCACCTTTTTCGCGCCTAATCCACGCGCATTAAATGCGTGTGGGGAGGGCAATCGATTGCCTCTGCCACATTAGATCCGCGCATGGACCAAGGCCCTGTAGTGGCCCGTCGCATGCGTGGGCTGGCAGGCTGATGCGACGGGGCGACGACGCGTGGAGTGCCGCCAACGGTCGGCATACCCACGTAGCAACCCGCCGTCCAGATGGTATCTTATTCCCGAAGATTTGAAGACGGAGATACGGCTGCCAGGAGTCGGCCCCTTTGCGGAGGTCCGGCTGCCAGCAGCCGGCTCTTTCCAGAAGATGGACGAAGGGAGCCAATCCTACTTGGGGAGGGAAGCTGCTGGAACCCCGCAGCCCCAATCGCAAACCGCAGAGTTCCACCAGCTTCGGGGACTACTCTCGGAGATATTGGCCACGGGTGTCGTCATCGACCACCCATGATATTTCAAGACAATTGGGGGCCGCTTGTTATCCCCCGGCCGCCTGCTCATCAGGCCGCCTCCTGGAACAGCTCAGCCCAGGAGCCAGCTGCCAGCAGGCGGCAGCTCCATAGCCAGCAGCTAGCAGACGGCCCTACGCCTCCCCCTCGGGACGCGTGTTGGGGGACCACGACAAGGCTAAGACATGGCTACAGTTGAGCATGTCCTTAGAGAATCTATAAGGGTGTGGCTACAGTGAATGCGTGTCTTATGGGCACCTCTTAAGCGGCGTATCACTGTAGCCATGCTGCCACTGACCAAGCCTCGGTCAGAGGACGCCACGATCCCACTACCCACATACGGCAGGGCCAGCAGGCGGATGGCCCCACCGGCCAGCGGGTGAACCCAAGACAAGCGGCCCCTAGCAGGCGGCCGGGGGAGACGGTCCGCCTGGTAGCAGGCGGCTCACCGTACCCTAGGAGTCTGAACCTCATCAAGATGCTGAGAAAGAATGTGGTGGTAGTGTACGGC
Source organism: Secale cereale (assembly GCA_902687465.1). Taxonomy (NCBI): domain Eukaryota; kingdom Viridiplantae; phylum Streptophyta; class Magnoliopsida; order Poales; family Poaceae; genus Secale; species Secale cereale. Next base: position 122,170,235 of record LR738712.1, on the reverse strand, counting down.
AGGAGACGGCGGCACTGGAGCCATTTCCCTCTTGACGATGCTGCCGTCAACAAAAGAGCGCCTACAGTGAAAGGCAATCACGAGGGCCCACAGACGGCGGGTCCTAGCAGACAGGCGGAGAGGCCGGCACCCGAAGACGCTGACAGCTGGGGGCTATTCCGCCTGGATTACTATTGTACCCCTAGGGGTAGGCCTATATAAACCCCCCAGGGTCCTCCATGTGGAGGGGTTGGACTCTAAGAAGAAGAGAAAGATAGAGAGGGAGATAGGGAGAAACCCTAGCCACCATTCCGATTCCCTAGGGCGAAGGAAGAGAGCTAGCCTCGCCCTTCTTCCTCCTCTAGACGACACAGCTCAAGGAGCATCCTTGTAGCTACTCTACTAACATTAGTCATGACGTGGAGTCCCCGCAGAGCAGGACTAGGGGTGTTATCTCCTCGGAGAGTGAAAGATCATGGATGTCGCCTAGAGGGGGGGGTGAATAGGCGCTTTTAAAATAATTACGGTTAAGGCTTGAACAAATGAGGAATAAACCTAGCGGTTAATTTGTCAAGCACAAAGCCTAAAACAACTAGGCTCACCTATGTGCACCAACAATATATGCTAAGCAAGATAAGCAACTATGTGATAGCAAGATATATGACAAAGAACAATATGGCTATCACAAAGTAAAGTGCATAAGTAAAGGGCTCGGGTAAGAGATAACCGAGGCACACGGAGACGATGATATATCCCGAAGTTCACACCCTTGCGGATGCTAATCTCCGTTTAGAGCGGTGTGGAGGCACAATGCTCCCCAAGAAGCCACTAGGGCCACCGTAATCTCCTCACGCCCTCGCACAATGCAAGATGCCGTGATTCCACTAAGGGGCCCTTGAGGGCGGCCATCGAACCCGTACAAATGGCAACCCTTGGGGGCGGTCACCGAACCCGTACACTTTGGCAACCTTTGGGGGCTGTCTCCGGTACCTGTCAAATTGCTCGGGGCAATCTCCACAACCTAATTGGAGACCCCGACGCTTGCCCGGAGCTTTACACCACAATGATTGAGCTCCGAACAACACCAACCGTCTAGGGCGCCAAGGCACCCAAGAGGAACAAGCTCTAGGGTGACCAAACACCTAAGAGTAATAAGCTTCTCAAACTTCACTTCCACGTATCACCGTGGAGAACTCAAACTGATGAACCAAATGCAATGGCAAGGGCACACGGAGTGCCCAAGTCCTTCTCTCTCAAATCCCACCAAAGCAACTAATGCTAGAGAGGGGAAAGAGAAGAAGAACAAGAAGGAGAACACCAAGAACTCCAAGAACTAGATCCAAAGGATTCCCCTCACAAACAGGAGAAAGTGATTGGTGGAAGTGTGGATCTAGATATCCTCTCTCTTTTCCCCCCAAAACTAGCAAGAATCCATGGAGGGATTGAGAGATAGCAAGCTCGAAGAAGGTTAACAATGTGGGAAGAACACGAACTCAAAGGATAAAGTTCATTGGGGAAGAAGACCCCATTTTATATGTGGGAAAAAATCCAACCCTTATGCTCACAGCCCGCACAGAGCGGTACTACCGCTAGGGCGGTAGTACCCCTTTGAAAAACAACAGCGAGGAGGCAAAAAGGCCAGAAGAACCGTCGGAGCGGTAGTACCGCTCGACCTCACGGTACTACCGCTAGGGGTAGCGGTACTACTGCTAAGGGTAGCGGTACTACTACTAAGGGTAGCGGTACTACTGCTTGCGAGCGGTACTAAAAAATTACATCCGGGTCTACCACCGCAGGACTTGGGACGAGTTTTTGGTCCGTAGCGGTACTACCGCTGGAGGAGCCACGGTAGTACCGCTCTGGAGCGGTAGTAAAAATTACATCCGCTCCAATTCGCGGTAGTACCGCTGCAGCCTTTTCAGAACACCAAAACTGCCACAACTTTTGCAAACGGACTCCGAATTCGATGAAACCAAGTTTGTTGGAAAGCTAGCGACAAGGGCTAACACAATCTTGAAAGAAATATCAATAAGAAGCAAATTATAAAATGCCCATAAGAAAATGGTGAGAACCCTTCCTCGGATAAGACAGGTAAAACCTCCAACACCGAAAACATCATAGAAGACGCATGTGAACTCCGTTTTCGATGAACTCAAGCTTGTCATTAAGATGACCGTAAGCTCTAAGACTCAAAAAGAGAACCAAACAAGAACCAAGAAACATGATGCAAGGATGCAATGGTTTGAGCTCTCTACTAACGATACGATCAAGCTACCAACTTGAGAGCCCCCCTTGATAGTACGGCAAACGATCCTATAACCCGGTCTCCCAACTACCACCACGAGACCCATAAAATAGAAAACCTATCAAGGGCCAACCTTTGCTTTGCACAAAGTCCACTTGAGCTAGATGTAGATGATCTTGACTTCCTCAAGTTGGACCACCTTTCTTGATTGTGTTGTCTCGGTGAAGACTAGTAGATTGCTCCCCCATACTCCACTATGGGTGAGCCACTCTTCGGCATATCTTCACAAGTCCATTGTCACCACAATGGACGGGAAGCTTCAAGCACTTGATCTCTTCGTGATGCTCCACTTGAACTTGCACACCGCAACCTAACCCCACAAAGAACTCTCATGAAGACCATGGGTTGGTACACAAAGTGTGATTGACAATGCTTACCATACCATGGGATTGCTTGATCCCTCTCGGTACATCTTCTACACTTTGTGTGTTGATCAACTTGATTCATTCTTTGACTTAGTTTTGATCAACCTTGAATCTTTCCAACTCTCTTCATTTGGATGATGTCTTGAAGGTAAACATGAATGATTACAAACTCTTCTTCTTCAAGACATGCTTGCAATAAGCTCAACACCCTCAAGACTAATATTTGGATAATTCCTTAATAGCACCTTGGTCATCACAAACTCTCCTTGAAACCAACAAATGAACTCCAAGAAAAGCCTATGGACAAACCCTTCAAATATAACTCAAGGCAACCATTAGTCCATAGAGATTGTCATCAATTATCAAAACCAAACATGGGGGCACCGCCTGTTCTTTCAATCTCCCCCATTTTGGTAATTGATGACAATCACTTTCAAGAGAGTTTATATTAGGAATTATGCATCACCATACCATGCAACAATAATGTATGCGCATGAGATGCAAAAGCTTAGGAATAAAACCAAAGCAAGAAGAGAGAAGAGACAACTCTCTAAACTTCCTCACAAAACTAAACTCTCTGAAACTTCTCCCCCATTGGCATCGATTGCCAAAATGGGCGAATAGCTTAGAAGGCCAATATAAATTGTGTTCCTCCATAAATTGTGTATTTCTCAAAATAGAGAGTGGAATGCAATGCATATATCCAACTGTAAATACGTGTAGGAAGACAAACTATATTGAGGCCCAAAGATTGCAAAAGAATGATATGCCACAAAGGCATAACAAAGGAAGAAAAACACGCAATCAAGCAATCAAAGGATACCAATTGAATCAAGCTATTAAAAGATACCAATTGACCCAACTAGACCAATGATCCTACATGCCAAATGAATAAAAGATATTTGATAAGATCAAAGGAGTGTTCTAGAGAAACTAGAGAAGCTCCCCATGATTTGTGCAGAATTTAGTTTTGTATTTGGATACAACGAGCACAAAATAGGATCGTCGCTCCCCCAAGATCAATAGAACCTCACGACATAGCAACGGAGTGTTCTAAAGACACTAGTGAAGCTCCCCATAATTTATGCACTCCTTAGAATATTTTCATTAGGACCAAGTGCACAAAATAGGATCATCACTCCCCCAAGATCAATAGACACTCACACCAAGTGCAAGTGAGCATGAAGGAAACAAAGCCTAGCACTTGCAACAAACAACTGGTTGAGCAATATATAAAAGAGTCAACTTAAGAGTAGGCTCAACCAAAATGATGTGTGTGAGTCATGGCAAAGCACTTGAGAAGATTAATGTATGGATGAACATTAAGCATCAATATACTCTTGAATGAATGAGATACACAGTGCAAGGCTTATCATTCCCACACACAACAGCAAATGGGTTCACAATCTCACTACTAATCATATAAATAACCTATGCTTGTGACAACCTGTGGTGAAGATATAAAAAGGATAGCTTTGTCATGAGGAGGGATACCAATAGAAATGGCAAAAGCCTCGTCAAGACAAGCAAGAGAAAAAAATGATTTTCACCACAAAAGAGTGCATTAAGATGCAACGATATAAGATCCGCACTCGAGACACACACCTTCACGGAGCCACCAAAGAAATAAAACAGGAACGAAAAGGTGGACGTGAAAGAAGGGGATATCAAATAGATATGCAACTTCTCTCAAGTGTATAAAATTCTAGGTAGATGAAGATCATGATGATATCAATCCACAAAGAAGGATGCACACGCGAAATTTTTGCAAAAAGGAATGAATAAGATATCCCCAATGAAGTCATAAATATGCCAATAAGATATTTGCTTGAACGCATAGCACATGGCTAGATATGTTCTTATTGTATATAAATGAGTTCCAACCACACGAGCATCAAAGACATCACAACTAGCAACAAGAGATCATTGTTGGGATGCTTTGAGAAAGGAAACAAGTATCATAAGAAGGAATGACTAACATGCCATGATACAACCTACACAAGGTTGGTGCAAGAAATGTGTGCATGAAGTAGATGGTGATACTTGTTACCAAGATACCATTGGAAGGATGTAGTAGATACAAATTGAAGCTAGATAGTAGTTCATTGATCATCCTAGCTTGACTCCAATAAGCACATGGTGACACCACCTTCCTTTTGAATGAGCCGAGCATCCAATGCATCTCCAATTGTTCCTAGAACACCAACACAAACAAAATGGTACCCAAACTCATTGGAACCAAAGAGTTAGAAACACCAATACATAGGAAAAACTCCACAAACATATGTGCATTTATATATGAAAATGAATTTCATGCACATCTCATCCAAATTGAGACTAGGTGGAGTTTCCCTTATATATTGGGTTAAAGAAAGAAAGCATGCCAAAGAAAATACATGAAGTAAATATGCATGCTCAAGACTTTCAAGAAACGAAACAAAATGAAAAAGAAATACCAAGTGAAAATAGGATACCAAATGGAGAAATCATCACTTGGAAGATATCTATTAGAAGATACATCAAGGAATGAGATATCCATTGATACACGCAAAAGGAAAGATATCAGACTCCCAAAAGACAGGATGGTTCCAAACAAACCAACCCATCTACAAAGTTTCATGATGGCACAAGTACCAAAAAGAAACGGCTTGCCTTCCATCAACACACACTTGATATGGATCACAAGATGAGTGTTCTATCGAAAATAGGATAGTTCCCCCACGAATTGTGCATTTAAAGAGAATTTGTATTCGAGTACAAAATGCACAAGGTGGGATCACCACTTTCACTATATCTAGAAAACACTCGACAAAAACAATAAAACACGAGATCCACAAGTGGCATGGAAGGAAATGGGAGTTGACACAAACTTGGCAAGAGATAAGACAAATAAAACCAAAAGACAATGTAAAGATGATCAATAATTTCCACCACATAAATGATTACCAATTGTCAAATACAAGAGGTATTTGGAAATAATTCCTGGTGATAGATAGCAATGATATCCAACATCATCTTCACACCAAACGCAAGCAAAATGCAACTTGTAGAGCTAACATGCCACCTAGGAACAACATAATTTATACTATCAACTCTAGGTGACAATATCTCAAATTTACACATTTTCTAGGCTTGTAATATGCACATAGAATATTACTCCCCCATAATGTGATACCAATGAAAAACTTACCAATATGCAAAAGAGAACCAACAAGAGATAATTAATGGAACATTTAGAATTTGACTTTCTCATGAGAAGACATACCACATAGAGACTAGATAATCTTGTAATATCCATACTAGATGGTATTCCTCATGTACACGGATTAATAGGATTGTGAGGTGCACAAAGCACATCACTCCCCCAAAATGGGATGTTCCATTAATCTCTCACAAGAGCCAACTAATATAAAAGCAAGAAGCACAAAGGCTCAACGCACGACACACACATACATGATGTGCAAACCAATATACACATACTTGATTTCTCAAGATACACAAATTGGACGCACAACATATACAAACACATGCAAGGAACAAAACCAAAACATGCAAAGGGGCAAGTAACTTTCAATGTAAACAATTAAAGCACGAGTTACCGCAAGGAGCAACATTCGATATAAGATAGAAACTTGATAATCTGAATGACTTGGCTTCAGACAATATGAATGATGAAGACCCCTTATTTCTTCATAATGTAGCCAAGTCTCCAATGCCCTCCAAAACACCTGTTGATCAAGTTTGAGCTAGTTGGTCCCCAACCAAGTTGGGTCCTAAGAGGTTAGTCGCAATAGGCTTGGCTACCCAAATGGTTCTTTTGTTGACACCACTTTGAGTCCCAAGAAACTTGGCAAACACATTGCCAACCTTATCCTTCCCAAGAGAATAGACATCATCAGTAATAATTGGGTTGGATAAGTTACCACTAGTGCATGAAGAAGCAAGGTGACCCTTCTCACGGCATAATTAGCAACATCTACTCTTCACTTTCTTCTCATTTGATTCCTCAAAATGAGAAGCATTACCATGAGTCTTCTTGGGAAGCGGCCTTTCTCCAACTTGCGGTTGAGCACGAGATTGAACTTGTGGCCTCTTCCCTTGTTGCTTGTCACTAATGGCCTTCTTCTTCAATGGGCAAGATCTAACATGATGCCCTTCAATTTTGCACTTGAAGCAAATAATCTTGGCAGAATTCTTGAGTTGTTCTTGGCCCTTATTCTTGTTAATGATCTTGGACCTTTTCTTCTTGTTGGAGTTGAATCCAAGTCCACCTTTGTCATTGGAGGGTTTTTGCACACTCAAGATATTGTTGAGTGCGGACTTCCCTTCATGACACTTTTCCAAGTCTTTCTTCAAAGAAGTGACTTGGGTCTTGAGCTCTTTGATTTCCTCTACATGGTTAGTATCAACAAAAGTACTAAAGGAAGTATAAACTTCATTGTTAGAGCAACAAGGCAAGGAGAGCAATTCATCACAAGATGTACTAACATTGTGAGTAGATGAATTATGAGGACTAGCACATGGCAAGATAGCATTTTGACTTGAAGTAGTGCTAGTATCCACATGAGGCTCACTAGATGTTACCTTGATACTCATAGCCTCATGAGCTATATTTAGGACATTATGGGATACTAGAAGATCATCATGAGAGCTTGTGAGCTTTACATGACTTTGTTCCAATTTCCCATAATTGCCAGATAGCAACTCAAGTTGAGCCCTTAGCTCAACATTCTCCTTCAAAATGGATGCTTCACTAGAAATAGAGTTAGTAGCACAAGCATCATCAATAATAGCAAGAGGAGAAGGCAACTTTAAGATGAAGCTTTAAGATGAGCATGAGACTCGATGAGTTTGATGAGCTCACTCTTAATGACCCTTGAGCCATTTTCGAGGTGCTCAAAATCCTCAAGGAGTTTAGCATGTGCAACTTCAAGCTTCTCATTTTTATTTTCAAAATCATTAGCCACCTCGAGAGCTCTATCACGGGATTCCTTTATTCTAGATAGTTCTAGAGCAAAAGTCTCCTCAAGAGATTCCTTGGTGGTTTGTTCAAGTTCAAGAGCTTGCGAGAGGTCGGCGATCTCATTAGCGTAATCACGCTCATGACTTTCCATTTTCTCAATGGTGACCTCATGCTCCTCTAAATGAGATTCCAACTCCTCTATATATTTCTTGCCCTCAATGGAAATAGACATGATTTCCATGAAGTTGGAACGAGCCATTTTATTCTTATGAAGAGCTTTAAAAATCATTTCCCCCTTAATTTTTAAGGAGGCAACATTATCATTCTCTTCATCATTATCAACATCATCATCATTGTCATCATCACTATCATCACAAGATATATTGGGATTCAAAGTGGGAGATACCTTTGAAGCCTTAGCCATAAGGCAAAACGCAATAGATGATGATGTAGGATCCCTTGAAGCACCATTCAAGACTACATCTTGTTCCGTGGGGTGTTGGGTTTCTTCTACATTGTTAGCATAACAATTCGAGGAAATAGATACATTTTTATCATGGCAACAAGATATAGCAAGCATATCATCATGAGTTTTAGTCAAGCAATTTCTACATGATATGCAAGGACTATCAACACAAGCATGTGAAACATGTAGGGTGCTCGAAGTGTTAAGTTCCAAATAATATGCATTGCAATAAGATAGTGATGAAGGATCATCCACAATAAGCATACTATCATCATTGCAATGACCAACACTACTCACCATATCATTACCTTGTGGCAAACCACATGTAGGTGAAGTAGAAGAAGTTGAGAAGACAACACAGTCGGAGGTGGAGGGAGAACAATCATTCCCACAATTCTTGGACACACCATATTTATCTTGAAGCTTTGTCCACAACTCATGAGCATCCCGGAACGGCATGAGTTGAAATATAACTACATTGCTCAAAGCATCAAAAAGCACATTAGAAGCTTGAGCATTGAGATAAGAGTTTTTCTCATCCTCTAAAGATAATATTTGTGTATCCTTTGGAGGAGAAAAACCCATATCTACAATTCGCTCTAAATTTGGGTCAATGACCCTAAAGAGATTAAGCATGCAAATTACCCAAAGATCAAAATTTGTGCCATCGAAACTAAGAGTGTCAGAGAAACCTAAACCCCTAGTCGACATCCTTACTCTCTAGGCGGTTAAGCCCTATAAAGAGAGACGAGGCTCTGATACCAATTGAAAGATCGTGGATGTCGCCTAGAGGGGGGTGAATAGGCGCTTTTAAAATAATTACGGTTAAGGCTTGAACAAATGCTGAATAAACCTAGCGGTTAATTTGTCAAGCACAAAACCTAAAACAACTAGGCTCACCTACGTGCACCAACAATTTATGCTAAGCAAGATAAGCAACTATGTGATAGCAAGATATATGACAAAGAACAATATGGCTATCACAAAGTAAAGTGCATAAGTAAAGGGCTCGGGTAAGAGATAACCGAGGCACACGGAGACGACGATGTATCCCGAAGTTCACACCCTTGCGGATGCTAATCTCCGTTTGGAGCGGTGTGGAGGCACAATGCTCCCCAAGAAGCCACTAGGGCCACCGTAATCTCCTCACGCCCTCGCACAATGCAAGATGTCGTGATTCCACTAAGGGACCCTTGAGGGCGGTCACCGAAACCGTACAAATGGCAACCCCTGGGGGCGGTCACCGAACCCGTACACTTTGACAACCTTTGGAGGCGGTCATCGGTACCTGTCAAATTGCTCGGGGCAATCTCCACAACCTAATTGGAGACCCCGATGCTTGCCCGGAGCTTTACACCACAATGATTGAGCTCCGAACAACACCAATCGTCTAGGGCGCCAAGGAACCCAAGAGGAACAAGCTCTAGGGTGCCCAAACACCCAAGAGTAATAAGCTTCTCAAGCTTCACTTCCACGTAGCACCGTGTAGAACTCAAACCGGTGCACCAAATGCAATGGCAAGGGCACACGGAGTGCCTAAGTCCTTCTCTCTCAATTCCCACCAAAGCAACTAATGCTAGGGAGGGAAAAGAGAGGAAGAACAAGAAGGAGAACACCAAGGACTCCAAGAACTAGATCCAAAGGGTTCCCCTCACAAAGAGGAGAAAGTGATTGGTGGAAGTGTGGATCTAGATCTCCTCTCTCTTTTCCCCGAAAAACTAGCAAGAATCCATGGAGGGATTGAGAGATAGCAAGCTCGAAGAAGGTCAACAATGGGGAAAGAACACGTGCTCAAAGGATAAAGTTCATTGGGCAAGAAGACCCCCTTTTATAGGTGGGAAAAAATCCAACCGTTATACTCACAGCCCGCACAGAGCGGTACTACCGCTCCAAGGAGCGGTACTACTGCTAGGGCGGTAGTACCCCTTTGAAAAACAACAGCGAGGAGGCAAAAAGGCCAGAAGAACCGTCGGAGTGGTAGTACCGCTCGACCTCACGGTACTACCACTAGGGGTAGCGGTACTACTGCTAAGGGTAGCGGTACTACTGCTTGCGAGCGGTACTAAAAAATTACATCCGGGCCTACCACCGCAGGACTTGGGATGAGTTTTTGGTCCGGAGCGGTACTACCGCTGGAGGAGCCACGGTAGTACCGCTCTGGAGCGGTAGTAAAAAATTACATCCGCTCCAATTCGCGGTAGTACTGCTGCAGCCTTTTGAGAACACCAAAACTACCACAACTTTTGCAAACGGACTTCGAATTCGATGAAACCAAGTTTGTTGGAAAGCTAGCAAAAAGGGCTAACACAATCTTGCAATAAATATCAATAAGAAGCAAATTATAAAAGGCCCATAAGAAAATAGTGAGAACCCTTCCTCGGATAAGACCGGTAAATCCTCCAACATCGAAAACATCATAGAAGACGCATGTGAACTCCGTTTTCGATGAACTCAAGCTTGTCATCAAGATGACTATAAGCTCTAAGACTCACAAAGAGAACCAAACAAGAACCAAGAAACATGATGCAAGGATGCAATGGTTTGAGCTCTCTACTAACGATACGATCAAGCTACCAATTTGAGAGCCCCCCTTGATAGTACGGCGAACGATCCTATAATCCGGTCTCCCAACTACCACCACGAGACCCGTAAAATAGAAAACCTATCAAGGGCAAACCTTTGCTTTGCACAAAGTCCACTTGAGCTAGATGTAGATGATCTTGACTTCCTCAAGTTGGACCACCTTTCTTGATTGTGTTGTCTCGGTGAAGACTAGTAGATTGCTCCCCCATACTCCACTATGGGTGAGCCACTCTTCGGCATATCTTCACAAGTCCATTGTCACCACAATGGACGGCAAGCTTCAAGCACTTGATCTCTTCGTGATGCTCCATTTGAACTTGCACACCGCAACCTAACCCCACAAAGAACTCTCACGAAGACCATGGGTTAGTACACAAAGTGTGATTGACAATGCTTACCATACCATGGGATTGCTTGATCCCTCTCGGTACATCTTCTACACTTTGTGTGTTGATCAACTTGATTCATTCTTTGACTTAGTTTTGATCAAACTTGAATCTTTCCAACTCTCTTCATTTGGATGATGTCTTGAAGGTAAACATGAATGATCACAAACTCTTCTTCTTCAAGACATGCTTGCAATAAGCTCAACACCCACAAGACCAATCTTTGGATAATTCCTTAATAGAACCTTGGTCATCACAAACTCTCTTTGAAACGAACAAATGAACTCCAAGAAAAGCATATGGACAAACCCTTCAAATATAACTAAAGGCAACCATTAGTCCATAGAGATTGTCATCAATTACCAAAACCAAACATGGGGGCACCGCATGTTCTTTCAGAGAGCCCCAAACCTGGGTAAGATCTGTAGGCGTCCTAAGTTTCGCCTTATCCCGCTTCCAGAGCCCGACGACGTTCTATTGTCCCCATGAATGATAAGCCATCTGTTGGCATATGTCGCACCAAAACCCCGACACACGCGGTCCGCGCGGTGGCGCGTAGCCCTCAGCTCCCTGTCGGTTTTAGATCCTCACCGGCCACCTCCATCGCCACCGCGAGTCACGCCTGTGCCAGGAATCCCGTCACCAGCAAGGTAACTGCACCCGTTCCTCCTGCCCTTCTTGTGATGCTGCTTGATGCTGTGTGCTTGCCAGTTTGTCGGTGTGTGCTTGTCGCTGATGCCTGCTGCTTTGATGTATATGATTTTTGAGTCAAAATGTCAGACTATGATCCATGCTCTTAAGTCTTAAGGAAGGGAATATGATGCTGCTGAACTGGGGGTCCTCTACCGCGTAGAAAGTTTGGTGCTGGCCTACTGGGGCTGATGTTCCCCTTAGTTTCTGGGCATTTCAGGCCCCTTACATTGTTTCAATTTTGGTGAGCAGGGATTTACCTGTTCATCGTGTTTAACCGGAATGAATTTTTCCATTCAAAAAAACTTGATGCATTAATTTGTTTTATCCGCCGAGCAAGTGATGGTGCATGAGGACAGGCATCCTGGTCAAGGAGACCTTTGTATTCTTCTAGATCGAGCAAGTGAAAGGAACTTGCCGGCAGCACCCCTCTTTGATCTGGTATGTCATTCATCTCAGGTGATAACATGAAACGTCAAAAATGGCATTTTGAAAAGGTCCATGCAAACTTGATTTTATTGATAGGATAATCATTCGTGTTTTCTTCCAGATGTTCTAATGTATCAAACGATGCCATGATAGTTGGCATTCACGCTTCAAGTATGAGATCAGCTCAACCATTTCCCAATGTCTTCTTTCTTGCTATCCACATCTTAAAAGAGTAGAAAATCTTTGAACAAGGGGTGGATGGGGGTACATGGTTTGGTCCCTTGTGCAGAAAGAAACAATTTTATGCTATATTTTTCGATAAAGGGAATATATTAATTTCGCGATGATACCAATTACACCCAGCCTCTACAACAGCAAGATATCGAAAGACATCAAGGATGCACAACACCAAGAATAAAAATTAAAAAGAGAGAAATATAAAAAAGAAAGATCCCGTCGCAGTGATGAAACACTCGCAACAGCAACACTCTAACCACCACCAAAGACAACACACTGACTACATAAGAGGTTCTCCAAAAGCGACGCCTCCAAGAAGGAAACAATGCACAAGCGTTGTCGTTGCCCAATCAAGGATCTTGAGTTTTCACCCTGGAGAGAGTCTGAGATCCCAAAAACAATGCCTTCGCAAACCATTGCCAGATACAACCAATGAAAGACAGACCTTGGATTTTCACCCTGGAGATCACGGCTCGGTACTCAAGAAGCACCCCCAAAAATGTTGTCCACTTGTGTTGCTGCCCCCTCCTGCCAAGGCCGCCGCTGCAAGTCCTCAACACCGGGCACACGGGAAAAAGCCTGTGCCGCCAGTCTTCAACGCAACCAAAACTCCCCTCTGCCATTACAAGTCTTCGATCGCAGCCACCATGACTTTCTTCACCACTGTCAACACCGTGGAAATCTATACTTAGACGTGTCTCATGGCATCGACAAGACAGCGAAGCTTCGTGCCACACCCTCATGAATCATCTCTGGCTGAAGATGAGGGCGTGCCCCACCGGATCAATTCCGATCAAGATATCCAGTGATGCCATGTGCCAAAAGCTGGGATCTCCGAGAGGAAGATCGGAACCTACCGGTGTCTAGATCGAGGATGCCGGCATGAAGCAGATCGAAATTATGAAGCATGAAGAATAGCAAGGCCAACCACCAGGGGTCTCTCCTGGATCCCGGATCTGAGCAGGCATGCCCATGTCAGGACGCGAGGTCAGCTGCCGGTCGTCGTGTTCCTGAGCCCCAGCGCACGCCGACGCACCTCCCAACCTGCTGCCCTACAGGACGGAAGCCGCCACGGGAGAGCGCCCCGCCGCCGCCGTCGGCCGCGCAGGCTTTGCCCGGTGGCGTCCTTCAGCAGCGGTGCGACGAGAGGAGGGATAGGAACGGCGCTGCTGCGTGGATCGCTACCACGCCCGAGTCGCCCTGGGCTGGGCGACGCGGGGCAATCTTTTTTGTTACATAGGCTACAATTTTCAAAATTGAAACACATGTAGGTTCCAGTTGTGATTCGGATGTACAACTCCGATTAGTATTTACTCCCACCGGCTGTATATACTGCCTGTCAGCTTATATTGTTTGTCTTGTTCATCTGTTAGCCCAGCTATACTAATTCCGTCATTTGTATTTGATTGAAAAATAGATGAGTTTACGAGTTGATTTCACATATTTATTTCTCAAGCCCGGTTGTATTTGGTAACCTCTTGCTTAATTTTCAATTTGACCAGCCTATTGTGTAGTACGTATAATATCACAGGCAATTGGTACAAGGACCAAAGGATTATACCGGCCTATTGTTTAGTATGTCTGATATCCCAGGCAATGTGTACAAGGACCAACGGATTATTGTACTCCCTCCGTTCTTAAAAATAAGTTTTTTAGAGATTTCACTATGAACCACATACGGATGTATATAGATGCATTTGAGTGTAGATTCACTCATTTTGCTCTGTATGTGGTCTATAGTGAAATATCTCCAAAGACTTATATTTAGAAACGGAGGGAGTAGTCTGCATGTGTGCATCCTATGTAACTATCAGTTTATTATGATAACTGAATAACTTATGATGACATCCAATGATTTGTACCCTGACTAATGCTTTTCCATCACTTTAGATTATGAGTTTGATATTTTAGCAAGCGTGTTACTTAGAACAACTTAATAAGGTTATCTGAAAACCAAGATTACACACGACTTGAGTTTTTGGATAGACAGGAGCAAGTTGATTATGATGTTATCTTTTCTGCATCGCATGGACGCCCTGCACTGAACCCACCGAGATTGCACCGCCTTACCCTACACGACCGACACCGGCTACATCGCTACGCTCCCCACGGCCAGGTAAGAGCATGGTTAATGGTTAATAGTATAGCAGTTGCTGGCTATAAGCCAGTGTCATGTCATCTACAACCCATCTTATAGCAAACATGTACAAATAGTAGATCAAAAGAGTGTACTACTTTTTTATTATGTGGCCCGCCTTTCATTCTCACAAAGTGCCTACGAGCACGTGCTAGAGCTGGCTCTTCCTGAAGAGTCTGATTACCTTCTCTCTCCTCTTCTCTTTCCTCAACTAAGCAGAAATATACTAGTTTATTCATTATAGCCTGCTGACTCGGCTCTATTGTACTTGCTCTAAGAGTCTAGGCCAAATAACAAGTTATCAGATCTTTGTGATCCAATTAAATGTGCCAATGGACAAGTACGTACCATCCTACAGATATTGTTGTCATTGTTCTTCTGTTGTCAGTACAGCATGTGCCTCTTGAATTCATCCAGTCCACGCCCTCCGCCTTAGTGCACGATGATGATGTGTGTGTTGTGGTCAGCTTGCAAAGGCAGATAGTTCACAGTCCCAACTCCAGTGTTAACTTTCTTGCACCTTTTGCATGTCAAATTTAGCTAGAACTGTCATTCCAGTTTAACATTTTTGTAGACGCCACCGGAATTCCTAGAATCCTGAAAACTTCTATGTTGTGCCAAAAAGTTTTAGTAGTAAGCTAGGTTTTTCATATAGGTTTTACCCTACAAAATATTTACTTATGTTAAGAGGTTGTATGATTGGATTTCTACCATGGAATTCTGCCTGAAAACATTTGTGTAGGACCATAGCTTCACCTGTAATGCCCAGGATGGAGCTATATCTCCTACGTGTCGAGGCACGACTTAGAGACATAACCCCATGCTGGAATGATCACAAGTCTGGTATCTTTGCACAACTCATGTAAAATATGGGGATGGAAAACATAAAATAGTTGGCTTACACTCGCCACGTCACACAAATGCAATACATGTCCAAATCATCATTCAATAAAACATCACAGCCCTCTAAGGGTAAAATCCAAATGACAAGATACCAAACATGATTTAAATCCACAGGTCGGATCGAATCCTAGTAGAAGTCTCCACTACTGATCATCAGGATAACAAACATAGTATCGACTACGCTCCTCGTCATACTCCCAGTCTAGCTCGGTGCCATCATCTGGATAGCTCACCATCAGACCTGCATTTGGTGTGGTGAAGTAACTGTGAGCCACAGAGGACTCAGCAATCCCGTTCCCAGGTAACAAGACTATTTAAGCCTTGGGAGAGGATAAGGTTGAAGAATGAGAATAAGAGTCTGCAGCAGCAACTAGCACTAGCTTACGGGAAGAGTGCGAGAAGAGAAGAGCCTCGGTCGAGAGATGATCACGAAGTGATCCTAGCTAAAGCTCAACAAACATAACCCCACCGTGTTCAACTCCCGAATCCCTATTCGGAAATTGACAGTCACGGTACACACGTTGGTAGTGTATTAGAACAATGTGTTAAGTTATCTACAACTGGATATTAACAAGCTCCCATCTGCCACATAACCGCGGGCACGGCTTTCGAAAGTTCATAACCCTGCAGGGGTGTTCCAACTTGGCACATTACAAGACCACGATCCGCGGAGTCACAACTCCAAAGTGGGAAGACCCGAGTATTCTCGGAATCCCGTGCTCAAGATACTCCGAACTAAGGTAAGGCTAATCCAGCAAATCCTCCCGGCGTGTCGACACCCTGATAGTAGCCGCGCGTATCTAGTCTCAGGACACGACCGGATGGGCGAAGCTACAGGTGTATGCCAGATACCTCGGGTTTCCCCAAGGCGGCCCCGCAGGCTCCCTGTTTCGGACCAACACTCATGTGGAGCACTGGCCCGGGGTTGTTGATTAAGAAAGAGGGTTAATTACTCCCTATGCAAGTTTATTTAGTTATTAGGCAAATAGTACCAATGTTGGGACTTGCTGGAAAAGACTTAGCACTTAGCGGTTTATCGAGGGGGTCCCATACACCCCAACCGTGTTAGGAACGCATAATCAAGGAACATAACACCGGTTTAAACGGTTCCTAACGGCATGAGTGGAACAAATCACCAAGCAAAAGGCTTAGCCTTCCACCCTTGCCAATATATAGATGATTTCATTTAGCAATTATATAGTGTGATATAACCCAACAAAACTTCAACATGAAGCAAGCATCTTCAATCTTCACCTGCAACTAGCAATGCTATAAGAAGGGTTGAGCGAAGCGTACTTAGCCAAGCAACGGTTTGCATAGGTAGGGTGGTTAAGCATGGTCATGGTTACAAGTAGGCGGCTGACAGGAAAGACATAGGCATCGAGGCAAAACTATAGATCGAGACTTCTAGCAATAGGCAAAAATAGTAATGGTATCCGGGTTCGGTCATCTTACCTGAAGAGTTGTCGTTCGGATCGTAAGAAGGGTCCTCGTGCTCAACCTCGTTGGTAAACTCATGCTCGTACTCGTACTCGGTCTCAGCTTCCGGCTCTAAACAATACAATCACACAAGGCACGAATCAACAAGATGCAATGCGCACACCAAAAATGATGGATGCATGATGGATGCACTAAGAGAGCACACGGAGCACGGAAAATAGCACTCAAGCAAACACTTTAAAACAAGATAACAATAGGATATTATGAATCTACACAGAAAATCAATCAAGTTTCATATAAGACTCGCTGAAAACGGAGCTACGGGCTAAAAGTTATGCCCGAAACAAGAAACATGCGAAAGCTGAAAATTACAGCAACATAGAAACTTCGGAGCACTAGATAAATAAGCTACAGCACTCAAACATCATGGAAAAGAGTATGAACATAAACTAGACATATCCTACAGCAAATAAGTCCAAAGGTGCACCCCCAAAGGAGCCACGGATCAATAGCAACAAGCTTGGACATATTGAACTTGACAACAAAATTCTGACAGCAGAATTTTATTGAAACTTTGGAGCAAAAGTTAAATATGCTACAGCCACTCAAATAAGCATGTGAGAACATGAATGGATAGCCAACAATATATACTACAAGGAACCATCAAGAATCACTCCAAAACTATCATGGTTTGTCCTAGAACACCAAGCAAACATGGCATCGGAACATTACAGATTCCAGACTTAGTGAAAAGTCACTAAGTGTTAAAACAGCAGTTTCATCATGGCATCTAAAAGAGCAAGTTTAAGTCACCTCGAAACTAAACATGGCAAGTGGTAAGCACCACATCAAAGTACACATGATGGTGATTCCGAAACATACAAGCATGCATCATGGAGATAAAAACAACGATAGCAATGAGCTCAACAAGATGGCATCTCATAACAAGTAAAACAACATCACAGCCACATGGCACTTTGCAACGGAGCTAAACATGGCAAGATTAAATCTATCATGCAACCTAACACAAACAACATGTAGAGCATGGCAAGACGAACACGTGGACATGTCATTTGCATCATTCGGATAAACGAGCTAAAAGTTACCACTATGCAAAGATGGCATAAAAATAACACATAGCAGCAGTTTATAACGGGATGCACTCTTGCAACAGAAAAATAAGCATCTAGATGATCTCAAACATGCATGGCACAATGGAATGAATCATAGTGCTAGTCACCACGAACGTCTGGACACCTCATTTGCGCAAAACGGAGCACCACACAAAAAGATATCCATGTTCTAAGATTGCATCAGCACACAACAAGCAACAGGGACTTGGATGATTTTAGGGGGTCAACCTTCAGATCTGGTGAGGAAACGGGCCGGAGGAGATCTGGCTGAGGCCCGCGGGAGAGGCGGCGACTTCGGCCCGGCGGGGTCTTGGCGGCTGGGCCTTCGAGCGGCGCAGGCCCGCGGTGGCCTGGCGAGGGAGGCGGTCGGAGGGGCGGCCCACCTGGCTTCGGCCCACAGCCGGAGGCGGAGGCAGTGCGGGCCCGCGGGAGGCGATCCGCTGGCGCGCTGGCGATCTGCGGCCGCGTCGGGGAGGCGAGCGCTGGGCCAGGGGAACGGAGAGGGAGGCCGGCCCGGGCGATCTGCTGCTGGAGGCGCCGGTCGGGGCTGGGCCTGGAGGCGGGAGCAGACGGGCCGCGGGAAGGAGGCGGCCGGCCCGGCGGATCTGGCCGGGGTCAACGGCCTAGGGACCTGAGGCAATGGATCGGGATCGGATCGATCGGGGCCTCCCTGCCCCGATCCGATCTGGAGGAGGCGAACGGCGATGCCTGGCGGCGGCGAACGAGCCTCGAGCGGAGAGGCGCCTGCGCGAGGGAAGGCCGGCGACGAGAGGTGGCGCGGCTCCGGTGGTGGCTGGCCGGAGGCGGTGGGGCGGCGCGTGTAGGAGATGGAGAGCTCCAGCGAGCTCCGGGAACTCCGGCGAGGCGGCGGGGCACTTCCGGCGATGTACTTCGGCGGTGCTCCGGCGAGCTCCGGCCGGAGTGGGAGGAGGAGGCTGGAGCAAGAAGATGAAGGTGGGGGCTAGGGTTTCCTTGATTTGGGGCAAAATTTGGGGGAGTGGACAAATATATAGGCACAAGTAGCTAGGGTTGTCCAAATGGAGTGCGGTTTTCGGCCACCGGATCAGATTTGGATGGACTAGATGATAGAAGTGGCTAGGAGTGGTTGGTGGGCTGTTGGAGGGGGTGTCTTGGGCCACAAAGTGGAGGCACTTTGAGCCCACGAGAATAACTGTTGGGGTAGCAAACGGACTCGAAACGCGACGAGATTTGACAGGCGGGTTACACATACCAAAACAACAACACACGACAAGTCTCGCGCCAAACCGGTAACGTTACACGGCCAAACACCAAGGTAGGCCTACGGGACGCCACGGACACGTGAGGGAGCTCCGGAACGCGAAACGGACAACGGGAAGGAACGCGTGGAACCGGATGCAAACGACAACACAAATGCAATGCGATGCATATGACTACATGATATGAATGAATGCCACACACGCACACAACAAAACGACGAAAACCCGAAAGACAAAGAACTCGGAATGGAATAGATGAAGCCGGAGATATATTATATGCCCAAAAGGGAAAATATTACATCCGGGGCATTACAAACTCTCCTCTACTACAAAAAGATCTCGTCCCGAGATCTAGGACTGGAAAAAGGAAGGGTACTCGGAACAAAGATGATCTTCTCGTTCCCACGTAGCTTCTCGGTCGGTGTGATGTGACCACTTGACTTTCAGGAATTTGATGGACTTGTTGCGGGTCTTGCGTTCGGTCTCTTCGAGAATAGC
Source organism: Secale cereale (assembly GCA_902687465.1). Taxonomy (NCBI): domain Eukaryota; kingdom Viridiplantae; phylum Streptophyta; class Magnoliopsida; order Poales; family Poaceae; genus Secale; species Secale cereale. Next base: position 122,150,483 of record LR738712.1, on the reverse strand, counting down.
AACGGGATGCTCTCGGTAAGACAGGTCTTGTTCAAGATCAATCTCTTCAAACGGAATCATGCGTTCAGGTGCCTTGAAGCATTTGCGGAGTTGAGACACATGGAACACATCATGAACATTAGCGAAGTTGGAGGGGAGCTCAAGTTGATAGGCTAGATCGCCTCTTTTGACAAGAATCTTGAAAGGCCCGACGTATCTAGGAGCAAGCTTTCCGTTGATACCGAATCTTTGGGTGCCTTTCATCGGAGACACACGGAGATAGACATGATCACCAATGTTGAAGGCCAAATCACGATGCTTGCCGTCATAGTAGCTCTTCTGACGCGACTGAGCGGCCTTGAGATTCTCACGTATGACTTTGCACATTTCTTCTGCTTCTAAGATCAAGTCATTGCCAAGAAGTTGACGTTCGCCTGTTTCAGACCAGTTGAGAGGGGTACGGCACTTTCTGCCATAGAGGATTTCAAACGGAGCTTTGCCTGCACTTGCTTGGAAGCTGTTGTTGTAAGAGAACTCGGCAAATGGAATGAAATCTTCCCATTTCATGCCAAAAGATATGACACGGGCTCTGAGCATGTCTTCTAGAATCTGATTCACTCGCTCGACTTGACCACTAGTCTGAGGGTGAAATGCAGTGCTGAACCTGATCTTAGTGCCCATGGCGGACTGAAAAGAGTCCCAGAACTTTGAAGTGAACAAACTTCCACGGACTGAGGAGATAACTTGAGGAATGCCATGTAAGGACACAATTCTGGAAGTGTACAGCTCTGCCAATTGAGCTGCATTGATGGATTCTTTGACTGGAAGGAAGTGAGCGACTTTGGTAAGCTTGTCAATCACCACGAAGATATAATCATTCCCTCTTTTGGACTTAGGAAAGCCAGTGACGAAATCCATTTCAATGTGGTCGAACTTCCACTCGGGAATAGGAAGAGGTTGGAGAAGACCGGCTGGATGTTGATGTTCTGCTTTCACTCTTCTGCAGACATCACATTCATTCACGAATTGGGCAATCTCCCTTTTCATGCGTGTCCACCAGTAAGATTGCTTGAGGTCTTGGTACATCTTGGAGCTGCCAGGATGAATGGAAAGGAGAGAATCATGTGCTTCTTCCATTATGAGCTTCCTGAGATCACCTTTGGGAACAACGAGTCTGTCCTCGAAGAACAAGGTATCTCTCTCATCAACACGAAAGCACTTGTATTTAGGAGTGCCCTTTGCAATACCATGTTTCACCTTCTGCACCATGGCATCACTGAGTTGGGCCTCACAGACCTGATCTTCCGAGGTAGGAGCAATTTGAAGATTTGCAAGAAAACCCTGCGGAACAACTTGAAGGTTGAGTTTCCTGAATGCTTCACAAAGCTCAGGCTGGAACGGCTTGATAAGAAGGCTGTTGCAATATGCCTTTCTGCTCAAAGCATCTGCAATCACATTCGCCTTGCCAGGAATGTATTCAATGATGGGATCATACTCTTGGATCATTTCAACCCAACGAGTCTGGCGGAGGTTCAGATTCGGCTGTGTAAAGATGTATTTCAAGCTCTTGTGATCAGTGAAGATGTCGACTTTTCTGCCCAACAACAGATGTCTCCACGTAATCAAAGCATGTACCACAGCTGCTAGCTCGAGATCATGTGTGGGGTAGTTCTTCTCACTTGGCTTGAGCTGACGAGAAGTGTATGCCACAATTCTCTTATCTTGCATAAGCACACCACCAAGTCCTTGAAGAGAAGCATCACAGAATACTTCATAGGGCTTGGACTCATCTGGAGGAGTAAGAACTAGAGCAGAGACGAGCTTTTCTTTGAGAGTTTTGAATGCCACTTCACACTCTGGAGACCAAAAGTATTTGACATTCTTCTGAAGCAAGTTGGAAAGCGTCTTGGCAATCTTGGAGAAGTTCTCAACGAACCTTCTGCAATAGCTGGCAAGACCCAGAAAACTGCAGAGTTGCTTGATGTTCTGAGGAGCTTCCCAGTTGACAATTGCTTCAACTTTCTCAGGATTTACCGCAATACCGTCAGCTGAGATGATATGGCCCAGGTACAAAACCTTATCAAGCCAAAATTCGCACTTGGAGAACTTAGCATAGAACTTATGCTCACGGAGTCGATCAAGAACCAGACGTAAGTGCTTTTCGTGATCTTCTTCATTCTTGGAAAACACCAGAATATCATCCAGATACACAAGCACAAACTCGCCAGTATAGGGGTTGAAGATGTAGTGCATCATTCTCGAGAAGGTAGGAGGACCATTGGCGAGACCAAAGGACATGACGGTATACTCGTATGAACCGTAGCTCGTTCTGAAGGCCGTCTTGGGAATGTCTTGCTCGCGAATGCGAATTTGGTGATAGCCCATTCGGAGGTCAAGCTTAGAGAACACTTTAGCTCCTCGAAGAGTTCGTTGATGTTGGGGAGCGGATACTTGTTCTTTATCGTCTTCTTGTTCAATGGCCGGTAATCAACACAGAGACGCTCCGTGCCATCTTTCTTCTTGACAAATAAGACATCACAGCCCCAAGGAGACGTACTAGGCCTGATGAGACCCGTACGCTCCTGTTCATCAAGCTGCTTCTTCAATTCCTTCAATTCTTCGGGAGAGAGCTTGTACGGACGCCAGCATGCTGGCTCAGTACCCGGCTCGAGTTCAATTACGAATTCCACCTGACGGTGTGGAGGCATGCCTGGAAGTTCTTCAGGAAAGACGTCTTGATATTCGTTCACCACCGGAATTTGAGATATGGCATTAATTTCGCCCTTATCATTGAGAGAGAAAAGCCTGATGGTGTTATCCCTGGAGGCAAAGATAATCACATCTTCATCAGGATGAGTCATCTTGACTTCCTTCTGAGCACAATCAATGTGAGCATCATGCTGAGAAAGCCAATCCATCCCGAGGATGAGGTCAATGTCGGAATTACCAAGAACCACCGGTTTAGCCAGAAAGCGATAATCACCCATGCGAATAGAAACATCCGGAGCATATACACTGGAAGTCATACGTCTCCCCGGAGAAATAACTTGCAACCTTTGAGGCAAATTTGAAGTGACAACATTGTGCTTGGATGCAAATGGTTGAGACATGAAAGAACATGAAGCACCCGAATCAAACAACACTTTAGCTGGAAAAGAGTTAACTGAGAGGTTACCCAAAATCACATCAGAAGAATTCTCCGCTTGTGCTGCATTCATCAAATTCACCCTTGCTGCCTTTGGATCATGCTTGACAATAGCCGAACTCACAGGTGGAGGAGGTGGAAGACGCTTCGGGTTGGGGCACTTGTTGGCATAGTGACCCTTCTTGCCACACTTGTTGCACACCACTTCTGAGAGAGGACGGAAATGAGAACCACTTGACTTGGAGCCTTGAGACTGAAACTGGTTCCTCGACTGGTTGCTCGGGTTGGGTGGGTGGGAGAAACCACGTCCACTAGAGTTCTTGTTGCTGTTGGAGTTGTTGTAAGGAGCTCGAATCACTGGAGGAGGAGGAAGCCAAAATTTCTGTTGTTTCGAGACCATCTGAGACGATGAGGAGGAGTGAACGGCAACTGGAATCCTCTTTTTAGAAGCCTCCATCTTAAGCTGAGCTGTCTCTTGTTTCAAAGCCATGTTATAGAATTTGTCGAACTCATCAGGCTCGAACAAGGTGAGAGCAAGTTGAAGTTCATCTTTGAGACCTCCACGGAACTGGTAGATTTTGCTCTTGGCATCAGGAATGTCTTGCTTAGCATAACGGGCGAGGTTTTGGAACTTGACATTATACTGATAGACTGTCATAGAACCCTGCTTCAGGTTGCGGAATTGCTCACGCATACCCTTGATGACACTTGTTGGAATGTGGTGAGAGCGAAAGTCCTTGCAGAAATCCTCCCAAGAGATCACACGACCTGGTCTGGAGTCTTTGTACTGCTGCCACCAGTCAGCTGCTTGGTCTTTGAGTTGGAAGGCTGCAAACTTCACATAGTCCTCTTCTCTTACGTTACTGCACTCAAAATGCTTCTTTATGTCGGTTAACCAATCTTCAGCATCGAGAGGGTCGACACAGTAACTGAAAGCTTTAGGATTATTGGCCAAGAACTGGTTGAGAGTAGCATGGTGCTGCTGGTTGAAGAAGTTGCCTTGATTCCCTGGAACACCCTGATTAGCTTGATTAGCTTGCATCCGCTGCATCATCTGCATCAACATCTGAGTGTTCTGAGTTGTAGTCTGCATAATCACTCTCCAAGCCTCAGACGGAGGAGGAGGGGAAGGAGGATGGTCTGGGACCTCTTCACCCTCTGGGTTAGCGTTGGGAACCCGTTTCGGAGCCATCCTGAAAGAGATGACCACGAATCAGCAATTGATTGACAGAAGGTATAAGCTGAATCACTGGAATGAATTGCAACAAGTCTTCACAATAATCATTCGAACAATAGGAACGAATGAAATCATTCGAACAAGAGGAACGAATGAAATTCTCAGTTAAATGATAACATCAATCTTCACGAGAAGCCACATAGGGGACAAAGGTAAATAAGAAAAACAACAAGGTACAGACGGGAACAAACACAAGATAGGAGCTTCGTTCGACATTTTCGTGCTGAAAGCATATGAACGCATTACGAAAGGGTTTTGCAATCCCTGGATCAGCATAGCCAAGGACCCTTTAAGATGCAACTCCCGATCGGAACATCGGTCATAATACCACTTCACTCAATGTAGAACCCCGAACTCGCTAACCTGCATTCGTTGGAAGAATGCCTACGATCTACTGGATAAACCCACCTATGAATTTCCGAAAGATTCCAGTTATGCAATCAGGTGTTGGGGATACAGGGGAAGCACCGCGCAATCAACTCTAAACCTACATCCAGCTGTATCCATCCTTCAACACATAACCGGTCTTTCTCGGAAACTGTTTACCTCGGACCTTCGAAAAGCATCCACTATAACAAGCTATGGCAATACTCCCGAACTACCTCCCCAGTACTGGGTGATGTCGGGGTTATCTTGCCACTAACCGTATAGGAGAGATTTTCGATGTCGGCCGTCTTAAGTATTTAGTATTGCCGCGATATGCTTGTGACGACAATACCCCGAAGCTCAACTCCCCTGGACACTGCCACAACCCCTAATGTCAGGAGGCATCGAGAACAATATTCTCGTCACAAGAACATCGAAACAATCCCAGAATACTCGCGAGATTCCTAAAAAACATTTGGTGCCATTTTGAAGATAGAAGAGACAAGAGTAGTCGTCAGGAGTCCTCACCAGAGAGAAAGGGGATGAGAAGCAAAGAAATCCTACTCTCCGATATAAATATAGGACTCAAAATATTTTTAGTGTGTGCCTAGACTCGACCGTCAACGATTCGATCAATCAGTGGGGGCTCCTAGGTCGGAGAATGCTCTGAATACCAACTTGTAATGCCCAGGATGGAGCTATATCTCCTACGTGTCGAGGCACGACTTAGAGACATAACCCCATACTGGAATGATCGCAAGTCTGGTATCTTTGCACAACTCATGTAAAAGATGGGGATGGAAAACATAAAATAGTTGGCTTACACTCGCCACGTCACACAAATGCAATACATGTCCAAATCATCATTCAATAAAACATAACAGCCCTCAAAGGGTAAAATCCAAATGACAAGATATCAAACATAATTTAAATCCACAGGTCGGATCGAATCCTAGTAGAAGTCTCCACTACTGATCATCAGGATAACGAACATAGTATCGACTACGCTCCTCGTCATACTCCCAGTCTAGCTCGGTGCCATCACCTGGATAGCTCATCGTCGGACCTGCATCTGGTGTGGTGAAGTAACTGTGAGCCACAGAGGACTCAGCAATCCCGTTCCCGGGTAACAAGACTATTTAAGCCTTGGGAGAGGATAAGGCTGAAGAATGAGAATAAGAGTCTGCAGCAGCAACTAGCACTAGCTTACGTGAAGAGTGCGAGAAGAGAAGAGCCTCGGTCGAGGGATGATCATGAAGTGATCCTAGCTAAAGCTCAACAAACATAACCCCACCGTGTTCAACTCCCGAATCCCTATTCGGAAATTGACAGTCACGGTACACACGCTGGTAGTGTATTAGAACAATGTGTCAAGTTATCTACAACCGGATATTAACAAGCTCCCATCTGCCACATAACCGCGGGCACGGCTTTCGAAAGTTCATAACCCTGCAGGGGTGTTCCAACTTGGCCCATTACAAGCCCACGATCCGCGGAGTCGCAACTCCAAAGTGGGAAGACCCGAGTATTCTCGGAATCCCGTGCTCAAGATACTCCGAACTAAGGTAAGGCTAATCCAGCAAATCCTCCCAGCGTGTCGACACCCTGATAGTAGCCGCGCGTATCTAGTCTCAGGACATAACCGGATGGGCGAAGCTACAGGTGTATGCCAGATACCTCGGGTTTCCCGAAGGCGGCCCCGCAGGCTCCCCGTTTCGGACCAACACTCATGTGGAGCACTGGCCCGGGGTTGTTGATTAAGAAAGAGGGTTAATTACTCCCTATGCAAGTTTATTTAGTTATTAGGCAAATAGTACCAATGTTGGGACTTGCTGGAAAAGACTTAGCACTTAGCGGTTTATCGAGGGGGTCCCATACACCCCAACCGTGTTAGGAACGCATAATAAAGGAACATAACACCGGTTTAAACGGTTCCTAACGGCATGAGTGGAACAAATCACCAAGCAAAAGGCTTAGCCTTCCACCCTTGCCAATATATAGATGATTTCATTTAGCAATTATATAGTGTGATATAACCCAACAAAACTTCAACATGAAGAAAGCATCTTCAATCTTCACCTGCAACTAGCAATGCTATAAGAAGGGCTGAGCGAAGCGTACTTAGCCAAGCAACGGTTTGCATAGGTAGGGTGGTTAAGCATGGTCATGGTTACAAGTAGGAGGCTGACAGGAAAGACATAGGCATCGAGGCAAAACTATAGATCGAGACTTCTAGCAATAGGCAAAAATAGTAATGGTATCCGGGTTCGGTCATCTTGCCTGAAGAGTTGTCGTTCGGATCGTAAGAAGGGTCCTCGTGCTCAACCTCGTTGGTAACCTCGTGCTCGTACTCGTACTCGGTCTCAGCTTCCGGCTCTAAACAATACAATCACACAAGGCACGAATCAACAAGATGCAATGCGCACACCAAAAATGATGGATGCATGATGGATGCACTAAGAGAGCACACGGAGCACGGAAAATAGCACTCAAGCAAAAACTTCAAAACAAGATAACAATAGGATATTATGAATCTACACAGAAAATCAATCAAGTTTCATATAAGACTCGCTGAAAACGAAGCTACGGGCTAAAAGTTATGCCCGAAACAAGAAACATGCGAAAGCTGAAAATTACAGCAACATAGCAACTTCGGAGCACTAGATAAATAAGCTACAGCACTCAAACATCATGGCAAAGAGCATGAACATAAACTAGACATATCCTACAGCAAATAAGTCCAAAGGTGCACCCCCAAAGGAGCCACGGATCAATAGCAACAAGCTTGGACATATTGAACTTGACAACAAAATTCTGACAGCAGGATTTTATTGAAACTTTGGAGCAAAATTTAAATATGCTACAGCCACTCAAATAAGCATGTGAGAACATGAATGGATAGCCAACAATATATACTACAAGGAACCATCAAGAATCACTCCAAAACTATCATGGGTTGTCCTAGAACAGCAAGCAAACATGGCATCGGAACATTACAGATTCCAGACTTAGTGAAAAGTCACTAAGTGTTAAAACAGCAGTTTCATCATGGCATCTAAAAGAGCAAGTTTAAGTCACCTCGAACCTAAACATGGCAAGTGGTAAGCACCACATCAAAGTACACATGATGGTGATTCCGAAACATACAAGCATGCATCATGGAGATAAAAACAACGATAGCAATGAGCTCAACAAGATGGCATCTCATAACAAGTAAAATAACATCACAGCCACATGGCACTTTGCAACGGAGCTAAACATGGAAGATTAAATCTATCATGCAACCTAACACAAACAACATGTAGAGCATGGCAAGACGAACACGTGGACATGTCATTTGCATCATTCGGATAAACGAGCTAAAAGTTACCACTATGCAAAGATGGCATAAAAACAACACATAGCAGCAGTTTATAACGGGATGCACTCTTGCAACAGAAAAATAAGCATCTAGATGATCTCAAACATGTATGGCACAATAGAATGAATCGTAGTGCTAGTCACCACGAACGTTTGGACACCTCATTTGCGCAAAACGGAGCACCACACAAAAAGATATCCATGTTCTAAGATTGCATCAGCACACAACAAGCAACATGGACTTGGATGATTTTAGGGGGTCAACCTTCAGATCTGGTGAGGAAACGGGCCGGAGGAGATCTGGCTGAGGCCCGCGGGAGAGGCGGCCACTTCGGCCCGGCGGGGTCTTGGTGGCTGGGCCTTCGAGCGGCGCAGGCCCGCGGTGGCCTGGCGAGAGAGGCGGTCGGAGGGGCGGCCCACCTGGCTTCGGCCCACAGCTGGAGGCGGAGGCAGTGCGGGCCCGCGGGAGGCGATCCGCTGGCACGCTGGCGATCTGCGGCCGCGTCGGGGAGGCGAGCGCTGGGCCAGGGGAACGGAGAGGGAGGCCGGCCCAGGTGATCTGCTGCTGGAGGCGCCGGTCGGGGCTGGGCCTGGAGGCAGGAGCAGACGGGCCGCGGGAAGGAGGCGGCCGGCCCGGTGGATCTGGCCGGGGTCAACGGCCCAGGGACCTGAGGCGATGGATCGGGATCGGATCGATCGGGGCCTTCCTGCCCCGATCCGATCTGGAGGAGGCAAACGGCGATGCCTGGCGGCGGCGAACGAGCCTCGAGCGGAGAGGCGCCTACGCGAGGGAAGGCCGGCGACGGGAGGTGGCGCGGCTCCGGTGGTGGCTGGCCGGAGGCGGTGGGGCGGCGCGTGTACGAGATGGAGAGCTCCGGCGAGCTCCGGGAACTCCGGCGAGGCGGCGGGGCACTTCCGGCAAGGTACTCCGGCGGTGCTCCGGTGAGCTCCGGCCGGAGTGGGAGGAGGAGGCTGGAGCAAGAAGATGAAGGTGGGGGCTAGGGTTTCCTTGTTTTAGGGCAAAATTTGGGGGAGTGGACAAATATATAGGCACAAGTAGCTAGGGTTGTCCAAATGGAGTTCGGTTTTTGGCCACCGGATCAGATTTGGATGGCCTAGATGATAGAAGTGGCTAGGAGTGGTTGGTGGGCTGTTGGAGGGGGTGTCTTGGGCCACAAAGTGGAGGCACTTTGAGCCCACGAGAATAACTGTTGGGGTAGCAAACGGACTCGAAATGCGACGAGATTTGACAGGCGGGTTACACATACCAAAACAACAACACACGACAAGTCTCGCGCCAAACCGGTAACGTCGGCCAATGTAATGCCCAGGATGGGACTATACCTCCTACGTGTCGAGGCACGACTTAAAGGTATAAGCCCATCCTAGAATGATCTCAAGTTTGGTATCTTTGCACGACTCATGTAAAAGAGGGATTAAATTGCAAAAGGAGATAGTTGGCTTACACTCGCCACTTCACACAATACAATACATAAGCAAAACATCATTCAAATCATCACAACCCGACTACGGGTGAAGATCCAAAGAAAGATACCAAAACAACATAAAGCCACAGGCCTAGATCGAATCCTAGTAGAAACCACTACTGATCATCGAAACGTCACAAGCATACGGCCAAACTCTTCATCGAACTCCCGGTGAAGAACTGATCCATCTCCTGCATCAAACTCGGCTGAACCTGCATCTGGTGTGGTGAAGTAACTATGAGCCACAGAGGACTCAGCAATCCCGTTCCCGGGTAACATGACTATTCAAGCCTTGGGTGTGGATAAGGCTGAAGAAAGAATAAGAGGTGAAGGAAAAACAAGAGTCTGCAGCAGCAACTAGCACTAGCTTACGTATACGAGAGCGAGAAGAGAAGGTGCATCGGTCGAGAGATGATCACGAAGTGATCCTAACTAAAGCACGTCAAACATAACCCCACCGTGTTCATCTCCCGAATCCCTTTCGGAAAATGACAGTCACGGTACACACGCTGGTAGTGTATTGGTACATGGTGTCAAGTTATCTACAACCGGATATTAACAAGCTCCCATCTGCCACATAACCGCGGGCACGGCTTTTGAAAGTTCATAACCCTGCAGGGGTGTTCCAACTTGGCCCATGACAAGCCCACGATCCGCGGAGTCGCAACTCCAAAGGTGGGAAGACCCGAGTATTCTCGGAATCCCGTGCTCAAGATACTCCGAACTAAGGTAAGGCTAATCCAGCAAATCCTCCCGGCGTGTCGACACCCTGATAGTAGCCGCGCGTATCTAAGTCTCAGGACACGACCGGATGGGCGAGGCTACGGGTGTATGCCAGATACCTCGGGTTGCCCCAAGGCGGCCCCGCAGGCTCCCCGTTTCGGATCAACACTCATGTGGAGCACTGGCCCGGGGTTGTTGAATTAAAATAAAAGGGATAGCTAGTCCCTATGCAAGTTTTATTAGTTATTAGGCAAATAGTACCAATGTTGGGACTTGCTGGAAAAGACTTAGCACTTAGCGGTTTATCGAGGGGGTCCCATACACCCCAACCGTGTTAGGAACGCATAATCAACGAACATAACACCGGTTTATACGGTTCCTAACGGCATGAGTGGAACAAATCACCAAGCAAAAGGCTTAGCCTTCCACCCTTGCCAATATATAGATGATTTCATTTAAGCATTTATATAGTGTGATATAACCCAACAAACTTCAACATGAAGCAAGCATCTTCAATCTTCACCTGCAACTAGAAACGCTATAAGAGGGGCTGAGCGAAGCGTACTTAGCCATTCAACGGTTTGCATAGGTAGGGTGGTTAGACAGGTTCATGGTTACAATAGGAGGCTGACAGGAAAACATGGGCATCGAGGCAATATACTAAAGAGCGATACTCTAGCAATAGGCAAAGATAGTAATGGTATCCGGGTTCGGTCATCTTGCCTGGAATTCCACAAGGGAGAAGTACGGATCCATGAAGTAGGCGGAGCAACACAGACGAGAGAATCCTCACAACTCCGGAACGAAACCGAAGCTAACAAGAGAAGCAACCGGAAAGAAGCAAACAACACGGTAAACACACAAGCATAAACATGGCATACGATGCACATCCAAGTATGATGCATGTCCGGTTTAAATATGCATGGCATGACAAAGTGCACAAACAACACTACAAGTTAAGTGGAGCTCAATATGCAACGAGTTGCATATTGACGAAACACCACATTTAATTATTTAGTTGACTCTCATTTAATTACAAGACAAGATTAATTGTTTTTAACATAGCAAGAGGTGAAGCATAATAAAACTACACTATTTAGACAATTTTAAATGAGGCCGGGAAATAATAACAACAAATTCCGGAAAATCCCCATGAGCATGTTTAGTAGTTATAAGCAAACAACAATTAAACATATCAATGTTGTTAACATGATGCGGATGACATGATGAAGTTTATGCAATTTTATTAAAGAGTTGACATGAAAAAGATATGAAGTATTGTCACCGTGGTGGAAGGAAAGGGTGCCACGACAACGATCCGAAAATGATGCAACGCAACATCTCGGTTCCGGTAACTCGTTGAGAGACCGGTGCAAAAGCAAAGGTGGAGTGAATGAGACATGGAAGATGATAAGGTGGGGTGATCCCGTCACCGGGTTCCCACGAGTCGGCGACGAGGCAACCGAGGAACACGACAAAAGATGGAACGGGCACGATGCACACAAGGGTAAAAACTCATACAACACAAGCATCACACGGGTCATCGTCTCGGGGTTATACCTTTGAAGCGTTCGTTCTCGGAGGGGTCGGGGTACACGTTCGTAGAGGGAAGTAGTCGTTCTCGCAACTCGTAGAGGAAGTAGTGGTTCACGTTTCCGAAGAGGAAGTAGTTGTTCCGTAGAGGTACACGTTATATAGCCGTTCAAGTTCCCGTAGATGTTCGGTTCGTCGAGGTACTTGGCGAATTCCTCGTTTCCGGGGTGACGGTAGTGGTACATGCCGTAGAGGGAAGTAGTTGTACTCGTTTCATCACCGAAGGTGGTCGTACACGTTCGTAGAGGTACTTGGTCTCGGCGACGGTAGTTGTACATGATCCGTAGTAGTTCGGGGTCACGATGACGATAGTCTCGTCGTACGCGGATCGTAGAGGAACTTGATGCATCCAAGGTCTTCGGTCTCAACTTGGCAAAAGAAACGGTTCCTGGACACTCCCAACAGCACAAGGCAAACAAAAAAACGGCAGCACGACGGGGCGACGAGGCCATGGCAGCAGCACGCGAGGCGAAGAGGAGGCGCTGTGGGACTCCATGGCGGGCAGCAGGGCCGCTCGGCCTGGAGGCGCTGGAGGTGATGCGGCCCGGGGCGGAGGAGCTCTGCTGCGGGGCGGCTGGCCCCGTCCAAGGCGGCTGAAGAGGAGGGCTCGGGGGCGCCGGGCTTCGGCTTGGCTGGCCTCGGGCGCGGGCGAGGAGAAGGGCGCGGCTTTCGGGGGCTCCTGGCGCGGAGGGACGAAGCCTCCGTGGGCCAGGCGCGGGGCGGCCAAGGCGCACGGCGCGCGGAGGACAGGCGCGGTGCAGGGGAGCTGCGGAGGGCGCGGCGCTCTGGGAATCGAAGCGATACAGGGGGCGGCGGGCCATGGCGAAGACGAGGCCACCGAGGGGCTGCGGTCAAGGCGCTGGGGAAGATCGAGGGGGATGGGGTGCTCGAGGGAGGGAAGAGCGAAGGGGATCGGGACGCTCGCATGCGATGGAGAGGACGAGGGGAGATGGCGGCGGGGTTCGATGGGATGAGCGATGCGGTCGTCCGCGAGCGGCCTACGGTTAGGTGGAGATGGGCCAATGGGCCGGCCTGGGAGGGAAGGGCGGCTGAGAGGAGATGGGCCAGGGAGGCCTGGGCTGGTGGCTGCCTCTCCTATTAAATTGCTTTAACAGAAAAGAAGAAAGAGCGAAAAGAAAAGAGAGGCTTAGGGAAAAATACTGAACGGGGTTAATTTTCTCGAACTCATAAATATGAGTTTGATCCAAGAAAATCATAAGTGGCATGATCAAAAGAATATAAATTCAAACACGTTTGAATTTAATTCAAAAGGATTGAACTAAGACTTGATTATTGAAGTCTCCAAAAATGTTCGAATTTTCGGAGGAACCTTGAAACAGCGGAAAAGAATTATTGGCAAGGTTTAGATGGAGAAACTCGAGGTGAAATAGGCATGAGGAAGTTATGCAAGTGTGTTGGGTTAATTCCAACTAATGGAATATTTAATATAGCTCCCTAATAATATTGAGAGGCTTTTATATGTTATAAAGAGAAGTCAATCTTCCCTCGATTTAAATGGACCGAAGGCCCACACGATTTATTTAAGTTGAGATGCAAAAGAAAATATGACATGATGGCATGATGACATGATGCAATGCAAAATAAATAACACAAACACAAAGAACACACGGGAGAACCCGGAACATCTGGAATCTTCTGGAATCTTCTGGGATGTCGGTCTTCGGGCGTCACAACTCTCCCACACTAACAGAGGATCTCGACCCGAGATCCTAGAGATAGCACCGGGTAAAACGGAAAAGAAGAGGTAAAACAAAGTTGCTTCTTTGATAGACGAGTGAAAACCAAAGAACCTTGAGAGGTTGAACAATCTTGAAGGAAAGAATACAACGGAGATGAACGAATATGAAAATACTCCGTTAGAAAAGAGGAACAAGGAACATAACAAGAACCTTGTAGGTTGAAGACATGAAACAAGAGCTTACGAACCAAAAGAATATGAAACTGCAATGGTATAGCCAAGGAATAAGAATGACAGAATTTGGACAGCACTCCGTCTGAAAATGGAAAGAATTAACAAGAACTTGAGAAGATGGAATGATACTTGATGAAAACAACAACACACAGCCTCCAGAACAATTAAAAGAATGGCACAAGGGGTAAGAAAGATTCAGACAGCACTCCGGTTGAAAAGAGAGGCAAAAACTAGATAAGATGACAGAACTTGAATGGAGGATACAACACTCCGGTTAAATGGACAAGCAAGGAAATAACATCATCTCGATAAAACGAGATGAGGGTTTGGAGAGAGCAACATCACAAGCCTCCGGAATGAAAGAAATGAATGGAGAAGAAAAATGGCAACTTCCCACAAATGAATTAGAAAATACTCCTTACGGAGAATGGTTGAACAGAGTTGTTGGAATTCAACAACGAAAACGAATAAGCTTCATGTGGGCTTATGGAAAACATCCCAAAATTATGCGGTGACAACCAGCCACTGACGGAAACATTTAATTGGATTGAGATCAACAAGGAGACGATAACTTATTTCCCCGGAATGATAAATGAAGAACTTGGGTCATTTATAAGCACCATAATAGCAACAATCCTTAGGGAAAGCTTTTAGGTGAAATATAACCCAAGATAACTCCAAGAGATAAAAATGAGTGGTTGAAAGGATCTCCTGAACAAAGAAAAAAGATGGGTTTTAAATATCTCATTCTTGATAACTCGTGAATCATAATTCATGAAGGACTTGTCAAGAATGACATAACACCATCTGAAAAGATAAGGTAGAAAGGATTGCAATTCAAAATGCAAGAAGAAGAATAGTTGAGCTCCAACAAGAATCTTGATGAAGACTTCGAGGATGAATTAAATGATGATGAACCACCATGAAGAACTCCGGTAATGAAAGCATGAGAAGCGAAAGATGAAAAGAATAAGATTCAGGCCTGCGATGAATTAGATGCAGCTTTGAAATGATATAATTGAAATAAGTTGAAGCTCCGGAAAACAAGATGAACAACTTAGGACCGAGAATATGATATGATGAACAAGCTCCGAAGGAAGGGATTAAATCACCTTGAAGGAATAAGAATAAGAATTATGTCATGCGTCTCCTTCACCAATTAAATTGATGACAACCAAAGATTTGGCATACTACTTATTCTCGTTGCAAGGAATTAAAGAGAGATCTCGCACAAGCTTGGGTAATCTTCAACGAACCACAGGTAGGATTATGAAAAGAGCAAATGAATTGATACGATAACAACGGAAGAGTAACTTGAAAGAACCACCGTAAGAATATAGAGACGAACGAAGAGACATCAATGAAGAATATTTGGAGGACGAAGTTGAAAACTGAGAACGAAGAATCTTCTAAAATGATGGGCTTCGGAGGATCACAAAGAAAAGCATTTATGAAAAGCTTCGGATGGCAAGAAAATAATTCCTCACAATCAAAACGATAATGAGGATGGCATGAAGCTAGAACCACGAATCTTGGAAGAACGGATAAGGATTCAAGAGGAACTCATCTTCGGGTCTTCAAAGTCTGAGAAGACGATGAGATACACCATCATGAATTGTTGAGCACTCCGGAATGAAGAATTAAAAAGGTTGAAACAACGATGAAAACAATTTGAAAGCGATCTTGGAGAAGGACTGTGACTGATGGGAATCATTCTTACGTCACACTTTGAAAGAGAATTTGAGTATAACTCCGGAAAAATTAGAAGAGTCAGGTAAGATCCTGGAAAAAGACCCGTGGGTTAAGGCCCGCTAAAGAAACCACCGTTGAAAAAGATTGCTTAAAAGATATTGCACCGGTTGATTTAAATGGCTTGAATAAGAGAACAATCCTCAAAAATAGCTTGAACGGATTAAGAATGGAATTATGAATCTTCAGCACTCCGGATATGAATAGCAAGAGGAGAATGATTAATTGGTGCACCGGAAAAAGAAAGCATTGTGAAATGAGGAAAATGATAAGATCAACACCGAAATCTTGAATTACATCCACCGGCAGAATTTGAGAACAAAAGAATGATGAACTTGGAGTTCTTGAGCATCTTCACGATAAAGCACCGGATAAGAACATTGAAGGAAAAGAATGCAGAAATATCACATGAATAAAATGGATATTTCATTAAGAATTCCAGCTCCATAAAGAAAAGGGAGGGAGGGTGGGGAAAACAAAGACAACTTTGGATGAATGAAATAGACAAATCGTCAGATTTCTCAATGGTGTCCGTATGGAATAACTTGAAGAGAAGGCACACCGGTTGAAAAGGAATAACATGAAAATCTCGATGGTCAAGAAGAATTGGCACTCCCATAGAAATATGAGAACATCGATAAGGAAAGGTATGGAATCAACATTTGACATCGAAGCAACTCGAATACCAGAATCAAAACAAAAACAAAGGATAGATATGCAACATGATCTTCACAATAACATCCGAACAGAGAATTGAACGAATGAATTCCGTAGGTACATCAACTTGTCGAGAAGCCAGTTGGGAGAACGAAAGATAAATAAAAAGGAACAAGGATCAGATAGAACAAATGCAAGATAGAAGCTTCGTTCGACATCTTCGTGCTGAAAGCTCATGGAACGTGTTACAAAAGGGTTTTGCAGTCCCCGGATCAGCATAGCCAAGGACCCTTTAAGATGCAACTCCCGATCGGAACAAGCCCATAAAACCACTTCACTCGATGTAGAACCCCAAACTTCATATCATGCACTCGTTGGAAGAATGCCTAGAACTACTGGATGAACCCACCTATTAATTTCCGAAAGTTTCCAGTTATGCAATCAGGTGTTGGGGATACAGGGGAAGCACCGCGCACTCAACTCTAATCCTACATCCAGCTGTATCCATCCTTCAACACATAACCAGTTATCTCCGGAAACCGTTTACCTCGGACCTTCGAAACGCATCCACTATACAAGCTATGGCAATACTCCCGAACTACCTCCCCAGTACTGGGTGATGTCGGGGTTATCTTGCCACTAACCGCATAGGAGAGTTTTCGATGTCGGCTATCTTAAGTATTCTAGTACTGCCGCGATGGATTTGTGACGACAACACCTCGGAGCTCAACTCCCCGGGACACTGCCACAACCCCTAATGACAGGAGGCATCGAGAACAATGTTCTCGTCACAAATACATCGAAACAATCCAAACAATACTCGCGAGATCCTACAAAAAAATTGGTGCAATTTTTGAAAGTAGAAGAGGCAAGAGTAATCGTCAGGAGTCCTCACCAGAGTGAAAAGAGATGAGGAGCAAAAGAAATCCTACTCCCCGATATATATATAGGACTCAAAACATTTTCAGTGTGTGCCTAGACTCAATCGTCAACGATTCGATCAATCAGTGGGGGCTTCTAGGTCGGAGAAGGCTCTGAATACCAACTTGTAATGCCCAGGATGGGACTATACCTCCTACGTGTCGAGGCACGACTTAAAGGTATAAGCCCATCCTAGAATGATCTCAAGTTTGGTATCTTTGCACGACTCATGTAAAAGAGGGATTAAATTGCAAAAGGAGATAGTTGGCTTACACTCGCCACTTCACACAATACAATACATAAGCAAAACATCATTCAAATCATCACAACCCGACTACGGGTGAAGATCCAAAGAAAGATACCAAAACAACATAAAGCCACAGGCCTAGATCGAATCCTAGTAGAAACCACTACTGATCATCAAAACGTCACAAGCATACGGCCAAACTCTTCATCGAACTCCCGGTGAAGAACTGATCCATCTCCTGCATCAAACTCGGCTGAACCTGCATCTGGTGTGGTGAAGTAACTGTGAGCCACAGAGGACTCAACAATCCCGTTCCCGGGTAACATGACTATTCAAGCCTTGGGTGTGGATAAGGCTGAAGAAAGAATAAGAGGTGAAGGAAAAACAAGAGTCTGCAGCAGCAACTAGCACTAGCTTACGTATACGAGAGCAAGAAGAGAAGGTGCATCGGTCGAGAGATGATCACGAAGTGATCCTAACTAAAGCACGTCAAACATAACCCCACCGTGTTCATCTCCCGAATCCTTTCGGAAAATGACAGTCACGGTACACACGCTGGTAGTGTATTGGTACATGGTGTCAAGTTATCTACAACCGGATATTAACAAGCTCCCATCTGCCACATAACCGCGGGCACGGCTTTCGAAAGTTCATAACCCTGCAGGGGTGTTCCAACTTGGCCCATGACAAGCCCACGATCCGCGGAGTCGCAACTCCAAAGGTGGGAAGACCCGAGTATTCTCGGAATCCCGTGCTCAAGATACTCCGAACTAAGGTAAGGCTAATCCAGCAAATCCTCCCGGCGTGTCGACACCCTGATAGTAGCCGCGCGTATCTAAGTCTCAGGACACGACCGGATGGGCGAGGCTACGGGTGTATGCCAGATACCTCGGGTTGCCCCAAGGCGGCCCTGCAGGCTCCCCGTTTCAGACCAACACTCATGTGGAGCACTGGCCCGGGGTTGTTGAATTAAAATAAAAGGGATAGCTAGTCCCTATGCAAGTTTTATTAGTTATTAGGCAAATAGTACCAATGTTGGGACTTGCTGGAAAAGACTTAGCACTTAGCGGTTTATCGAGGGGGTCCCATACACCCCAACCGTGTTAGGAACGCATAATCAACAAACATAACACCGGTTTATACGGTTCCTAACGTCATGAGTGGAACAAATCACCAAGCAAAAGGCTTAGCCTTCCACCCTTGCCAATATATAGATGATTTCATTTAAGCATTTATATAGTGTGATATAACCCAACAAACTTCAACATGAAGCAAGCATCTTCACTCTTCACCTGCAACTAGCAACGCTATAAGAGGGGCTGAGCGAAGCGTACTTAGACATTCAACGGTTTGCATAGGTAGGGTGGTTAGACAGGTTCATGGTTACAATAGGAGGCTGACAGGAAAACATGGGCATCGAGGCAATATACTAAAGAGCGATACTCTAGCAATAGGCAAAGATAGTAATGGTATCCGGGTTCGGTCATCTTGCCTGGAATTCCACAAGGGAGAAGAACGGATCCATGAAGTAGGCGGAGCAACACAGACGAGAGAATCCTCACAACTCCGGAACGAAACCGAAGCTAACAAGAGAAGCAACCGGAAAGAAGCAAACAACACGGTAACACACAAGCATAAACATGGCATACGATGCACATCCAAGTATGATGCATGTCCGGTTTAAATATGCATGGCATGGCAAAGTGCACAAACAACACTACAAGTTAAGTGGAGCTCAATATGCAACGAGTTGCATATTGACGAAACACCGCATTTAATTATTTAGTTGACTCTCATTTAATTACAAGACAAGATTAATTGTTTTTAACATAGCAAGAGGTGAAGCATAATAAAACTACACTATTTAGACAATTTTAAATGAGGCCGGGAAATAATAACAACAAATTCCGGAAAATTCCCATGAGCATGTTTAGTAGTTATAAGCAAACAACAATTAAACATATCAATGTTGTTAACATGATGCGGATGACATGATGAAGTTTATGCAATTTTATTAAAGAGTTGACATGAAAAAGATATGAAGTATTGTCACCGTGGTGGAAGGAAAGGGTGCCACGACAACGATCCGAAAATGATGCAACACAACATCTCGGTTCCGGTAACTCGTTGAGAGACCGGTGCAAAAGCAAAGGTGGAGTGAATGAGACATGGAAGATGATAAGGTGGGGTGATCCCGTCACCGGGTTCCCACGAGTCGGCGACGAGGCAACCGAGGAACACGACAAAAGATGGAACGGGCACGATGCACACAAGGGTAACAACTCATACAACACAAGCATCACACGGGTCATCGTCTCGGGGTTATACCTTTGAAGCGTTCGTTCTCGGAGGGGTCGGGGTACACATTCGTAGAGGGAAGTAGTCGTTCTCGCAACTCGTAGAGGAAGTAGTGGTTCACGTTTCCGAAGAGGAAGTAGTTGTTCCGTAGAGGTACACGTTATATAGCCGTTCAAGTTCCCGTAGATGTTCGGTTCGTCGAGGTACTTGGCGAATTCCTCGTTTCCGGGGTGACGGTAGTGGTACATGCCGTAGAGGGAAGTAGTTGTACTCGTTTCATCACCGAAGGTGGTCGTACACGTTCGTAGAGGTACTTGGTCTCGGCGACGGTAGTTGTACATGATCCGTAGTAGTTCGGGGTCACGATGACGATAGTCTCGTCGTACGCGGATCGTAGAGGAACTTGATGCATCCAAGGTCTTCGGTCTCCACTTGGCAAAAGAAACGGTTCCTGGACACTCCCAACAGCACAAGGCAAACAAAAAAACGGCAGCACGACAGGGCGACGAGGCCATGGCAGCAGCACGCGAGGCGAAGAGGAGGCGCTGCGGGACTCCATGGCGGGCAGCAGGGCCGCTCGGCCTGGAGGCGTTGGAGGTGATGCGGCCCGGGGCGGAGGAGCTCTGCTGCGGGGCGGCCGGCCCCGTCCAAGGCGGCTGAAGAGGAGGGCTCGGGGGCGCCGGGCTTCGGCCTGGCTGGCCTCGGGCGCGGGCGAGGAGAAGGGCGCGGCTTTCGGGGGCTCCTGGCGCGGAGGGACGAAGCCTCCGCGGGCCAGGCGCGGGGCGGCCAAGGCGCACGGCGCGCGGAGGACAGGCGCGGTGCAGGGGAGCTGCGGAGGGCGCGGCGCTCTGGGAATCGAAGCGATACAGGGGGCGGCAGGCCATGGCGAAGACGAGGCCACCGAGGGGCTGCGGTCAAGGCGTTGGGGAAGATCGAGGGGGATGGGGTGCTCGAGGGAGGGAAGAGCGAAGGGGATCGGGACGCTCGCATGCGATGGAGAGGACGAGGGGAGATGGCGGCGGGGTTCGATGGGATGAGCGATGCGGTCGTCCGCGAGCGGCCTACGGTTAGGTGGAGATGGGCCAATGGGCCGGCCTGGGAGGGAAGGGCGGCTGAGAGGAGATGGGCCAGGGAGGCCTGGGCTGGTGGCTGCCTCTCCTATTAAATTGCTTTAACAGAAAAGAAGAAAGAGCGAAAGGAAAAGAGAGGCTTAGGGAAAAATACTGAACGGGGTTAATTTTCTCGAACTCATAAAAATGAGTTTGATCCAAGAAAATTATAAGTGGCATGATCAAAAGAATATAAATTCAAACACGTTTGAATTTAATTCAAAAGGATTGAACTAAGACTTGATTATTGAAGTTTCCAAAAATGTTCGAATTTTCGGAGGAACCTTGAAACAGCGGAAAAGAATTATTGGCAAGGTTTAGATGAAGAAACTCGAGGTGAAATAGGCATGAGGAAGTTATGCAAGTGTGTTGGGTTAATTCCAACTAATGGAATATTTGATATAGCTCCCTAATAATATTGAGAGGCTTTTATATGTTATAAAGAGAAGTCAATCTTCCCTCGATTTAAATGGACCGAAGGCCCACACGATTTATTTAAGTTGAGATGCAAAAGAAAATATGACATGATGGCATGATGACATGATGCAATGCAAAATAAATAACACAAGCACAAAGAACACACGGGAGAACCCGGAACATCTGGAATCTTCTGGAATCTTCTGGGATGTCGGTCTTCGGGCGTCACAACTCTCCCACACTAACAGAGGATCTCGACCCGAGATCCTAGAGATAGCACCGGGTAAAACGGAAAAGAAGAGGTAAAACAAAGTTGCTTCTTTGATAGACGAGTGAAAACCAAAGAACCTTGAGAGGTTGAACAATCTTGAAGGAAAGAATACAACGGAGATGAACGAATATGAAAATACTCCGTTAGAAAAGAGGAACAAGGAACATAACAAGAACCTTGTAGGTTGAAGACATGAAACAAGAGCTTACGAACCAAAAGAATATGAAACTGCAATGGTATAGCCAAGGAATAAGAATGACAGAATTTGGACAGCACTCCGTCTGAAAATGGAAAGAATTAACAAGAACTTGAGAAGATGGAATGATACTTGATGAAAACAACAACACGCAGCCTCCGGAACAATTAAAATCATGGCACAAGGGGTAAGAAAGATTCAGACAGCACTCCGGTTGAAAAGAGAGGCAAAAACTAGATAAGATGACAGAACTTGAATGGAGGATACAACACTCCGGTTAAATGGACAAGCAAGGAAATAACATCATCTCGATAAAACGAGATGAGGGTTTGGAGAGAGCAACATCACAAGCCTCCGGAATGAAAGAAATGAATGGAGAAGAAAAATGGCAACTTCCCACAAATGAATTAGAAAATCCTCCTTACGGAGAATGGTTGAACATAGTTGTTGGAATTCAACATCGAAAACGAATAAGCTTCATGTGGGCTTATGGAAAACATCCCAAAATTATGCGGTGACAACCAGCCACTGACGGAAACATTTAATTGGATTGAGATCAACAAGGAGACGATAACTTATTTCCCCGGAATGATAAATGAAGAACTTGGGTCATTTATAAGCACCATAATAGCAACAATCCTTAGGGAAAGCTTTTAGGTGAAATATAACCCAAGATAACTCCAAGAGATAAAAATGAGTGGTTGAAAGGATCTCCTGAACAAAGAAAAAAGATGGGTTTTAAATATCTCATTCTTGATAACTCGTGAATCATAATTCATGAAGGACTTGTCAAGAATGACATAACACCATCTGAAAAGATAAGGTAGAAAGGATTGCAATTCAAAATGCAAGAAGAAGAATAGTTGAGCTCCAACAAGAATCTTGATGAAGACTTCGAGGATGAATTAAATGATGATGAACCACCATGAAGAACTCCGGTAATGAAAGCATGAGAAGCGAAAGATGAAAAGAATAAGATTCAGGCCTGCGATGAATTAGATGCAGCTTTGAAATGATATAATTGAAATAAGTTGAAGCTCCGGAAAACAAGATGAACAACTTAGGACCGAGAATATGATATGATGAACAAGCTCCGAAGGAAGGGATTAAATAACCTTGAAGGAATAAGAATAAGAATTATGTCATGCATCTCCTTCACCAATTAAATTGATGACAACCAAAGATTTGGCATACTACTTATTCTCGTTGCAAGGAATTAAAGAGAGATCTCGCACAAGCTTGGGTAATCTTCAACGAACCACCGGTAGGATTATGAAAAGAGCAAATGAATTGATACGATAACAACGGAAGAGTAACTTGAAAGAACCACCGTACGAATATAGAGACGAACGAAGAGACATCAATGAAGAATATTTGGAGGACGAAGTTGAAAACTGAGAACGAAGAATCTTCTGAAATGATGGCCTTCGGAGGATCACAAAGAAAAGCATTTATGAAAAGCTTCGGATGGCAAGAAAATAATTCCTCACAATCAAAATGATAATGAGGATGGCATGAAGCTAGAACCACGAATCTTGGAAGAACGGATAAGGATTCAAGAGGAACTCATCTTCGGGTCTTCAAAGTCTGAGAAGACGATGAGATACACCATCATGAATTGTTGAGCACTCCGGAATGAAGAATTAAAAAGGTTGAAACAACGATGAAAACAATTTGAAAGCGATCTTGGAGAAGGACTGTGACTGATGGGAATCATTCTTACGTCACACTTTGAAAGAGAATTTGAGTATAACTCCGGAAAAATTAGAAGAGTCAGGTAAGATCCTGGGAAAAGACCTGTGGGTTAAGGCCCGCTAAAGAAACCACCGTTGAAAAAGATTGCTTAAAAGATATTGCACCGGTTGAGTTAAATGGCTTGAATAAGATAACAATCCTCAAAAATAGATTGAACGGATTAAGAATGGAATTATGAATCTTCAGCACTCCGTATATGAATAGCAAGAGGAGAATGATTAATTGGTGCACCGGAAAAAGAAAGCATTGTGAAATGAGGAAAAGGATAAGATCAACACCGAAATCTTGAATTACATCCACCGGCAGAATTTGAGAACAAAAGAATGATGAACTTGGAGTTCTTGAGCATCTTCACGATAAAGCACCGGATAAGAACATTGAAGGAAAAGAATGCAGAAATATCACATGAATAAAATGGATATTTCATTAAGAATTCCAGCTCCATAAAGAAAAGGGAGGGAGGGTGGGGAAAACAAAGACAACTTTGGATGAATGAAACAGACAAATCGTCAGATTTCTCAATGGTGTCCGTATGGAATAACTTGAAGAGAAGGCACACCGGTTGAAAAGGAATAACATGAAAATCTCGATGGTCAAGAAGAATTGGCACTCCCATAGAAATATGAGAACATCGATAAGGAAAGGTATGGAATCAACATTTGACATCGAAGCAACTCGAATACCAGAATCAAAACAAAAACAAAGGATAGATATGCAACATGATCTTCACAATATCATCCGAACAGAGAATTGAACGAATGAATTCCGTAGGTACATCAACTTGTCGAGAAGCCAGTTGGGAGAACGAAAGATAAATAAAAAGGAACAAGGATCAGATAGAACAAATGCAAGATAGAAGCTTCGTTCGACATCTTCGTGCTGAAAGCTCATGGAACGTGTTACAAAAGGGTTTTGCAGTCCCCGGATCAGCATAGCCAAGGACCCTTTAAGATGCAACTCCCGATCGGAACAAGCCCATAAAACCACTTCACTCGATGTAGAACCCCAAACTTCATATCATGCACTCGTTGGAAGAATGCCTAGAACTACTGGATGAACCCACCTATTAATTTCCGAAAGTTTCCAGTTATGCAATCAGGTGTTGGGGATACAGGGGAAGCACCGCGCACTCAACTCTAATCCTACATCCAGCTGTATCCATCCTTCAACACATAACCAGTTATCTCCGGAAACCGTTTACCTCGGACCTTCGAAACGCATCCACTATACAAGCTATGGCAATACTCCCGAACTACCTCCCCAGTACTGGGTGATGTCGGGGTTATCTAGCCACTAACCGCATAGGAGAGTTTTCGATGTCGGCCGTCTTAAGTATTCTAGTACTGCCGCGATGGATTTGTGACGACAACACCTCGGAGCTCAACTCCCCGGGACACTGCCACAACCCCTAATGACAGGATGCATCGAGAACAATGTTCTCGTCACAAATACATCGAAACAATCCAAACAATACTCGCGAGATCCTAAAAAAAATTTGGTGCGATTTTTGAAAGTAGAAGAGGCAAGAGTAATCGTCAGGAGTCCTCACCAGAGTGAAAAGAGATGAGGAGCAAAAGAAATCCTACTCCCCGATATATATATATAGGACTCAAAACATTTTCAGTGTGTGCCTAGACTCAATCGTCAACGATTCGATCAATCAGTGGGGGCTTCTAGGTCGGAGAAGGCTCTGAATACCAACTTGTAATGCCCAGGATGGGACTATACCTCCTACGTGTCGAGGCACGACTTAAAGGTATAAGCCCATCCTAGAATGATCTCAAGTTTGGTATCTTTGCACGACTCATGTAAAAGAGGGATTAAATTGCAAAAGGAGATAGTTGGCTTACACTCGCCACTTCACACAATACAATACATAAGCAAAACATCATTCAAATCATCACAACCCGACTATGGGTGAAGATCCAAAGAAAGATACCAAAACAACATAAAGCCACAGGCCTAGATCGAATCCTAGTAGAAACCACTACTGATCATCGAAACGTCACAAGCATACGGCCAAACTCTTCATCGAACTCCCGGTGAAGAACTGATCCATCTCCTGCATCAAACTCGGCTGAACCTGCATCTGGTGTGGTGAAGTAACTGTGAGCCACAGAGGACTCAGCAATCCCGTTCCCGGGTAACATGACTATTCAAGCCTTGGGTGTGGATAAGGCTGAAGAAAGAATAAGAGGTGAAGGAAAAACAAGAGTCTGCAGCAGCAACTAGCACTAGCTTACGTATACGAGAGCAAGAAGAGAAGGTGCATCGGTCGAGAGATGATCACGAAGTGATCCTAACTAAAGCACGTCAAACATAACCCCACCGTGTTCATCTCCCGAATCCTTTCGGAAAATGACAGTCACGGTACACACGCTGGTAGTGTATTGGTACATGGTGTCAAGTTATCTACAACCGGATATTAACAAGCTCCCATCTGCCACATAACCGCGGGCACGGCTTTCGAAAGTTCATAACCCTGCAGGGGTGTTCCAACTTGGCCCATGACAAGCCCACGATCCGCGGAGTCGCAACTCCAAAGGTGGGAAGACCCGAGTATTCTCGGAATCCCGTGCTCAAGATACTCCGAACTAAGGTAAGGCTAATCCAGCAAATCCTCCCGGCGTGTCGACACCCTGATAGTAGCCGCGCGTATCTAAGTCTCAGGACACGACCGGATGGGCGAGGCTACGGGTGTATGCCAGATACCTCGGGTTGCCCCAAGGCGGCCCCGCAGGCTCCCCGTTTCGGACCAACACTCATGTGGAGCACTGGCCCGGGGTTGTTGAATTAAAATAAAAGGGATAGCTAGTCCCTATGCAAGTTTTATTAGTTATTAGGCAAATAGTACCAATGTTGGGACTTGCTGGAAAAGACTTAGCACTTAGCGGTTTATCGAGGGGGTCCCATACACCCCAACCGTGTTAGGAACGCATAATCAACGAACATAACACCGGTTTATACGGTTCCTAACGGCATGAGTGGAACAAATCACCAAGCAAAAGGCTTAGCCTTCCACCCTTGCCAATATATAGATGATTTCATTTAAGCATTTATATAGTGTGATATAACCCAACAAACTTCAACATGAAGCAAGCATCTTCAATCTTCACCTGCAACTAGCAACGCTATAAGAGGGGCTGAGCGAAGCGTACTTAGCCATTCAACGGTTTGCATAGGTAGGGTGGTTAGACAGGTTCATGGTTACAATAGGAGGCTGACAGGAAAACATGGGCATCGAGGCAATATACTAAAGAGCGATACTCTAGCAATAGGCAAAGATAGTAATGGTATCCGGGTTCGGTCATCTTGCCTGGAATTCCACAAGGGAGAAGAACGGATCCATGAAGTAGGCGGAGCAACACAGACGAGAGAATCCTCACAACTCCGGAACGAAACCGAAGCTAACAAGAGAAGCAACCGGAAAGAAGCAAACAACACGGTAAACACACAAGCATAAACATAGCATACGATGCACATCCAAGTATGATGCATGTCCGGTTTAAATATGCATGGCATGGCAAAGTGCACAAACAACACTACAAGTTAAGTGGAGCTCAATATGCAACGAGTTGCATATTGACGAAACACCACATTTAATTATTTAGTTGACTCTCATTTAATTACAAGACAAGATTAATTGTTTTTAACATAGCAAGAGGTGAAGCATAATAAAACTACACTATTTAGACAATTTTAAATGAGGCCGGGAAATAACAACAACAAATTCCGGAAAATCCCCATGAGCATGATTAGTAGTTATAAGCAAACAACAATTAAACATATCAATGTTGTTAACATGATGCGGATGACATGATGAAGTTTATGCAATTTTATTAAAGAGTTGACATGAAGAAGATATGAAGTATTGTCACCGTGGTGGAAGGAATGGATGCCACGGCAACGATCCGAAAATGATGCAACGCAACATCTCGGTTCCGGTAACTCGTTGAGAGACCGGTGCAAAAGTAAAGGTGGAGTGAACGAGACATGGAAGATGATAAGGTGGGGTGATCCCGTCACCGGGTTCCCACGAGTCGGCGACGAGGCAACCGAGGAACACGACAAAAGATGGAACGGGCACGATGCACACAAGGGTAACAACTCATACAACACAAGCATCACACGGGTCATCGTCTCGGGGTTATACCTTCGAAGCATTCGTTCTCGGAGGGGTCGGGGTACACGTTCGTAGAGGGAAGTAGTCGTTCTCGCAACTCGTAGAGGAAGTAGTGGTTCACGTTTCCGAAGAGGAAGTAGTTGTTCCGTAGAGGTACACGTTATGTAGCCGTTCAAGTTCCCGTAGAAGTTCGGTTCGTTGAGGTACTTGGCGAATTCCTCGTTTCCGGGGCAACGGTAGTGGTACATGCCGTAGAGGGAACTAGTTGTACTCATTTCATCACCGAAGGTGGTCGTACACGTTCGTAGAGGTACTTGGTCTCGGCGACGGTAGTTGTACATGATCCGTAGTTGTTCGGGGTCACGATGACGATAGTCTCGTCGTACGCGGATCGTAGAGGAACTTGATGCATCCAAGGTCTTCGGTCTCCACTTGGCAAAAGAAACGGTTCCTGGACACTCCCAGCAGCACAAGGCAAAAAAAAACGGCAGCACGACGGGGCGACGAGGCCATGGCAGCAGCACGGGAGGCGAAGAGGAGGCGCTGCGGGACTCCATGGCGGGCAGCAGGGCCGCTCGGCCTGGAGGCGCTGGAGGTGATGCGGCCCGGGGCGGAGGAGCTCTGCTGCGGGGCGGCCGGCCCCGTCCAAGGCGGCTGAAGAGGAGGGCTCGGGGGCGCTGGGCTTCGGCCTGGCTGGCCTCGGGCGCGGAGGAGGAGAAAGGCGCGGCTTTCAGGGGCTCCTGGCGCGGAGGGACGAAGCCTCCGCGGGCCAGGCGCGGGGCGGCCGAGGCGCACGGCGCGCGGAGGACAGGCGCGGTGCACGGGAGCTGCGGAGGGCGCGGCGCTCTGGGAATCGAAGCGAGACAGGGGGCGGCGGGCCATGGCGAAGACGAGGCCACCGAGGGGCTGCGGTCGAGGCGATGGGGAAGATCGAGGGGGATGGGGTGCTCGAGGGAGGGAAGAGCGAAGGGGATCGGGACGCTCGCATGCGATGGAGAGGACGAGGGGAGATGGCGGCGGGGTTCGATGGGATGAGCGATGCGGTCGTCCGCGAGCGGCCTAGGGTTAGGTGGAGATGGGCCAATGGGCCGGCCTGGGAGGGAAGGGCGGCTGAGAGGAGATGGGCCAGGGAGGCCTGGGCTGGTGGCTGCCTCTCCTATTAAATTGCTTTAACAGAAAAGAAGAAAGAGGGAAAAGAAAAGAGAGGCTTTGGGAAAAATACTGAACGGGGTTAATTTTCTCGAACTCATAAAAATGAGTTTGATCCAAGAAAATTATAAGTGGCATGATCAAAAGAATATAAATTCAAACACGTTTGAATTTAATTCAAAAGGATTGAACTAAGACTTGATTATTGAAGTCTCCAAAAATGTTCGAATTTTCGGAGGAACCTTGAAACAACGGAAAAGAATTATTGGCAAGGTTTAGATGGAGAAACTCGAGGTGAAATAGGCATGAGGAAATTATGCAAGTGTGTTGGGTTAATTCCAACGAATGGAATATTTAATATAGCTCCCTAATAATATTGAGAGGCTTTTATATGTTATAAAGAGAAGTCAATCTTCCCTCGATTTAAATGGACCGAAGGCCCACACGATTTATTTAAGTTGAGATGCAAAAGAAAATATGACATGATGGCATGATGACATGATGCAATGCAAAATAAATAACACAAGCACAAAGAACACACGGGAGAACCCGGAACATCTGGAATCTTCTGGAATCTTCTGGGATGTCGGTCTTCGGGCGTCACAGCCAAACACCAAGGTAGGCCTACGGGACGCCACGGACACGTGAGGGAGCTCCGGAACGCGAAACGGACAACGGGAAGGAACGCGTGGAACCGGATGCAAACGACAACACAAATGCAATGCGATGCATATGACTACATGATATGAATGAATGCCACACACGCACACAACAAAACGACGAAAACCCGAAAGACAAAGAACCCGGAATGGAATAGATGAAGCCGGAGATATATTATATGCCCAAAAGGGAAAATATTACATCCGGGGTATTACATCACCCCAAATTGCTCTATTATGCTCGGCTCCATGTATTCACCCTTTCTAATATGCAACTATATTTAAATGCTTCTATCATCATTTTTCCAATGTTACTCTCCATTACTTTATGCACAAATCTAGCTCATAGCTGTATTTTCGAGTTCTAGGATGCTACTTTTTTTTCTGTTGACAATCTTGTTTATTTTTTATTCATTTAGCTAACATGTTTTTTATTTGCGCTGGAATATTGAAAGAGTTTGTTCACTGTATGAGGATTTAAGTAGGAAAAATCTTTTGTCATTATGCCCTCCAACATTAGCAACATATAACGTTTGTTCTGTGTATCAATAGACACTTGTGTTGCACGTGCCCGATTACTAGTCTGATGTAGTAGGAGTATTCTATAATAGTCCTGGCCATGGGCCGGGCCGGGCCGGGCTTGGGCCGGACCTAAAAAAGCCCACAGCAAAAAACTGAGGCCCAGGCCCGCCCAAGCCCGGCCCATCCGGTAAAAAGCCCTGAAAAACCCTTAGGGCTTAGGGTCGTGGGCTGGGCCTCTTCCTTAAATTGCTAATAAGCCAAGCCCAAGCCCGTTCAGGCCCTGCTGGTGGGCTCAAAACTCAGGCCCAAGCCCGACCCATGGGCAAGCCCGTTGGGCCTAGGCCCTGGATTTTAGTGCCGGGCTTGGGTAGGCCAACAGGGTCGGGTCGGAGATGGCCAGGTATACTCTATAATCATGTTGGCTGGGTACCACAAGTTTTTTTTTTGTGAAAGAAGGAAAATATTTTCTTTCTTTTCTTCATAACTTGTTCCTTTCCTCTTTCTTTTCTCATTTCTTTTGAAAATGTGAAAAATATCATTCATTTTTTTTCATTGTTCCATAAAAAGGAAAAATATCATTCATTGTTCCATAAATTCACGATTTACAAAGAATGTTCATAATTTTAAAAATTGTTTGTGTTTCTAAAAAAAGACGGATATTTGCAAAATGGTTCGTGTTTTACAAAGAATGTTCGCAAGTTTTTTTTAAAAAAAATTGGATTTTTAGAAACAAAGTTCGAGAAAATGATTGCCGTTTTTTAGAAAAACAATCACAAATGAAAAAATGTTTTATTTTTCCAAAATGTTTCGGATGTTCAAAACATGTTCCGGTTTCCAAAAAGATAATACAAACATGTCCGTGTTTTCATAAATATTTCACATTTCAAAGATATTTATGCATTTAAAGAATGCATTGTTTGGGTGTTGATATTGAGGCCTAGAAATTTATATTGGCATTGCACAGCCCCAATGCCATTGTTTGAATAGTCAGGGACTTGACTGCCTGAATTAGCCTCAAATATTGGCTGTCTCACTCGCTTTCGCAACCCGCGTAGCTACTTCTGAATTCAGACCATACGACCTCGACTTTGCTTGATATTCAGGATCATGCACTCGACTTACCGCTTCGCCTGCGCTCGAGGGAAAATAAATAGGCAACTGAGAAGGAGTGGAGGCGATCAGAGACATGACTGGGAGCTCTCGCAGCACAAGTCATCCTTCTCCGCCCTTCTCCTTCTCTCTTATCTCTGGCGGGTCCGCTCCTTCCCGCATGCGCCCACCTCCACGCACGTCCGCCTGACGCACCCTGCACTCTCGTCCCTTTGGCCGTCGCCTGTTTGACCCACTACCGTACACCCGCCTCCCGTGGCAGATGGCACGACCAACGCTTCCCCTCATGGTTGCTTCTTTCTATGGCACCATTGCCATCATCCCCTATCTCCCTAACCCTACACAGAGACCCTAATCCCCTCTAATCCCAACCCATACGTGCTAGTATTTTCAGTTTTTTTACCCTTTGCAGGTCATAGTCGTGTGATATTGATACAAATTTTGCTTTTGGTCCTTCCGTTTTGGTACTCGGCTGGCCAAGACGTGGAAGACAATACAATAAGTCGATGGAGATGAAGTGTTGATTTAATTTGGCGTACACACTAATGTATGTTGGAAACCACTGTCAAAATGTGCTCGTTCCAAAAATTGGCCTTTCGGAAAGTGCTCGTCCTTTTAAAAAATAGTTGGGTTTAAAAAATGCATTTTAAAAACTGTTCATGATTTCAGAAATTTTTCATGATTTGAAATTTTTCTTTGTGTTTTCACATAATATTCTGAAACTAAAAGAAATCATATTCTTAAAAAAATAGGGTTTTCAAAAAATTGTTTATGTTTTCAAAAACTATTTGGCATTTCAAAATTGTTCAAAAAGCATTTGAAAAATGTTTTCAAATCTGATGATGCAGCGACTTTTTGAATCTTCGTGCTGCCCATTAGTCACACGCAGCCATTTGTTCCAGTGGCTAGCAGGATGCGTTCATGAGTGGGGGTTGGAGAGGGGGGGGGGGGGGGGG
>LR738712.1:122097627-122118462 GCA_902687465.1 Secale cereale | reverse complement strand
GAGTTTTATACCTCATAAGTCCACTATGCGCTATATGGCGCACTTACCGTCATATAGGGGCTCTAGCTTATTGCTCCTTGTAGCGGGTTGATGTAGCATGTAGTTTCCGGTGGTTTTCAGTTCCAGTTTTCTAATTAATTTTTAGTTTTCCATTGATTTTCACAAAATCATTAAAATACTTGTTTTGAAAACTGAATATTTAAAAAACATGTAGGAGGTTGTGAGTGCGATACCTCTTAAGTGCACAGCTCTTTAAAGATTTTTATTCGCGTGTTGCGTATGGAATGAACTTTCGTGCCTACTAGTGGGTGGATTTAGTTGAGACTTTTGCGCGTCGCACGCTATATGACGCTAACTGCTATATAGGGGCTCCCGCTTACTACACCGTGTAGCGGGGTTACATACAGAGGCATTTGGTCATGGACCGGTCCATTCTCAAGGTGCTACAGCACTCCAATGCGAGTTTCCAGCATTTTTCAACTCTGGTTTTCTAATCGATTTTCAATTTTCCATCATTTTTTTAGAACAAATCTATATTTTTTAAATTCTATATTTTTTAGAACAAATCTATAACTTTTTTTTAAAACATTGGCGAACATATTGAAACAGAAACATTTTCTATAGCTTTGTGAATAGTTTTTATAAATTCCAACGTAAAGTTTTAAATCATGAACTTTTCGAAGGTGAAGATTTTTTAATATTCATAAGATTTTGAAGTTTCACAGGAAAAAATATAAAATCCACTTTACTATGTCTGCCCGTTTAGTTCGCATGGTTGGTTCTGAAAAAAAGAAAAAAAATGGCGGGCCGTTTAGTTCGTTCGCTTCGTCTCTTTGTATGTTTGGGCGGCGATTCCTGTTTAGCACCTGTAGCGCTCGTCCCTTCGTTATAAATGCTGCACAATTACGTTCTTATTGGGCTAGCCCGATAACCATCTGCCAATTCCAGTTTTGCAAGAAGATACGGTACAGTTTTTTATTTCTTTTTTCTGCATGGTTTTCTACCTTTTTTGTTTGTTTTTCTTTTCTCTCTTCTTTTCATTCTCATTTTGCTAAACCATTTTAAAATCTGAGACCGAATCATATTCTTATAAAAAAAATCTCGAATTCCTGAACTTTTTTGGATTTCATGAACATTTTGCGAATGCGTGATTTTTTTCCCAAATCCGTGAACCTTTTTTCAAACCCCGGATTTTTTTCGAATACTTGCATATTCTTCAAATAATGATTTTTTTTCAAATGGTGAACTCTTTCTCAAACTTGTGAACATTATTTCAAATTCAGGAAATCTTTCCAAATCCCTGAATGTTTTCAAAACTGTGAATTATTATCAAATTCGTGATTCATGAACATTTGTAAAAAATCCATGGAAAAAAAATCATATTGTTGATTTTTTTGAAATGAATGTTTTCAAAATTATTATTTTTTTGATCCATATTTTTCCAGAAATCAATGGTTGACCGCCCGACGGTCAATTGGTAAACCGGTGTGAGTAACCAAAGGATCGATTACTGATTGAGCGCCAGGCTCATTTTATTGGTTCGGCCGAGCAGTAGGCACGCGACCACTAGGTGGCCAATTTGCACTAAATGCGCTAAACAAGAGGTCCCCGTTTGGGCTACATTTTGAAGCAACAGGGTTAAATACGGACATTCTTCAGTCGGTGCACTCATAGCTGGCATATAGGATAACTCTCATTATTCTGCGGCTAGAGAGAGGAATAGTGGATGGGTCGTCCACGTGGGGATGAATAGGCTGGGTCCATGAATGTTGTGATCTGTTCGTCAGCTTTTCTAATTTACATATTAAATATAATAATGTTTCCCAGTTCTAAAATAAGAAGATTGTATTAAAAATGAAGAAATTTTATACATGATTTCCACTTATTTAAAAATCACTTATTTATTTTTTGCCTTTACAAATATTACATATTAAATATTTTTGTGTATTGAAAAGTGTCCAATGTGCATTTAAAATGTTCATATTGTGTTTTGTAAAACATTGCTTACATAACATAATAATAGAAAGTGAAAACTAAAAATGAAAATTGAATGTGTGAAAAAGAAAGAACAAAAACAGGGTGGAAAAAAAGGGAAACTGATTTTTCATGTAGGATATCTTGGTATCGCTATTCATTTGTTGCTTACTAAGTTGTAGAATCGAAATTTCGATTGACAACTATGCTCTCCTCGTTGTACTGCCATGATTGAAGATGAATAGATTGAAAGTTTTTTCGCAAAAAAAAAAAAACTATGCTCTCCTATCTTGTCTAATCAGTTGGGGAAGCCTACTTAGGCTTTCGTTCGCTTCTCACGCGTAAAGGATCGCGTGAAAGGGTATTCCCTATATGGCAATCAGTAGGTTCTAAAGAAAAGGCAATCAGTATGTTATATTTTCGACAAGTCGGACATGCGTATTTCCATGGGTCAGGAAAATCAATTAATCAATTCAAACCATTTTCTCCACGTTTGATGCTTCGTCTAGTGGCTTCCAGGCCCTTCTTCTTTTTTCTCATTTTTCCTGGTTTTAGGTTGGTTTTCTTCGTTTTCTTCCTTTTTTTTGTTTTCCTTTTCTTTTTTCAGATGGGAAATAGCCTTTTCGATTTGTTTTCTCGTTTTTATGTTTACTTATCTTTCTTTTTTTGGCTTTTACAGTTTCAGTTGGGTTTGCTATGATTTTATATAGAATATTGAATTTTTTACATCTAAAAAAGAAAGCAAATCTATTACTTTTGATTTCTTTTTTAATTGTTTTATCTTATTTCGATTTACTAATTTTTTAAAAAACTGATAACATTTTTCGAAACACATGAATATTTAAATAATTTGCAAATCTATTCCAAAATATATGATCATTTCTTGAATTTAGAAAAATAAACAAGTTCATGAACATTTTTTTCATACATGATTTTTGAAGTTCATGAATATTTCTTAAAATTGGGGAATATTTTCGAAATTCAAGGAGATATTTTTATAATTGGTGACTAGCGTTGAAAGTTTTGTGTACATTTTGTAAATTACTTTTAAATGCGAAGACATTCTTTTAAAATTATACGAGGGAAATTGTAGGATTATGCAATTTTACAATATTCACACATTTTCTATAAGAATCATGCATTTTAGGAAGTGTTCACACATTTTTTTTCTTATGGTGAATCATTCCAAAGTTGTTCACGCGTCTATGGACATGAAAACCACAACAAACTGAAGAAACGACTAGAAAACTGAAAGTAGCAAAAACCAAAGAAAAACTCACAAGAAAAGTTGGAGCAATAGGAGGAGTGTTCGCGGAAGTACCTTTCTACACCCAGGAGCATTTGCTCTTGGTGTGAACAGTACAATAAAAAAAATTCAAAAAACGTTCAAAAAATTCTGAATTTTTTTAGGGATATACTTTCGCAAATGTTTGACGTGCATGCAAAATTTCATCACGAAATCACATCGGTGCAAGTCGTGCCGAAAAAAACAAAATCGATGCACTGAAAGCTTTGATTTTGTTTTTTTCGGCACGACTTGCACCGATGTGATTTCGTGATGAAATTTTGCATGCACGTCAAACATTTGCGAAAGTATGTCATACAAAAAATTCAGAATTTTTTGAATTTTTTTGATACTACTATTCACACCAGGAGCATTTGCTCCTGGGTGTAGAAACTCCACTTCCGAGTGTTCGGTCATACGACAACTCGGACGGCACAAATAGCGTCGCATGTGCACATGCAGGATTATCTGCCGCATCCCTTGGTGGGGCGGCTCATCATTGGGTTGCTTCGCTTTTGGTACCTCTTGTCCACTCGCTTTTCGTGTTTTTTTTCAGCGTTGGTTTCATGTAACGTTTTCTTTGGATAGGCAACAAACACTTTATTTTAGAGAGTCAATAGGCGCTCTAAAATGACACTAAATTAATAATATTTACAATTTTTAAAATGCATGTGTTTAAAAGTATTCTTGAAATTTTATAAATGTTCGGGAACTTTTAATAAAAAATTAATAATCTAAAAATGTTCATGAATTCAAAAATGTACAGAAATTTGACTTTTTAAATTAAAAAATGTGAATTCAGAAATATTCAAGAAACTTGAAATATAATAATATAAAAAATGTTCGCGAAATTAAAAAGAAGAAAATAGGAACAACAAACAAAAAGGAAAGAAAAGGGAAGAAAAGCGGAAAAGCCATGATAAAAAAGAGTAATAAGAAAGAAAGAAAAATATGTTTTTGATATCTTCCCAAAACCGGGGAGAAGGTTCCTTCTATTGGGACTGCTAAACTATCATGTAGTGAGCGATTAGCCTCATTTATATCACAATAAGCGATACAAATCATTGGCACCTATTTATCATGCTTGACGAGTCGCTTCGTGCCTCGGCAGGGTCAGACGAATAGGGGTGGCTCGGGCTATTCTTTTTTATGTTTTCTTCGGAGTGGTTTTCATCTATGTTGCTATTTTGAAATGGTTTTGTCCGTTTTTTACAGTTTTTCTACCTTTTTTTTATTTACATTTTTTTTCCCTTTTGATTTGTGTTTGTTTTTGCTTTGTTTTCTATTTTTCGATTAGCTGCACCGCAACAATTTTGTATTCGTTGCACAAACCAATGTTGTATTCATAGAAGCACTTCAAATACTCCCTCCCGTCCCCCGTGTCGCCTCTGGGCGGCTCGGGCGGAGCCCAGCACCGCCGGCGCCTCCTCCCACCCCGCCCCCTCCACCTTCCCTTGCCGCCGCTGAATGACGCGGCCGGGCTAAGCCCGCGTAGCGGACGGCGGCGGCGGGGGCTCTCCTGGCCCACAGCGGCGCGGGCGGCTCTGGATCTCAGGCGGCGGCCCGGTCTTCGCGACAGTTGTCGGCAGCTGCGGCTGAGTGGGCGGCACAGTGGCGGGGCCTGGTGGTGCTCCTGCCTCTCCCATGGCGGCGCTCAGCTTCGGGGGCATGGTGCTCTGGATCTCGGCGCTCCCCCTTGGGTCTCCGTTTCTGCTCGGTTGGGCGGTGCGGGAGCCTCGGCGGTGCTTCGGTGGCCGGCCGGGGAGGCCGACGGACGCTCGATCTGGCCGGGCGTGGCTAGATCCGGGCGTTCTTCGGGGGTTTTCCGCTGCAGCCTGCTCGTTGTCTCCGCGTGGTGCGGTGCCTGCGGTGTGGCGGCGGTGACCTCCTGCCCCCAAGCATGGTGAGGGCGGCGGTGTGCGGTCGGCCTGATGGCGGTGTGCGTCCAGGCCCGGCAGCACGGCTGCCGCTGCTCGGGCGGGCGCGTGGGACGACCTTGGCAGGGGCAAGCGCCGACGGGAAGCTCCCATCGGTGCTCTGCGGTGCTGGTTTGGTGGAGGTATGTGGCTGGCCGATACGGGCTGGTGGTGGTGGTTGAGCATCTCAGGGAGAATTCCTTCTTCCGGCCTTTGCCGGAGCTGGCGACGGCGGCGCCTGCGGGCGTCACGCTCTTTCTTGGAAGCGTCGTTGATGTATGGTGCTCCATCCCTCACCCCGCGGCCTTGGCTCCGGAGGGAAACCTCTGGTCTGTGGGATCTGGCGATGAAGGCGCCTTCATGTCTTCTTCCTCCTTGGGGGCATCGTCTTGGAGCCGGCTACAACCTGAGACCGCTGGATGGCGGCATCTTCGCCGCGTGGAAGGGCGGCATCTTCGCCGCGTGGTTTGCCGAGGCAGCCGTTTCGGGGGCGCTGATTTCTGTTTGGCAATGATGATGGCGTCAAGAGGAGCTTGGGTCGCAGCTCGGGCTTTGGTAGTCGGATTTTCCCGGCGTGCCCGAGGTGCCCTTTAGGGCACGGTCGGCGCAAGCCCTGCATATTTTCCTTGCGAGGCTCGTCGTCAAAGTCGGAGTTGTCGGTTGTTGGCGCGTGTGGCCATCTGTTGGTATGTGCCGTCATTGCTTCGGTGTAGCTGTTTATGGGGGCACTTCGTTGGTGGAGCTCTATGGTGAAGTCGGAGTCGCCCGTTCGGAGGTAACCGGTGATGACGATGACGCTTGCGACTCCTTGGTGGATGTCTTTTCTTCTTTGCAGCTCATGTTTCATATCGGTGGCCAAGTTGACCGGTGGTGCCCATGGTACATGGGTTGGGTTGTATCGGTTTTAACCCGGTTTTTCGTCAATTAACCGAACAATTCTCATTTCTTAATAATCAATAAAAATGCCAAATCTTTTGCCTAGGTTCAAAAGAAAAATGTTGTATTCGCTGGAGGTGGAGGGTACCTCGTTACATATCTTTTCGAAGAATTTATTTCGAGATGTACCGCGGAGGAACTAGAAAACGACAAGTTGCTAATCTGCTTTTTTTTGTCCGCCCGACGTCTCCCTCGGCACGATTCATGGCCGAAACGTCTTATAATTCTTCCGCCAAACGAAACAGCGGCCCCATGCACAACCGTCAGCTCATTGTCGGTGCCCATGTTGGATCCACAAAGGAAAAGTCGTGCATGCCCTGTCCACGAGCGGAGCAGGGCTGCCGTCCCATCTCAAGTTATCGGTGCATTAAAAGTTCGGTGGAAATTAAATGAAAGTTGAAACGAACAAATATTAGTTGGAAGTATGAAAGTACATGCATGACGGACATTTGGTGCAAGACAAGAGCCGGTGGTTTAGCTCCAGCGTAGCAATGAGCAAACTGCACTTGATCGCCAATGGAAGTCAAATTCTTGGTGATGGATTAGGTTACTCTGGCTGGTACGTATGCCAACCGTCAGCATTAACTGAAAATGGGGCTATGTACCTGCCCGCATGTGCAGAACCAGAAACGCCGGTTACCGAACGGTCCAGGCGTCCAGCTAACCTGCTAAGAGCAACTCTAGCAGACCCGCAAAGCGTGGGCCCGCAAAACACGTTTGCAGTTCGCGCAAAACAGCTTTTG
This sequence comes from Secale cereale, assembly GCA_902687465.1. Classification (NCBI taxonomy): domain Eukaryota; kingdom Viridiplantae; phylum Streptophyta; class Magnoliopsida; order Poales; family Poaceae; genus Secale; species Secale cereale. Next base: position 122,111,608 of record LR738712.1, on the reverse strand, counting down.
TGGATCGGCGCGGACTGGCACAGATGCAGACCCTCAAACGGATCCGTAAAAAGTATATTCACGGAATATGTTTTTTTATGGGTCGGCTATGCAGGTTCTGCTTTTTGCGCCGCTGCATCCCCGCATATCATCAGCCAGCAAATATTAAATCCAACATAGTTCAATAATCGAGAACAAACTGAATTATTCAAATCAACCATAAAACAATAATCATCCGCATTACAAATAATTATTCAAATCACCGTAGCAAACTTAAAATAATGCAATACAAAACTTGTCATGAATACAAATACAAATGAATACAAAAATTAGTCATTGTCCGGCCCTTTGCCAATGATGCTCAATGAGATCTTCTTGAAGTTGAAAGTGTGTGTCTGCATTTTCATTTTCCTTGTATGTCTGAAGAAAAGCTCTAATGCGGTTTGGGTCTCTAGCTGGTTTGACACGACTACCCACATTGTCGTAAAAGAATTCTAAGTCCATTCCTCTCTCATCTTCAAGAATCATATTGTGCACGATAACACAGCAAGTCATGATGTTCTTCAGGGTTTTCTAATCCAAAAAACGAGCAGGACCACGGACAATGGCAAACCTAGATTGCAAAACACCGAATGCTCTTTCAATGTCTTTTCGGGCTGCCTCTTGCACCCTTGCAAATTCACATTGTTTTTTTGTTTTGGGTTCTTTGATGCTCTTGACAAATGTGCACCAAGAAGGATATATATCATCTGCAAGATAGTACCCCTTTGTGTATTCATGCCCATTGATAGTGTAGTTGCAAGCAAGAGCATCATCACTAGCAAGCCTAGCAAACAAATGAGAGCGTTGCAATACACTGATATCATTGAGTGTGCTGGGCATACCAAAAAAGCAATGCCAAATCCATAAATCCTCGGATGCTACGGCCTCTAGCACAATTGTTGCATCACGAGACTTGCCACAATACATTCCTTGTCAAGCCTTGGGGTAATTTTTCCAATTCCAATGCATACAATCAATGCTACCTAGCATGCCAGGCCAACCTCTCCTCTCAGTATCTGCCATTAATTTCTTTGTGTTATCTTCATTTGGTGCCCGAAGATACTCGGAACCAAAGACACGGACGATCACTTTCGCAAATCTACGCACAGACTCAATCATGCTATCTTCACCAATGCGAAGATACTCATCGGCATAGTCAGACGGAACGCCATATGCAATCACCCGCATAGCTGCGAAGATTTTTTGATATGCACTAAATCTCTTTAAGCCCGCGGCATTCCTTCTTTGAGTGAAATACCGGCAATTTGCCTCGCAAGCTTCAACAATTTTCACAAAAAGGGATCGGCTCATTCGGTACCTTCTGCGAAAGAGGTGTGCAGGATATGTAGGATTCTTCGAAAAATAATCTTGCATCAACATCTCGTTCCCAAGATGGCGATTCCGCGGAATGCACAAACGCCCGACAGTAGATCCTCGCCTCCTCTTCCGGTACTCGTCTTCATGCTCCTTCACGGCAAGCGCCATGACCAATGTTTGCTGCCGAAAGGTCGCAAGCATGGTCTCCACATCCGAGTCGTCCGAATCGGATGAATCAGATAGCAAGAACTTCTCGCACGGGGTCAAGTCCATCTACACGCACACCGGCGCGTCAATCTACTACACAACTCGCAAAATTCACAAAAAAGGGACTAACCGGTGGCGAGTGATCCCGGGCGGCGACGAGGGTGGTGCGCTCGGCGGTGGTCGATCCCAGCGGCGGCGGCGACTAGGGGGCGGCTCTTCTCGCCGGATCCGGAGGGGCGGTGCAGCGGCTCGGCGCGGGAGGGTGTGGGGCGGCCCCGTGGAGCGATTCCGCCCGAAGATATGGCCGCCGACGGCGGGCGGGCAAGAGCAAGGGCGGGCGGCGGCGGAAGGAGGGAAAAAAGAGCGCGGGGCTGAAATGTCCCTCCCACCAACTGCTTCTCTATGATGCAGGGCACAACAGCTGTTGGGGAACGTTGCATGGAAAACAAAAATTTTTCTCTACGTTCACCAAGATCAATCTAGGAGATGCAACTACGAGGGGAGAGTAGGATCCACATACCCTTGTAGATCGCTAAGCGGAAGCGTTAAGAACGCGGTTGATGGAGTCGTACTCGCCGCGATTCAGATCGCCGAAGATCCTAGCACCGAAGCAACGGTGCCTCCGCGTTCTTCACACGTACGGCTCGGGGACGTCTCCTCCTTCTTGATCCAGCAAGGGGTGGAGGAGAGGTTGATGGAGAGACCGGCAGCACGACGGCGTGGTGGTGATGGTGGAGAAGGATTCCAGCAGGGCTTCGCCTAAGCACCGCGGGAGAAGAAGATGTTATGGGAGAGGGAGGGCAGCACCGAGGCACAAACGTGTGTTGGCTGCCCTCCCTCTACCTCTCTATATATAGGGGGAAGGGGGAGAGGGGGGCGCCCTAGGGTTTCCCCTAGGGGGGCCGGCGGCCAGGGCAGAGGGGGGGCGGCGGCCAAGGGCTGCGCCTGGCCCTAGGGTTTCCCCCCCTAGGTGCCTTGCCCCCCACTCCAAGGGGTGCGGCTGCCCTAGGGGGCCCAGCCCCCCTTAGCCGCATGAGGAGAGGGCCCAGGGGGGGGCGCACAGCCCCCTGAGGGCTGTGGTGTCCCCCCTTGTGGCCCATTAGGCCCAGAACTACTTCCGGAACCCCCGAAACCCCTTTCGGTCGTCCGCCGATTTCCCGATGCTCCCCGGAACACTTCCGGACTCCGAAACCTTTCATCCTATATATCAATCTTCGTCTCCGGACCATTCCGGAGACCCTCGTCATGTCCGGGATCTCATCCGGGACTCCGAACAACCTTCGGTAACCATACACTTTTCTCACTAACAACCCCAGCGTCACCGAACGTTAAGTGTGTAGACCCTGCGGGTTCGGAAACCATGTAGACATGACCGAGACACTCCCAGGTCAATAACCAATAGCGGGATCTGGATACCCATATTGGTTCCCACATGTTTCTCGATGATCTCATCGGATGAACCACGATGTCAAGGATTCAGGCAATCCCGTATACAGTTCCCTTTGTCTCGTCGGTATGTTACTTGCCCGAGATTCGATCGTCGGTATCTCTATACCTAGTTCAATCTCGTTACCGGCAAGTCTCTTTACTCGTTACCGTAATACATAATCCCGTGACCAACTACTTAGTCACTTTGAGCTCATTGACATGACGTATTACCGAGTGGGCCCGGAGATACCTCTCCGTCACACGGAGTGACAAATCCCAGTCTCGATCCATGTCAACTCAACAGACACCCTCGGAGATACCTGTAGAGTACCTTTATAGTCACCCAGTTACGTTGCGACGTTTGGCACACACAAAGCACTCCTACGGTGTCAGTGAGTTACATGATCTCATGGTCATAGGAACTTATACTTGACATGCAGAAAACTATAGCGATAACTGAAACGATCAAAAGCTATGTTTAACGTTTGGGTCTCGTCCATCACATCATTCTCCTAATGATGTGATCCCGTTATCAAATGACAACTCATGTCTATGACCTGGAAACCGCGGTCATCTTTGATCAACGAGCTAGTCCTGTAGAGGCTCACTAGGGACACAAAGTCTGTCTATTCATCCACACATGTATTTGAGTTTCCAATCAATACAATTATAGCATGGATAATAAACGATTATCATGAACAAGGAAATATAATAATAACTCTTTTATTATTGCCTCTAGGGCATATTTCCAACAGTCTCCCACTTGCACTAGAGTCAATAATCTAGCATTACAAGGTAATGAATCTAACACCCATAGAGTCTTGGTGTTGATCGTGCTTAGCCCGTGGAAGAGGCTTAGTCAACGGATCTGCAACATTCAAATCCGTGTGTACTTTGCAAATATTTATGTCCTCCTCCTTGACTGAATCGCGGATGGAATTGAAGCGTCGCTTTATGTGTCTGGTCCTCTTGTGAAACCTTGGTTCCTTGGCTAGAGCAATGGCACCAGTGTTGTCACAGAACAGAGTCATTGGGTTCAGTGCACTAGGCACAACTCCAAGATCTGTCATGAACTCCTTCATCCAGACACCTTCCTTTGCCGCCTCCGAGGCAGCTATATACTCCGCTTCACATGTAGAATCAGCTACCACGCTCTGCTTGGAACTGCACCAGCTTACCGCTCCCCCGTTGAGAATATATACGTATCCGGTTTGAGACTTAGAGTCATCCGGATCAGTGTCAAAGCTTGCATCGACGTAACCCTTTACGACGAGCTCTTGATCACCTCCATAAACGAGAAACATCTCCTTAGTCCTTTTCAGGTACTTTAGGATATTCTTGACCGTTGTCCAGTGATCCATACCAGGATTACTTTGAAACCTTCCGGCCATACTTATGGCAAGGCTGACATCTGGTCTTGTGCACAGCATTGCATACATGATAGAGCCTATGGCTGAAGCATAGGGGACGACACTCATCTTTTCTCTATCTTCCGCAGTCACTGGGCATTGAGTCTTACTCAACTTTGTACCTTGCAATACCGGTAAGAACCCCTTCTTGGATTGATCCATTTTGAACTTCTTCAAAACTTTATCAAGGTACGTGCTTTGTGAAAGTCCTATCAAGCGTCTTGATCTATCTCTATAGATCTTGATGCCCAATATGAAAGCAGCTTCACCGAGATCTTTCATCGAAAAACTCTTGTTCAAATACCCCTTCACGCTATCCAAAAATTCTATATTGTTTCCAATCAGCAATATGTCATCCACATATAATATTAGAAACGCTATAGAGCTCCCACTCACTTTCTTGTAAATACAAGCTTCATTGTAAACTTGTATAAACCCAAACGCTTTGATCACTTCATCAAAGCGAAGATTCCAACTCCGAGATGCTTGCACCAGCCCATAAATGGAACGCTGGAGCTTGCATACTTTGTCAGCATTCTCTGGATCGACAAAACCCTCCGGTTGCATCATATACAACTCTTCCTTAAGAAAACCGTTAAGGAACGCTGTTTTGACATCCATCTGCCAAATTTCATAATCGAAATATGCAGCTATTGCTAACATGATTCGGACGGATTTAAGCATCGCTACGGGTGAGAAAGTCTCATCGTAGTCAATCCCTTGAACTTGTGAAAAACCCTTTGCCACAAGTCGAGCTTTATACACGGTGACATTACCGTCAGCGTCCGTCTTCCTCTTAAAAATCCATTTATTCTGAATGGCCTTCTGCCCTTCAGGTAATACTTCCAAAGTCCATACTTTGTTTTCATACATGGATCCCATCTCGGATTTCATGGCCTCTAACCATTTGTCGGAATCCGGGCCCACCATCGCTTCTCCATAGCTCGTAGGTTCACCGTTGTCTAACAACATGACCTCCAAGACAGGGTTACCATACCACTCAGGTGCAGTGCGTACCCTTGTCGACCTACGAGGTTCGGTAGTAACATGATCAGAAGCTCCTTGATCATCATCATTGGCTTCCTCTTCAACCTCTGCAGGCTCCACAAAAACATCTTTCTGCGCTGCGCTACTCTCTGGTTGAAGCAGAGGTTCAATAACCTCATCAAGTTCTACCTTCCTCCCACTCAATTCTTTCGAGAGAAACTCTTTCTCGAGAAAGGACCCGTTCTTAGCGACAAACACTTTGCCCTCGGATCTGAGATAGAAGGTGTACCCAACAGTTTCTTTTGGGTATCCTATGAAGACACATTTGTCCGCTTTGGGTTCGAGCTTTTCTGGCTGAAGCCTTTTGATATAAGCATCGCAACCCCAAACCTTGAGAAAAGACAACTTAGGTTTCTTACCAAACCACAGTTCATACGGTGTTGTCTCAACGGACTTAGATGGAGCCCTATTTAAAGTGAATGCAGCTGTCTCTAACGCATATCCCCAAAACGATAGTGGCAAATCGGCAAGAGACATCATAGAACGTACCATATCTAATAGGGTTCGATTACGACGTTCGGACACACCGTTACGCTGTGGTGTTCCAGGTGGCGTCAACTGTGAAACAATTCCACATTTTCGTAAGTGATCACCAAACTCATAACTCAGATATTCTCCCCCTCGATCAGATCGTAGGAACTTGATCTTCTTGTTACGATGATTTTCAACTTCACTCTGAAATTGCTTGAACTTTTCAAAAGTTTCAGACTTATGCTTCATCAAGTAAATATACCCATATCTACTTAAGTCGTCAGTGAAGGTGAGAAAATAACGATATCCACCGCGCGCCGTTACACTCATCGGACCGCACACATCAGTATGTATGATTTCCAATAAGTCACTTGCCCGTTCCATTGTCCCTGAAAACGGGGTCCTTGTCATCTTGCCCATGAGGCACGGCTCGCACGTGTCAAGTGATTCAAAATCAAGAGACTCCAAAAGTCCATCAGCAAGGAGCTTCCTCATGCGTTTTACGCCGATATGACCCAGACGGCAGTGCCACAAGAAAGTGGTATTATCATTATCTACTCTACATCTTTTGGCATCAATGTTATGAACATGTGTATCATCACTATCGAGATTCAATAAGAATAAACCCCTAACTTCGGGTGCATGACCATAAAAGATATTACTCATATAAATAGAACAACCATTATTCTCTGACTTAAATGAGTAACCGTCTCGCAATAAACAAGATCCAGATATAATGTTCATGCTTAACGCAGGCACTAAATAACAATTATTCAGGTTCATAACTAATCCCGATGGTAATCGAAGAGCGAGCATGCCGACGGCGATCACATCAACCTTGGAACCATTTCCCACGCGCATCGTCACTTCGTCCTTCGCCAGCCTCCGTTTATTCCGCAGTTCCTGTTTAGAGTTGCAAATGTGAGCAACCGAACCGGTATCAAATACCCAGGCACTACAACGAGAGTTGGTAAGGTACACATCAATAACATGTATATCACATATACCTTTGTTGTTGTTGGCCCCCTTCTTGTCCGCCAGATACTTGGGGCAGTTCCGCTTCCAGTGGCCGTTCCCCTTGCAATAGAAACACTCAGTCTCTGGCTTGGGCCCAGCCTTGGGTTTCTTCACTGGATTAGCAACTGCTTTGCCACCCTTCTTAGAGTTACCCTTCTTGCCCTTGCCATTCTTCTTGAAACTGGTGGTTTTATTGACCATCAACACTTGATACTCCTTCTGGATGTCTGCCTCAGCGACTTTCAGCATCGAAAATAGCTCGGCGATGGACTTGTTCATCCCTTGCATGTTATACTGCTGCACGAAGCTCTTGTAGCTTGGAGGGAGTGACTGGAGAATTCTGTCAATGATAGCCTCATCCGGGAACACAAGTCCCAGATCAGCTATGCGGGTATAGTACCCAGACATCTTCAGTAAGTGCTCACTGACAGACGAATTCTCCTCCATCTTGCAAGCAAAGAATTTATCGGTGGTCTCATACCTCTCGATCTTAGCATTCTTCTCAAAGATGAACTTCAACTCCTGGTACATCTCATATGCACCATGACGTTCAAAACGCCTTTGAAGTCCTCCTTCCAAGCCGTACAACATGGCACACTGCACTATCGAATAGTCATCCGAACGTGTCTGCCAGACGTTCAAAACGTCTGCAGGCGCTGTAGGAGCGGGGGGGTCACCTAGCGGTGCATTTAGGACATAAACCTTTTGGGCAGCTGTGAGGATGATCCTCAGATTGCGGAGCCAGTCCACAAAGTTGCTCCCATCATCTTTCAGTTTAGCTTTCTCTAGGAACGCATTAAAATTCAGGGGAGCTACTGCGCGAGCCATCTACAACCAAAAATTTGCAAAGACATTTTAGACTATTGTTCATGATAAGTGAGTTATTACCTAATCAAATTATCTATAACTCCCACTCAAATTGACATCCCTCTGGTCATTCGAGCGTGACATGATCCAAATTCACCAACCCAAGTCCGATCATCACGTGAGATGAGGTGGTGTCAATGGTGAACATCAACATGTTGATCATATCTACTATATGACTCATGCTTGACCTTTCGGTCCTCCGTGTTCCGAGGCCATGTCTGTACATGCTAGGCTCGTCAAGTCTAACCCGAGTGTTCTGCATGTGCAAAACTGGCTTGCACCCGTTGTATGCGAACGTAGAGTCTATCACACCCGATCATCACGTGGTGCTTCGAAACGACGAACCTTCGCAACGGCGCACACTCGGGGGGAACACAATTTTATCTTGAAATTTTAGTGAAGGATCATCTTATAATGCTACCGTCGTCCTAAGCAAAATAAGATGCATAAAAGGATTAACATCACATGCAAATCATAAGTGACATGATATGGCCATCAACTCGTGCTTTTGATCTCCATCTCCAAAGCACCGACATGATCTCCATCGTCACCGGCGCCACACCATGATCTCCATCATCATGATCTCCATCATCGTGTCGCCATCGGGGTTGTCGGCGCCCACCATGCTCTTACTACTATTGCTACCGCTTAGCGATAAAGTAAAGCATTACAAAACGCTTAATGATTGACACGCAGGTCATACAAAAAATAAAGACAACCCTATGGCTCCTGCCGGTTGCCGTATGCATCGACATGCAAGTCGATATTAACTATTACAACATGATCATCTCATACATCAAATATATCTCATCATGTCATTAGCCATATCATATCACATACATACCCTGCAAAAACAAGTTAGACGTCCTCTAATTTGTTGTTGCATGTTTTACGTGGCTGCTATGGGTATCTAGCAAGAACGCTTCTTACCTACGCAAAACCACAACGGTGATATTCAAGTTGCTATTTAACCTTCTACAAGGACCGCCTTGTTCTATTCCGATTCAACTAAGATAGGAGAGACAGACACCCGCCAGCCATCTTATGCAACAAAAGTCACATGTCTGTCGATGGAACCGGTCTCATGTACGTGGACATGTAAAGTTGGTCCGGGCCGCTTCATCCCATAATACCGCTGAATCAAGAAAGACTAAGGAGGGCAGCAATTTAAACATCAACGCCACAAACCCTTTTGTGTTCTACTCGAGAAAGCATCTACGCAAGATCCTAGCTCTGATACCACTGTTGGGGAACGTTGCATGGAAAACAAAAATTTTTCTCTACGTTCACCAAGATCAATCTAGGAGATGCAACTACGAGGGGAGAGTAGGATCCACATACCCTTGTAGATCGCTAAGCGGAAGTGTTAAGAACGCGGTTGATGGAGTCGTACTCGCCGCGATTCAGATCGCCGAAGATCCTAGCACCGAAGCAACGGTGCCTCCGCGTTCTTCACACGTACGGCTCGGGGACGTCTCCTCCTTCTTGATCCAGCAAGGGGTGGAGGAGAGGTTGATGGAGAGACCGGCAGCACGACGGCGTGGTGGTGATGGTGGAGAAGGATTCCAGCAGGGCTTCGCCTAAGCACCGCGGGAGAAGAAGATGTTATGGGAGAGGGAGGGCAGCACCGAGGCACAAACGTGTGTTGGCTGCCCTCCCTCTACCTCTCTATATATAGGGGGAAGGGGGAGAGGGGGGCGCCCTAGGGTTTCCCCTAGGGGGGCCGGCGGCCAGGGCAGAGGGGGGGCGGCGGCCAAGGGCTGCGCCTGGCCCTAGGGTTTCCCCCCCTAGGTGCCTTGCCCCCCACTCCAAGGGGTGCGGCTGCCCTAGGGGGTCCAGCCCCCTTAGCCGCATGAGGAGAGGGCCCAGGGGGGGGGGCGCACAGCCCTATGAGGGCTGTGGTGTCCCCCCTTGTGGCCCATTAGGCCCAGAAACACTTCCGGGACCCCCGAAACCCTTTTCAGTAATCCGCCGATTTCCCGATGCTCCCCGGAACACTTCCGGACTCCGAAACCTTTCATCCTATATATCAATCTTCGTCTCCGGACCATTCCGGAGACCCTCGTCACGTCCGGGATCTCATCCGGGACTCCGAACAACCTTCGGTAACCATGCACTGTTCTCACTAACAACCCTAGCGTCACCGAACCTTAAGTGTGTAGACCCTGCGGGTTCGGAAACCATGTAGACATGACCGAGACACTCCCAGGTCAATAATCAATAGCGGGATCTGGATACCCATATTGGTTCCCACATGTTTCTCGATGATCTCATCGGATGAACCACGATGTCAAGGATTCAGGCAATCCCGTATACAGTTCCCTTTGTCTCGTCGGTATGTTACTTGCCCGAGATTCGATCGTCGGTATCTCTATACATAGTTCAATCTCGTTACCGGCAAGTCTCTTTACTCGTTACCGTAATACATAATCCCGTGACCAACTACTTAGTCACTTTGAGCTCATTGAGATGACGTATTACCGAGTGGGCCCGGAGATACCTCTCCGTCACACGGAGTGACAAATCCCAGTCTCGATCCATGTCAACTCAACAGACACCCTCGGAGATACCTGTAGAGTACCTTTATAGTCACCCAGTTACGTTGTGACGTTTGGCACACACAAAGCACTTCTACGGTGTCAGTGAGTTACATGATCTCATGGTCATAGGAACTTATACTTGACATGCAGAAAACTATAGCGATAACTGACACGATCAAAAGCTATGTTTAACGTTTGGGTCTCGTCCATCACATCATTCTCCTAATGATGTGATCCCGTTATCAAATGACAACTCATGTCTATGACCTGGAAACCGCGGTCATCTTTGATCAACGAGCTAGTCCTGTAGAGGCTCACTAGGGACACAAAGTCTGTCTATTCATCCACACATGTATTTGAGTTTCCAATCAATACAATTATAGCATGGATAATAAACGATTATCATGAACAAGGAAATATAATAATAACTCTTTTATTATTTCCTCTAGGGCATATTTCCAACAACAGCCGCGAGGGTGAAACCCGCGTTTTCCCGGGTTGGGGTCGGGAATTTGCCGCGCCCCCTAAAAATTTTTACGGGCCGAGGTGGGATGCGGGGTCTGGTCGGGCAGGCTTTCCGGCCCGTACCCGCATTTTGACGGTTATTTTGCGGGTCGGGGACGGATACGGGGTCTGCTAGAGTTGCTCTAAGAACAACTCCAGCCGCGCCCTCAATAGCCCCCAAGGTGGCTTTTTTGCGTCGGCGCCGAAAAAGACCCTAGTCGCGTCCTCAAAGCGCCGAAAATCACCGGCTCGGCCCGTTTTTGGGCCCGGTGATAGCAGGCCGAACCTAGCGCGGGGGAAGGGCGCCCAGGGGCTTCGGCAGAAGGAAATGCCATGTCTGGGCCACACTGTCAGGTGAAAAGTCACCAGATTCGCCCCCTCCCCTCGCGCCCCCCACACCTTGCCGATCCCGGCGCCGCCCACCACCGCTAGATAGGCCATTCCCCGCCGGAAAAGAGAGAGGCTTTCACCACGACAACCTCTCCACACCTTTCTGGACGTGTTTCCAGGCGCTTCGGCCGCGCAGGGCGGGATACTGGCGGCTGTGCGCCCGTCATGCCCGCCAGGTGTTCGGCGTTTTGCCTGCTCGACCATGGACTCGAACGACGAGGAGGCACTCGCGGCGTTGCTGGGGGAGGAAGCCGATGCTGACGTCCAGGACGAAGAGCATCTCATGGTACTGGCCGGCCTGCTCGCAGGCAATTCAAAGCCGGCGAGGTGGCTTGGTGTCGGGGCGGCCGAAAGCAAAGAACCGGCATCGACTAGAAGGCAATTGCATGCTTTACTCCGACTACTTCGCCGACGCTCCACTGCACGGCAACAAAGTATTTCGGCGCCGTTATCGGATGAGACGAAAGCTTTTCCTGAGGATTGTGAACTCAATCCGGGAGTTCGACAGCTACTTCAAGTGCAAGAAAGATTGTACCAGCACACTTGGATTCACCTCAATCTCGAAGTGCACGACAACTTTGAGGATGCTTGCATACGGAGCTCCTAGTGATTCACTCGACGACTATGGGCGCATGGCCGAGTCCACGACCATTGAGTGTTTCTACAAGTTCTGCAGGGCAGTGGTGACAGTGTTTGGATCGCAATACTTGCGATCGTCCAATGCTGAAGACACTGCTTGGATCCTAGCACAGAATGCATCAAGAGGTTTTTCTGGAATGCTTGGAAGCATCGACTGCATGCATTGAAAATGGAAAAACTGTCGATTTGCTGGCAGGGGATGTACAAAGGCGACAAAGACGGTTGCAGTTTGGTACTTGAGACAGTGGCAACATAGGACATCTGGATTTGGCGCTCATTCTTTGGTATGCCAGGAACTCACAATGACATCAACGTACTACGGTGCTCTCTTGTCCTTGCCAAGCTGGTTGAAGGTCATTCTCCTTCGGTGAACTTTGAGGTCAATGGGCAGCACTACAATAAGGGATACTACCTAGCAGATGGCATCTATCTGAGATGGTCTACATTTGCGAAGACTGTCTCAAACCATGTGCCAGGAGGCAAGAACTCCCACTTTGCGAAGGTTCAGGAGGCTTGCAGGAAGGATGTCGAGTGGGCATTTGGTGTGCTCCAATCTCGATTTGCTGTTGTCCGATACCCCGCTCAGACTTGGTCGAAAGATCAAATATGGGAAGTCATGACTTGCTGTATCATCTTGCATAACATGATCATTGAAAGTGAGCAGGAAGAGCCAGTGTTTGACACTGAACCATTACTGGCAGGGTCCTCTTGCCCAAGTTGATCACTAGCTACCGACAACCCTGTCTGCCTTCCTGAATATGCGTCAGGAGATCCGAGACCCACAGGTGCATCAACAATTGCAGCAGGATCTGGTGGAGCACCTATGGAGGCTCAAGGGCAACGCCTAGCTCGACGTGTGATGAAATGTAAGTTTTTATTTGTTGAACTATATTATTTTGTATCGAACTATTTGTTGTTGAACTATTTGTTAAACTATTTGGTTTCTATTGATTTTCTGTGATGAACTATGCGATAAAAATAGCTTATAGCGCCGAAGCACGGTGAATACAGGCCGATTTGCGCCGAGATTGGGCTGGAAAGCAGGCAAAATTGTGCCAAAGTTGGGCCGATATCGGTGCCTGGGGGCGACCTGTGGGCGGCGGCTGGAAACCCATTCACCCCAAGACAATTTTAGCGCCGGTTCGCCCCTAGGCGGCGATTTTTCGAGCCCCCTGGAGGGCCAACGGCTGGAGATGCTCTAAGAGCATCTACAGCCGGACTCCGACTCCCGCAGACGTGTACGGACGCGTCCGCGCACGGTGACCGGTCACTCCTAAAAAAATGCATTCCACATCCGGATATCTCGAATTAGAAATCTCAAATCCATATTATTACATGCAACGTGAAACCTAATCTAAGCGGAGCTCGCCCGGTTCCGCTCCCCGCTCGCTCGTCTCCGTCGTGGTCATGTCCATCGACTGACTGCGCTCCTCAGAATGTTGGTCCGGTCGCCGGCAAGGTAGGGTAGGGCATGGGACACGAGCCGGCTCACAGGACTGAAGGGCCACCGTCTCCCATGCCCTACTCTTCCTCGTCGGAGCCTGAAACCCGAATGGTGCCGGTGGACGTCAGATCGATGATGGATCCGCCCTGGAACGAGCCGCGAACGTCCACCACAACGCGGTTGCGGCGCCCAGACTAATAGACCATACGGGGCGCCAGAGAATGCGACTCCGCCTCACTAACGTCCACCGCCGCGAGTGCTGCCGCCGTCTCCCGTGCCGCCTTGCACAACAGACATGCCGTGCCGTGGCCCCGTCGGGCGAGGCCCATGGTGCATCCCCATGCTTCGCGCGCCAACGGAGGGGTTGCGCGTCTGGCGTTCGGACGCCAAATGGACCGCACGGCCTCCGGCGAGGCAGCTACGGCTGTCCTAGCACCGGATCCATGCGCGGCGGATGCAATGGATTCCGAGCGGAAGGAGTCTGGGCGCTACCTCACACGGGACTCCTCCCGAGAGTGGTGGAGCGCAAGCCGGACGGCCATCTCCTCCTTGGGGCCGCGTGGGATGAGCTCGCGGTCGACGAATTTGGAGGTGAAGGACTCGGATCCGCCGCCCGCCATGTTGGAGATAGCCGGAAGGAGACGGAGATGAGCTTAGGTGGCAGAGGGGAGCGAAGAGGG
>LR738712.1:122051351-122097535 GCA_902687465.1 Secale cereale | reverse complement strand
ATGAGGGTTTAGTCCGGCGAGTGGATGGGAGGTTTATGTGGGGTCGGGTGGGCCAGCATGGGTCGGGGGCCCGACATGGTCAGATATGAGGGGTGCCAGTTAGCCCAGGTGTTTCAGGGCCGTGTGGGTCGAAAAAACGTGATCGAGCAGTGACCGGGCAGCCCGCCTGGGCGTATGAGGCGGGTTTGAGAGATCCGGCTGTAGATGCTCTAAGGCTACTCAAAGTGGGAAGTACTATCATATATACGTATCATGCATATGATACTAGTGTATGATACTATCTTCATAGTGCATAGTATCTTAGAGTAGGAGCATAAATTATACTCCATCCGTTCCTAAATATAAGTCTTCTAAGATATTCCACTTTGAACTACATACCGAGCAAAATATTCTAAAATATGCCTATATACATTCGTATGTAGTTTGTACTGAAATATTTAAAAAAGACCTACATTAGAAACGGAGGGAGTATTATTTATTGGCATGCATGACACATAGTAGCATAACATTAATTATAATACGCTATCTACCTATGTTACTCTAACGATCTCTCTTCTTTAAATGTTTGCCACATCATCATGTTTGCTAGTCCCGAGCGCATGATACCAGCTAAGATACTACCACTATGGCCAGCCTAAGAACATCTACAGTGGGACCTCTCAAACCCAACAACTACGTCACCAAGAATCTTCTATTCGCGCGCGGAAAGAGCTTTGAACGACTGCATCGACCTACTCACCACCGACATGAGAGAATCCGAGCAACGTACAAGAGACTACTTCGACACGTCAACCCGCCTCATATGCCCGGGCGGGCGGCCCGACCATTGTACGGTCACATTTTTTTTTTACTCAGATGGGTTCCTTAAACATGCCTCAAACGCTCGGGCTGACTGGCATCCCCCATATCCAGCCCAAATATGGGGCGGATATAGGCGTGCCCACGTTCGGGCATGCCCGCCACGTCGGTCTGACGGCGGGTCCCACGCGAAAACGCCTAGAAACCCTGCGGTCCGACGCACGCCGCGTCGGTCGCCGCGGTGTGAACGCCGCGTGGCGCCGCTCCGTCTCGCCGCCCAAGACCAATCCGTCTATTTAAGTCGACCGGCGTCCCGCAATCCTAACCCATCCTCCTCCACCCTCTCCGGGCCACCAGTCCGAGCCCATCCACCTCCTCTCTCTCCCGCTCCGACGCTCTACCCATGGCCGGACGCTGCGCCCACGCTCCGGCACTCCGTCATAATCCGGAGCAAGATCACCTACTATGACATGCTGACGCCGGAGCACTGCTACGAGATCCAGCAGGAGATCTGTGCGAGGCAAGCCGCGAGCGCCGCCCGCATCGCTGCCGGGCTGCCTCCGGACTGCCAGAGGAGGAGGAGATGGCTCCGATTGAGGTGGAGGAGGCGGAGGAGCCAGAGGAGTCGGACCAACAGCTGTCGGCCTTCAACATGAAGCAGGCGGAGGCGGAGTTCGCCGTCGCCCAGTCCGACGAGATGGCCAAGCAGCAGGCCGTCCTGGAGTCCATCCAGGATGAGGCCTATGTGAAGGCCAACCGGGTGTTCCTCCGGCGGGAGCAGGCGGAGTCCGATGCGCTCTTCGCCGAACTCGATGCGGAGATAGAGGCGGAGGAGGCCGGAGCGGAGCAGCCGGAGAAGTTGGAGCTGCAGCTACCGCCCGTGCTGCCGGAGTCGGGCACGGAGATCGTCGTGATCTTCGACGAGGAGTACATAGGCTCTACTTCCTTTTACATGTCTTTGTATGAATATAAGAATCGAGTATGAGATGAACAAAAATTTCAGATGTGCCCGATCAGTGCCCGTGGACGCATCCGGGCGCGTCCGCGGGCGTTTGAGGGGCAGAATTTGTCAGACGTGGCTATAGCCTGTAAATGCTCTAATACGAGTATTTACAGAAATCAAAGGAGCTGTTTAGAAAACCGACGCATGATCATCTAGTTACTTGGTACCGAGTCATGACGTTGACGACGGGGGTTAGACAGTTAGGCATCCAGCGCGGACCCTCTTTTTTGGCTAGTAAAATGAGATCTTCAAGGGTCATTCATCTAATCTTGTCTCACATTAATCCATGGACACGTCCGAACATGTTTATGCACATCCTCTACATATCCGCAGAAAACAGATACCCAATGACATCTCTTATTTAAACTGCTTATGTGTTTTTTTTACTCAAACTCTATTTTCCCTCTTCAATATAGATTCATCGTTGAAATAATTCATTAATGTATATTACAACACAGCGATATAATTTAAAGTAAGTATTACAACTTGATAACATTTTTAAAAATTATAATTCAAATTTCAAAACAATGATATTTCAACGATAAATCAAATTTCAAAACAACTTAAACACATTGGAGATGCCCTTCGAGGCAGGCCTGCCTCTAACACCCCGCGGATGCTCTTAGAGAGTGAACTTGCATCTGTTGCAAAAAAATCTTCAGAGTTTTTTATTTTTATTTTTATTGATTTTACTGTTACATCATGAGCATTTCAGCTGGAGCTCAGAAAGATACTCTCACACTTGTTACCATTTTGTTCTCTGGAGACATGCAACATGGGCATTAAACGAGTCCGCCGCTCAACCGGTGAAAGTAGCTAGGGACGGACAGCGCATGAGCTGAGGGCTTAAGCTAGTGACCTAGCGTACGCGTGCTGAGTTGCCCACCGGAAATAATCTTGCACGCAATAAATACATGTCTGTTGATGCCTGGTCGCGATCGACATGTATAAGGGCATGTACAATGGTTCTAGCTTAGCAGTGACACGTAGGATAAATGATGAGGTGGAGGAGAGAGAAATCATAAGAAAATGCTTGTCTTCTCTTAATTAAGAGAAGACAAGAGATGATAGCTTAGCACAATTTGTCTCACCATGTTTTTACGAATAACTAATTATTGAAGATAAGGCTAAGAGATGACCCATTGTAGACTTATTTTTTTGTCATCTCTAATTTACATGCAAAACTTAAGATAAGACTATCTTATCAACCATTGTACATGCCCTAATGCGCGTCCACGGAAGTTCCTTTTCCGGTTAATCTGGTATGAGTTTTTCAGCAGTTTAATCGGTTGCTTGTCTACATTCTCTCGGCATTAATGTTAAATTGTTTGCAAGCTTGAAGATGATGTGCCTTTCATATTCCGGATGCATGGTTGCCGCCCCAACACACTTGAGCGTTTTAGCACTCCTTGGGACCTTGTTCTCTCTTGAGACAGTCTTTTGCTTAATTTTTTTCTTTATACTCCCTCCGTTAGTTCAAGAACATCATATTTAGAAACGGAGGGGTACTATTTCAAAAAAAAAAAAAAATCTTTTTTCTTGGCGTGCTTGTCTAACTTTTCATTCCTTTTCTTAGCATCATTACTTGAAAATCGTGTTAACGGTTATATCTTTCATTGCTTACCAAATAAATTTAAGTTTTAAGCCAATAAGTTATTACAAATAAAATATTAGAATTTATTTAGGTAGCTAACTCACGGGCATGATTTGATAATCATTTATTTACCCAATTACATTAACATGAAAAGATAAATCAATAGCCAACATATAGAATGTTTATACCCCGTTTGCAAAGCATGTGTAATTATCTATAGTACTCTAAACAAAAGCCTAAAGGTCGAACCGATACAAGGTGATAAAAAAAGACAGCCGAGAGTGGCACAAACGTCAGTAACTCAAAGCCAAGCATGAGTACTGGAGTGGCCACACCCCACCATGAATCTAGGACGATTGACTAGGAACGAAATTGCGCCTCCTTGGGAAGCCATCGGATCTCGTTACGCCGCACACGCGGAGCTATGGCCAGAGAGGGCCACCTGCTCTCTTGCTCCATGTCGTGGAGCACCGATCCTGCTCGTGGACAACGAGGAATGAGAACGATGAAAACAAGGTCATGTATAAAAGGGAGGAGGCAAGCGAGACCGCGCCACGCTAGTGTCGAAGAAGCTTCAAACCGGAATCAATGCTTGCCTGAAACGTCGATGCACTGCAGCGGGAAGGTAGTTGAGCTCCACTACAACACCCTCAAGAGGGAGAGGATGCAAAGCGTCACCCCCACCGAGACGATGACGATGTACGAGAGTTTTCACACGGAGAACCGACACGGGTATGGGAACCACAATGATGACCCAAGATGGATGTGACACCCATAGTCATCATCACCGCCAACACGGGAGCATGGAGCTTCATCTTGGAATATGACATGTACCACACCGAGGTACCAAGGTGGCTACCCTAACCCAAGGGAAGGACCGCCGCCGTCAGCTCGAGTCCTTTAGGGAGCCGCTACCACTGAAGATATGATAACACAAGGATCAGCCGCCGCCATGCCCATCTCCATCCACACAGCCAAAGTGAGGGCCACCACCATTATGGTGCTACTCGTAGTAGAGATACCAGCGCAACTTCACCATACAGGGCCGCCACTAGTACATAATTCGACTTTGGAGGCGATTTTGGTACATGGGCCGGCGGTGGTTCCCCATTCCGCCCCAATGCATGTATCGCTAATACTCGGCACAATGGAGGCAGTTTCCAGAACCGCTCGCGATGAAACCCTACCGCATGCGGTTTACATAGGCAAACAACATCCAATGCAAGGATGACCAAAAGCAATTGTTCATTTGGATCCTCCTCCTATATAATATCATTACAGGCGGTTTCTGAAGCAAAACCGCGTGTTATATTTGAATTATTTATCGACGATTTTACTATTCCTCAAAGTTTTTCCTGCTTCAATACCATTCAACATGCACATTCACAATATTTTCATAATGCGCATTCAAGTTCATCTCACAATTGCATTGCATTTCATAAATAGATTCATACATCCAATTCTGTAGGGGCAACATACGCTACAAAAGTGATAAAATCTACAATATGTCTAGGGTCAACATATGCAATATTCTCAAGATAATGAGGTTGGTGACATTGCAGATTTCACCTTCCAATGAATCTTCAACTCCCTATAAAGACTGTCATCTTCTCATGTTATAGCGGCATCTTCTTGTGTTATAGGTGAAAAGGGGAGACATGATCATACCTATAATATACATAAATTTGCATAAGGGTGTAGTATGTATTTAGTATGGATTTAACAAATTGCAAACTATAACAAAAGGGGAGACACGATTGTATCTCTATAAGCAATGATATGTCTCCAACATATCTATACTTTTTATATTTCATGCCTATTATCCATCATTTATGCAGTGTTTCTAAAGTTCATTTTGGAACAAACCTGTTAATTCAGTTCCCTGTGCTAGTTCCTCTTTTCAGTTGTTTTTGGGTTTCAGGAAAATAAAATAGCTACGCTTTTTAGAAAATTTTGAAAAATTATAGAAGGCCATAAAATACTCGAAGGAGCAATGATGCAAAGCGGCACCACCCGCGGAGGGCCAATAGTCCCAAGAGCTTGAACGAGGCGTCTCATGCCCTAGGGCGCCCGCATTAGACACCCAGGCCCACCAGGAGCACACTGGCGCCCTTCCTTTGCATCTGGCTATATATAGGCCACATGACCTCCTTCCTAATTATTGGGATTTTTTCTCCGCTGCCAATTTACATCCCGATGCAATCTCCACTTCAGCATAGATTCAATACTCTATTGGAGGGAGGATTCATAACCATCGGTCATTGTTGCTCCAATATGAGTTGTGAGTAGTACGCTCTCTATAACTATGTGTTCATCGAAGTAGCGAATATGTAATCTCCCCCTTTGTTGTTCAATACAATGGCCACATGAGCTATCTATCATGATTGTGCTCCATCAGATGTAAACCTTGCAGTGATGTTGATCATGTGATGAATTATTATTTTACGTTCATATTGTGTTGATGCCCTATGTTTGGTTTGTAGAAACACATGTCTCTCTGATTATTTATCCTCTTTTGACCAGTCTAGATGAGTAACCTGTAGAGGGAGTGGTATGCATTAGCTTGGTTTAATCTTGCAAAGTAATCTACCATGGTGATTGATGGTGTCCTGGACTAGGGGGTCCTGACCCAGCTGGCCAAGTCCATGGGCGGAACTAATGGACCGTTAATGAGGAAGGACTCCGGAGGCCTCCAACCTACGTGTATCCATCTTCACCGAGGACTTGGCATGTACTCCAAGAAGGTCTACTAGATTCGACATGTAATCCCTAGATAGCAACCGACCATGTGTAACCCTAGATACCCCTATTGCCTATATAAACCAGAGGGTTTAGTCCGTAGAGGGGCATTCATACATTCATCATCACCATACCCCTAGGTTTTAGACCACAACTCACGATCTCGAGGTAATCAACTCTGTACTTCGATACACCCATAATATAAGCAAGAGCAGGACGTAGGGTTTTACCTCCTTAAAGACGGCCCGAACCTGGGTAAAAACATTGTGTCATCTATCTCTTGTTACCCATCGATCCGATCTCACAGCTCGCCCCCTACCCGAGGTCTACCGATTTTGACACCGGCATTGGTGCTTTCATTGAGAGCTCACTTTTATATCACCCCAGAACGATGACTTCGCAAACTGATTATCCGAGTCCCCTCGACACCATAGGTGCACCAAAGATTCGCGCTAAGGGGGCATCTAAATGCCCGACATATCTCGAATCGCACCCCCCCGTCGAGGCGGCAGGGCGCGAACATGAAGTCTTCCCGGATCTTTACGCTCCCTTTACGAGTTTGGACGGTGGAATCCAATTTAAGGGAAGCTCAGATCCAAAGTCTCCCGTAAGGGGTAAGCACAAGACTCATCAGTGTAACGCTCCGGACACACCCGCCGGTGGTCGTTACTCCCGGCGGGATCTAGACTGGTCCCACATATCAATACTAGTCTTTTCTGTGCACTATGTCCTCACTCATGCGCACCCGGGAGCAACTTCCCGGTCGGTCACCCATCCCGAAATTACTCCAAGCTAAGCACGCTTAACTTTAGAGTTCTGTCCGAATTGGCTCCCAGAAAAGAAGGAATTCCTTATTGATATGAGTAGTCTATCATCCCTAATAAGCCAGGCTATCACATACACCCTCACTCAGAGGAATCGTCGTCCTTGTCGGGCCACATGAACGTTCCCTCTTGGTACATACGTCTGTGCATCCAGTCCGGCACATGTGCCATGCCGTGTGCCACGACGGGTCACAAACGTCATGCACAACATGACCGCACACCTGTCCGCAAACATCCGTGTAACCGCAAGGGTCGGCTCTGATATCAACTTGTAATGCCCCGGACACACCCGCCGATGGTCGTTACTCCTAGCGGGATCTAGACTGGCCCCACATATCAATACTAGTCTTTTTTGCGCACTTTGTCCTCACTCATGCGCACCCGGAAGCAACTTCCCAGTCGGTCACCCATCCTGAAATTACTCCAAGCTAAGCACGCTTAACTTTGGAGTTCTGTCCGAATGGACTCCCGGAAAAGAAGGAATTCCTTATTGATATGAGTACTCTATCATCCCTAATAAGGCAGGCTATCATAATCAGCTAGGAGAGGCTAGCGTGTCAGATGTTAAGCTGAGCCCAGGGACCTCTTCCTCCGTGCACTGTCCCGGCTGAGGACATGGGGGCACCTCGGAGCCCCCCAATCAGATTAGTTTTTTTATCCCACCACCTCCCACATCGAGTAATTCACAAGTAACTCGGGGCTTCCCTATGTCTAGGACTTGCGGTATATAAAACAACATTCTAAGGAGAAAGTTCCGCAATTTTGGTCACGATTCTTGTTCGTTAAGAACAGGATAAACTTTAGCCTGATGCAGAAGCACTGCTGCCTTTAGCCACAACTGTCACGATGAAGGAGTGTTAAACGCCCTCACCCGTCGCCGAGTCCAGACCTTCTTCGAGCTCTTAGAGTTGGTGTTAAAATTTTGCGCCATTGAGGATGCCTAGCTACCTCAGGATTTAATCTAATTAGATGGATCGAAAGTACATGACCTCACACAAGGGAAGCCATTCAAGCGCTCCGTGCTAGCAGAGTCATCACCAAAAGAAAGAAGTCGGGACCCCAGATCGCCCTAGACGGACCGCTGGACCAGCCGTGCCCTATACACTCTATTTTTCTCAACACCAATCCAACCCACAGCCTCGAGCCTGTTGGGTTGTGAAACAAGTGGCTAAGGATGGTGAGGCCCATCTCGCAAATAGGCGCATTGTTAGTTATTCAACAAAGACCTTGGATGAAGCCGATGCCTGATGATTTACCAAGCATACAAGTCAGGAACTAAAAGAAAATGAGCTCTACAGGAGCTCGGCCATGCCTGATACGCACTCCTCCGGCCGTGTGGTTGGACACGCCGATCATGTTCGAGCAACATGATCAGCCTGTGGTTGATCTAAGATGATGCCCAACCGCTCTGGTCCTCGACCCCATAGTGGACGAATGTTGACTGCCTAAGGTGCTAATGGACGGCGGCGGTAGCTTAAACCTTATTTACGAAGGCACGTTGGAAAAAATTGCAATTCAAAACAACTCGCACCCATCATAGCTTTATTACATTCAAAGGAATTATCCCCGGAAGGGAAGCGTGGTGTAAGGGAAAGATCACTCTTGATGTTTTCTTCGGCACTCCTGAAAACTATCAGTTCGAGGAGTTGACCTTCCATGTCGTGCCTTTCCGAAGTGGCCATCACGCCCTTCTGGGGCGAGAAGCGTTCATAAAATTCCACGCCATATCCCATTACGGGTACATGAAGCTCAAAATGCCAGGCCCCAATGGAGTGATAACCATCACCAGCAACCCAGACATGAAACTTAGGGCCAAGAACAAAACGGCCTCACTCACCCTCGAATCGCTAGCACAGGCCTTTGCAGCTGAAGAATTGACTGCACCCCGGGCCACGATCAACTCAGACAACGTCATCTTAGACAAAATATCCAAATCAACCTCATTCAAACCAGCCGATGAGATCGTCAAGTTTCAAGTACACCCAAAGGACCCAAACAAAATAGGTCCATCGGTGCCGAGCTGGACCTAGAAATCGATGGAGCAGTACGAAATTTCCTTAGGGAAAATTGGGACATTCTTGCTTGGCACCCTTCAGACATGCTAGGGATCCCAAGGGACTTAGCCAAACATAGCCTAAACATTATTAAAGGTTCAAAACCAGTTAAACAGGCACTACGACGATTTTTCGAGCCCAAGCATCAAGCTGTGGGTGAAGAACTGGCTAAATTACTAGAAGTCGGTTTCGTTCGTGATATCAAGCACCCTGACTGGTTGGCCAACTTGGTCATGGTGCCTAAAAAGGACAGATCTTGGTGGCCTTGCATCAACTTCAAAGAAGTTAACAAGGCCTGCCCTAAGGATCCTTTCCTTTACCACGTATTGACTAGATTATTGATGCCACAACGGGACACACCTCTTTATGCTTCCTGGACGCATATTATGGGTACCACCAAATTAGGATGAAGGAGTCAGATCAGAAATCAACTACCTTCATAGCTCCCTATGGGACATTATGTTTCAACACAATGACGCTCGGATTAAAAAATGCCAGTGCAACCTATCAGTGCATGATTCAACCGTGCCTGAAGGACCACATAGGAAAAACAGCCAAGGCCTACAAAGACAATGTGGCTCTCAAAACCAACGACGTCCATTGGCTCGTCAAGGATCTCGGTGACATATTTACCAGTGTCCGGGTATATCGCATTAAGCTCAGTCTAGAGAAATGCGTCTTTAGGGTACCAACAGGAAAAAATGCTCGTATTCATCGTTTCCCATAGAGGAATCGAGGCAAATCCGGCCAAGATCTAAGCCCTCGCTGCATTGGGAGTACCTACCGAACTCAAACACGTCCAAAAGCTTGACGGATGCATAGCCGCCCTCAGTCGATTCATATAGTGACTAGGAGAAAAAGCCATGCCGTTGTATGAACTCCTGAAATAGACCAAGAACTTCAAATGGACCAACGAGGCAGGAGATGCTCTAGAGGAAATCAAAAGGTGCCAATCCTATACTCACCGCACCCGGAGTAGGCGAGCCGATGTTATTATACATTTCTGCCTACAATTAAGTCATCAGTGAGGTACTCGTAGTCGAATGCGACGCTGAAGGACATAAGTTTCGGGTGCAAAGGCATGTATACTATGTTTCTGAGGTGTTGACCCCGTGTAAAACAAGGTATCCTCACCACTAGAAAATCACTTACACTGTATTCATGGCATGTTGGAAGCTACGGCACTACATTCAGGAGTGCTCTATTACTGTCACATCCGAGGTCCCTCTAGGTGACATCAGCAACAACAGAGACGCGACTCGCCGCATCACTAAGTGGGCAATTGAGCTAGTACCCTTCGAAATCATGTGCCGCCCACGCCGAGCTATTAAATCTCAGGTGCTGACAGATTTCTTGGCCGAGTGGACGGAGGCCGAGCTCCCTAGGGAGTACAATACATATTCACATTCGACACCGTACTTTGACCACTCCAAGATGTTGGCCGGGCTAGGGGCTGGAGTAGTTCTCACCTCACCCACCGGTGACAACATACAGTAAGTATTGCAAATAATGTACACTGACTTCAATAATGTGGTTGAATACGAGGCCTCGCCGCATAGACTGCGAATAGAAGCGTCTATGGGAATCCAACGTCTGGAGGTCCGAGGTGACTTGAACCTAGCAATATCGCAAGTTAATGGGGAATTCGACACAAAGGATCCAAAAATGACAGCATACCGAAACGCTGTTCTGGCCATTTCTGCCCGCTTTAAGGGCCTGGAGTTCCATCATGTTCCCCGAGATAGAAATCAAGACATTGATATCCTCGCACGTATGGTTCTAAACATGACCCAGTCCCGGAAAACACGTTTCTTGAATGGATATTTAAACCATCCATGGCCTGGCAGGATTAGAACATCGCGACGGCCCCTCCGGGCTCCGGAAAGGTCAACTCTCCAGCATCCGAGGAATACGCGGCATAATCGAAGGCTCAGCGGTTGAATAAACATCCTCGACTCATGAAGTGATTGCAGTTATTGCACCAAGGACCGATCCTATCATCGGATATTTACTCCGTAATGAGCTGCCCGACGACCAAACTGAAGGAAGGAGGATAATTCTCCGATCAAAGGCCTATCGGGTCCATGAAGGCGAGTCGTATAAGGGAAGCGTCATAGGCGTCCTCTAGAGGTGTATAGCTGAAGAGGAAGGACGCAAGCTCCTCACTGAAATTCATTTTAGCATGAGCGACCATCATGCCGCAGCTCAGGCATTGGTTAACAAGGCTTTTTGAGCTGGATTTTATTGGCCCATCGCCAAAGAAGGTGCGAAAACTTTGGTTCAGTGGTGCCCTGGCTGCCAGGTTTTCGCCAACCAAAGTCACATGCCCGCACAGCTCTTCGGACTATCCCGATTACCTGGCCTTTTGCGGTCTGGGGGCTTGCCATGGTTGGCCAAAAAAAAAATACTTACTCGTCATGGTAGAGAAATTCACAAAATGGATCAAAGCAAAGCCGATTACAACAACCGAAGCAGCACATGTCCTAGAATTCATATCGGGTGTAGTCCACCGTTAGGGCGTTCCCCCTAGCATAATCACAGACAATGACACTAACTTTACCGCCAAGGAGGTCAAGGCGTTGTGCGCAAAAATGGGCATTCAGCCAGACTACGACTCTATTTACCATCCCCAAACCAATGGACAAGTCGAACGTGCTAACCTACCAATACTAAGTGGCATCAAGCCACGCTTAGTGCATTCCATAAAGGAGGCCGACTGCCGTTGGGTGGAGGATCTCAAATCCGTACTATGGGGCTTGCGCACAACACCTGACTGATCCACATGTTACACATCTTTTTTCATGGTGTATGGAGCCGAGGCCGTCCTACCGTGTGACCACATTCACGAGTCACAACGCACCTAGAGTACGCATGTATGAAGGATGGGTGTTCGAGCTAGATCGGTAGGACGACCTTAATACCCTCGAGGAGGAGCGGGATGTGGCCCGGGCATGTTCCACCTTTACCAACAACAGGTGGGGTATTACCAGAGCAGGGAAGTCTGGACGAAAGCATTCAAGAAAGGTGACCTGGTCATGAGATTTAATCTAGAAAAGCAGAAGCACAAACTCCATCCCGAATGGGATGGACCGTTCATAATCGACCAAGTACTCACCGGAGGTGCATATCGTATCCGAGATCCCGCGGATAATAGGCTGGAGCCGAATCCTTGGAATACTGCCCTGCTTCGACAATTTTACGTTTAATCACAACCACCCTCACCTCATCTCTTGATCAACATTTAAGTGGCCACAAATTTTCTTTTGCCTTTTTTGGTCGTTAGAAGCTTTTTTTGCTAGTTATGCTCAGTCAATCCGAAGTGATGTGCTCACGTCGAACACATATTACATATACGGCAAACACTATTTTGCAGGTTTTCTCAAAGCCAAATACATTTTCAGTACTATTGGTGCCTCCTCTCCAATATAATCGTTTTTTGCCCTTATATGCATCACCTTGACTTAAGTTTTGGCCGAGCTGGGTTGCAGGGCTCCTATGATTACCCCTTATGTTCCCGACTGTTAGGCTAAGGGGTAAAGGGAACACCCCAACAATTGTTGTTGCCGGGTCAGCTAGATTACCGCCTCAGACGGGCAAAGCTGAAAGCTAGCATTCTTAAGAAAATAGTTGGCCGGCAATGATGAAAGTGAGAATACCAATGTTTAAATACAAATTTCCTGGGGCTTAACGCTCACCTCAGGTGCATATATTCCGCCTTGAGCAAGCAGATCGTCATGATTGCATCATCACCTAAGGAAAGGAACTGATGGAGGACCTATTTTTCTTAGAAGATGTTTCTTACGCCTTAAACGTAATATAACATAAGCTGTGGATAACTTTGTTTTCAATTTCCATAGTCGGATTGCCTCGCTTGCCGAAATACCTGGTCTACTTCCTCGGATCAGAAGTAGGAAGCACTCCTCTGCCAATGGTCAAGGAGTGAGAAGCCGAAGGCTGGCAATCAAAGTTTGTACAACTGATGCGATTAAAATGACGTAAAGTACATAGATACATGGAGTCATTTACACATGTGTTAAAACTTATCAAGCCTGTCTATTAATGACTTAAGGGAACAGTCCTACTGAGAGTAGCGTGCGGCGGGCATCACAGTGTCATATACCAGGCATGTCGGCACCTCTTTCCTGTTGGTGCCAACTGGGCCTACTTCAACAAGGTGCGCTGTCTTTATGCCAGTATATCAGGTCTCCACCATTTCCCACGCCTCCTGCGCTCCCTCCCGCCAGTCTAATATCTTCCAAGCCAATAGGCGGCACCGAGCCCCTTTGAGACGCTCAGCGAGCTCGGACATTCCCTCAGGTACATTATCCTCAGGCCATATAGCTTTGCATACAATCTTCATAGCGTTCCGAGCTCTTTCATGCTCCTCGATTAACTACGCAAGTACGTCCGTCGACACAACGCTTGGAGCCTCCTTAGGCTGACCTGTCAGCAACACTAGGCGAGGCACATGTTAGACAGTTAGAGCATCTCCAGCCGCGCCCCCAACAGACCCCCAAGGGTCTTTTTTTGCGCCAGCGCCCAAAAATTGGGCCAGTCACGCCCCGAGGAACCCGTTTTTTGCCGGTTAGGCCCGAAATTGGCGCTGGCGGTCCCAGGCCGAACCTGGCGCACTGGGGCGCCTGAGGGTGTTGGGGCAATAGTTTTTGGCGTGAACGAAGGATGGGCTCACCGAGTCAGTGACCAACCCGCCTCGTTGTCCTCATCACAACACCCCTGTTTCCCCGCGGGGAATCAATGCCAAGGCTGCCGCCGGTCAGCCTTCCATTGATTCCTCATCACGGGGCAGCGCGGTGAGGTGACGTGCCCCGCCACGCGTAGACACAACGCCGCCCTAAGGGAGTCCCAGATTAATGAGTCCTCAGGTGGCCGGATTGCTCATTATGGGCCGGACTGGTGGGCCATGAAGATTATCGCCGAAGAGTATCTCCCGTATCCGGATAGGACTCCCATATGTGTAAAATAGCAAGTTTAGAGTCCGAGGCCCCCTACCCTAGATCCGCCGGTTTTGACACCGACATTGGTGCTTTCATTGAGGGTTCTACTATGTCGTTGACAGAAGGATTAATGGTTCGCTTCGTCGCCAATGATGGCACCACCACTGAGGGAATTTTTATCCCCGACCAACTTTTCGTGTTCGGTGGCTTCGTGTTTCATGCCAACACGGAAGGCCACCTCGAGCAGGTTGACAGCTACACCCCTGGTCATCTGATCAGATTTGGAAGCCTGAACTACGTTGCTGATGTCCGTGGAGATTTGATCTTCGACAGATTCGCACCTACGGCGGCTGCTCCCTGCCTCCACGATGAAGACGTCTTAGACCTGTCATCGGACCCCGTCCAGGGGACAACACATGCGACAACTCTGGCCCTAGATCCGGAGCAGATCACTTCATCCGAGGACGGGAAGATCAACCCCACCACGAAAACCGCAGATTTAACGGCGCTCGAGCCGCTCACAGACCCAACATTGAGCGGGACCCCCGCCGCCACTGGAGCACCGGACTCGTCCCCGGTTACGAGTTCCAAACTTTCGGGTCCGCACTTCTTGGGCCCAATCGAGCGGTTGTCACCAAACTCTGCCCCGTAGATGCCCGAACATACGTCCATCACCCGATCTTAAACGAAGCGCTAAAATCCCTCACCCTAACAAAGGATTCCCAGCCGAACTATGCCCAGTTTGAACTGGGGGCTGAGGACAGGGAATTTTTCTTCCTACCCACCACCCACTTGGTAGCCATGGTCGAAGACTTAACCGATCTACTAGATTACGCTTCCGAAGACATCGATGGGATGGACAACGACGTCGAAGCCGATCTAAGTGCAAACCCGCTTGCATCCGGGCGATGGAGGGCTACTTCTACATACGATGTATATATGGTGAATACATGAAACGAGAAGGAAGACGATGGCGACACAAATCCAGAGCGGGATAAACCCGTCGATGAACCTCCTAAATGCCGGCGTCATAAACATCGATATCGATCCCGTAAAGGGAAGGAGAGTAACACTGTCACTAAAGACGATGACGATCAGGAGCAAGCCGATGACCCTGTGGAGCCAGCGGTGGAGCAGGACGAACGGGAAGATGGCGAACACAGTCCCAAACCGCTGGTCGATCACAGCGATGCCGGAGACAACAATTATCTACCTGTCTCCGAAGAGGACGTTAGCCTGGGAGACGAAGAATTCATCGTCCTAGAAGAACCACTCGAACATAAACGGTTTGAACAACAGCTCATTGCTACAACAAGGAGCCTGAAGAAGCAGCAACAACGGCTTAGAGCCAAACATGATACGCTCAATGAGAGATGGAACGAACTGCTAGACGCTGAAGAAAGATACGGCTGTGAGCGCCAAACAAAAAGCTATCCCAAGCGCAAACCGTTCCCCAATTCGACGACGAGGCTATTGCGCCCATACCACCGAAATATGGCAAGGCCGATCAACCAGACCGACCACCTCATGGACGGGATAAAGCGACCAACAACGCCGTACACCAGCCCACACCTCCTCACCGTAAATGAAAGGACACATCAGCTCAAGGCCATAAGTACAATCTACGTCAGGACCTGAATAGAAAAGCTGGCTAGGCCAGATCAATCTACGGATCAAGGGAACGTGCTCCCACACGAGACGACGACTATCAAGCCAAACTCTCCGGGCACAATCAAGTTCGGAACCAACACCGAACATAGACACCGTCCGAATTACGCCACGATATCGCAAAATACAGGGGTGCCACACACCCTCTGTGCTTCACCGATGAGGTGATGGATTACGAATTTCCAGAAGGGTTTAAACCCGTAAACATCGAGGCGTACGATGGAACGACGGACCCCATTGTATGGATAGAAGACTTTATTCTTCACATCCACATGGCTCGTGGAGATGACCTCCACGCCATCAAATACTTACCTCTCAAGCTGAAAGGGCCATCTCGACACTGGTTAAACAACCTCCGAGAGAACTCCATGGAAGCTGGGAAGAACTTGAGGATGCTTTTCGGGCTAACTTTCAGGGGACTTATGTTCATCCCCCGGATGCTAACGATCTAAGTCACATAATCCAGCAACTCGGGGAGTCAGCCCGAAAGCTGTGGAATCGGTTCTTAACTAAAAAGAACCAAATTGTTGACTGTCCGGACGCCGAGGCCTTAGCGGCATTCAAAGACAGGGTCCAGGACGAGTGGCTAGCAAGACACCTCGGCCAGGAGAAGCCGAGGACAATGGCAGCCCTTACTACACTAAAGACTCATTTTTGTGCGGGCGAGGACAGCTGGCTAGCTCGTAGCAACAATAGCACCAGCGACCCTGACACTTCCGAAGTCAGGGATGGCAATGGCAAGCCATGACGTAATAAGAACAAGCGTCGAAACAATGTTGGAAGCACAGATGGCACGACAGTAAACGCCAGATTCAGTGGCTCCAGACCTAGTCAACGGAAGAAGCCATTCAAAGGCAACAGAGACAGTCCATCTAGCTTGGACAAAATGCTAGAAAGCCATTGCTAGATTCATGGCACCCCTGATAAACCTACAAATCACACCAACCGAAACTGTTGGGTCTTCAAGCAGGCCGGCAAGTTAAACGCCAAACACAAGGGGAAAGGACCTCAAAGTGAGGACAGGGATTAACCTCGCGAGCCGAACACTGGGGGACAGAAGAAATTTCCGCCGGAGGTAAAAACAGTGAATATGATCTATGCTACCCATATCCCTAAGAGGAACGCAAACGCGCACTCAGGGACGTTTACGTCATAGAGCCTGTCGCCCCCAAGTTCAACCCATGGTCGGCTTGCCCGATCACCTTTGATCATAGGGATCACCCAATCAGTATCCATCACGGAGGTTCGGCGACCCTAGTGCCCGATCCAATAATCGATGGATATCATCTTAATCGAGTCCTTATGGACGACGACAGCAGTCTCAATCTGATATACCAAGACACCATCCGCAAGATGGGGATAGACCCGTCAAGAATTAAGCCCAACAACACTACCTTTAAAGGAGTGATACCAGGTGTAGAAGCCCGCTGGACGGGCTCATTAACACTGGAGGTCATATTCGGCTCTCCTGATAACTTTCGAAGCGAAGAGTTAATCTTCGACATCGCTCCTTTTCGAAGTGGCTATCATGCACTACTCGGAAGAACGACCTTCACCCACTTTAATGCAGTCCCGCATTATGCTTACTTGAACCTCAAAATGCCCGAACCACGCGGCGTCATCACGGTCAACGGAAACATGGAGCGCTCCCTTCGTACATAGGAAGCCACTGCGGCCTTAGCAGCCGAGGTCCAAAGCGGCGTATTCAAGCTGAACAGTTCATCGGTCGTTAAGACCACAGACACAAACATGTCCGGCCCGCACTACTACGCGACAGCTCAGAGGAACCTGAGCTCAATTAGCAGTTATGCCCCTGTCGACTGCCCCATACGGTAGTAACATACGTACGTCGCGTACACAATTACACCCTTAAAATACCTTGGGTAACGTTTGGGGCACACTTCATACAAATAGTCCATAGTTCAGCTTGACCCTATTCGGACTTTAAAATACATTTTTCTTTTTAAGGTTCATTAAAAGAACCAACCTTACTTACTGCTGTGCAGGACATTCTTTTCTAGAATTCTCTTTCCTTTCTTACAGGTGGCCATCATAATTCCCCTCTTCAAGGACACATTACAAAGGAGAAAACAGCGCAGACGTGCAGCAGGGCCTCGCGTTAAGATTTCTTTTTAGATTCAAGCTCTGTGTAAACCTTTTCTCTCTCTTTTATTTCTATTTTTTGGCATGTAAAATGCCCAAAGATGTTATTGGCATTATCTGTAACCACACAGCTCACCGTATTAAATGGGATATAAAAGAAGCAGTTTGGTTCCAATTCGCTTGGAGTTTATTTTATTACCACCTGTGTTCTCTCACCACGTCAGATTGCCACATGTGCCTTAATACCTGGACTTAATACCAGGGGCTGTATTCGGCCTGGCACACCTCCAAAAGTCCGAACACCTATAGGGAACTGTTCGGCGTCCCAGATATTGCATTATATGCATCGGTTCCGAATCATGTCTTGGGTCTATAGTTGGGTTGCCTGGCTCCTGTGCTTACCACATTACGTTCCACATTGTTCGGCTAAGGTAGTAAAGGGAGAACTACTGCGATTGTACTTCCGGTTCATCCGGTCAAGTACCTTAGAAGAGAAAGCCGAAAACTGACTGTCATGATGAGGCGAGAGCCGGTCAAGCAATTCGGTAACCTAGTGCCATACCATGATCGATAGTGATCTACTCCATGTTATACGAGGGGCTAGTCTTTGCCCAGCCGCGTAAAGTGGGCACCACAGTTCGGAAAGCCGCACACGCACCAGGGGCCAGTACTTGGCCCCACAAGTCAAGCTTCTATGGCTAAGTGAAAGCAATAAAGCCACATAGTCTGATTGTCTTGTTCGCTCTGCGGACACCTCCTTTATGGACCAAGACGTTGGATAAAGAGTGTTAAACGCGCATTAACGAACACCCCTCTAATATTTACATGGGGGTTGAAGCCAACGACTGGAAACTTTCAAATTTAAAATAAACAGCCGCACAGGAGGAAAAGTCGCTCATAATAAAACAGCGCAAAAAATTATATATACATCGGTATACAAGCTTAGTTCTTACAATCCGAATACCCTTTGAGCACTGGCCCTCTACAAGGCGGGTTCCTTCTAGGACATCACCAAAGTACCTTTCCGCCTTCTGGTGATCCTTGCCCTCTGGCGGGCCAGCAGTTGCTATCTATGTGGCCTTCATCTTCGCCCAGTGCACCTTGACGCGGGCGAAGGCCATTCGTGCACCCTCTATGCAGGCCGAATGCTTAATAGCTTCGACCCGCGGACTCGCGTTGACGAGTCGCTTCACCATTCTGAATTAGCTACTTGGGATTGAATCAGCGGGCCATAACCGGACTATCAAGTCCTTCATGGCTGTACGCGCCATATTATGGAGCTCGACCAACTGCTTCATTTGGTCGTTGATGGGCACTGGATGTTTTAGCGCAAGAAACTATGACCAGAACATCTTCTCCATGTTGTTCTCCTCCTGGGCTCAAAAGAATTGGGCGGCGTTGGCAATGCTCTTCGGAAGATCCGCAAACACGCCTGGAGAACTCCATAATGGCGTCAGCGTAAGATACCTCCAACCTCTGCTGAAGCGGCAGGAGGATTAGCAGGGTTAGCTGGAGTATTGCTAGCCCGGACAGGACTGGCCGGATTAGTGTCATGATCCATTGGGGCACTTCCTTGATCGACAAAAACTTCATGATCCATGGGAGGAGAATTATCATGCAAAGTATCAACATTTTATTCAGCAGGTTCAGGATCCTTTGCCGGTTCCGGAATCGCGTCATCACCTGCCGGTTTATTCAGCTTAGCCTTTTTACTAGGCTTGGGCTTACTGCAAAGGTAACGATAGTCAGAGGAGTAAAGAAAGAGGTTAAAACAGCCAAATGAAAAACTTACCCATGAACAGTCTTAAGAGGAGGGATCTGCGTAGCTGTTGATTCGCCAGATGACGAATGAGGAGTTTCCTGATAATTCGAATCAGACGGATTAAGAGGCTGTCGAATATGACCTGCTTTGGGATAAAGAGCATCAGGAGTATATAAAACCTCTGAGCGACGTCTCCGGGCTGGTGTATGTGGTAAACCAGTGGATTGAATGGCGTGACCACTGTGCCGCGTGGTGCGGCGAGCTTCATGTTGCTGTTTCTTCAAAATAAAGTTTGGATCTAAATAAGCGAAAGGATGAGAAAACTGTACTTTCCGGCTTGTTCGACGAATTTTTGGTGTCGGCAGAGGTTTTGAACCGGAAGAAAGGGTAATTACCTCAACATCATTCGCCTTGCTGCCTCCAGCGTGTCCCTGAGTACAATCATTGTTAATAAGATGTAGCAAAAAAGGAGTTAAAATAGTCAAGTAATACCTCTAAGGCCGGTTCATCATCCTCAGGATTGGATTCAAATACGTCAGTAGTTTTCTTCCTGACATTTTTCTTAACGGCCTTGGTTTTCTGGCGAGGCACCTTCGTCGGTTTATCCTGGACTTTCCTTTTCCAGAATGGGTCATTACCCTGATAAAAAATTATGAAGTCATTCAGAAAGAGTACTAAAGATGGATTGAAATAGAGCAAAAGAATACAAGAGAAAAACTTACCGATGGCGGTTTGTTGAGCTCACAGAAGGGAGCCAGTCCGGTTTGCTGCAGGCTTCCATCGGTTCATTCAGCAGCTTCTTAACAACATCATTAATTTCATTCTCTGCTAGCACGGCCTCAGTATGGCACATAGGATCTTTGGGGTCTCCGGTATACTCACACATTAAACCGGAGCGCTGGCTTAGTGGAAGAATGCTCCAGGAAATCCAACAGCGAACGAAATCGATTCCAGTTAAACCATTTGTCGTGAAGGCTATGAGCTTTGAGAGCTAAAGGGCATACTGGGCTCGTTCTTGAGCACTTAGTCGTTGTGGAAATGGATGGTTCTCACAGAGCCAATGAGAACGATAACCCGGCAGAGGATTTTCACCTTCTGGAGAAGTATCCAGACAGTAAAACCAAGTCTGGTTCCAATCTCTAGGATGGCTATGATGATTGGCATCAGGAAAGCTGACATCTTTTCTCTTTTGGATGGACATACCTCCAAGTTCCGTGTTAGGACCGTCTGAGAACTCGGTGCGGCGGTTTAGATGGAAAAAAAATCCCTAAACAGTTCAACTGAAGGCTCTTCTTGCAGATAAGCTTCACAAAAAACTTGGAAATTGCAGATGTTGGACGCAGAATTCGGCCCGATATCTTGAGAATGGAGTTGAAAGTCAGCTAGCACATCACGGAAGAACTTTGATCCAGGAGGACGGAATCCCCGGGCTAAATGATCAAGAAATACAATGACTTCTACATCTTTGGGCTCTGGAGGGCACTCCGGTCCACGGACTCTCTAGTGAAGAACATTCCTTGGGCCTAAAGGGCCAATCTCAGCCCGGTTCTGCAACTCTTCTTTAGTAATCCGGGACTGGACCCAGTTGCAAGAAGTAAACTGCTTGGCTTGCTTTGCCATTTTGGAAGGGAAAAGCTGAAAATATAATGAAGGGCCGGTTTATGATCTAAGGAAGCTTAAACCGGCAGTGTTTCAAAGGTACTTATCAATGGCGGTTTAAGTAGGGGCCTAATGGTATCTAACGATTTATATATTTTTCCAAAAGCTAAACCGCCAATGAGAATATGAAAGATGCAGATCTGAAGTAATGGGAAAACAAGTTCTGTAATATCAGTGATGAAGTCACGGATCTACAGCATGTCGGAAATTCAGAAATATTCCTGGTCTATATTCAACGGATGCAACATTGGCTCCAGCAAACGCATATTAAACTAGTACTTTGGGGAAGAATAAAGGCACATTAAGGAAGCAGAGTTACTACCGCGGCTGTGAAGCAGGAGGATTAGATCTACACTCATTGACGGAGCCACGAGGAAGAACTACGAAGAACTATGAAGGGCAGTGCCCTAGCTATGAACTTGCTGATGGAAACCCTAATGAGATCTATATACGGGATAAGGAAAGGACTTACCGGAGCCGAGAAGTGTGGAGGCGCGCCTGTGTTTCTCTGATCCGACCAGGTTGATGCAGCAGCCAAGATTGATGAAGAGGCGAAGGTCGACGGCGGCGGCGGAGCTTGAGCACGAGCGGGTGCAAGGAAGAAGAAGACGCAAAGGAGCAAGGGAGGAAAAGGAGATGCCCCTCTGACCTATTTATAAGCCGAAAAATGAAACGGTAGGCGCGGGAATCGAGGAGCCAGAAAAATGGATATGGGACGATACTGTCGCCTCGATCTTCGGAGCTTTTA
Source organism: Secale cereale (assembly GCA_902687465.1). Classification (NCBI taxonomy): domain Eukaryota; kingdom Viridiplantae; phylum Streptophyta; class Magnoliopsida; order Poales; family Poaceae; genus Secale; species Secale cereale. The sequence goes on along the minus strand of LR738712.1, from coordinate 122,075,628 downwards.
ATGAGTAAAAAATAAAAATAGGTACAAGTATTAAATGGGCAGATGACGTCACGACGGTTTAATGTGAACCAGAAAGATGACGTCATGGCGGTTTATGAAGCATTTGAAGCTACAAAAGGTGAAATCTTTACAAGACGTGGAAGATTGACATGAACAGGTTCAAATATATCTGGGGCCTAATGTCAGGGATATTACTATTGGGTATAAACCGCCCAGGAGGGGCCGGTTTATGCCTATCAAGATTACTTCTACTGAAGCCCAGCGGAACATGGAGCATGACGCTTTATTCCAGAAGACTTAAAGCCCAAGAGGTGTTAGGGCCCATTATTCGTAAACCGCCATACAGCGTGTAACTTGTGTCGTAAGATAGGAAAGATAGAGACCGAGCCGGACTCGTTTATGAGCCGGCCTCGGGACTCTGTAAACCGGACTGGGCATCACCTCGTGTATATAAAGGGACGACCCGGCGGCGGTTCAGGGGGGAGAACAACAACTCGAGACACAGGCAAAGCGTATTCGCTCCCTGGTCATCGAAACCCTAGCAATACCACACCAAACTAGACGTAGGTTTTTACCTTCATCGAAGGGGCCAAACTAGTATAAACCCTTGCATCTTTGTCTACTTTAACCCCTTTAAGCTAACCCGTAGCGATGGCCTCACGACTAAGTCCTTTTGCTAGGACATCTGCCATGACAAAACCATGACAGTTCACGTATCGCGAGCCTTGGTCCTTGCTTCCTTGAGGAACCACCTTGGTACATTTTCCTATGCATTTTATTTCTTTATCTGAAAAATTTCTGAAATTTTAGTGACTAAAAATAAAAGTGAACCAAACTCAACGAGATTGATAGCAACTACTCCCACAAGTGCCTAGAGGCCATATCATGCATTAAAACTACTTTGGACCATATAAATTTGGCATGCAAGCTCAAGAACATGGTCACCTTAGCAGAAAAAACTTGCAATAAATAAAGCACTAGAACAAAAACTAATTGGACCATTGGAGGAGTCACATACCTAAGAACAATCCCCCAAAACAGTTTTGTGAATGGAGCTTTGAGCAAAGAGATCGAAAATGGCAACAAGATGAGCTAGAACACGGGTTTGAGCTATGGGAGGATTTTTTCTCGAGGAAGACGAAGTGAGTGGGTGCTGGAATAAGTGGAGGGGGTCCACGTGGGGCCCATGAGGCAGGGGGCGCGCCCCAGGGGGGTGGGCGTGCCCTATGCCCTCGTGGCCAAATGGTGGGGCCCCTGTTGTGTTTTCAGTGCCAGAAATTCTTAAATATTCTACAAAAAATCATATTTCATTTTCAGGAGATTTGGAGAACTTTTATTTTTGGGGTATTTATATTGCGAGGATAATGCAGAAAACAGACAGAAAATACTTTTTTTTCTTTATTTTATCTAAATAACATAAAGTAGAAAGAGGGTACAGATAGTTGTGCTTTCTAACTTCATCCATCTCATGCTCATCAAAAGGAATCCACTAACAAGGTTGATCAAGTCTGGTTAACAAACTCTTTCCGAATAACATGAAACCGAAGAATTTTCAAATAACACTAGGTTACGTCAACGGGGTTATGCATGTCCCCAACAATAAGAATATCATATTTCTTCTTGACAGTAGGACGAGGGAATTCAAAACCTCCAATAGTGATCGTTGAAATTTTTCCAGCGGAATTGATATTATGGACTTGAGGTTGTTTCCTCAGAAAGTGTACCATATGCTCATTACCATTAACATGAAAAGTAACATTGCCTTTGTTGCAATAGATAACAGCCCCTGCAGTAATCAAAAAGGGTCTACCAAGGATAATCGACATACTATCATCCTCGGGAATATCAAGAATAACAAAGTCCGTTAAAATAGTAACGTTTGCAACCACAACAGGCACATCCTCACAAATACCGACAGGAATAGTAGTTGATTTATCGGCCATTTGCAAAGATATTTCAGTACGTGTCAACTTATTCAAATCAAGTCTACGATATATAGAGAGAGGCATAACACTAACACCGACTCCAAGATCACATAAAGCAGTTTTAACATAGTTTCTTTTAATGGAGCATGGTATAGTTGGTACTCCTGGATCTCCTAGTTTCTTTGGTATTCCACCTTTAAAGGTATAATTGGCAAGCATGGTGGAAATTTCAGCTTCTGGTATATTTCTTTTATTCGTAAAAATATCTTTCATATACTTAGCATAAGGATTCATTTTAAGCATGTCAGTCAAACGCATACGCAAAAAGATAGGTCTAATAATTTAAGCAAAGCACTCCAAATCCTTATCATCTTTTTTCTTGGATGGTTTAGGAGGAAAAGGCATGGGTTTCTGAACCCATGGTTCTCTTTCTTTACCGTGCTTCCTAGCAATGAAGTCTCTCTTATCATAATGTTGATTCTTTGATTGTGGGTTATAAAGATCAACATCAGGTTCAATCTCTATATCATTGTTATCATTAGGTTGAAAATTAACATGAACATCATCATTATCATTATCACTAGGTTCTTGTTCATTACCAGATTGTGTTTCAGCATCAGAAATAGAAATATCATTGGGATTCTCAGGTGTGTCAACTACAGGTTCGCTAGAAGCATGCAAAGTTCTATCATTTTTCTTTTTCTTCTTCTTAGAAAGACTGGGTGCATCAACATTAGTTCTCTGAGAATCTTGCTCAACTCTCTTAGGGTGACCCTCAAGATACAAAGGTTCCTGAGTCATTCTACCACTTCTAGTCATAACTCTAACAACATTATCATTTTTCTTATTATTTAATTCATTGAGAAAATCATCTAGAGCTTTAAACACTTGTTCTACCTGAGTGGTAACCATAGAAGCATGTTTACTAATAAGATTAAGGTGACCTTTAACTCTAGACATATAATCACTCAAGTGTTCAACCATATAAGCATTACGTTTCAATTGTCTACCAACATTGTGACGCCCGAGACCGACGTCCCAGAAGATTCCAGAAGATTCCAGATGTTCCGGGTTGCCCGTGTGTTCTTTTGTGTTTGTGTCATTTATTTTTTGCATTGCATCATGTCATCATGCCATCATCTCATTAATTTTTTGCAACCAAATAAATCGTGTGGACCTTCGGTCCATTTAAATCGAGGGAAGGTGTCTTCTCTTTATAACATATAAAAGTCTCTCAATATTTTAGGGAGCTATATTAAAAATATTCCAATTGTTTGGGATCACCGTAACACACTTGCAATATTCCCCATGCCTCTTAATTCAAGTTTCTACTTCTAAACCTTGCCTATAATTCTTTCCGTTGTTTCGAGGTTCTTCCAAAAACCCCTCCAACAATTTTATTAAATTCCTGACATTTTTGTGAGTCCAGGGATTTTACTTCTTGTCCTAAGCCTATTTCTAGCACCTCCCTTCTTTTCTTTCTTCTTCTTGTTTTTTTTTGTGTTTTATTTTGAAAAACAGCAGAAGGAAGAGGCCAGCAGCCAGGCCTCCAGGCCCAGCCGGCCGAACTTCCCTTCCAGCCTTTTTGGCCCTCCAGCCTCCTTCCCCTTCTCCCTAAGGCCAACCTTCTGGACTCCAGGCCCAGTCGGCCCAAAACCCCCTAGCCCGACTAGCTCCACCGAACCCTAGCTTCCCTCAGCGCTCGCTCTCTCCCTCTCGTCCCGACCCCGCCGCCAGTTTCCCTCGAGCGCCTCGCTCTCCCTCGCTTCGGTCTCCGTCGTTCTCCCCTCGACGCCCGCTCCCTCTCCCCATCGTCTCGCTCCCTCCTCACGCCGCATCACCCAGCCGGCCGCCCCAAGTCACCGTCCGCCGCGCACAAGGCCAGCCAGGGCCCCGAGAGCCCCGGCCTCCCCTCCGTCTGGCGTCTCCAGCGCCAAGGCCAGGCTCCTGCCTCGTACTACCGCATCGCCATGGCCTCTCCAGTCCCGCCTCTTCGCCTCGTCAAGCCGCCATAGGCCGCGGCCTCACCTCCCGCGCCGCGCCGCGCCGCGCCAGGGTCTCGCCCGCGACCCCTCCTCGTCCGGCCCGCGACCGCGGCTCCTCCATCCCGAGCGCCTCGTTCCTCCCCGTTCCAGGCGTCCAGCACTTCGTCCCCATCTCTGTAGCGCGAGCCTCTCGCTGCTCCGCGCCGTGGCCCCTCCTCCCTGCGTCTCCGGCGTCCGCGTGAGGCTCTGCCTCCCTCCGTTCATTCCTCGCCGGCTCGACCTGCTGCCGCCCTCGAGGCCTCGCCTTGCTGCCTTCCTCCTCCAGCGCCGGCGCCGCCTCACCGTCTCCCTCGCCTTGCTGCGTTCAGTTGTCCTTCGAGGCCCTTGGCCGTGCCTTGTTTTGGAACGCCTTGTTCTGCTGCTGTGCTTTTCCGTCGGCTCGTGTTGTTGTGTTGGTCCAGCAGGTTTTGGCGAGATCGACAAGTCCGAAGAACCGTGTACGACTACAAGGAGAAACGCAAGTACCACGACCGCGACAAGTACCTCGACGAACCGAACATCTACGGAGATACGAGCTCGTGAACGGCTACGGAACAAGTACCACTACATACGTGAACGACTACCGTCGCCGGAAGCGCCAAGTACCACGACTACTCGGAGACTCCAAGTACCCCTACCGTCGCCCGTGTACCTACTTCCCTCTACGGCATGTACCACTACCGTCGCCCGGAAACGAGGAATTCGCCAAGTACCACGACACGATGACGTGAACCACTACTTCCTCTACGAGTTGCGAGAACGGCTACTTCCTCTACGTCGTGAACGCCTTCTTCCTCTACTATCTCGAACCGCCCCGAAACGCACGCTTCAAAGGTATAACGAGACGACCCCGTGGATGACCCGTGGATGCTTGTTGTGGTTGTATGAAATGTTTCCTTGTTTGCACCGTGTCCGTTGTGCCCTCTTTTGTCGTGCTCCTCGGTTGCCTCGTCGCCGACTCGTGGGAACCCGGTAACGGGATCGCCCCACCTTTCATCTCGTTTGTCTCGCTCACGCCATCTTTCCTTTTGCACCGGACTCTCAACGAGTTACTGGAACCGATATGATGCCGTTGCATCACTTTCAGATTGTTGCCGTGGCACCCTTTTCTTCCACCACGGTGACAAATAATCCTTATCTCTCTTGTCAACCTTTTAATAAAATTGCATAAACTTGATCATGTCATCCGCATCATGTTAACAACACTTAAATGTTTAATTGTTGTTGCCTTATAATTATTAAACATGCTCATGGGGATTTTCCGGATTGTTGTTGTTATTTTTCCGGCCTCATTTAAAATGTCTAAATAGTGTAGTTTCTTTATGCTTCACCTCTTGCTATGTTAAAAACAATTAATATTGTCTTGTAAATAACGAGAGTCAACTAAATAATTAAATGTGGTGTTTCGTCAATATGCAACTCGTTGCATATTGAGCTCCACTTAACTTGTAGTGATGTTTGTGCACTTTGCCATGCCATGCATATTTAAACCGGACATGCATCATACTTGAATGTGCATCGTATGCCATGTTAATGCTTGTGTGTTTACCGTGTTGTTTCCTTCTTTCCGGTTGCTTCTCTTGTTAGCTTCGGTTTCGTTCCGGAGTTGTGAGGATTCTCTCGTCTGTGTTGCTCCATCTACTTCGTGGATCCGTTCTTCTCCCTTGTGGAATTCCAGGCAAGATGATCGAACCCCGATAACATTACTATCTTTGCCTATTGCTAGTAGTTCCGCTCTATAGTTTTGCCTCGATGCCCATGATCTTCTTGTCAGCCTCCTACTTGTAACCATTGCCTTGTTTAACCACCCTACCTACGCAAACCGTTGCTTGGCTAAGTACGCTTCGCTCAGCCCTTCTTATAGCATTGCTAGTTGCAGGTGAAGATCGAAGATGCTTGCTTCATGTTGAAGTTTGGTTGGGTTATATCACACTATATAAATGCTTAAATGAAATCATCTATATATTGGCAAGGGTGGAAGGCTAAGCCTTTTGCTTGGTGTTTTGTTCCACTCATGCCGTTAGGAACCGTATAAACCGGTGTTATGTTCCTTGATTATGCGTTCCTAACACGGTTGGGGTGTATGGGACCCCCTTGATAAACCGCTAAGTGCTAAGTCTTTTCCAGCAAGTCCCAACATTGGTACTATTTGCCTAATAACAAACTAATAAAACTTGCATGTGGACTAGCTATCCCTTTTATTCTTAATTCAACAACCCCGGGCCAGTGCTCCACATGAGTGTTGGTCCGAAATGGGGAGTCTGCGGGGCCACCACGAGGAAACTCGAGGTTTGGTAAAAACCTGTAGAATCACCCATCCGGTCGTGTCCTGAGACTAGATACGCGCGGCTACCTATCAGGGTGTCGACACGCCGGGAGGATTTGCTGGATTAGCCTTACCTTAGTTCGGTTTAACTTGAGCACGGGATTCCGAGAATACTCGGGTCTTCCCACCTATGGAGTTGCGACTCCGCGGATCGTGGGCTTGTAATGGGTCAAGTTGGAACACCCCTGCAGGGTTTGAACTTTCGAAAGCCGTGCCCGCGGTTATGTGGCAGATGGGAGCTTGTTAATTCCGGTTGTAGATAACTTGACACAATGTTTCAATACACTACCAGCGTGTGTACTGTGACTGTCAATTTCCGAATAGGGATTCAGGAGTTGAACACGGTGGGGTTATGTTTGACCGACTTTAGCTAGGATCACTTCGTGATCATCTCTCGACCGAGGCACATTCTCTTCTCGCTCTCTTTACGTAAGTTAGTGCTAGTTGCTGCTGCAGACTCTTGTTTTTCCTTCACCTCATATTCTTTCTTCAGCCTTGTCCTCACCCAAGGCTTAAATAGTCGTGTTACCCGAGAACGGGATTGCCGAGTCCTCTGTGGCTCACAGTTACTTCACCACACCAGATGCAGGTTCAGCCGAGTTTGATGCAGGAGATGGTTCAAGTACTTCACTTGGAGTTCGTTGAAGATCATGGCTGTTTGCTTGTGACGTTTTCGACGATCAGTAGTGGTTTCTACTAGGATTCGATCTAGGCCTGTGGCTTTATGTTGTTTTGATATCTTTCTTTGGATCTTCACCCGTAGTCGGGTTGTGATGTTTTGAATGATGTATTGCTTAGGTAATGTATTGTGTGAAGTGGCGAGTGTAAGCCAACTATCTCCTTTTGCAATTTAATCCCTCTTTTACATGAGTCGTGCAAAGATACCAAACTTGAGATCATTCTAGGATGGGCTTATACCTTTAAGTCGTGCCTCGACACGTAGGAGGTATAGTCCCATCCTGGGCATTACAAGTTGGTATTCAGAGCCTTCTCCGACCTAGAAGCCCCCACTGATTGATCGAATCGTTGACGGTTGAGTCTAGGCACACACTTGAAAATGTTTTGAGTCCTATATTTATAGCGGAGAGTAGGATTTCTTTTGCTCCTCATCTCTTTCATTCTGGTGAGGACTCCTGACGATTACTCTTATCTCTTCTACTTTCAAAAATTGCACCAAATTTTTTTTTAGGAATCCCGCGAGTATTCTGGGATTGTTTTGATGTTCTTGTGACAAGGATATTGTTCTCGATGCCTCCTGTTACCGAGGAGTTGAGCTTCGGGGTATTGTTGTCACAAGCATATCGCGACAGTACTAAATACTTAAGACGGCCGACATCGAAAATCTCTCCTATACGGCCAGTGGCAAGATAACCCCGACATCACCCAGTACTGGGGAGGTAGTTCGAGAGTATTGCCATAGCTTGTATAGTGGATGCGTTTCCAAGGTCCGAGGTAAACAGTTTTCGAGAAAGACTGGTTATGTGTTGAAGGATGGATACACCTGGATGTAGGTTTAGAGTTGATTGCGCGGTGCTTCCCGTGTATCCCCAACACCTGATTGCATAACTGGAAACTTTCGGAAATCTATAGGTGGGTTTATCTAGTAGTTCTAGGCATTCTTCCAACGGATGCACGATATGAAGTTCGGGGTTCTACATTGAGTGAAGTGGTTTTATGGACTTGTTCTGATCGGGAGTTGCATCTTAAAGGGTCCTTGGCTATGCTGATCCGGGGATGACAAAACCCTTTTGTAACACGTTCCATGAGCTTTCAGCACGAAGATGTCGAATGAAACTTCTATCTTGTATTTGTTCTATCTGATCCTTGTTCCTTTTATTTACATTTTGTTCTCCAAGTGGCTTCTCGACAAGTTGATGTACATGCGGAACTCATTCGTTCAATCCTCTTTTCGGATGATATTGTGAAGATTAGGCTGCTACACATCTATCCTTTGTTTTTGTTTTGATTCTGGTATTCGAGTTGCTTCGATGTCAAATGTTGATTCCATACCTTTCCTAAGCGGTGTTCTCATATATCTATGGGAGTGCTAATTCCTCTTGACCATCAAGATTTTCATGTTAACTCTTTTCAACCGGTGTGCCTTCTCTTCAAGTTATTCCATACGGACGCCGTTGAGAAATCTGACGATTTGTCTGTTTCATTCATCTCAAATTGTCTTTGTTTTCCCCCACCCTCCCACCCTTTTCCTTACGGAGCCAAAATTCTCAGATGAAGTATCCATTTTATTCATGGGATGTTTCTTCATTCTTGTCCTCAATGTTCTTATCCGGTGATTTATCGTGAAGATGCTCAACAGCTTCAAGTTCATCATTCTTAATTCTAATATTCTGCCGGTGGATGTAATTCAAGATTTCGGTGTTGATCTTATCCTTTTCCTCATTTCACAATGCTTTCTTATTCCGGTGCACCAATTAATCATTCTCCGCTTGCTACTCATATCCTGAGTGCTGAAGATTCGTGTTTCCATTCTTAATCCTGTCAAGCTATTTTGAGCTTTGTCATCTTATTCAAGCCATTTAATTCAACCGGTGCAATATCTTTTAAGCAATCTTTCCAACGGTGATTTCTTTGAGTGGGCCCTAACCCACAGGTCTTTTCCCAGGATCTTACCTGACTCTTATAATTTTTCCGGAGTTATACTCAAATTCTTTTCAAGTGTGACATAAGAATGATTTCCATCAGTCACATGCCTTCTCCAAGATCGCTTTCAAATTCTTTTTCATCATTGTTTCAACCTTTTTAATTCTTCATTCCGGAGTGCTCAACAATTCTTCATGGCATTTCTCATCTTCACTCTCAACATTTGGAGACCGGAGAAGAGTTTCTCTTAAATCTTGGCCCGTTCTCTTGAAGATTCGTGGTTCTAGCTTCATGCCATCCTCATTATTGTTTCGATTGTGAGGAATTCTTTTCACACCCATCCGAAGCATTTCATGAATTCTTTTCCTCGTGTTCCTCCGAAGGCCATCATTTCAGAAGATTCTTCGTTCTCAGTTTTCAACTTCGTCCTCCAAATATTCTTCATTGATGTCTCTTCGTTCGTCTCCATATTCTTACGGTGGTTCTTTCAAGATTACCCTTCCGTTGTTATCGTTTTAATTCATTTGTTCTTTTCATAATCCTACCGGTGCTTTGTTGAAGATTTATCCAAGGTTGTGCTAGATCTCTCTTTAATTCTTTCCAACGAGAATAAGTAGTATGCCAAATCCTTTGGTTGTCATCAATTTAAATTGGTGAAGGTTATGCATGACATAAATCTTATTCTTATTCCTTCAAGGTGATTTAATCCCTTCCTTCGGACCTTGTTCATCATATCATATTCTCGGTTATAAGCTGTTCATCTTGTTTTCCGGAGCTTCAAGTTATTTCAATTATATCATTTCAAGCTCCATCTAATTCATCGCAGGCCTTGAATCTTATTCTTTTCATCTTTCACTTCTCATACTTTTATTACCAGGGTTCTCATGGTGGTTCATCATGTTTTAATTCATCCTCGAAGTTTTCATCAAGATTCTTGTTGGAGCTCAAGCATTCTTCATCTTGCTTTCCAAGTGCAATTCTTTCTCCCTTATCTTTTGAGATGGTGTTATGTCATTTTTGACAATTTCCCTTCATGTTTCATGATTCACAAGTTGTCAAGAATGAGATATTTAAAACCCTTCATTTTCCTTGTTCAGGAGATGTTTTCAACCCTTCAATTATTCGTTCGAGTTATCTTGGGTTGTATTTCACCTAAAAGCTTTTCCTAAGGATTGTTGCTAATTATGGTGCTTATAAATGACCCAAGTTCTTCATTTATCATTCCGATGAGATAAGTTTATCGTCTCCTTGTTGTTCTAAATCCAATCAATTATTTCCGTAGTGGCTGGTTGTCACCTCTTTATTTTGAGATGTTTTCCATAAGCCCACATCAAGCTTATTCTTTCGTTGTTGAATTTCCAACAACTCCGTTCAACCCTTCTTCGTAAGGATGCTCTTTCAAATTCAATTTTGAGAGAAGTTGTCATTTTATTCTCCATTCATTCTTTCTTTGAACTATATTCTATTCTTTCATTCCGGAGGCTTTGTGATGTTGCTCTCTTTAACCATCATCTCGTTTTTATCAAGATCATATTCTCTCTTGCTTGTCTATTTAACCGGAGTGTTGTGCCCTCCATTCTAGTTCTCTCATCTTATCAAGTTTTGCCTATCTTTTAACTGGAGTGCTGTCTGAATCTTTCTTACCTCTTGTGCCATTCTTTCAATTGTTTCGGAGGCAGTGTTTTATTGATTTCATCAAGTATCACTCCATCTTCTCTAGTTCATGTTAATTCCTTCCATTTTCAGACGGAGTGCTGACCAAATTCTGTCATTCTTATTCCTTGGCTATACCATTATGGTTTCATATTCTTTTGGTTCGTAAGCTATTGCTTCATGTCTTCTAACCTGCAAGGTTATCGTGGTGTTACTTGTTCCTCTTTCTAACGGAGTTTTCATATTCGTTCATCTCTGTTGTATTCTTTTCCTTCAAGATTGTTCAACCTCTCAAGGTTCTTTGGTTTTCACTCGTCTGTCAAAGAAGCAACTTTGTTTTACCTCTTCCTCTTCTTTTTCGTTTTTACCCGGTGCTATGTCTAGGATCTCGGGTCGAGATCCTCTGTTAGTGTGGGAGAGTTGTGACGCCCGAGACCGACGTCCCAGAAGATTCCAGATGTTCCGGGTTGCCCGTGTGTTCTTTTGTGTTTGTGTTATTTATTTTTTGCATTGCATCATGTCATCATGCCATCATCTCATTAATTTTTTGCAACCAAATAAATCGTGTGGACCTTCGGTCCATTTAAATTGAGGGAAGGTGTCTTCTCTTTATAACATATAAAAGTCTCTCAATATTTTAGGGAGCTATATTAAAAATATTCCAATTGTTTGGGATCACCGTAACACACTTGCAATATTCCCCATGCCTCTTAATTCAAGTTTCTACTTCTAAACCTTGCCTATAATTCTTTCCGTTGTTTCGAGGTTCTTCCAAAAACCCCTCCAACAATTTTATTAAATTCCTGACATTTTTGTGAGTCCAGGGATTTTACTTCTTGTCCTAAGCCTATTTCTAGCACCTCCCTTCTTTTCTCTCTTCTTCTTGTTTTTTTTTTCTGTTTTATTTTGAAAAACAGCAGAAGGAAGAGGCCAGCAGCCAGGCCTCCAGGCCCAGCCGGCCGAACTTCCCTTCCAGCCTTTTTGGCCCTCCAGCCTCCTTCCCCTTCTCCCTAAGGCCAACCTTCTGGACTCCAGGCCCAGTCGGCCCAAAACCCCCTAGCCCGACTAGCTCCACCGAACCCTAGCTTCCCTCAGCGCTCGCTCTCTCCCTCTCGTCCCGACCCCGCCGCCAGTTTCCCTCGAGCGCCTCGCTCTCCCTCGCTTCGGTCTCCCTCGTTCTCCCCTCGACGCTCGCTCCCTCTCCCCATCGTCTCGCTCCCTCCTCACGCCGCATCACCCAGCCGGCCGCCCCAAGTCGCCGTCCGCCGCGCACGAGGCCAGCCAGGGCCCCGAGCGCCCCGGCCTCCCCTCCGTCTGGCGTCTCCAGCGCCAAGGCCAGGCTCCTGCCTCGTCCTACCGCATCGCCATGGCCTCTCCAGTCCCGCCTCTTCGCCTCGTCAAGCCGCCCTAGGCCGCGGCCTCACCTCCCGCGCCGCGCCGCGCCAGGGTCTCGCCCGCGACCCCTCCTCGTCCGGCCCGCGACCGCGGCTCCTCCATCCCGAGCGCCTCGTCCCTCCCCGTTCCAGGCGTCCAGCACTTCGTCCCCATCTCTGTAGCGCGAGCCGCTCGCTGCTCCGCGTCGTGGCCCCTCCTCCCTCTGTCTCCGGCGTCCGCGTGAGGCTCTGCCTCCCTCCGTTCATTCCTCGCCGGCTCGACCTGCTGCCGCCCTCGAGGCCTCGCCTTGCTGCCTTCCTCCTCCAGCGCCGGCGCCGCCTCACCGTCTCCCTCGCCTTGCTGCGTTCAGTTGTCCTTCGAGGCCCTTGGCCGTGCCTTGTTTTGGAACGCCTTGTTCTGCTGCTGTGCTTTTCCGTCGGCTCGTGTTGTTGTGTTGGTCCAGCAGGTTTTGGCGAGATCGGCAAGTCCGAAGAACCGTGTACGACTACAAGGAGAAACGCAAGTACCACGACCGCGACAAGTACCTCGACGAACCGAACATCTACAGAGATACGAGCTCGTGAACGGCTACGGAACAAGTACCACTACATACGTGAACGACTACCGTCGCCGGAAGCGCCAAGTACCACGACTACTCGGAGACTCCAAGTACCCCTACCGTCGCCCGTGTACCTACTTCCCTCTACGGCATGTACCACTACCGTCGCCCGAAAACGAGGAATTCGCCAAGTACCACGACCCGATGACGTGAACCACTACTTCCTCTACGAGTTGCGAGAACGGCTACTTCCTCTACGTCATGAACGCCTTCTTCCTCTACTATCTCGAACCGCCCCGAAACGCACGCTTCAAAGGTATAACGAGACGACCCCGTGGATGACCCGTGGATGCTTGTTGTGGTTGTATGAAATGTTTCCTTGTTTGCACCGTGTCCGTTGTGCCCTCTTTTGTCGTGCTCCTCGGTTGCCTCGTCACCGACTCGTGGGAACCCGGTAACGGGATCGCCCCACCTTTCATCTCGTTTGTCTCGCTCACGCCATCTTTCCTTTTGCACCGGACTCTCAACGAGTTACCGGAACCGATATGATGCCGTTGCATCACTTTCGGATTGTTGCCGTGGCACCCTTTTCTTCCACCACGGTGACAAATAATCCTTATCTCTTTTGTCAACCTTTTAATAAAATTGCATAAACTTGATCATGTCATCCGCATCATGTTAACAACACTTAAATGTTTAATTGTTGTTGCCTTATAATTATTAAACATGCTCATGGGGATTTTCCGGATTGTTGTTGTTATTTTTCCGGCCTCATTTAAAATGTCTAAATAGTGTAGTTTCTTTATGCTTCACCTCTTGCTATGTTAAAAACAATTAATCTTGTCTTGTAAATAATGAGAGTCAACTAAATAATTAAATGTGGTGTTTCGTCAATATGCAACTCGTTGCATATTGAGCTCCACTTAACTTGTAGTGATGTTTGTGCACTTTGCCATGCCATGCATATTTAAACCGGACATGCATCATACTTGAATGTGCATCGTATGCCATGTTAATGCTTGTGTGTTTACCGTGTTGTTTCCTTCTTTCCGGTTGCTTCTCTTGTTAGCTTCGGTTTCGTTCCGGAGTTGTGAGGATTCTCTCGTCTGTGTTGCTCCGTCTACTTCGTGGATCCGTTCTTCTCCCTTGTGGAATTCCAGGCAAGATGACCGAACCCCGATAACATTACTATCTTTGCCTATTGCTAGTAGTTCCGCTCTATAGTTTTGCCTCGATGCCCATGATCTTCTTGTCAGCCTCCTACTTGTAACCATTGCCTTGTTTAACCACCCTACCTACGCAAACCGTTGCTTGGCTAAGTACGCTTCGCTCAGCCCTTCTTATAGCATTGCTAGTTGCAGGTGAAGATCGAAGATGCTTGCTTCATGTTGAAGTTTGGTTGGGTTATATCACACTATATAAATGCTTAAATGAAATCATCTATATATTGGCAAGGGTGGAAGGCTAAGCCTTTTGCTTGGTGTTTTGTTCCACTCATGCCGTTAGGAACCGTATAAACCGGTGTTATGTTCCTTGATTATGCGTTCCTAACACGGTTGGGGTGTATGGGACCCCCTTGATAAACCGCTAAGTGCTAAGTCTTTTCCAGCAAGTCCCAACATTGGTACTATTTGCCTAATAACAAACTAATAAAACTTGCATGTGGACTAGCTATCCCTTTTATTCTTAATTCAACAACCCCGGGCCAGTGCTCCACATGAGTGTTGGTCCGAAACGGGGAGTCTGCGAGGCCACCACGAGGAAACTCGAGGTTTGGTAAAAACCTGTAGAATCGCCCATCCGGTCGTGTCCTGAGACTAGATACGCGCGGCTACCTATCAGGGTGTCGACACGCCAGGAGGATTTGCTGGATTAGCCTTACCTTAGTTCGGTTTAACTTGAGCACGGGATTCCGAGAATACTCGGGTCTTCCCACCTATGGAGTTGCGACTCCGCGGATCGTGGGCTTGTAATGGGTCAAGTTGGAACACCCCTGCAGGGTTTGAACTTTCGAAAGCCGTGCCCGCGGTTATGTGGCAGATGGGAGCTTGTTAATTCCGGTTGTAGATAACTTGACACAATGTTTCAATACACTACCAGCGTGTGTACCGTGACTGTCAATTTCCGAATAGGGATTCGGTAGTTGAACACGATGGGGTTATGTTTGACAGGCTTTAGCTAGGATCACTTCGTGATCATCTCTCGACCGAGGCACATTCTCTTCTCGCTCTCTTTACGTAAGTTAGTGCTAGTTGCTGCTGCAGACTCTTGTTTTTCCTTCACCTCATATTCTTTCTTCAGCCTTGTCCTCACCCAAGGCTTAAATAGTCGTGTTACCCGGGAACAGGATTGCTGAGTCCTCTGTGGCTCACAGTTACTTCACCACACCAGATGCAGGTTCAGCCGAGTTTGATGCAGGAGATGGTTCAAGTACTTCACTTGGAGTTCGTTGAAGATCATGGCTGTTTGCTTGTGACGTTTTCGACGATCAGTAGTGGTTTCTACTAGGATTCGATCTAGTCCTGTGGCTTTATGTTGTTTTGGTATCTTTCTTTGGATCTTCACCCGTAGTCGGGTTGTGATGTTTTGAATGATGTATTGCTTATGTAATGTATTGTGTGAAGTGGCGAGTGTAAGCCAACTATCTCCTTTTGCAATTTAATCCCTCTTTTACATGAGTCGTGCAAAGATACCAAACTTGAGATCATTCTAGGATGGGCTTATACCTTTAAGTCGTGCCTCGACACGTAGGAGGTATAGTCCCATCCTGGGCATTACAAACATAAGTATTGAAGTTTTCTTGTTTCACAATAAAATTATCAAACTCATCCAGGCATCGGCTCTTCACGCATCTTGCGGTTGCGCACGTTCTGATGGAACGCGCTGATCACAGCGGCATGATGAACATCTGGGATGTTGTATTGTACACGGTTGAATCTCTGTATGTACTTGTGCATGGATTTGCCGTCTTTCTGGCTAGGACCTTTATGGCCTCCGGTAAAGGCGCCAACAAACTCGTGGCACAGGTCCGACCAAGAGGAGATGGAGTCTACCGGCAGGTGCATCAACTACGACCTGACGTTGGGTTTGAGCACTTACGGGAAGTAGTTAGCGAGCACCTTTTCGTCCCGAGCCCCGACAGCTTGCATCGCAATGGTGTATATGCTCAAGAACTCGGACGGATGGGTCTTGCCGTCGTACTTCTCCGGGACCTCAGGTTTGACCATGCGGGTAGTGGGCCACTGGAACTGCCGCAGCTCACGGGTAAAAGCTGAACAACCTACCTCATAAGGTAGGTCATTAGAAACTCTCGGCGCAGGCCTATACGCAGTGGGACCTACACGCCTATCGGATTGATGGCGTGCTTCCCCTTGCCGCCCGATGGTAGTTCGAGCGTCCTCTTTAACCCGCTCCCGAAGAACTTGACATTGGTCATGATGAGTTCGTGGATCAGACAAAGCCGTGGATCCATCATCACCAGCATTGACCCGCCGAGCTTGCGACCATTGTTGTCGTGGTGGAGGGGAGTGCACCATGGTTGCGACGCCTCCGGCCTTTCCGCCGTAGGCACGCGCCGGCTCGGTGAACCAATGCCGCGAGGGGCCTGCCTCCTGGTATCGATCTTTATCGGCGTGGCTAATAAGGCTCTGTATAGCAGCCCTCCACCCTTCTTACTTCTCCGCGGCAGGAGGGAAGTCAAGGAGTAGCTGCACTCGCGCTAATGCTTCCGCTGGCGTAGGTGGCAGCGACAAGCACGGGAAACGGGAGGTGCTCGGACTTCTAACCATGTTAGAAGGAGCGCCATCACGGTTCCGCGGCTGTGCGCCATCTTGACCAGCATCTTGGCATGCATGCCGGCCCTGTGCATCTCGAGAATGATCATAGGGATCTTCCCGGGGCGGTGCCCGGGGTCACCAACGTCGCGGTGCTGTTCACCGCGCATGACCTGGGAAGACCGCGGCGTGGGCGCCGGCGGGGGTGTCTTGGAGGTCGCCGCGCCGCCCGTAGGCAGCACGGCTCCGCCCTGGAGGTCCCCGCGTCGCCCGTGGGCAGCACAGCTTCGCTCTTTAACGTGGAGGCGTCCAACTCATCGTCTTGGGTGCGAATGATGCCACTCGCCTGGCTTCGATTGCCAGAGGTTCGTGGATGCCTGCGAGCCACACCTTCGCCACCATCCGCGACTACCCCGTCGCCCGTTCGCGCTGGCACGGGCGGATCGACTCTAGACGAACCGATCGCCATGATTCCCTTCTTCTTGGGGCCCATGGTTATCGAGGGAACGACGCGCTAACCACTAAATCGGGTTTGCAGAACTCTTACCCCCTGCCTGGCGCGTCAAAGATGTCGGTGCAGAACGACACCTGCGGGGTCACGTGGATTCCTTCTACTGTTCGGCAAGGAAGAGGGGTAGAGTAAACAGCATATCTAACGATGAACATGACGAATTTTTACCCAGGTTTTGGCCAGTGAGCAGCGTAAAACCCTAGTCCTGCTTGAGTGTATATTATGTGTTCTTTAGCAGCAAGCTAGACCGAGAGGTTCAAAAGATCCGATCCCCCTCCACTACGCCGTGGGCCTCCTTTTATATGTCCAAGGTGATGATGCTATAGACCTAGGGTAGGGTCACGGGCCTGACCCAGGTGCCCCACCCAAGGTCACTACCCCAGAAGCTCAAGAGACAACTCGAAGACAATAGAAACAATCGACTCATATGACCCAAGAGGACATTCCACTCGACTGCATACCCCCGCTCAGACGACTCAACTCCACTCGGAAGGATGAGGACACTCGACCATACAAACACACTCGACCCCCGAAGGTCAAAGGTCCCGTTAGGACAGCAACGGTCATGCATTCATTCTGCGGTAACGAATGCCTTTATCACTTTTTATTCCAGACGTTATCAGTAACACCCTGCCTTTATGTACATTGAACCCTTTGTAACGTGGGGATGGCTGCGGTCCTGGCACACTCTATATAAGCCACCCCCTCCTCCGGTACAAGGGTTCGCACCCCCTGTAACTCACACACACATATACATTCCAGTCGACCGCCTCCGGGCACCGAGATGTAGGGCTTTTACTTCCTCCGAGAAGGGCCTGAACTCATAAACATCTCGTGTACATTCTCACCGTACCTAGGACCTTGCCTCCTCCTACGTACCCCCTACTCTTACTGTCAGACTTAGAACCACAATAGTTGGCGCCCACCGTGGGGCATGTGTCTTAGCGACTTCCGGTGAGGTTGCAAGGTTTTTTCTCCAACCTCCGTCATCATGGTTTCCGGCGGTGGTTTGGCACTGGGCCGCGAGATCCGACTCGGCGTGCTCGTCTTCGTCACCGACGACTCCGCTTGGCTCCAGGATGCCCCCCTCGACGTCGAGGCGCTACCCATCCACGGGGTCGCGCACTACCGTGCCAGCGCTTGCGGTGTCCTTCTCTGGCAGCCGTTGACTTAGTATCGGCCGACTCCTTCATCGTCTGTCGTCCCTGCTGGACGCCGCCGCAAGCGATCCGGTCGGTCGCGGCTCCAAATATGGGGGAAGCACGCGGTGGCTCGCCAAACGGCCACCCCTCAAGTTGCGGCCATCGAGCCCAACAAATACCACTACGGGCCGATCGATCCATTGATTGAGTCTGTAGACTCGCTTTCCGAGTGCGGAAGTAGCGACCCCGCGGCTGAAGTCCTCATGGTCGACTCACGTCGCAGTCCACCGGGGTATCCTCGCGATGGGAACGGCGGCAGCGGTGATGGTCAGTCGTACGACCACGATGGGTACATTCCCTAGCCCCTCACTGCCGAGCAAAGGGACGAGCTCTGCCGCCGCAATGAATATGCACTTTACACCCCTATCGTGGGGGACTCCCCAGAGGCTCGGGCCCTGGAAGCCACGCGCCAAGCCACTGTGGATGAGCGCACACGACTGGAGAATATCCAACGTTCACTCGACGAATGAGCCCGCCGACTGATACCCGAATCCAGTCGACGGCCGCGGCAATCGTTCCCGCGCGGCAATCGTTCCCGATGGATATTCCGAACGCTGATCCAGAACCTCGAAGCTGCAACCCGCATCGTAGATTCTATCCAGCCGTCTCACTCGGAGGCTGGGAGAGGCTTGCAGCAGATCCGGGCGCTGCTCTGGACAGCAGGAGAGCAGAACGCGGCCGTCTCTCAGTCGCGTAGCAGGATTCACAGCAGATCAGGGGCAGCAGACACTGTTTGTTCGGCTCATAGCCCAGGATCGCCTCCGAGGCGCGAGGGTTGTGGACCTGGTCAAGGCCGACATCTGGGATGAAATGACAAATAGTACGATCGTCGACCCGGCCACAACGATCGCCGTCGAGTGCCTATGCCTCCTTCGGGGAGCGGATCATACTCGCCCAGGCGACACGATGGCAGGCGTCTACGTGACGACGAGCAGAGGATTCCCCCGGATCCCAGAAGGCCCAGCTTTGACGCAAGATTGATTCTTGTGCAAGGCCTGGTCGACAGGAACCGAGCGTACAGAGAAGAGCAAGGCAAAGATCGTCCGAGTGGAAGCCGAGCGTCTGTCTCTGGGCCCGAATATTTTAGCAGTGCTATGAGGGCTGCTGAGATCCCCCCCAACTTCAGATTGGCGGCGGGAGTGAGTAAGTTCACCGGCGAGTCAAAGCCGGACACTTGGCTCGAGGATTATCGAGTGGCCGTGCAGATTGATGGCGGTAATGATGATGTAGCTATGAACCATCTCACCCTGATGTTAGGTGGCTCGGCCCGGGCGTGGCTACATTAGTTGGCCCCTGGGAGCATTTAAAGTTGGGAATACCTAGCCCGAGTGTTTGTCAGGACCTTCAAGGGCACCTGCAAACGACCCGCAGGTCTGGCGGAGTTACAACATTGCGTTCAAAAGCTGAATGAAACTTTGAGAGACTACATTCAAAGGTGGACCACCTTGCACCACACGGTGGAAAACGTGTCCGAGCATCAAGCAGTCTGTGCCTTCTAGGAGGGCGTGCGGTACAGAGAGCTGAACCTGAAGTTCGGTCGGAAAGGAGATATGTCCCTGACTTGGATGATGGAAATAGCCAGTCAGTATGCTAACGGAGAAGAGGCCGATCGACTCCGTAGTGGCAAGAAACCAGTCGGCCAAGATGACCAGAATTCCAATCGGAAGCCGAAGCGCAAGGCAGAACGAGCAGTTCAAGGTGAAGCTGCAGTCGTTAACCAAGGGAAAGGCAAAGGAAAGCCTAAAGGCCCTTGGGTCCCCAAGAAAGTGAAAGATCAAGCAGGAAATGACGTGCTCGACCTACCGTGTTCTATCCACACGAAGAAAGATGAAGAGGGGAACTTGGTTTATCCGAAGCATACCACTCAACAGTGCCGGCTCCTGATCCAGAATTTCCAGAAAGATCAACCGACTAAGAAAGAGAAGGAATCGGAGGAGACCGAGGATAAAGAAGGGGATGGAGTTTACCCCCAAATCAACTCCACCTTGATGATTTTTGCTAACATTGAAAGCAAAAGTCGACTGAAAGTTATCAAAAGAGAAGTCAACATGGTTGCTTCGGCAACAACGACGTGCCTAAAGTGGTCCAAGACTCCCATTACATTTGACCAGTCTGACCACCCCGCACACATTGCAACCCCTGGGCGGTACGCATTGGTGGTCGACCCAGTTGTCGATGGTACTCGTTTGACCAAGGTTCTGATGGATGGCGGCAGTGGCCTAAACATTCTATACGCTGAAACCCTCTGTGGGATGGGCATTCCGATTTCCATGCTAAGTGAGAGTAACATGAGGTTTCACGGGGTCATCCCTGGAAAGAAAGCCGACTCACTTGGTCAGATTACACTTGACGTGGTTTTTGGCGATTCGAAGAATTTCCGCAAAGAGAAGCTGACGTTTGAGGTGGTGGACTTCCACAGCGCCTATCACGCCATACTGGGCAGGCCTGCCTACGCCGTGTTATGTGTACCGCAAACTGAAGATGCCAGGACCCAATGGCGTGATAACCATCACAGGGAATCGGCAGAAGGCAGAAGAGTGCTTCCAGAAAGGCTCGAAAATTGCCGACGAGTAGATGGCAGCAGTGGAGATGGAGGAGTACCAAAATAATGTGGATCCGAGTGATCTGCTGCGAGCTAAGAAGCCAGCTTCTAAGTCGGCATTCCAGTCGGCAGGGGAGACGAAGCCTGTGCACATTCACCCCACCGACCCCAATGCGGCTCCGACCCACATCTCAACTACCCTCGACAGCAAATAGGAAGAAGCGCTCATCCAGTTCCTCCGTGAGAACTGGGACATCTTCGCATGGAAACCATCCGACACGCCAGGTGTACCCAGGGGACTGGCTGAGCACCATTTGCGAGTCGACCCAAAGGTGAAACCCGTGAAGGAACATCTCCGTCGGTCCACCGCGGAGAAGAGAAAAGCGATTGGCGAAGAGGTGGCTCGGCTTCTGGCGGCTGAGTTCATCCACGAGATCTACCACTCCGAGTGACTTGCCAATGTGGTCATGGTCCCCAAGAAAGACAAATCCCTCCGCATGTGCATCGATTTCAAGCATATCAACCGGGCCTGCCCAAAAGATCATTTTATCTCCCCCGCATCGATCAGATAGTCGACTCGACTGCGGGATGCGAGCGTTTGTCTTTTCTGGACGCATATTTCGGGTACCATTAGATCCATCTGTTTGGACCCGATGAAATCAACAGCCTTCATCACCCCGTTCGGGTGTTTTTGTTATGTCACCATGCCTTCCAGTCTCAAGAATGCCGACGCTACCTTCATGTGCATGATTCAAAAGTGTCTGCTGAAGCAAATCAGTCGGAACATGAAAGCATACATGGATGACATCATGGTCAAGTCATGCAAAGGTTCCGACCTACTGACTGACCTTGCTAAGACATTCACAAATTTAAGAAGCATGATATCAAGCTTAACCCGTCTAAGTGTACGTTCGGAGTTCCAGGCGGTAAGTTGCTCGGTTTCCTTGTTTCAGAGCGAGGAATTGACGCCAACCCAGAGAAAGTCAGTGCCATCCTCCCAATGAAATGCCCCGTGCGTGTACACGACGTCCAGAAGCTAACTGGTTGCTTGGCCACATTGAGTCGATTCATTTCTCGTCTCTGTGAGATGGCATCACCTCTCTACTGACTGATGAAGAAGTCTGAAAAAAGTTCGAGTGGAATTATGAAGTTGAAGCAGCGTTTGAAGAGCTCAAAGCTCCACTTTCCACCCAGCCAGTGCTTGCTGCCCCAGTCAGCAAAGAGCCTCTTTTACTGTACATCGCAGCCATCGGACAAGTTGTCAGCACTGTACTCACGGTCGAGCGGGAAGAAGAAGGAAAAGATTACAAAGCCCAACGCCCAATCTACTACATTTACAAAGTATTGACTCCCTCCAAGCAAAGATACCCGCATTACCAGAAGCTTGTGTATGGGATTTACTTGACCGCAAAGAAAGTTGCTCATTACTTCTCGGATCATACGATTTCAGTCGTCAGCGATGCCCCACTATTGCAAATTCTGAACACCGAGATGCAACCGGTCGAGTCGCCAAATGGGCGATTGAACTCCTTCCACTGGATATCAAGTTCGAGGCGAAGAAAGCTATCAAGTCTCAGGCAATAGCAGATTTTGTGGCCGAATGGATCGAGCAGGAGCAACCGACTCAGATCCAATCGAATCACTAGACCATGTTCTTCAATGGATCCAAGATGTTGAACGGATCTAGTGCAGGTGCGGTTTTGGTATCCCCAGAGGCGAGAAGCTCAGTTATGTCCTTCAAATCCACTTCGACTCTTCAAACAATGAAGGTGAGTACGAGGCACTTTTGTACGGGTTGCGTATGGCCATCTCACTCGGCGTCCGTCGCCTGATGGTTTACGGCGACTCAGACTTAGTGGTCAATCAGGTGATGAAAGAGTGGGATGTCAGAAGCCCGGCAATGACCAGTTACTGTAGTGCGGTGCGGAAGCTGGAAAAGAAATTTGAAGGTTTGGAGCTCCACCATGTGCCCAGAATCAAGAACCAGCTTGCTGATGATCTCGCGAAGATAGGATCCACTCCAAAACCTATACCCAAGAATGTGTTCTTAGAGCATCTGGACACCCCCTCAGTCAAAGAAGACCCCTTCACAGAGGAGCCCCCGCAGCCAATAAGTTCATCTGATCCGACCGAAGTCGAAGTTCCTGCGGTGGTCGACCTAATCATGGAGATCTTGGTGATCACGCCCGACTGGACTATGCCGTACATAGCATACTTGCTCAGGCAAGAACTCCCAAAGGATGAAGAAGAAGCGTGTCAGATTGTCCATCGATCCAAAGCCTTCACTTTCATTCAGGGTCAACTCTACAGGGAGAGTGTCACGGGAGTCGCTCTGCGCTGTATCACGCCGGAAGAAGGTCGAATGATTCTGAATGAGATTCACTCGGGAACTTGTTGCCACCTTGCTTCCTCTCGGACTATCTTGGCCAAGGCATACCGAGCTGGATTCTACTGGCCCCGAGCGAACGAGATGGCAGGATATCGTACACAAGTGCGAAGGCTGCCGGTTCTACTCCAACATGTCTCACAAACCTGCATCTGCCTTGCAGACCATCCCGTTGGTCTGGCCGTTTGCGGTTTGGGGGTTGGACATGGTTGTTCCCCTTCAAAACCGGCAGGAGCGGATTCACGCACTTGCTCATAGTAGTCAACAAGTTTACCAAATGGATCAAAGCCAAGCCCATCAAGAACCTCGGCTCGAGAACTGCCATCAGCTTCATTAGAGAATTGATATTCAGATACAGAGTCCCCCGCAGCATCATCACGGATAACGGCTCCAACTTTGACTCAGACGAATTCAGAGCCTTCTGTTCCTCCCAAGGTACTCGGGTCGACTACACATCCGTAGCACAACCGGAGTCGAATGGACAAGCAGAAAGAGCAAATGGTTTGATCCTCCAAGGCTTGAAACCACGGCTTATGCGCGACCTCAAGCACGCCGCTGGAGCTTGGGTGACTGAACTGCCGTCTGTCTTATGGGGGCTAAGGACAACTCCGAACCAGTCGACTGACCGTACCCCCTTCTTCATGGTCTATGGAGCTGAGGCCGTGCTGCTGAGTGATTTGTTGCACAACGCCCCTCGAGTGGAACTCTTCTCCGAAGCAGAAGCAGAGCAAGCTCGTAAAGATGCAGTCGACCTCCTCGAGGAAGAACACGATATGGCCTTGATCCGCTCGACCATTTACCAACAGGACCTGCATCGATTCCATGCCCGCAATGTTCGAAGCCGAGCATTCTAGGAAGGAGACCTGGTTCTCCGAGTACGTCAGAAGCGACCACATAAGCTTGCCCATGCGTGGGAAGGCCGCTTCATCGTCACCAAGGTAGTACACAATGGGGTGTACCACATCTACAACGTGGCCAAGAAGAAAGATGAGCCTCGTTCGTGGAACGCGGATCTGCTCTGCCGCTTCTATACTTGAAGCACTCGACCAGTCGAGTTGTAATAAGAATCTTCCATTTTATTTTTTCAAAGACAAGTTTGCAACATTTCCTTAATGGTTGCTGATTACAAAGATGCCTGTTCTCAAATCCCCCAGTGGATGCTTAGCCGCGAATCCGATTCGCCTAAGTTACAAAAACCACTCCGAGTGAAGAGCAACCCTCTCACTCGGGGGCTTAGCTGCGACCCCGTAATCGCCTAAGTTACAAGAATCACTCCGAGTGAAGAGCAACCCTCTCACTTGGGGGCTTAGCTGCGACCCCGTAATCGCCTAAGTTACAAAAATGACTCCGAGTGAAGGGCAACCCTCTCACTCGGGGACTTACCTGCGACCCCGTAACCGC
>LR738712.1:122007280-122050919 GCA_902687465.1 Secale cereale | reverse complement strand
TCCTCCGAGCTACGCCACAAGTACAACGTGGCTCTGTCCTCCGAGCTACGCCACAAGTATGAAGTAGCTCGACCCTCCGAGCTACGCGGCAAGTATGAAGTGACTCGACCCTTCGAGCTACGCCACAAGTACAACGTGGCTCTGTCCTCCGAGCTACGCCACAAGTACAACGTGGCTCAGCCCTCCGAGCTACGCCACAAGTACAACATGGCTCTCCCCTCCGAGCTATGCCACAAGTACAACGTGGCTCTGTCCTTTGAGCTACGCCACAAGTACAACGTGGCTCTCTCCTCCGAGCTACGCCACAAGTACAACATGGCTCTGTCCTCCGAGCTACACCACAAGTATTTAGTGGCTCGACCCTCCGAGCTACGCCACAAACACGACACCGCTCAAAATAAAAAAAAGATCAAAAGGAATCAAGTGTTGATAAAGCCCCGCAAGTTTCGGGCAGAAGTACCCGGGCATCAAGCCCGCGAGAGTTTAAATGGTTACAAAATCACTCGGCATACCGAGGCAAATTGAATCAGATTATCAACGTTTGTTCACTCCTCGGGAGGAGGAGGGCTTGCAGGCGCGACATACTCGTCCAAGTCAATCCCATCGGCAATACGGGTAGCGGCCTCCAGGAAAGTCTCCATGAACGACTGGAACTGAAGCTTCTTCGTGTTGGCAACCTTGAGCACGACCAGCCTCTCCTCCTTCACTTCCTTGCAGCGCACACAAACTAGGGACAGCGCAACATCAGCACCACAACGGGCAGATGATTTCTTCCACTCCTGCACTCCACTGGGGATCTCATTGAGTCGAGTCATCAGAGACTCGAGGTCATTCACTTGCACCGTCCCTCTCCAGAGTGCGGCGTCGATCTGAGACATCATTGCCTTCAGCCGAGCGAGGTGCCCTGTGGCGCTGGTGAGGCGGGACTCCAATCTCAAGATGTTCATAGCCACTTCATCCTTGACAAGAGAGTTGGATGGGTCCAGACCCGGCTCAACCCGCCCAGTCTCCTCCTTGAAGTTGCGACAGAATTCTACATAGGCGAAAACACAATGAGTTAGCGAGCAGGGTATGAGTCGACCACCTTGATTCAGTCGTACAAAAGGAACATACCTTCAAGCATGAGGTACCACTTCTTTGTGAGGTCACCCAGATAAGCTTCCAACCCGTTCTTCTTCTGGAAGAGGTCCCCCACCTTCTCGGCACCAAGAGAGTCCTTCAGCCTGGCGATCTCTTCTTCAAGCTTGCCGACTGAAGCCAGCTTCTTTTCTGCGAGTTCAGTTTTCTCCTGCACCCTCTGCTGCGCCGCTGCCAGGTCAAGGTCCTTCTGCTCCAGAGCTGCCTTCATTTGATCTACAAGAGACGTTACTAGATAGATGAACATAAGGATGCACACGACACATTCGTTGAAATTCAGTCGACAGGCTATACACTTTTATTTACCAGACGCTTCTTCCTGGGATTTCTTCAAATGCTCCCTGGCCAGCTCCAGGTCCAGATTGAGTTGGACCTGCTTCTTCTGAAGATCCGCGAATTTGGCTCCAAACTCGCAAGATTTCCGCACCAACAAAACGAGACAGAATTCTAAGACTACAGCCGAGCCAAATACTCAACAATAGTCTCGGGGACTACACCCAGTGGGTGCACTAAGCGTGCCCCCACTGGTTCTCACTCGGCTGGATCAGTCCTTCCCGAGCTCAAAGAAAAGAGAGGTGCATTTCGTTCTTAGACCATGTCCGACTACCAGCAGTTGACCACGGCCTCGGGGACTACACCCAGTGGGTGCACTAAGCGTGCCCCCACCGGTTCTCACTCGACCGGGCCTGTCCTACGCGAGTGAGAAGAGTTCAAAACAAGACAAATTCTAAGACCACGGCCGACTGACTTCTGTCGACCATGGCCTCGGGAACTACACCCACTGGGTGGGACTACACCCAGTGGGTGCAATAAGCGTGCCCCCATCGGTTCTCACTCGACCGGGTCTGTCTTGCGCGAGTGAGAAGACTTCGAAACAAGACAAATTCTAAGACCACGGCCGACTGACTTTAGTCGACCATGGCCTCGGGGACTACACCCAATGGGTGCACTCAGTGTTCGCCCACCAGTCCGATCGACACAGAGAGGCCGATTGGATCACAAGATCTAAAGCTACAAGAAAATCAGGAACACCCAGTGGGTGTAACATCATCTTACGAACAAAGCAGTAACATCATCTTACGAACAAAGCGACAGTTTTCATAACAAAGACCCCAACAACACAGCAAGTCAGTCGGAAAGGACAAACCTGGACATTGGTTCGAAGAGCCGAACTGGCATTATAGGCAGCCATGCTAGCCTCATACGCCGCCTTCGTCCGCTACATCATCAACCCCGCCTGACGAACGACCTCCTTGGCCGCACTCACGGGGTCCTCCGGGACGTGATGGGTGGCGAAAAGCACGAACGGTGGAGCAGTCGGAGCAGTCACAGGGTCAGCAACTGGAACAGTCGACGCGGAGGGACGGTTAGTCGACACGGGAACGGCAAAGGAGGCTGTGGTCCGAGCCACGTCCCCCTGTTGCTGGGCCTCAGAGCCAGAGGGTGTCTTCCGACCCCTCCTTCCCGTGCCTCTTCGAGACACCTCCACGCGGTCCTCCTCATCATTGTCATCATCGGGGAGTTCGATGACATTGTGCGGCCCTTCAGAGAACAATCAAGAAGAAATTCAGTCGATGGACAATCCAAGCAACAAAAGCCAAAGCATAGCAAAGAATCTGCACCTGGGTGGGACATGGCAGCGTCTGCGGTCTCCTCGTCGTCACGAACCTTATCAACATCCATCGAAGTCCCAGAAGCAGCAGCGCTGAAGATTTCACGGAAAGTGAGTCGACAAAGGCAAATCTGGTCTCCAAAATGAAAGAAGAATGAAGCAGAGCAACACTTACGTGGAGGCGATCGGGACGTCCACTTTGATCTTCGGAAAGGCCTTCCGAGGTTTGGAGGCGGCGACCTTGGGCTGTTTTGGCGCTTTCTCGGTCGGATCTGGAGTAGACGTTCGAGTGCGCTTCTGCACCTGGGAGCTGGAAGGACCCGTCCTGGCACGCGTGACTTCTAGGTCGTGCTTCTCCTTGGAGTGCTTCTCGACGCTGGAAGGTGACTAAACTTCCTCGCCGCTGCTGGAGTCCTCGCTCTCCTCCGCCGTCTCCTCGCCAGATTCCAGTCGGAAGCTTCGCCTACGCCCTCTTCCCCCTCTTGGACCTGCTCACCATTGGGCACCGAGTACATTTCGGTAAAGATCTACGGAGAGGAAAGACAATCATACACCAGTCAGATTCATCAAACATCTGCAAACAAGAAACAAAAAATCCACTCAGAAAACTGAGGCCGAACCTTGTATGGTTGGTGGTCTGCATCGAACGGGCGAACCCTTCTAGTCCCCCGAGGATTGTCCTTGTTCCCCATCATGCACTTCTGGCACAGTTCCACCCTCTTCGTGACGGATTCCTCTGGGTGGACCCGAGAAGTGTCACCGACGCCCGAGTACATCCACATCGGATGGTCCCGAGCTTGGAGAGACTGGATCCTCCTCTTGAGGAACACCTCGAGCAAATCCATCCCAGTGACCCCGTCGCGGACCAGCTGAGCCACCCGCTCCACCAACATATCCACCTCTACCTTCTCAGCCCGACTCACAAGCAGCGTCGGTGGTTGGCCGACTCGATCTAGAGAAAATGGAGGAAGTCCGGTCGACTGACCGGGAGTCGGGGCATCTTTGCTATAGAACCAAGTCGACTGCCATCCCCGGACCGACTCAGGAAGGACCATGGCAGGGAAAGTGCTCCTACTCC
Source organism: Secale cereale (assembly GCA_902687465.1). NCBI lineage: Eukaryota > Viridiplantae > Streptophyta > Magnoliopsida > Poales > Poaceae > Secale > Secale cereale. The sequence continues at coordinate 122,047,092 of LR738712.1, read as the reverse complement.
TAGTTTGGATACCCAATCCACCGCACATCTGGATGACGTGCATCTTCTCGTCACTCGGGTGTGCTTTCTTTACAGTTTGGGAGCGACATGTGAAGATATGCTTAAATAGGCCCCAGTGCGATCGGCAGTCCAGGAAGTTTTCACACATCGAAAAAAAGGCGGCCAAGTATGTGATGGTGTTGGGAGTGAAGTGGTGCAGTTGGGCACCGTAGAAAGCCAGGAAACCATGGAAAAATGGATGTGGGGGCAAGGAAAAACCTCGGGCGACGTGGGTCGTGAGGAGAACACACTCGCCCTCCTGCGGCTGGGGCTCGAGCTCATCCTCCGGCAGCCGCTAGGAGTCACGGACGATCAGGCGCTCCTCCACCAGCTCCTCCATGTCCTCCGGCGTCATCGTGGACCTGATCCAGTCCCCCTGGATCCAGCCAGGCGGGAGCCCAGACCTCGACGACGACCCTCGATTGGATCTCTTCCCCTTCCACGTCGCCGCTGCTTTCTTCGAGCACTCCAGAGCCGCCGTCTTGTCCCTACCCATGGGGGGTGAGCTGGTGCGAGCCGAGCGATGGAAAGCGGAGAGCAGAGGCACGGCGTAGGAGCGGAGGAAGAAGAGGCAGAGATTGGGTGCACAGTGCTTTCGCCTCGGCTGCGGTGCTTATTTATAGCACGATGGTCGAGTGACTGACTGGTGGCCCCAAGCTATCCTGTCAAATCCCGCAACAGGCGCACACCCAATACGTGGCGAAAAAGGCGGCGCAGAAATCGAGGCGCCCCGAGCGTATCCAATCCGATTACTACGGCATGCCCCGTCCCGCGCGCTTCCCCAAATTTCAAATCCCGCAAAATCCGGAGACCAGAGAACAACCAATCGCGCCGATCGTTTCACGCCCCACCAATGCTCGGGGCCGTGCGCAAAAGTTCACTTAACGGTCTACACAAGCAAGTACACTCGGTAGTTCTTGAATCAATTAAGGCGATTAAGTCGAGGTTGATGGATCGGCCTAGTCCACAGATTCAAGAAAGATTCCCCAGGGGCATCGAACTTAAACCAAGGCCAACTTCAACACTCTTCTCCACTCGGACCTCAATCCATTCGGGGGCTACTGATGATGCTACAGACCTAGGGTAGGGTCACGGGCCTGACCCAGGTGCCCCACCCAAGGTCACTACCCCAAAAGCTCAAGAGACAACTCGAAGACAATAGAAACAATCGACTGATACGTCCCAAGAGGACATTCCACTCGACTGCATACCCCCGCTCAGACGACTCAACTCCACTCGAAAGGATGAGGACACTCGACCATACAAAGACACTCGACCCCCGAAGGTCAAAGGTCCCGTTAGGACAACAACAGTCATGCATTCATTCTGCGGTAATGAATGCCTTTATCACCCTTTATTGCTGACGTTATCACTATCGCCCTGCCTTTATGTACATTGAACCCTTTGTAACGTGGGGATGGCTGGGGTCCTGGCGCACTCTATATAAGCCACCCCCTCCTCCAGTACAAGGGTTTGCACCCCCTGTAACTCACACACACATATACATTCTAGTCGACCGCCTTCGGGCACCGAGACGTAGGGCTTTTACTTCCTCCGAGAAGGGCATGAACTCGTAAACAGCTCGTGTGCAATCTCGCCGTAGCTAGGACTTTGCCTCCTCCTACGTACCCCCTACTCTTACTGTCAGACTTAGAACCACGACACAAGGGGCTACCACAGTGGCATACAGGAGGTGTAAAGTAGCTACAGTGTCTATGTTTATCAGCGGTATCTTAGGACAAACGCCTTAAATGCGTTGCTTACGTGCCCTCCAGCTTTATCGGGGACGAGAGTAGGACCCGTACCGTCCGTCGCCGCCCCGCTCCATCTTGACACGCGTCCATGCCGACGAGGCATGCATCGCCAAGTTGGCTGGCCAGCTGCTGCGCTGGAGAGGTGGCAGGATCTTTGTGAAGATCTGCATGCTACCACGCATGCGCTTGCTAGGCTGGCAGGCCGGCTACCGCGCTGGAGTAGTGACGGGGTGGCGGAGCCTTGCCACGGTCTTGCCGATGTCCCCAGCAAGGATCTTGCCGGGGTCTCACAGACACCTCTGGCAAGGATTTTGCTAGGTACCTCGTCTTCTGGCCTTCACAAAGATCTGAACGCCACTACGCATGTGCCCCTGGGTCTTGGCCTTAACGTTGTCGATGGTGTCAGAGCTCTCAACCCCGAGGGTGGCACTCTTGTTAGTGCTCGACAAGTTGTCCCGGCAAGGATCTTGCCGGGGTCTCGCAAGCCGTCCCGGCAAGGATCTTGCCGGGGGTCTAGCTTGTTCTCTGCTCTCTGGCTTGGTCGCTTCTCTTCACCTTGCATATGTCCTCGATCGCCCCGTCGGGCTTTGCCACGTGTGTGGCTACGACTGCCCATGAACAAGTATGTGGTGCTAAAGGGCCCAAACTTTAGTACAACGACACAACTATATGTGTGTCGTAAAAGAATTGGAATTATTCAGGGTTCGTTTGAATATTTTATACATTAAATTGGTTTTCTAGCCATTTCAGGTGCACAATTCAAAATTAAACTACAAGCACATGCTCCGATGCACCAACATGGCTTGTAAAATCATATATGTGTCCATGGTTTATGCTTATGTCCCATGCAAGAAATGGGGATGAAATTCGAACACCACGACACAGTGGCTCTCCGGCAAACGTCGACGTACTTGCTTTTGTAATTCTAGTAAATCCAAAATTCATCCGGAATTCATGAAACTTGGCATGCTATCATGGAGCAGCATCAACATGCCATGGTAAAAAATTTGTCCCATTTGGGGCAGGTTTGGGTATAAGCTTCTCATAAACCAGAGCTTCTCACTATAAGTGTGATGGTTTCAGTAGGGAACGTTTCACCTTTATGGACGAAGCAATATCTGTTGCCTGTTCTGGATGTGATTTTTTTACTAGTGTCAACATAGAACAACATGAGTGTTGTGTCAATTTTTGGAATTTTTCAGGGTTCGTTTGGACATTTTTATGCATTAATTGAGTTTTCAATGCATTTATGTGCATAATTCAAATTTGAACAACATGCACATACTCTAATGCATATAAATTGGTTGAAAATTCAAATATGTGTTCTTGGTTGCATGCTTAGGTCACATGCAAGAAATGAGAATGAATTTCAAACACCAGGGCACCGTTGATTGCCAGCAAAACGTTGAGATACTTTATTTTTAAATTCTAGTAAATCCAAAACTCATCTGAAATTCATTAAACTTGGCATGCTATGATGGATCGGTATCAACATGCCGTGGTAAACCGTTTGTCCCATTTGGGGCAGGTTTGGGTATATGCTTCTCACAAACCAGAGCTTCTCACAACAAGCATGATGGTTTCGGTAGGGAATGTCCCACCTTTGGGGAAAACGATATCCATTGCCTCTTATTGCTTTCGAAATTTTTCTCATGTCAACATAGAACAACAGGAGTGTTGTGTCAGTTTTTGTGATTTTTCGGGGTTCGTTTGGACATTTTTATGCATTAACTAAGTTTTCAATGCATTTATGTGCATAATTCAAATTTGAACTACATACACAAGCTCCAGTGCATATAAATTGGTTGAAAAATCAAATTTGTGTCCTTGGGTACATGCTTAGGTCCCATGCAATAAATGGGAATGAATTTCAAACACCGGGGCACCATTGATTGCCGACAAAACGTTGAGGTACTTTATTTTTAAATTCTAGTAAATCCAAAACTCGTCTGAAATTCATGAAACTTGGCATGCTATCATGGAGCGTCATCAACATGCCGTGGTAAATTTTTTGTCCCATTTGGGGCAGGTTTAGGTATATGCTTCTCAAAAACCAGAGCTTCTCCCAACAAGCATGATGGTTTCGGTAGGGAACGTCCCATCTTTGGGGACGAAATGATATCCATTGCCTCTTATTGCTTTCAATTTTTTTTCTCGTGTCAACATAGAACAACAGGAGTGTTGTGTCATTTTTTGTGATTATTGGGGGTTTGTTTGGACATTTTTATGCATTAACTGAGTTTTCAATGCATTTATGTGCATAATTCAAATTTGAACTACATGCGCATGCTCCAGTGCATATAAATTGGTTAAAAAATCAAATTAGTGTCATTGGGTTCATGCTTAGGTCCCATGCAAGAAATGTGAATGAATTTCAAACACCAGGGCACCGTTGATTGCCGGCAAAACATTGAGGTACTTTATTTTTAAGTTCTAGTAAATCCAAAACTCGTCTGAAATGCATGAAACTTGGCATGCTATCATGGAGCGACATCAACATGCTGTGGTAAATATTTTGTCCCATTTGGGGCAGGTTTAGATATATGATTCTCACAAACCAGAGCTTCTCACAACAAGCATGATGGTTTCGGTAGGGAACATCCCACCTTTGGGGACGAAACGATATCCATTGCCTCTTATCGCTTTCAATTTTTTTCTCGTGTCAACATAGAACAACAGGAGTCACTAGTACGCATCGGTGCTGTACAAACTGTTTTTAACCCCTTTCTATGATGGCATTTGGAACAGTCGCCTAATGAGTGTGGGCGATAGGGGGGTCCTTCCAATATGACCCAGAAATCATCGTGGATAGGCCCTCCTGGGACACCAAATGAGCTCGTGTGCGATTGGGTGAGGCATCGAAACCCAATCATTTCCATAGGTATGTACATCTGATACGTCCAAAATGCATCACTATTTTATATCGTAATTCATCCTTATTCATTGATATATTTCACATTACGATGATGTTCTTATGTTGTTTTGGCCTATTTTACACAGTTTGCAACTTTCCGGTGCCGAAGCAGCAGACGCAGGATTCAGCGGTAAAAAGTGGACGCTGAGTTGCTGAAGAAGAATACCTCCAAATTACCTGAAAATCGACGGAGGGTATTTTCCAGAAGGATCACGAAGGTACGCAAAAGAGCAACCAGAGGGGGGCCACAGGGTGCCCAGGCGGCCACCTGGCGCGGCCCCCACCCTGGCCGCGCTGGGAGGGCGCCTGGAGCCCCTGGCCCACTCCAGGCTCCCCCTCTGGCCTATATACTCCTCGTCATCCAGAAACCCTAAAAAGGGGAGAGTTTACGGAGTTCCGCCGCCGCTCCGTGGCGGAAACCTACAGAGAAGAAAAGCCATCTCCGGCGGGCAGATTCCGCCGGGGAGATCACCTCCCGGAAGGGGAGATCATTGCCATCGTCATCACCATCGTCACGGGCATCATCGAGATCATCATCAACATCATCCCCAACATCAGCACCATCTCCATCTTCATCCAATCTCATCTCACAATTGCAACTTGTGTTGTAATCCGTACTATCTATCCTCTCTACTCTATCGGTGTTGATTACTACTTTGTGGTGAATGCTATTGAGTTTTGTTGGAGAAATATCATTGTGTCCAGATTGTTTATCATCCATCTATCTCCACTGATCATGATCTCTTTTATGTCTTGTGAGTAGTTACTTTAGTTCTTGAGGACATGGGAGAAGTCTTGTTGTTAGTAGTCATATGATGTTGAAGTAATATGTGTTGTTTGATACTTAAGTTGTGTTGTTATTTTCCTAGTGGTGTTGTGTGAGTCGAACACTCAACACTTCGCCTTATTAAGGACCTAGGGGAATACATTGTGTACAAAGAATGCTTACGGTGGGTTGCCGGAGTGACAGAAACCTGAACCCCAGTTCGCACGCTTTTGCACAAAGGAACAATGGATCATCGATCGTATTGCTATGGTTAGGCTTTTGCCTTAAATACTATCTTGTATTTGCGGATGCTTGCAAGGTGTTTAATCATAAGAGTGCACTCATCTTAGTCTAGAGGGTGTACTAGCATAGATCCACCCACTCAACACTTATCAACACATCACATAGTACCGATACGGAATATGGCAAAAGCACAAGACTACCTCTCCCTTGTGTCCTCAAGAACACTTTAGCCTTTATAAGTTCAGTTTCTAGGCCTCTCCTTTGCTAAGAAAGGATTGGGCCACTTGTTACTCTCTAGTGCCTTTTACTTTGCTCGCTTTTACTTTCCTGTTGCTTATATCAAGAAAACCCCTAAAAAGTTATCTTCCAGTGCTTGCAGTTATTCCTTGCTCTGAATCACTTATCAATACCTTCTGCTCCTCGTTGGGTTCGACACTCTTACTTATCGAAAACGCTGCAATAGATCCCTTACGGTTGTGGGTCATCAAGTACCGTTTTCTGGCGCCGTTGCCGGGGAGTGTAGCGCTATTGGTAAGTGAAGCTGGTAAGGAAGTTTTTATATTTTTATTTTTATTTTGCTGTTGCTGCTCTTTGTCCTTATGGACAACCTTGCTATTGGATCGTTTCTTGTGGGAAGACGCCCCACATCTATGGTGGTTGCTCCTCCCCCTACTGAAATTGTGCCCTATAAAATACCAGCTGGTATTATCGATTATGTTTTGGCTAATCGTTATGCAGGAGACAGACATCCCGGTGAACACTTGCTATATCTGTCACAACTATGTTCATTATTTAAGCTTGCAGGTGTATCAATGGAGTTTGTCATGAGGAAATTGTTCTCCGTATCGCTTATAGATAAAGCTTCAGATTGGTATAAGCTTCTCGATAACTCACACTTTCTTGATTGGCAAGAGCTTATGTCTCTCTTTTATACCAAGTTTTATCCTCTTCATGAAATTCATCGAGACATGAACTATATCTATAACTTTAGGTCTCGTGACGGAGAAAGCATTGCTCAAGCTTGGGGGAGATTGAAGTCCCTAATGCTCAAATGTCCTATTCATGAGCTCCCCAAGAAAATTATACTTACAAATTTTTATGCCAGGCTTTCTCGTCAGGATAAGGAGATGCTGGATGCCTCCTCTAGTGGGGTATTTCAGACGAAGAGCGTTGAAGAAAGGTGGGATCTCATTGAAAGGATCCAGAGGAATACCGAAGATTGGGAGATCGATAAAGGTATTGAACCCGCTATAAATTATGAGCATGATTATATTGAGAGCTATGTGAAAACTGATTACTTCAATACCTTTTGCTCTAAGATTGGTCTTGATTCCCATCTAATGATTGATTTCTGTAAGGATTTTGCCTCTCACGTTGATTCTTTTAAAAAGAAGAGAGATCAGCATCATGAACCTTTCAAAGAGTTACCTGTTGATATTCATGTTGCTGACCCTATTTTGCCTGCAGTTATATATGAAAAGCCTCCTTTTCCCGAAAGGATAAGGGAGCACTCTCTTGTGACAGGCATAATAATTAAAAGTGAGAGAAGAATTGATGAGCCTGAGGACCAGATCAAGGTCGATCCTCAAGTTGCATTGGTTAAATACCTTGTTACTAATGATGTTTTGGATTCCAATGTAAATTTTTGTGCTGTTTCCACTAACCTTGTCACAGCCAAGAATAAAGGCCCAATTTCAGGTACTCCAGTAGTATCTGTTAAAAAGGAGATCACAATTATTATGGGCTATGCGATTTGGGATCGAGTGCTAGTGGTATCCCCTATTCACTTTATCAAGAGATCATCGGTGAGATTTCACCTTGTGAACTTGAAGAAGTTGATGTTACCATTCATCTTGCAAACAGAGCAACTATCTCTCCTATCGGAATTGTGAGAGACGTTGAAGTCCTATGTGGAAAGGTAAAATACCCTACCGACTTTCTAGTACTTGGTTCAGTGAGGGACAATTTTGTCCTATTATTTTTGGTAGACCTTTTCTCAGAACTTGTGGAGCTATAATAGATTGCAAGAAAGGTAAAGTTTCTGTTGAATTCAATGGTGAGCCATATGAATTTAACTTTTCTAAGTTCTCTAAGCAGCCTCGTGGTACCGATTTACCTAGTGATGATAAAATTATTGAAAGTATTGCTTCTATTGCTATTCCCCCTAATGATCCTTTGCAGCAATATATGGAGGACCACGAGAATGATTTGCATATGCAGGAAAGAAATGAACTAGATGAAATATTCTTGAGACAAACTGCTATCCTGAAGCACAACCTTCCGGTTGAACCTTTGGGAATTTTATCAAAACCAAAAGAAGACCCGGTGTTCGATCTTAAACCTCTTCCTGATACGCTCAAGTACGCTTATTTAGATGAAAAGAAAGTATATCCTGTTATTATCAACTCTAACCTTTCAGGATATGAAGAAGAGCGACTATTGGAAGTACTTCGTAAACACCGAGGTGCAATTGGCTATACCCTTGATGACCTTAAGGGGATTAGTCCATCCATCTGTCAACATACTATCAACCTTGAGCCCGATGCTAAACCAGTTGTTGATCATCAACGACGGTTGAACCCGAAGATGATGGATGTTGTAAGAACTGAGATTCTCAAGCTTCTAGCCGCAGGTATTATCTACCCTATAGCTGATAGTAAGTGGGTAATCCCGGTACATTGTGTTCCTAAGAAAGGAGGTACAACTGTGGTCCCTAATGATAAGAATGAACTAATACCTCAGAGAATTATTATTGGATATAGAATGTGTATTGATTACAGGAAGCTGAACAAGGCAACCAGGAAGGATCACTACCCGTTGCCGTTCATCGACCAAATGCTTGAAAGGTTATCCAAAAATACCCACTTTTGTTACCTCGATGGTTATTCTACCTTCTCTCAAATTCATGTTAACACTGCTGATCAAGAGAAGACCACTTTTACTTGTCCCTATGGTACTTATGCTTACAGGCGTATGCCTTTTGGTTTATGTAATGCCCCTGCTACTTTTCAAAGGTGTATGTCTGCTATCTTTCATGGTTTCTGTGAGGAGATTGTGGAAGTTTTCATGGACGATTTCTCCGTCTATGGAACTTCTTTTGACCATTGTCTCCACAACCTTAATAAAGTTTTGCAGAGATGTGAGGAGACAAATCTGGTACTCAACTGGGAGAAGTGCCACTTCATGGTTAACGAAGGAATTGTTCTTGGTCACAAGATTTCCGAAAGGGGAATTGAGGTGGACAAGGCCAAGATCGAAGCAATTGAGAGGATGCCCTATCCAAGGGACATCAAAGGTATTCGCAGTTTTCTCGGTCATGCTGGTTTCTATAGAAGATTTATTAAAGACTTCTCTAAAACTTCGAGACCCCTCACTAATCTTCTCCAGAAGGACGTTCCCTTTGTATTTGATGAAGATTGTAAGGAGGCTTTTGAAGTTCTTAAGAAAGCTTTAATAACCGCTCCTATAGTACAACCACCTGACTGGAATTTACCTTTTGAGATTATGTGTGATGCTAGTGATTTTGCTGTTGGAGCTGTTTTAGGGCAAAGGGTTGATAAGAAATTGAATGTTATACATTATGCTAGTAAAACCCTTGATAGTTCTCAAAAGAATTATGCTACTACTGAGAAGGAATTCTTAGCTGTAGTGTTTGCTTGTGATAAGTTTAGGCAGTATATTGTTGATTCCAAAGTTATTATTCATACTGACCATGCTGCCATTAAGTACCTTATGAGAAAGAAGGATGCCAAGCCAAGACTTATCAGATGGGTACTCCTTCTTCAAGAATTTGATTTGCAGATTGTTGATAGGAAAGGAGAAGACAATCCGGTGGCGGACAATCTTTCAAGGATGGAAGATATACCGCATGATCCCATCCCAGTCAACGACAGTTTTCCAGACGAGCAACTTGCCGTTGTAAAAGTACAATCTCTTTCTGATCCTTGGTTTGCAGATTATGCTAATTTTATCGTTGCGAAGTATTTGCCTCCAGGTTTAACATTTCAGCAAAGGAAGAAGTTCTTTCATGATTTGAGGCACTACTTTTGGGATGACCCACATCTTTTCAAAGAAGGTCCAGACGGGATCGTGAGAAGATGCATACCGGAACATGAGCAGAAGGACATTCTCAGACAATGTCATGATAGTCCCTATGGAGGACATCATGCCGGTGAGAGGACCGCACATAAGGTTCTTCAATCAGGTTTTTATTGGCCTACTCTCTTTAAGGATGCTAGAAATTATGTTTTAGCCCGTGATAAATGTCAGAGAGTTGGTAACATTAGTAGAAGGAATGATATGCCTATGAATTACTCACTAGTGATTGAACCTTTTGATTGCTGGGGTTTTGATTTTATGGGTCCTTTTCCTTCTTCGCACAAGTACACTCACATTTTAGTAGCTGTTGATTATGTGACCAAGTGGGTTGAATCAATCCCCACTGAAAGTGCTGATCACAAGACATCTTTTAAAATGCTCAAAGATGTGATTTTCCCTAGGTTTGGTGTACCTAGGTATCTCATGACTGATGGAGGATCACACTTCACGCATGGAGCTTTTAGAAAAACTTTAGCCAAGTACGATGTCAATCATAGAATTGCTTCACCGTACCATCCTCAAACTAGTGGGCAAGTTGAGCTCACCAATAGAGAGATCAAGTTGATCTTACAGAAGACAGTAAACAGAAATAGAAAGGACTGGTCAAATAAGTTAGGAGATGCTTTGTGGGCGTATAGAACTGCTTACAAAAACCCCATGGGCATGTCCCCCTATAAGATGGTTTATGGCAAGGCTTGCCATTTGCCATTAGAATTAGAGCACAAAGCTTTCTGGGCTGTTAGAGAGCTTAATGCTGACCCAAAGTTAGCTGGTGAGAAGCGTCTCATGAACTTGACTTCTCTAGATGAGTGGAGAAGTGAAGCTTACGAGAGCGCTAAAATGTTCAAGGAAAAGGTAAAGAAGTGGCATGATAGGAGGATTCTGAAACGTGAATTTAATGTTGGTGATAAAGTTTTGTTGTTTAGATCCCGTTTCAGGTTTTCTCCAGGCAAACTACTTTCCAGTTGGGAAGGGCCATTTCATATTGAAGAAGTCTATCGGTCTGGTGCAATCAAGATTAACAATTTTGAAGGCACCAAACCTCAAGTTGTGAATGGGCAAAGACTTAAGCATTACATAGCAGGAGACCCTGTCAATGTTGATGTGAATATGATATACACAACAACTCACGAAGAACATGTTGCAGCCCTGTTTCAGACACCAGCAGAAGCAGAATAAGAAAAGGTATGTATTACGGTAAGGAAACATCGCGAACCGCCATAAAAGTTCCATATTATGAGTTTTTGCAAAATTAGGAAAATTCTAAGCCTAAGTGGAGCCGGAGACAAGCTCCAGGGGGCCCAGGCGCCCCCCTGGCGCGGCCTACCTCCTGGCCGCGCCGGGAGGCCGCCTGGGCACCCAGGAGTCCATCTCCGACCCCACTTTAGCTTGTTACCTTCCTTTATGTGCAGAAATTTTTGCTATATATTTGCCCGGATTGTTCCGGCAACGTATCTCGCGATTTCGTGTGTTTTCTTTTCGATCTGTTTCTGCCAGGGTAAAAAGTTATTGTTAGAGATGTCTTCTTGTGGCTCGAGCGGAGAGGACTTCTTGGGATGGCGTCTACGTCAAGTCCAGAAGGATCTTAATCAAGGGAAGCACGTTGACTGGGCTACCGAAGAAGAGATTGCCGCAAGACAAGCGGAGATGGAGCGCTCCGTGAGGGAGGAAGTCAAGACTATCACTGCCCAACAACAAGGAGGCCCAAGCAATCCCATCATGGTGGGATATGTCCAACCTCATTATGATCTTTCTCTTAACCTTTCAGGGCCCTCTACTTCACTTGAAGATCAACGTACGCTCTCCACCATCTCCGAGGCTTATCGCATCACCAATCAGCTGTGCGAAGATTTCCGTGTACTAAAGGTACAAGTGGAGATCTTGGAGAAGGAAAACCAAACCCTTCGCCGTGTCATAAGAGATTTGAAGAATCAACGTCAACAAGAATGAGGAGTGAAATCTCCTGGGTAATGGCATCCCCTTGGCTTGTTCCAAGCTTGGGGGAGTGCCAGGTATCTTTATCTTTATCTTTTGTCTTTTAGAGTCAAGTAGAGTCGTCTCATGTCTAGGGAGGTTATTATATGAAATAGGTGTGTGCATTGAGGTCTATCACTCCTTCTGTGGAGAGATTGTATCCGTGAGTGTGGAGTCGTCTATGATGGAATATTAATGAGAAGTCTATTGGTTCCTTTGCTGCACTCGGTATTCTCTTCACGCAATCGACCTTATATGATGATTCTTATGGGGAGTATTGACCTTATACTAGGTATGGCTTTGAAAACTTTAATTAATCTTGGCAAACATAGCTTTGGTCATAACAACAAGCATGATTTTCTTAAAGTAGCGACATAGCCAAAACCTTTATGTTATTATGCTTGAAGTGTTATGCTGACAAGGAAGACAACTTGATGTGTGATGCTTATTTTAATGTTTATGCTTTATATTGCTTTGCATCTTAGTCATCATCAATTGTCTGTTCTCTCAAAGCCTTTGCTAGCCTAAACTCTGTACTAAGCGGAATTCAGCTTGTGCATCCATACCCTTAAACCAATACCTTCCATATGAGTCCACCATACCTTCCTATTCGTGGTATTCCACTACCACCTCCTAAAGTATATAATTTATGTGTTATCCTTAAATGTTCAAAATCTTCTATTTTGTGCCCCTGTTTTAGCTCATGAGGAAGTAGTAGTTAATTCATGATCTTTTTAAGTTGGACAAGTTTTACCCCGAGATTGCATGTCTAATCTGCAAACCCCTAATACGAGGAGGAACTGGCATGAGTGCGCCCGGCTCATAATAGATAATACAACAAACAAACCCTCCTTCACGCTTTGTTCATGAGAAATCAGAAAACTTTGGCAGTGATAAACAAAGGAGATTAAGGGGATGTGATCGTCCCCGCGCGGGAGCCGTTCCTCGAAACTTGTCTAGTTTGAGAAGTAATTGAGTTATCTATTAGCATTCGTTGACAAATCATGCACCTCTCAAAACTTGTTTTCATTCTGTTTGATTTAAGGATAGCACATGAGTTTTCCCTACTTCCCTAGATCAGGGCCTCTCTCTTAGTTTTAGGTTGAGTCAGTTATTCCTACTTCCTTCTATTCTTAAAGAGAGCAGACATTTGATGTTGACGAGGATTCATTCATATAAAGTTGCATTAAGATTTGTCATATCATATCCTTGTTGACATTATCATTTGATAAGTAAGTTGTTTGTCAAGCCCAGCTAAAGCAAACATCTTCCTTTGTGTTAACACTTTCACTTCTTGCCCAATAACATGTTCTTTCAAAAGCTTCAATTAATCTCACCAAAACATAGAGAGAAAGAGCAAAAGTAAAAGCTATTAGTTGTTCTTTGACCAAAGGACATGTTTGCCATGATTTGATGAGTTTCCTTAGCCCTACTTTCGATTATAAGTGTTACCACTCTTTTATAAGGGCCTTATGAGTTGAAGATTGCTGTTGAGGATATTTGAGTTTGGTGAAGAAACTGTGATGCTTCTTGTCCGTATTCTATTTATCGACACTTCACTCTCTAAACTTGTGGACAGGTTTACCGAGCTCAGTATTCGCTTGGGGACAAGCGAGGTCTAAGCTTGGGGGGTGTTGATACGTCCAAAATGCATCACTATTTTATTTCGTAATTCATCCTTATTCATTGATATATTTCACATTACGATGATGTTCTTATGTTGTTTTGGCCTATTTTACACAGTTTGCAACTTTCCGGTGCCGAAGCAGCAGACGCAGGATTCAATGGTAATAAGTGGACGCTGAGTTGCTGAAGAAGAATACCTCCAAATTACCTGAAAATCGACGGAGGGTATTTTCTAGAAGGATCACGAAGATACGCAAAAGAGCAACCAGAGGGGGGCCACAGGGTGCCCAGGCGGCCACCTGGCGCAGCCCCCACCCTGGCCGCGCCGGGAGGGCGCCTGGAGCCCCTGGCCCACTCCAGGCTCTCCCCTCTGGCCTATATACTCCTCGTCATCCAGAAACCCTAAAAAGGGGAGAGTTTACGGAGTTCCGCTGCCGCTCCGTGGCGGAAACCTACAGAGAAGAAAAGCCATCTCCGGCGGGCAGATTCCGCCGGGGAGATCACCTCCCGGAAGGGGAGATCATCGCCATCGTCATCACCATCGTCACGGGCATCATCGAGATCATCATCAACATCATCCCCAACATCAGCACCATCTCCATCTTCATCCAATCTCATCTCACAATTGCAACTTGTGTTGTAATCCATACTATCTATCCTCTCTACTCTATCGGTGTTGATTACTACTTTGTGGTGAATGCTATTGAGTTTTGTTGGAGAAATATCATTGTGTCCAGATTGTTTATCATCCATCTATCTCCACTGATCATGATCTCTTTTATGTCTTGTGAGTAGTTACTTTAGTTCTTGAGGACATGGGAGAAGTCTTGTTGTTAGTAGTAATATGATGTTGAAGTAATATGTGTTGTTTGATACTTAAGTTGTGTTGTTATTTTCCTAGTGGTGTTGTGTGATTCGAACACTCAACACTTCGCCTTATTAAGGACCTAGGGGAATACATTGTGTACAAAGAATGCTTATGGTGGGTTGCCGGAGTGACAGAAACCTGAACCCCAGTTCGCACGCTTTTGCACAAAGGAACAATGGATCATCGATCGTATTGCTATGGTTAGGCTTTTGCCTTAAATACTATCTTGTATTTGCGGATGCTTGCAAGGTGTTTAATCATAAGAGTGCACTCATCTTAGTCTAGAGGGTGTACTAGCATAGATCCACCCACTCAACACTTATCAACACATCACATAGTACCGATACGGAATATGGCGAAAGCACATGACTACCTCTACCGTGTGTCCTCAAGAACACTTTAGCCTTTATAAGTTCAGTTGCTAGGCCTCTCCTATGCTCAGAAAGGATTGGGCCACTTGTTACTCTCCAGTGCCTTTTACTTTGCTCGCTTTTACTTTCCTGTTGCTTATATCAAGAAAACCCCTAAAAAGTTATCTTTCAGTGCTTGCAGTTATTCCTTGCTCAGAATCACTTATCAATACCTTCTGCTCCTCGTTGGGTTCGACACTCTTACTTATCGAAAACGCTGCAATAGACCCCTTACGGTTGTGGGTCATCAACATCCCACATGGTGAATCCCAGAAAAACATTTCTGTAGGTATGTACATCCCAAACGGTGAATCCCAGAAAAACATTTCCATAGGTATGTATATCACACACAGTCAATGGGAGGAATACATTTCCGTTCTTATGTACATCCCACACAGTGAATCCAGGGAGAACGTTTCCGTTCATATGTATATCACACACAGTCAATCCAAGGAATATGTTTCCGTTCTTATGTACAACCCACACAGTCAATCTAGGGAAAACGTTTTTGTTCGTATGTACATCCCACACAGTTTTATGTGTAGGCTCGTGTGTGAAATGTGTAACTATCACACACGCTCTGCCTTGGTTAACTATTTGCTTTTATCAACTACATCACACACGATTTGATGAAGAAAACTGTGTGGCATTGGGCTATCCATCACAAGCGCTTTTACTGCTAGAACCATTTGCAAAGTTCCATGACACATTTAGCAGGTTTATTAGTTTATAATTAATAATTACAGTATTACGAAAATTCACATTTCATATTGAACAACTGTTTGCCAATTTCATACCAGGCACATAAATGTATTATAACATCACAGTACAATATATACATGAAAACATCATAGTACAACATATAGTTAGTTCAACTTCATAAGAACAATATATTCATTTCCCTAATCGAGATCATCCAGGCTCATCTTATCCACCTCTGTTTTCAGTTCAGTAAGAACATGTTTTGCACGGGCCAACTGGGAAAGTGCCTCCTCCTTCGCCAACCATCTTAGCAAAGTCTGATTAAAAAAAATCTGAGCTCATTCTCCACATTCCACTTTTTATCCCGCATCTTCAAATATTCATAAGCATTTACAATAGTTTCTCTAATCCTATGTCTGTTCTCTTCCTCATACATGCTCCAGAGCTTCGCTAAGCACATCTTCAAAGACTGTGGCCGCTATTGATCAACCCAATCCAAGTAAGAACATTTCTGTTCATCCTATAATATTTAAAACTAGATTAGTAACAATTGTAGGGGAAATGGGTTTATAGCAACATATAAAATCACCAATGCTTATTTTGACTACTGAAGAAACATGTTAATTATGACATATCTTCTCAAAAAGATCAATGTGCAACTGAAGTAATTGCTATTGAGACAACAACCAAATTCTGGAATATCAGAAGCTATAATTAACTACAACAAGGCTACAAGTTCTTACTCATGTACAATAAATAACAAATTGAACATTTTATGAGGAAGGTAAATACAACTGCAACAACATAGTGACAGTGTTTGGATGACAACAAATTGATACTAACAGGTGTGTACATGCACAAATTTAGTAATTGATGACCCACAAGTATAGGGGATCAATTGTAGCTCTTTTCGATAAGTAAGAGTGTCGAACCCAATGAGGAGTGGAAGGAACTGACAAGTGTTTCTCAGTAAGGTAGTGTCTACAAGTGCTGAAATTGTAAGTAGTAGAGTAGTTTAATAGCAATATAATTTTGTAACAATCAAGTAACGATAATAGTAGCAAGTATGCAGCAAGATAGCCCAATCCTTTTGAGGAAAAGGACAGGCCAAAACGGTCTCTTATAATAAGCAAATCGTTCTTGAGGGTACACGGGATTTCATCTAGTCACTTTCATCATGTTGGTTTAATTCATGTTCGCTACTTTGATAATTTGATATGTGGATGGATCGATGTGTAGGTGTTGTTCTTACTTGAACAAACCTCCTACTTATAATTAACCCCCCCGCAAGCATCCGCAACTATGAGAAAAGTATTAATAATAAATTCTAAGCATATCATTAAACTTTTGGATCCAATCGGTCCCTTACGGAATAGTGCATAAACTGGGGTTTAAGCTTCTGTCACTCTTGCAACCCACCATCTAGTTACCACTCCACAATGCATTCCCTTAGGCCCAAATATGGTGAAGTGTCATGTAGTCGACCTTCACATGACACCACTAAGGGAATCACAACATACATACTATCAAAATATCGAACAAATATCAAATTCACATGATTACTTGCAGCATGATTTATCCCGTGGCCTCAAGAACAAAGGTAACCGCTCACAAGTGATGAACATGCTCAAGATCAGAGGGGTAATATATAGCATAATGGATCTGAACATATAATCTTCCACCAAATAAACCATATAGTAATCAACTACAAGTTGTAATCAACACTACTACTCACCTACAAGCAACAATATATAGTCCCGGTAACAAGATTGAACACAAGAGATGAACTAGGGTTTGAGATGAGATGGTGCTGGTGAGGATGTTGATGAAGTTAGCCCTCCCCAAGATGGGAGAGTTGTTTGTGATGACAATGACGATGATTTCCCTCGTCGGGAGGGAAGTTCCCCCGGCGGAATCGATCCGCCGGAGGGCAAAAGTGCTCCTGCCGAAGTTCTGCTTCGAGACGGTGGCGTTCCGTCCCGAAAGTCATATCCTTTATTTTTATATGTCAAAATGACTTATATACCAGAAAAGGGGCACCGGAGGTGGGCCGGGGTGAGCACAGCCCACTAGGGCGCGCCTGGGGGCCCTGGCGTGCCTAGGTGGGTTGTGCCCACCTAGTCGGCCCCCTCTGGTGGTTATCAGCTCCAGTATTTCTTAAATAATCCATAAAAAATCTCCGTGAAGTTTCAGCTTGTTTGGAGTTGTGCAGAATAGGTGGCCTAACGTAGCTTTTCAGGTCCATATTTCCAGTTGCCGGAATTCTCCCTCTTGGTGTATACCTTGCAAATTATGAGAGAAAAGGCATTAGAATTACTCCAAAAAGCATTATTATGCATAATAACAACATAAATAACAACAATAAAACATGATGCAAAATGGACGTATCAACTCCCCCAAGCTTAGACCTTGCTTGTGCTCAAGCGAAAACCGAAAACGAAAAACATGTCCACATGCTTTGAGAGAGAGAGGTGTCGATAAAACAAAATACGGACATAGAAGCAATATGTTGATTATTATAACAACAACAAAATTAAACAGAAGACTTTTATTATAGAACTTGTATCATAGACTTCTCATGAATAAGTGACAGTTCATCACACAACTGAAGTATAAAGCATAAACTCTATTAGAAACCAACAAACTATGTTTTCAGTCAACTTTTGCAACTACAGTTCATCATCTTTTTAGGAAGGGGCACGTATCAGAGCCTTTAGTCAGGTCCACATACTCAACCATCATATAGTCTTCTATGATTTCTAACACTCAACGCATACACATGAGCAAAATGTTTCAACCGGACACATAGAAATATAGGGGCTTATAGTTTCGCCTCCCAACATACTCACCTCAAGGGTGATGTCAACAATAATAACTCATGTCACTCATATTCAACTGGTCATATGTGCCTAGATCTTTCCTCACCACATGATGCTTGCCAAAGGATAAAAATAAAAAAGGAATAGAAATAAAACTTTGAATCTTTGCATAAAAGTAAAAGATAGGCCCTTCACAGAGGAAAGCAGAGGTTGCCATGCACTTATTTGTTTGTATGCTCCCTTAGTGAAAAATAACGTCACGTTACATTGCCCCTTGTGATAGCAGCCTTTATTATGCAGTCTGTCGCTTTTATTCTTCACCAACACAAGTTCGTGCAACGCTCGATTTTCTCTTACACTAAATGATCTCACATTTTTAGAAGCAATTTTTATTTCCTTATTGCACCGATGACAACTTACTTGAAGGATCTTACTCAATCCATAGGTAGGTATGGTGGACTCTCGAAAAAGGTTTGAGTTTAAGGGTTTTTGGATGCACAAGTAGTATCTCTACTTATTGGCTAGAAAAGATATTGGGAAAGCACCACATGATAAATGATCTATGACAATATGACTTCTATGTGAATATGAACAAACATAAATCATTAAGTTGTCTTCCTTGTCCAACGGTAACAATTTTGGCATATAATATAGTGATGGGGGCTCACAATCACAAAACATTTCTAGGGTAGTATATTTATATGTGAATATTATCTTCCCTTATTAACTCTTTCATGAGTTGTATCATTAAACAATGCTATGCTTGTCAATCTCTAATAAAATTTTCTACTTATACTTTTCCTTATCTGGTGCCATCACCTACCATAAGATTAGCATATGTTCATCTTAATCTAATTCCTTTCTTTTTATTGCAA
Source organism: Secale cereale (assembly GCA_902687465.1). Taxonomy (NCBI): domain Eukaryota; kingdom Viridiplantae; phylum Streptophyta; class Magnoliopsida; order Poales; family Poaceae; genus Secale; species Secale cereale. The sequence continues at coordinate 122,028,004 of LR738712.1, read as the reverse complement.
CAGGAAAGTAAAGAAAGTAAAAACTCAAAACTAAACTTTATTATATTTCTCACACATGATTACATAGATAGATCACTAAGCAAACTCAAAGAGGAATGATGGAACTAAACTTTCATTTATTCTAAAGAAAAAGAATGAACTAAGATAAGTAAATGCAAAAGGATAGTAGGGATGATACGATACCGGGGCACCTCCCCCAAGCTTGGCGAAAACCAAGGGGAGTGCCCATACCTGTTACTCAGTTTTCTTTGGGTGATGAAGAATATGGTGGTGATGATGAAGTATATGTGATCCTCTCCTTCAAGATTAAGATATTTTCTAATCTACTTATGACACTCCGAAGGAAGGCGATGTACTCTTGATGCAGAATATTTTCACGGGTAAGGTATTTATTCCGCACATGAACCGTTTCGATGATCCGAAAGGCTGAAATTTCAGTAGGGGTCAGAAGAGTATAGTAGGGCTTAAGGATATCTTCTTCTTCCTCCTCTTTCGGCGGTGCTTGCTCGACTGCCGGTGCTTGATCACCGACAACCTTCTTGCCTTGGTCCTCTTTTGCAGCTTCTACGAGTTCTTCCCTCTTCAGCTCGATCTCAATCAGCCAAGCATCTTCTTCCATTGGGTTGGAGGCGGAGGAAGACATGATGCTTGGCTTGGTAGATCTGACCGAAAACAACAAGAAAAGAAAATAGAAGATTTCTCCGCGATATGACGGTCAACAGGTTCGGGGAGTATATAAAGAATTTTTATCTTGGGAAACAAGTAAGCTGTAGAAAAATGGAGTCCGGAAGGTACCCGAGGTGGGCACAACCCACCAGGGCGCGCCAGGCCCTGGTGTCTTATGCCCACTAGGGTGCGCTTCCCGGTAGTTTATTATTTTCCTATTTTTGCAAATATTCCAAAACTGATAAAAAATATTTATGCAGATTTTTCGGAGTCCGTTTACTTACCGTATCACATACCTCCTTATTTTGACGATTCTGGAGTGTTCCAAAAGGATTCTTTTATGTGTTCCTATGGTGTCAAAGTTTGTCAGCGTCCTGGGAACGAGGGTACCCAGACTTGCCTGTCTGTGGGCCGCGACACGCTCCTACCACGGCCTGGTATGGCCCAGCTGATCGACCAGCTATCCAAGACCCTCGCGAGGGGGCTAGGCCTTGCGAGGAGAACAACATCAAGACCCCCTCAGGAGCGTCCTCGGCAAGGTGCTCTGGAGGGGCGGAGAATCCAAGGCCAAGCCTGCCTCAGGAGGAGGCAGTGACGTAAGCAGTGATGCACCGCACCAGCGGGTGCCAGCGCCCGCCAGCGGTGCAGTTGCTGTTTCGGTGCAAAGGAGGCAGTGCAGACGCAGGTTCCCAAGGAGGGGGACAAAGGTTTCCCCTTTTGTGCAACAAGACCGAAGACCGCAAGGACGATAGGGAGGATGTCACCGCCGAGCCCACCATCGCGTTGTTGGGGATCGTAGCAGAACATCAAATTTTTTCCTACGCATCACCAAGATCTATCTATGGAGTAATCTAGCAACGAGGGAGAGGGGAGTGCATCCACATACCCTTGTAGATCGCGATGCGGAAGTGTTACAAGAACGCGGATGAAGGAGTCGTACTCGTAGCGATTCAGATCGCGGTTGATTCCGATCTAAGCGCCGAACAACAGCGCCTCCATGTTCAACACACGTGCAGCACGGTGACGTCTCCCATGCCTTGATCCAGCAAGGAGAGAGGGAGAGGTTGGGGAAGCCTCCTTCCAGCAGCAGCACGACGGCGTGGTGGTGGTGGAGGAGCGCGGGACTCCAGCAGGGCTTCGCCAAGCACTGCGAGAGACGAGGAGGGAGAGAGGTAGGGCTGCACCAAGCGAGAGAGGTCAAACCGTGTTATGGGCAGCCCCAAACCTCCCATATATATAGGGGGAAGGGAGGGGCTGCACCCCCTTTAGGGTTTCCCACCCCTAGGTGTGCGGCCACCCCAGATCCCATCTAAGGGTGGCGGCCAGAGGGGGAGAGGGAGAGGGGGGCGCACCAGATTGGGCCCTAGGGCCCATCTGCCCTAGGGTTTGCCCCCCTCCCCTCTTGGAGGCGCCTTGGGCCCTGGTGGGGGGGGGGCGCACCAGCCCACCTGGGGCTGGTCCCCTCCCACACTTGGCCCACGCAGCCCTCTGGGGCCGGTGGCCCCACCCGGTGGTCCCGGTACGCTACCGATAGCGCCCGAAACTTTTCCGGTGACCAGAACGGGACTTCCCATATATGAATCTTTACCTCCGGACCATTCCGGAACTCCTCGTGACGTCCGGGATCTCATCCGGGACTCTAAACAACATTCGGTAACCGCGTACATACTTTCCCTATAACCCTAGCGTCATCGAACCTTAAGTGTGTAGACCCTACGGGCTCGGGAGTCATGCAGACATGGCCGAGACAACTCTCCGGTCAATAACCAACAGCGGGATCTGGATACCCATGTTGGCTCCCACATTCTCCACGATGATCTCATCGGATGAACCACAATGTCAAGGATTCAATCAATCCCGTATACAATTCCCTTTGTCTACCGGTATAGTACTTGCCCGAGATTCGATCGTCGGTATCCCGATACCTTGTTCAATCTCTTCACCGGCAAGTCTCTTTACTCATTCCGTAACACATCATCCAATGATCAACTCCTTGATCACACTGTGCACATTATGATGATGTCCTACCGAGTGGGCCCAGAGATATCTCTCCGTCACACGGAGTCACAAATCCCAGTCTCGATTCGTGCCAACCCAACAGACACTTTCGGAGATACCTGTAGTGCACCTTTATAGCCACCCAGTTATGTTGTGACGTTTGGTACACCCAAAGCATTCCTACGGTATCCGGGAGTTGCACAATCTCATGGTCTAAGGAAAAGATACTTGACATTTAGAAAAGCTTTAGCATACGAACTACACGATCTTGTGCTAGGCTTAGGATTGGGTCTTGTCCATCACATCATTCACCTAATGATGTGATCCCGTTATCAACGACATCCAATGTCCATGGTCAGGAAACCGTAACCATCTATTGATCAACGAGCTAGTCATCTAGAGGCTCACTAGGGACATGGTCTTTGTCTATGTATCCACACATGTATCTGAGTTTCCTATCAATACAATTCTAGCATGGATAATAAACAATTATCATGAACAAGGAAATATAATAATAACCAATTTATTATTGCCTCTAGGGCATATTTCGAACAGTCTCCCACTTGCACGAGAGTCAATAATCTAGTTCACATCACCATGTGATTAACACTCACAGGTCACATCGCCATGTGACCAACATCAAAGAGTTTACTAGAGTAACTAATCTAGTTCACATAAATATGTGAATAACACTCAATGAGTTCTGGGTTTGATCATGTTATGCTTGTGAGAGAGGTTGTAGTCAACGGGTCTGCATCATTCAGATCCCTATGTACTTCGCAAAACTTTATGTCATATTGTAGATGCTGCTACCACGTTCCACTTGGAGCTATTCCAAACTGTTGCTCCATTATACGTATCCGGTATCTCTACCCAGAGTTATCCGGATATGTGTTAAGCTTGCATCGACGTAACTCTTTACGTCGAACTCTTTATAACCTCCATAACCGAGAAACATTTCCTTATTCCTCTAAGGATAATTTTGACCACTATCTAGTGATCCACTCCTGGATCACCTTTGTACCCTCTTGCCAGACATGTGGCAAGGCACACATCAGGTGCGGTACTCAGCATGGCATACCGTATAGAGCCTATGACAAAAGCATATGGGACGACCTTTGTCCTTCCTCTTTCTTCTGCCGTGGTCAAGCTTTGAGTCTTACTCAACTTCACACCTTATAACTCAGGTAAGAACTCCTTCTTTGACTAATCTATTTTGAACTCCTTCAAAATCATTTCAAAGGTGTGTGTTCCTTTTGAAAGTATCATCAGGCGTCTTGATCTATCTCTATAGATCTTGATGCCCAATTATATAAGAAGCTTTATCCAGGTCTTCCTTTGAAAAACTCCTTTCAAACAACCCTTTACGCTTTCCAGAAATTCTACATCATTTCGGATCAACAATATGTCATTCACATATACTTATCAGAAATGTTGTAGTGCTCCCACTCACTTTATTGTAAATACAAGTTTCTAACAAACTTTGTATACCCAAAAACTTTGATCACTCCATCAAAGCGTATATTCGGACTCCGAGATGCTTGCTCTAGTCCATGGAAGGATCGCTAGAGCTAGCATACCTTTTAGCATCCTTAGGATCGACAAAACCTTTCTGATTGTATCACATACAATCTTTCCTTACGAAGACTTGTTTTGACATCCATCAGCCAGATTTCATAAATGCAGCTAATGCTAACATGATTCCGACGGACTTAAGCATCGCTACGGGTGAGAAAATCTCATCGTAGTCAACTCCTTGAACTTGTGAAAAACTCTTCGCCACATGTCGAGCTTCACAGATGGTGACATTACCGTCCACGTCCGAATTCATCTTAAAGATCCATTTATCTCAATGGCTTGCCAATCATCAGGCAAGTCCACCAAAGTCCATACTTTGTTTTGATACATGGATCCTATCTTGGATTTCTCGGCTTCTAACCTTTTGTCGGAATACGGGCCCACCATCGCTTCTCCATAGTTCGTAGGTTCATTGTTGTCCAACAACATGAGCTCTAAGACAGGATCACCGTACCACTCAGGAGTAGTACATATCCTTGTCGTCCTACGAGGTTCGATAGCAACTTGATCCGAAGCCTCATGATCACTATCATTAGTTTCCTCTTCAATAGTCGTAGGTTCCACGGAAACATCTTTCTGTGTTGCACTACTCTCCGGTTGAAGTGAGGGTTCGACAACCTCATCAAGTTCTATCTTCCTCCCACTCAATTCTTTCGAGAGAAACTCCTTCTCGAGAAAGGACCCATTCTTAGCGACAAACATTTTTGCCCTTGGATCTGAGATAGAAGGTATACCCAACTATTACCTTTGGGTATCCTATGAAGATGTGTTTGTCCGTTTTGGGTTCGAGCTTTTCCCGGCTGAAGCCATAAGCATCGCAGCCCCAAACATTGAGAAACGACAACTTTGGTTTCTTGCCAAACCATAGTTCATACGGCATTGTCTCAACGGACTTAGATGGTGCCCTATCTAAAGTGAATGCAGCTATCTCCAATGCATAACCTCAAAATAATAGCGGTAGATCGGTAAGAGACATCATAGATCGCACCATATCTCGTAAGGTTCGATTACGACGTCCGGACACACCATTACGCTGTGGTGTTCCAGGTGGCTTCAACTGCGAAACAATTCCACAATGTCTTAAGTGATTGCCAAACTCATAATTCAGAAAATCCCCCCTTGATCAGATCGTAGGAACATGATCTTCTTGTTATGATGATTCTTAACTTCACTCTGAAATTTCTTGAACTTTTCAAACGTTTCAGACTTTTGCTTCATTAAGTAAATATACCCATATCTACTCAAATCGTCAGTGAAGATGAGAAAATAACGATATCCGCCACACGCCTTAATTCTCATTAGATCACACACATCAGCATGTATGATTTTCAACAAGTCATTTGCCCGTTTCATTGTACCTGAACACAGGATCTTAGTCATCCTGCCCATGAGGCATGGCTCGCATGTGTCAAGCGATTCAAAATCAAGTGACTCCGAACATCCATCAGCATGGAGTTTCTTCATGCATTTTATGCCAAAATGACCTAAGCGGCAGTGCCACAAGAAAGTGGTACTATCATTTTTAACTCTACATCTTTTGGCGTTAATATTATTATCATGTGTATTACTATGATCGAGATTCAATAAACCATTGGGTGCATGACCATAAAGGTATTATTCATGTAAACAGAATAACCATTATTCTCTAACTTAAATGAATAACCGTATTGCAATGAACATGATCTAATCATATTCATGCTCAACGTAGACACCTGATAACATTTATCTAGGTTCAACACTAACCCCGAAATTAGAGGGAGCGTGCGATGGTGATCTTATCAACCTTGAAAGCACTTCCAACACACATCGTCACCTCGCCCTTAGCTAGTGTCCGTTCAGTCCGTAGCTTTTGCTTCAAGTCACTAATAATAGCAACTGAACCGGTATCCAATACCCAGGTGCTACAAGGAGTACTAGTAAGGTACACATCAATAACACGTATATCATACATACTTTGTTGAAGTTGCCAACTTTTTTATCTACCATGTATTTGGGGTAGTTCCGCTACCATGTGACGTTCCCCTTACAATAGAAGCACTTAGTCTCAAGGTTTGGGTTCAACCTTGGGTTCCTTCATTAGTGCGACAACTGGTTTGCCATTCATGAAGTTTCCCTTCTTGCACTTGCCCTTTTGAAACCAGTGGTCTTGTTAAACCATCAAAACTTGATGCTCCTTCATGATTTCTACTTTTGCGGTCTTAAGCACCGCTAATAGCTCCGGGATCATCTCCATCCTTTGCATGTCATAGTTCATCACGAAGTTCTAGTAGCTTGGTGATAGTGTCTAGAGAATTCCGTCAACCACTATCTCATCTGAAAGATTAACTCCCACTTGGTTCAAGTGATTTTAGCACCCAGACATTCTGAGCACATGCTCACTAGTTGAGCTATTCTCCTCCATCTTTTGGCAAAAGAACTTGTCAGAGGTCTCATACCTCTCAACACGGGCATGAGCCTGAAATCCCAATTTCAGCTCTTAGAACATCTCATATGTTCTAGGGAGTTCAAAACGTCACTGGAATCCCGATTCTAAGCCGTAAAGTATGGTGCACTAAACTATCAAGTAGTCATCGGACGTGTCTGTCAGGTGTTCACAACATCCACAGACAATGTTGCAGGGGTTTGCACATCGAGCGGTGCATCAAAGGCGTAAACTTTCTGTGTAGCAGTGAGGACACTCCTCGGACTACGGACCCAGTCCGCATCATTTCTTACAATATCTTTCAACTTAGTCTTTCTCTAGGATCGTATTAAATAGGGAGCTACAACGCAGTTATTGGTCTACAACATAATTTGCGAAGACAACTTAGACTATTGTTCATGACAATTAAGTTCATCTAATGAACTCCCAATCAGATAGACATCTCTCTAGTCATCTAAGTGATACATGATCCGAATCGACTAGGCCGTGTCCGATCATCACGTGAGACAAACTAGTCATCAACGGTGAACATCTTCATGTTGATCGTATCTTCTATACGACTCATGTTCGACCTTTCGGTCTTCCGTGTTCCGAGGCCATGTCTGTACATGCTAGGCTCGTCAAGTCAACCCTAAGTGTATCGCGTGTGTAAATCTGGCTTACACCCGTTGTATGCGAACGTTAGAACCTATCACACCCGATCATCACGTGGTGCTTCGGAACAATGAACCTTAGCAACGGTGCACAGTTAGGGTGAACACAATTCTTGAAATTTTAGTGAGAGATCATCTTATTTACTACCGTCGCTCTAAGCAAATAAGATGTTAAAACATGATAAACATCACATGCAATCAAATAGTGACATGATATGGCCAATATCATTTTGCTCCTTTTGATCTTCATCTTTGGGGCTCCATGATCATCATCGTCACCGGCATGACACCATGATCTCCATCATCATGATCTCCATCATCGTGTCTCCATGAAGTCGTCTCGCCAAACATTACTTCTACTACTATGGCTAACGGTTAGCAATAAAGTAAAGTAATTACATGGCGTTTTCAGTGACACACAGGTCATACAATAAAATAAGACAACTCCTATGGCTCCTGCCGGTTGTCATACTCAACGACATGCAAGTCGTGATTCCTATTACATGAACATGATCAATCTCATACATCACATATATATCATTCATCACATCCTTTTGGCCATATCACATCACACGGCACATGCTACAAGAACAAGTTAGACGTCCTCTAATTGTTGTTGCAAGGTTTTACGTGGCTGCTATAGGTTTCTAGCAAGAACGTTTCTTACCTACGCCAAAACTACAACGTGATATGCCAATTTCTATTTACCCTTCATAAGGACCCTTTTCATCGAATCCGATCCAACTAAAGTGGGAGAGACAGACACCCGCTAGCCACCTTATGCAACTAGTGCAGGTCAGTCGGTGGAACCTGTCTCACGTAAGAGTACGTGTAAGGTCGGTCTGGGCCGCTTCATCCCACAATGCCGCCGAATCAAGATAAGACTAGTAACGGTAAGTAAATTGACAAATCGACGCCCACAACTACTTTGTGTTCTACTCGTGCAAGAAACTACGCATAGACCTAGCTCATGATGGCACTGTTTGGGATCGTAGCATAAAATGAAAAATTTTCCTACGCATCACCAAGATCTATCTATGGAGTAATCTAGCAATGAGGGAGAGGGGAGTGCATCTACATACCCTTGTAGATCGCGATGCGGAAGCGTTACAAGAATGCGGATGAAGGAGTCGTACTCGTAGCGATTCAGATCGCGGTTGATTCCGATCTAAGCGCCGAACAACGGCGCCTCCGCGTTCAACACACGTGCAGCCCGGTGACATCTCCCACCCCTTGATCCAGCAAGGAGAGAGGGAGAGGTTGTGGAAGCCTCCTTCCAGCAGCAGCACGACGGCGTGGTGGTGGTGGAGGAGCGCGGGACTCCAGCAGGGCTTCGCCAAGCACTGCGAGAGACGAGGAGGGAGAGAGGTAGGGCTGCGCCAAGCGAGAGAGGTCAAACTGTGTTATGGGCAGCCCCAAACCTCACATATATATAGGGGCAAGGGAGGGGCGGCGCCCCCTTTAGGGTTTCCCACCCCTAGGGGTGCGGCCACCCCAGATCCCATCTAAGGGTGGCGGCCAGAGGGGGAGAGGGAGAGGGGGGCGCACCAGATTGGGCCCTAGGGCCCATCTGCCCTAGGGTTTGCCCCCCTCCCCTCTTGGAGGCGCCTTGGGCCCTGGTGGGGGGGGGCCACCAGCCCACCTGGGGCTGGTCCCCTCCCACACTTGGCCCACGTAGCCCTTTGGGGCCGGTGGCCCCACCCGGTGGTCCCGGTACGCTACTGATAGCGCCCGAAACTTTTCCGGTTACCAGAACGGGACTTCCCATATATGAATCTTTACCTCTGGACCATTCCGAAACTCCTCGTGATGTCCGGGATCTCATCCGGGACTCCGAACAACATTCGTTAACCGCATACATACTTTCCCTATAACCCTAGCGTCATCGAACCTTAAGTGTGTAGACCCTACGGGCTCGGGAGTCATGCAGACATGGCCGAGACAACTCTCCGGTCAATAACCAACAGCGGGATCTGGATACCCATGTTGGCTCCCACATTATCCACGATGATATCATCGGATGAACCACGATGTCAAGGATTCAATCAATTCCGTATATAATTCCCTTTGTCTACCGGTATAGTACTTGCCCGAGATTCGATCGTCGGCATCCCGATACCTTGTTCAATCTCGTCACCGGCAAGTCTCTTTACTCGTTCCGTAACACATCATCCCGTGATCAACTCCTTGATCACACTGTGCACATTATGATGATGTCCAACCGAGTGGGCCCAGAGATACCTCTCCGTCACACGGAGTGACAAATCGCAGTCTCGATTCGTGCCAACCCAACAGACACTTTCGGAGATACCTGTAGTGCACCTTTATAGCCACCCAGTTATGTTGTGACGTTTGGTACACCCAAAGCATTCCTATGGTATCCGGGAGTTGCACAATCTCATGGTCTAAGGAAAAGATACTTGACATTTAGAAAAGCTTTAGCATACACACTACACGATCTTGTGCTAGGCTTAGGATTGGGTCTTGTCCATCACATCATTCTCCTAATGATGTTATCCCGTTATCAATGACATCCAATGTCCATGGTCAGGAAACCGTAACCATCTATTGATCAACGAGCTAGTCATCTAGAGGCTCACTAGGGACATGGTGTTTGTCTATGTATCCACACATGTATCTGAGTTTCCTATCAATACAATTCTAGCATGGATAATAAACAATTATCATGAACAAGGAAATATAATAATAACCAATTTATTATTGCCTCTAGGGCATATTTCCAACACGCGTCACCGCCTGATCCTTATGCAGGCGAAGACTGCTTTTTTCGGGGTAGGAACGTCCTTGTGTTCCCGCTCAAAAATGGCCGTTGTGGGATCCCTTCCCGCCGAAACATTTTGGGGGAAGAGGACCCTGGCCGCCTATATAAGTAGGTAGGATCCTCATCACTGGAGGACAAGTGAGACCAGGCCCAGCCAAGTGGAGCGGATCCATAAACTCTGCCACCACACAAAGGAGCAAGAACACTTGCCTTCTGACCCTCCTGAGCTCGCCTTCAGAGCTCAGGAATCGCTGTACTAGTTCATATTCCAGCCCTCCTGAGGCCAATCCACCAAAGCAAGAAGTAGGGTTTTAGACCACAAGGTGGCCCGAACCTGGGTAAACTCTTGCATGCTTCACTCTTTGTTTGCTTGAATCTCTTCACTAGGCGAGGGCGAGACGCTAGGTAGACGTGAGTTGGAGAGATCTTCGTTCACGCCCTTGTGTTCGAACTTCTTGGGTTTTGCAGAGCCCGAAATCCGACATTTGGCGCGCCAGGTAGGGGACGTGTCGAGATCTCGCCTCCCCGACGACCTCGTCCCGCTCTCGTCGTCGACTTTGCTCCACCGTCATGGTGGACATACGCCGAGCTCGCGCCGCCCGCCGCGCCGCGAACGTCGCTCAGACGGCGCCCGCGGGCAACGGTGTGCTGCTCCGCCCCAATTCGCCGGTCGCCAACGCCGCCACCGACCCGGCCGTCCACGAGCAGTTGGACTTGCCGCTGCTGCCGTTCGTGCGGCGTGATGGCCGCACAGCAACGCCTTCACCCTCACCGGCGGTGGCGTCGTCCTCGCTGGTTTGCGGTGGGCCGGGCTATTAGCAGCCTACGCTGCTGATGGCACGGGAGCTCCTGCGCTACCGCCCAACAGATGACCTCTACGACGAGTTGCTCCACCGCATCACCGAGCTCGTCAACGCCGCTGGGGAAGCACCTGCACCAACGCACTCTTCCCGCCCCCTTCGCCTCCGGCGGGGAACGAAGGCCACGGAGTCCCGGCTCCGCCTCCACTCTACGACGCCGGCCAGGAGGTCCGCGCGAGGCTATGCGATGTGAGCCACCCCGCAGAGCCCATGCGCGCGACGAGGAGAGCTGCCAGGTGATTCCGCATCCCCGAGCAGGGGCTCGTGGGCCCCCTGGCCTGCAGCGCAAGGACCACGCACCACAGGAGGTGGTGGCGCCAGCGCCCCAAGAACCAGCACCGCAGGCACAGGGGTCGCCTGCGATCATGAGCGTGGCTGGATGTCATGCCTTAGCTCCTAAGCTACGGCGCCTCGTCTAGCCCGGCAAGTTCAAGCTGGACCTGCCTCCGCGCTATGACGGCACCACCGACCCCACGGAGTTCCTCCAACTCTACGAGCTGAGCATCGAGGCGTCCAACGGCACTGAGCAGGTCATGGAGAACTGGTTCCCCATGGCTCTCAAAGATGGCGCATGCTCCTGTCTCCTAAACCTCCCGATGGGATCCATCTCCTCCCGGGAAGAGCTTCGTGAGCATTTCGTTGCCAACTTCCAAGGCACCCGTGACCGAGCCCCGGCAGCTGTGGATCTGTGCCGCGTGAGGCAGCAGCCGGGAGAGACCCTGCAAAAGTACATCCAACACTTCAACACCATGCGCCTCCGGATCCATAGGGTCTCGGATGAGGCCATCATCTCGGCGTTCTCTGACGGCGTCCGCGACGTTAGGATGAGGGAGGAGCTCGCCATCCATGAGGACCTGTGCACAACCCTCGAGATGTTCAAGCTCACAGCAAAGTGCGCCAGGGCGGAGGATGGATGCCTCTCCCTCCAGGAGCTGCCTGAGGCGGAGGCGGACGGCAAGAAGGCCAAGTCCAAATAAGCAAAGCGCAAGGGACTTGCCGTGCTGGTTGCGGAGCCAGAAGTGAAGCGCGGCTGCGGCTACGACGACCTACCCAGAGACAACTGACCGTACTGCGTCTTCCACAACCCCCACAGCCACAACACTAACGACTGCCAGGAGCTGAGGGCGATGCACGGCGGGTGCGTCGGGCAGCACCCTGAGCACTACAACCGTGGCTACGGCCGTGGAGGAGGCCGAGGTGGAGGACGTTGGGACGGCAGGAACTCGCGCCAAGGGTGGCGCGAACAGCCTCGTGAAGACCCCTGGCAGGAGCAGCCTCGTGACACCCCCTGGCGCGACCAGCCTCGTGAGGGTCGCCCTCAGGGCAATGGAGGCCAGCTTCCGCTACCACCACCGCCAAGAAGGAATGACGACGACCGCCAAGGAGATGGAGCAGGGGGCTTCCAGGAGCCGCGTGCAGTTGCATGCATCTTGGGAGGAGACCATGCTCCAGCTTCTCATCGCATCTTCAAACAGTTCGCCTGTGAGGTGAACACGGCGCTTCCCAGGCCTGACGCCGCGCGCAACCTCAGGTGGAGCAAGCAAGTCATCGCCTTCGACCCCAAGGACCAGCTCAAGTGCACCGCGGCCCGAGGCGCTCTCCCGATGCTCTGTACCCCGACCATCAGCAGCGTCCTCGTGACCAAGACCCTCATCGACGGTGGGGCGGGACTCAACGTCCTCTCCATCCAGACCTTCGAGACACTCTAGGTCCCCTACGATCAGCTCCACCCAACCAAGCCATTCCACGGAGTCACGGATGGCTCCACACCCCCGATGGGGCAGGTCCGCTTTCCCGTCACCTTTGGTGACCGCGACAACTACCATAGCGAGCTCATCGACTTCGACGTCGCCAACATCCACCTCCCGTACAACGCCATCCTTGGGTATCCTGCCCTCGCCAAGTTCATGGCAGCGGCCCATCACGGCTACAATGTCATCAAGATGCCTGGGAGTGGCGGAGTCATCACGATCGCCTCCAACGAGAAGGAAGCGGTGCGTTCCTTGGAGCGCGCCTACCAGACTGCGGCAGTTGAATGCTCCGATGAGGATGGATCTGTCCTCGCCCTGCAGACCGCTCCCAAGAAGAAGAAGAACCTTCCTGTCAACGGATCTCATGACGCAACGGCTCCTGAAGGCTCCGCCTCGGGACTCGCATCTGCCGACGAGGCGCCCTCCACCCTCGCATAGGGAGGCGCGCCCGACGCCCATCTCGTGACGGGCTCGGGGGATCCTCTCTGGAGTGTCTCCGTACTGACCGGCGTCTCGTGGGAGGTGTTCGGGCACCACCTGCAGGCGTGTCTTGACGCGCGTTTTTGTGAGCCCAGCATGGACCGCTCAGCGTTGGGGGCCCAGGACTTCATTGACCAAGTTACCGAGGAACTTCAACACACAAGGCTCATCCACGGCGGGCGTAACCGCACAACCCCAAGCTCACCTGCCCACGGCCCGAGTGACCGCTTCCGCGTATGCATTGACATCACGGGTCTCAACCGAGCCGCCTCTCAGGAGCCCTTCTGGCCGACGGCGGTTGGCCAGAGGAGGGCCCTCCCCTGCACCTATGTCCGCACACTCTTCGGCTTCCGCAACGCAGCTGCCACGTTCCAGCATCTCGCGCAGCAGGCCTTGGGGGCTCAGGAGGCTCAGTGGCAGGCGGTCCGGACGGAGCAAGAACCGGACCCGCGCGACCACTGAGAGCCTTCGGAGCCCCTGGGCCTCAGGAGCCCGACAATCTTCAGGAGCAACCCGCATGGCACGCATCTTCAGCTACCCCAACTCTCCTTCGACAAAGTATCAGGTAACGCTTCAGGTATCCAATCGAGGGCGCCCCCGGGCTGCATCATCCTCGGACTGCTGGGGCTATTCTCCCGTAGTTGTCTCCCTTTTTGTGCATGATCAAGGCTAGTTGCTTCTTTCCATTCGCATTATCTGCATGCCTGGCGTTCTCACCGCCACTAAGGTCATGAGCCCTTGTGAGCCCACTTACGATCGCTCCATGATTAAAGACTGGCACGGCGTCTGTGCCCGGGTCCGTCCCTGCAGCGTTGCTAAACCCAAGGGTTGAGCTCTGTCTCGCAAGCCATTCTCGTGACGTCACCTCCCGTGGTCCTTGGTGCCTTGTTCTCGCATGGGCTAATCGTGGATGGGTAAGTAGGGGCCCGTGGCAGGTGCCTCGCTCACGTGGGAACCGCGCGCCAGATGTTTTTCTTTTGGATAGTTGCATGAGAAGACTGGGCACGGCATGTGTGCTCGGGTCCGTCCCTGCAGCGTCGACAAATCCAGCGACTGACCTCTATCTCGCGAGCCATTCCCGTGACGTCACCTCCTGGGGTCGCTGGTGCTGCGGTCTTCTCATGCGATACCCTCTAGAGATGCACCCGATGCAGGTCGACACAACACCTCTCTTTTCACATTTTGCAGAAGAAGACTCAGGCGCAATCCGCCTCAGGGTAGGGTCTCGTGAGTGATGCGTAAGCTCATAAGAACTTCCTCAGAGTCGTTCAGCTCGTCCTGAGGAGGGCCCATATACACCTTGGCTGTCCTACCATGCAAGCCATGTGTCAGGACGGGGCTGTACACGCCCCGGAGTCCCTCTCGATGGGAGGCTCCCTCCCACGGTCCAGTGGAAGTGCCATGCTCCGAGCTGGCAGATCCAACCGAGGAGCGGTTATGCCCATGAACCAGTGGAAGCACCAAGCTCTGTGCTGGCCACTACGACCGAGGCACGGTTTGCCCACACTCCGCGCAAGTGTGGTAGCTCTATGCTCCGCGCTAGTTATAAACAAGTGAGGGCGGCCCCCAGTGGTCGCACCAACCCGAGGGAGCTTTTCAGCTCACGATGCTCACAGCTTCTCCTTGGATGGGTGTCGCGAGGGGGGCTAGGCACAGGGGCTATGCTCAGGTCACGCCTGGCAGACGCCACCCTACCAGGTGCCCAGACACATGGCCTTCTCGCGCCCCCATCCCAGGCGAAGGCTTGTGAGCAAGGTATGGTGCTTGTTCTCCCTCATGAGAGCCGTTTGTACGTCAAAGGGGACCCTAGGCATTGCGACCCAGGGGCCTCACTAGCCACGCAACCCCTCATCCCTTGAGTCTAGTTATGACGATAACCCCGGTCACCCGAAGGGTTCAATGGCGATCGAGGTATGCGCGGGGTTGGGCCCTGCCGACGCAGAACGCAAACGGGATCGCTTGAACGTCAAGGGGGACCCCTGGGCATCGCGACCCAGAGGCTTCACTAGCCACGTAGCCCCTCATCCCTTGAGTCTAGTTATTACGATAACCCCGGTCACCCAGAGGGCTCAATGGCGATCGAGGTATGCGCGGGGTTGGGCCCTGCCAATGCAGAGCACCTAAGCAAACATGAAAGGAAACAAGCACGGAAATCATCTAGCTATTACAATAATACCAAGTTTTTCAAATCCAAACAAAGTTCTTACGCCTCCCCGAGGCACTCGCACTTATCTCTCTGGACAGGAGCAGATCAGGTATCACCAAGCGCATCATCATCGGTCTCCACCTCTTCGGCTGCGGTAGCAGTGGCCTGGAGGAACGCCTCCACCAGCTCCGTGACCTTTGCCCCCAGGGCCTCAGTAGCCATGCCCTCTATACTCGTGGTCACGGGTTCGGACAATGAGGCCAGTTCAAGAGTGGGGTCACGAAGACTTAGGTGGCTGCACACCTGCGTCAGAACCAAGGTAAGGAGCGTGCGGCTCTCGACGTCGGCTAACTGGCCAATTGCGGCCGCAACCTCGCGCAGGGACTTCACGAGCGCGACAAGAAGCCCGGTGGGGCCTTCCTCCGGAGCGGCCAGTGGCTTCTTGAACACCTTCTCCGTAGGTGGCCGGCGGCATCGTACGGGCCTCAAGATCAAAGGCGGCAAGGGCCTCGTGACTCACTGCCGCCGAGGCCACAAGGGCGTCTTCCTTGCCGCACGCAGCTTGAGTCACCTTGGCCTGCTCAACCTCAACCTTCAGCTTCTCCAGGGTCGCACGGTCGGCAAGCTGCTCCTGTTGCAGCCGGGACATCTAAGCCCTCTGCGCCTTGAGCTCCTTCCCCAACCTCTCGAGCTCCAGGGCGCGCCCAGTGCCTTCCTCGCGAAGGGCCTCCCGCTCGCTCTCTGCCTTGAGGCAACGCTTCTCGAAGGACGCAGCGTCGGCTCGCGCGGCATCACTTGCCCGCGTGGCTGCCACAGCTTCCTCATGACCCTTGGCAGCGATTGCTGAGGCCTGGTTCCAGGAGGCCCGCACAGACTCGTCCGCCAGGAGCCACCCGTGGATCATCCCCAGGCGCCCTTCCATCGCGTGGCCATCACCACCTTGAAGTTCGGCGCGAAGCCGACCCAGCGCGGCGGAGGCAGCCTCCAAGGTCTCAGGGCCAGGTTGCGCCAGCTGGCGCACGAGCACTGACAAGACCGGCTGCTCGACCAAGGGCTCGGGGGCTCCGCCCCCCCCGCTGAAGTAGCGGAGCAGGAGCCGTGGCGGCCTCGCACGCAACAAGGACACCCTCAAGCAACGCCGCCGCCGCGTGATCGGTGGCCCGGTTGGCCGAGACGCCCGGCGTCATGGCACCCTTCTCCGCGGTCGCATCAGGAGCAGAAGGGGCAGGGCACCGCGACGTGACCTTCCCCTTCGCCTTCTTCATCACGCCACCCTAGCTGCTACGTCAGGAGAAGCACGTCAGGGACACAACAACTAGGGATAGCAAGAGATTGCACACTTACTCGTCGGAGGCGAGGCGCGCCCTTCTCTTCACCAACAGGTCGGCCGCAGCCGTTGGCGCTATGGGCGCGCCGGTAGTCCGGATCTTGGCAAGGCGCGAGGCCATAGTCCTGGGCGCAGCCGTGGTCGCCAGTTTCGCTGGCACGACGCTCCTCGGCGGGGTCGCCACATTGCTTCCCCCGGATGCAGCGCATCCGGATCGACGTGGTGTGGTCGCCTGGGGCCGTCCGGCGGCACCTGCACTTGACGCCATTGCTCCAGCGGACGCCTCGGAGGAGTCCCCCTTGTCGTCCAGGGTCTCCCCTGAGCCCCCTTGTCGCTCTCGTCGTCTGCACCAGAAGACACGTCAACCGTGGGCAGAGCGTCCACGGCCGCACCAAAACCTGACACGGCCTTCAATAGCTCGACCTTGTCAGGGTGGCTGTACAACGACATGTGGGTCCCGGAGAGGTCCTCGGGAACCATCCCTAGGAGAGTGACTGAGGTGAAGTCCAGATCAGCCTCGACCAGCGCCCTTGAGTGCAGCTGGAGCCTGTCGTCGTCGCCCATCAGCTCCCACATGGGGCGCGAGTGTGCCTGCAGCGGCGCCAGACGCTGCCTCAAGAACTCCTTCACTATCTGGCCCCCTTCGAGCCTCGAGCCCAGGTCGGCTTCAATCCTCGCCAGGACAGGCCCGTCAAGGGGGTCGGTGAGCTTCGCATAGCTCCAGCCGGCGCGTTTCGCCGGACGAGCGGTAGGCAGCGCCAGCAGAGGATGAACGCATTGGGCATCCAGATAGACCCACCTCTTACGGTGAGAGTCAACTTCTTCCTGGCTGTCATTAGCCGGCAGCCCTGGCGCTGGAAGACGAAGGAGACGCAGCCCGAGCACGGACCCTCGTCGTACCGGCGCATGGAGAAGAAGTGGTGGAAGAGGGCGACAGTCGGCCTCACCCCCACGAGCGCCTCGCAGTAAAATGAGAAGAGCGACACGACAAAGATGGAGCGGGGTTGGATGTGGAGAGCATGCACCTGGTAATGTTCCAGGATAGCGTAGAAGAACTCTGGGAAGGGCGGCACAAGCCCCACGGAGATGTTGTGGAGAAAGAAGGGGTAGCAGGACTTCGGCCAGATCCGCGTCGCGGTGGATCCGGCCCAGATCCCCATCGGGCCATGCTCGTTGTGGACGTTCGACAAGAAAGGTTGGACCTCTGAATAGTCCTCCTCATTGGTGATGAAGGACCCCTCGAGCGTCACCTCAAGGGAAGAGGCAGATCCGAACGCCGGCGCGGTGCCCTTGTTCCTCTTCGCCATTGTTGAAGGTGCCGGAGGATGCATGTGATTTAGGAAGGCGGGAGGCTTAGGAGGAAGAGATCTGAGCCGGAAGGAAGGGAAGCGATAACTCCCCCGTAGCGGAGACGGCCCCTTTTTGTCAAGACGCACGGTTTCCGAGACGGTGTGGGGTGCGGGGTCGCCCACGTCCCATCCAACCATCACGCGCCAGCCTAGCCCGCAACCTTTTTGGGGCCCGCGGCGCTTCGTCCTCGGCTAAGGCTTCGGCTCGAAGCCAACTCCGCGCGCGCCTTGGGCCCGGGGGCTACTGTCTGTGTCCTGGGAACCAGGGTACCCAGGCTTGCATGTCTGCGGGCCGTGACATGCTCCTACCACGGCCTGGTACGGCCCAGCTGATCGACCAGCTGTCCAAGACCCTCGCGAGGGGGCTAGGCCTCGCGAGGAGAACAACGTCAAGATCCCCTCAGGAGCGGCCTCGGCAAGGTGCTTCGGAGGGGCGGAGAATCCAAGGCCAAGCCTGCCTCAGGAGGAGGCAGTGACGTAGGCAGTGACGTTAGCAGTGATGCACCGTGCCAGCGGGTGCCAGAGCCCGCCAGCGGTGCAGTTGCCATTTCGGTGCAAAGGAGGCAGCGCAGACGTAGGTTCCCGAGGAGCGGGATAAAGGTTTCCCCTTTGGTGCAACAAGACCGAAGACTGCAAGGACGACAGGGAGGATGTCACCACCGAGCCCACCACCGCGTCACCGCCTGATCCTTTTGCAGGCGAAGACTGCTTTTGTCGGGGTAGGAACGTCCTTGTGTTCCCGCTCAAAAATGGCCGTTGTGGGATCCCTTCCCGCCTAAACATTTCGGGGGAAGAGGACCATGGCCGCCTATATAAGTAGCTAGGATCCTCATCACTGGAGGACAAGTGAGACCAGGCCCAGCCAAGTGGAGCGGATCCATAAAATCTGCCACCACGCAAAGGAGCAAGAACACTTGCCTCCTGACCCTCCTGAGCCTGCCTCCTAAGCTCAGGAATCGCTGTACTAGTTCATATTCCAGCCCTCCTGAGGCTGATCCACCAAAGTTGGAAGTAGGGTTTTACACCACAAGGTGGCCCGAACCTGGGTAAACTCTTGCGTGCTTCACTCGTTGTTTGCTTGAATCTCTTCACTAGGCGAGGGCAAGACGCTAGGTAGACGTGAGTGGGAGAGATCTTCGTTCACGCCTATGTGTTCGAACTTCTTGGGTTTTGCGGAGCCCGAAATCTGAAAAAGTTTGAATAATATTTCTTTCAACATTAATGGGCATACCTGAGATATAATTCTTTATTCGTTGCCCGTTGACAACCTTCGGTTTAGTTCCTTCAGAATTATTTATCTTGATGGCTCTAGACCGATAAACCTCCTCGATAACATAGGGGCCTTCCCATTTAGAGAGGAGTTTGCCTGCAAAGAACCTGAAACGAGCGTTGTACAAAAGAACATATTCTCCGACTTTGAACTCACGCTTTTGGATTCTTTTATCATGCCAAAGTTTTACTTTTTATTTAAATAACTTGGCATTTTCATAAGCTTGGGTTCTACATTCATCTAATGAGCTAATATCAAATAACCTCTTTTCACCAGCAAGTTTGAAATCATAATTGAGTGCCTTGATTGCCCAAAAAGCTTTATGTTCTAACTCAAGAGGCAAATGACAAGCTTTACCATAAACCATTTTATAAGGATACATACCCATAGGATATTTATAAGCTGTTCTATTAGCCCAAAGTGCATCATCTAATTTCTTAGACCAATTCTTCCTGGACCTATTGACAGTCTTTTGCAAAATAATTTTATTTCTCTATTACTAAGCTCAACTTGACCACTAGACTGAGCATGATAGGGTGATGCAATTCTATGGTTAACATCATATTTAGCAAGCATTTTGCAGAAAGCACCATGAATGAAGTGTGAACCACACCACCAGTCATTAAATATCTGGGAACTCCAAATCTGGGGAAAATAACTTCCTTAAGCATTTTAATAGAGGTGTTGTGATCAGCACTACTGGTTGGAATAACTTCTACCCATTTTGTAACATAATCAACAACAACCAAAATATGTGTATACCCATTGGAGGAAGGAAAAGGCCTCATGTAATCAAATCCCCAAACATCAAATGGTCCAACTACAAGTGAATAATTCATAGGCATTTCTTGACGCTTACTAATATTACATATCCTTTGACATTCATAAGAGGATGAGACGAACTTACGAGCATCTTTGAAGAGAGTAGGCTCATACTTCCATTTTGCATCATGCTTTTATGTTGATATTTATTGCATTATGAGCTGTTATTACACGTTATGTCACAATACTTATGCCTTTTCTCTCTTATTTTACAAGGTTTACATGAAGAGGGAGAATGCCGGCAGCTGGAATTCTGGGCTGGAAAAGGAGCGAACATTGCAAACCTATTCTGCACAACTCAAAAATCTCCAAAACTCCACGAAACACCGTTTCAGAAAATATAAATAATATCTGGCGAAAGAGATTCACCAGGGGGGCCACCACCTATACACGAGGGTGGGGGGCGCCCCCCCTCTGGGCGCGCCCCTGCCTCGTGGGCCACCCGGTGACCCCTCGATGGCCATCTTCTCCTATATGACGTGTTTTGACCTGGAAAAAAAAATCAGAAGGAGGCTTTCGGGACCAGACACCGCCGTCTCAAGGCGGAACCTTGGCGGAACCAATCTAGGGCTCCGGCAGAGCTGTTCTACCAGGGATACTTCCCTCCGGGGGGGGGGGGA
>LR738712.1:121922677-122007157 GCA_902687465.1 Secale cereale | reverse complement strand
GGGGGGGGGGGAATCATCACCGCCGTCATCACCAACAACTCTCCCATCTTGGGGAGGGTTATCTTCATCAACATCTTCACCAGCACCATCTCCTCTCAAACCCTAGTTCATCTCTTGTATCCAATCTTTGTACCAAAACCTCAGATTGGTACCTGTGGGTTGCTAGTAGTGTTGATTACTCCTTTTAGTTGATGCTAGTTGGTTTATTTGGTGGAAGATCATGTGTTCAGATCCATTTTGCATGTTAATACCCCTCTGATCATGAACAATATTATGTCTTGTGAGTAGTTACTTTTGTTCCTGAGGACATGGGAGAAGTCTTGCTATAAGTAGTCATGTGAATTTGGTATTCGTTCGATATTTTGATGAGATGTATGTTGTCTCTCCTCTAGTGGTGTCATGTGAACGTCGACTACATGACAGTTCACCACTGTTTGGGCCTAGAGGAAGGCATTGGGAAGTAATAAGTAGATGATGGGTTGCTAGAGTGACAGAAGCTTAAACCCTAGTTTATGCGTTGCTTCGTAAGGGGCTGATTTGGATCCATATGTTTCATGCTATGGTTAGGTTTACCTTAATACTTCTGTTGTAGTTGCGGATGCTTGCAATAGAGGTTAATCATAAGTGGGATGCTTGTCCAAGTAAGGGCAACACCCAAGCACTGGTCCACCCACATACCAAATTATCAAAGTATCGAACGTGAATCAGATGAACGTGATGAAAACTAGCTTGACGATAATTCCCATGTGTCCTCGGGAGCATTTTCCTTCATATAAGAGTTTGTCCAGGCTTGTCCTTTGCTACAAAAAGGATTGGGCTATCTTGCTTCACCTTATTTACTTTTACTATTTGTCAATTGCTACCAATTACCTTATCACAAAACTATATGTTACCGATAATTTCAGTGCTTGCAGAAAATACCTTACTGAAACTGTCTATCATTTCCTTCTGCTCCTCGTTGGGTTCGACACTCTTACTTATCGAAAGGACTACGATAGATCCCCTACACTTGTGGGTCATCAAGACTCTTTTCTGGTGCCATTGGCGGGGAGTGAAGCGCCTTTGGTAAGTGGAATTTGATAAGGAAAATTTTATATAGTGTGCTGAAATTTACTGTTACTTGTTACTATGGCTCATAATCCTTTGAGGGGCTTGTTCGGGGTATCTTCACCCCGACTAGAAGAGCAAAGAGTTGCTCCTCAACCTGCAGAACCTACTGAAAATGTTTGCTTTAAAATTCCTTCGGGTATGATAGAGAAACTGCTAGATAATCCCTTTACAGGAGACGGAACACTGCATCCCGATTTACACCTAATCTATGTGGATGAAGTTTGTGGATTATTTAAGCTTGCAGGTATGCCCGATGATGTTATCAAGAAGAAGGTCTTCCCTTTATCTTTGAAGGGAGTTGCATTGACATGGTTTATGCTATGCGATGATATTGGTTCATGGAACTATAATCGACTGAAGTTGGAATTTCATCAGAAGTTCTACCCTATGCATCAGGTTCATCGTGATCGTAATTATATATATAATTTTTGGCCTCGCGAAGGAGAAAGCATCGCTCAAGCTTGGGGGAGGCTTAAGTCAATGTTATATTCATGCCCCAATCATGATCTCTTAAGAAAAATGATCATTCAAAAATTTTATGCTCAGCTTTCTCTCAATAATCGCACCATGCTCAATAATTCTTGTGCTGGTTCTTTTATGATGAAGACTATTGAATTCGAATGGGATTTATTGGAAAGAATTAAACGCAACTTTGAAGATTGGGATCTCGATGAAGGTAAGGAGTCAGGTATGACCCCTAAGTTTGATTGTGTTAAAGCTTTTATGGATACCGATGTTTTCTGTGAGTTTAGCACTAAATATGGACTTGACACTGAGATAGTAGCTTCTTTCTGTGAATCATTTGCTACTCATGTTGATCTTCCCAAAGAGAAGTGGTTTAAATACCATCCTCCCATTGAAGTAAAAGCAATGTTGAGGATATCACTTATCGTTATCATCTCGGTCAGCTGGGGATTAGAGATTAATCGGAAATCGGCCGATTAATCAATTTTATCGGTCGACTATTAATCGGCCATTTTTTTCAAATCCCAGGTTCCCAACACTAAAATATGCTATATTCCACACCAAAACAATATTGGACAGAAGTGTTACCTTGAATCCTAGCCTTTGAATCATGATATAATGACAAACAAAATAGAAAAACATTACATATTTCTTAACAAGGTCCACAAAGCACAAATAAACATAGTTCTTGCAAACATAGTGCTACGAATAGGCCCAATTTATCGATAGATTCCCGATAAATCGCTTGTCATAGCGATAAATCAGCACAAACGATAAATGATGAAGATAAGGCATAATCTTATCGGTCATCCCAAGAGTAGCGATAAATCGCTGAATCGGAAGATTTCTTGAACAGTGAGTAAAAGTAGTTGAACCTATTAAAGTTGAAGAAAAGACTATCACTTATAATGTTGATCCTATTATTTCTACTACTTATATTGAGAAACCACCTTTCCCAGTTAGAATAAAGGATCATGCTAAAGCTTCAACCGTGGTTCTTAAAAGTAATACTAGAACACCTACACCCTATGAGCAAATTAAAGTTGAACCTAGTGTTGCTATGGTTAAAGATCTGTTGGTTGAAAATTTAGATGGACATGTTATTTACCTCCAAGAGGAAGCTGCTAGAATAGCCAAACCAGATAATACGAATAAACATAGACCTGTTGTAGGCTTGCTTGTTATTTCTGTTAAAATAGGAGATCATTGCTATCATGGTTTATGTGACGTAGGTGCTAGTGCAAGTATAATCCCTCATTCCTTATATAAATAAATTATGCATGATATTGCACCTGTTGAGTTAGAAGGTATTGATGTTACTATTAAGCTTGCCAATAGAGACACTATTTCACCAGTTGGGATTGTTAGAGATGTGGAAGTCTTGTGTGGGAAGGTTAAATACCCTGCTTATTTTCTTATTCTTAGTTCCCCACAAGATGATTTTTGTCCCATTATATTTGGTAGACCCTTCTTGAATACTGTCAATGCTAAGATAGACTGTGTAAAAGATATTGTTACTGTTGGTTTAGGGGATACATCTCATGATTTTAACTTTGCTAAATTTCGTAGACAATCCCATGATAAGGAATTACCTAGTAAGGATGAAATTATTGGTCTTGCTTCTATTGATGTGCCTCCTAACGATCCTTTAGAACAATATCTGCTAGACCATGAAAATGATATGTATATGAATGAGAGAAGGGAAATAGATGAAATAATCTTTAAGCAGGGACCCGTATTGAAAAACAACTTGCCTGTTGAAATCCTAGGCGATCCTCCTACACCCAAGGGTGATCATGTGTTTGAACTTAAACCATTACTTGATAATTTTAAGTATGTTTATCTTGATGAAAAGAAGATATATCATGTTATTGTCAGTGCTAACCTTTCAGAGCAGGAAGAAGAAAAAATATTGAAAACTCAGAAGAAGCACCGTGCTGCTATTGGATATACTCTAGATGATCTTAAGGGCATTAGTCCCACTCTATGCCAACACAAGATAAAATTGGAAGAGGACGCTAAACCGGTTATTAATCATCAACGACGGTTAAATTCTAAAATGAAAGAAGTGGTAAGGAAACAAATACTAAAGCTTTCAGAGGCAGGTATAATCTATCCAGTTGCTGATAGCCAGTGGGTAAGTCATGTCCATTGTGTCCCTAAGAAGGGAGGTATGAATGTTGTTCCAAATGATGAAGATGAATTGATCCCGCAAAGAATTGTTACAGGTTATAGGATGGTAATTGATTTCTGCAAATTAAATAAAGCTACTAAGAAAGATCATTACCCTTTGCCTTTTATTGATCAAATGCTAGAAAGGTTATCCAAACACACTCATTTTTGCTTTCTAGATGGCCATTCTGGTTTCTCTCAAATACCTGTGTCAAAAGGGGATCAAGAAAATACCATTTTTACTTGTCCTTTCGGTACCTTTGCTTATAGACGTATGCCTTTTGGTTTATGTAATGCACCTGCTACCTTTCAAAAATGCATGATGGATATATTCTCTGATGTTTTTGAAAAGATTGTTGAGGTTTTCATGGATGATTTCTCCATTTACAGAACTTCTTTTGATGATTGCTCGAGCAACCTTGATCGAGTTTTGGAGAGATGTGAAGACACTAATCTTGTCTTGAATTGGGAAAAGTGCCATTTATGGTTAATGAAGGCATTGTCTTGGGACATAAAATTTCTGAAAGAGGTATTGAAGTTGACAAAGCTAAATTTGATGCTATCAAAAAGATGCCGTGTCCCAAGGACATGAAAGGTATACGGAGTTTCCTTTGTCATGCCGGGTTTTATGGGAGGTTCATTAAGGACTTCTGCAAAATCTCCAGGCCTCTGACTAATCTCTTACAAAAAATGTTCCTTTTGTCTTTGATGATGATTGCTTAGAAGCATTTGAAATACTTAAGAAAGCATTGATCTCTGCACCTATTGTCCAGCCTCCTGACTGGAATTTACCCTTTGAGATTATCTACGATGCTAGTGATTATGTTGTAGGTGTTGTTCTAGGACAAAGAGTTGATAAGAAATTGAATGTTATCCAATATGCTAGTAAAACTCTAGACAGTGCCCAAAGAAATTATGCTACTATTGAGAAGGAGTTTTTAGCAGTTGTATTTGCTTGTGATAAGTTGAGACCTTATATTGTTGATTCTAAAGTAACCATTCACACTGATCATGCTGCTATCAAATACATTATGGAAAAGAAAGATGCTAAACCTAGACTTACCAGATGGGTTCTCTTGCTGCAAGAATTTGATTTGCATATTATTGATAGGAAGGGAGCTGAGAACCCCGTTGCAGACAACTTGTCTAGGCTAGAGAATATTCTTGATGACCCACAACCTATTGATGATAGCTTTCCTGATGAACAATTAGCTGTCATAAATACTTCTCGTACTGCTCCATGGTATGCTGATTATGCTAATTACATTGTTTCTAAGTTTATACCACCTAGTTCACATACCAGCAAAAGAAAAAGTTCTTCTATGATTTAAGACATTACTTCTGGGATGATCCACACCTTTATAAACAAGGAGTAGATGGTATTATTAGACGTCGTGTACCTGAGCATGAATAGGAACATACCTACGCAAGTGCCACTCCGAAGCTTATGGAGGACACCATGCTGGAGATAGAACTGCACATAAGGTATTGCAATCTGGTTTTTATTGGCCTACTCTCTTCAAGGATGCTCGTAAGTTTGTCTTATCTTGAGATGAATGTCAACGAATTGGTAATATTAGTAGACGTCAAGAAATGCCTATGAATTATTCAATTGTTATTGAACCATTTGATGTTTGGGGCTTTGATTATATGTGACCGTTCCCTTCCTCCAATGGGTATACACATATTTTAGTTGATGTTGATTATGTTACTAAGTGGGTAGAAGCTATTCCAACTAGTAGTGTTGATCACAACACCTCTATTAAGATGCATAAAGAAGTTATTTTCCCAAGGTTTGGAGTCCCTAGATACTTAATGACCGATGGGGGTTCACACTTTATTCATGCTTCTTTCCGCAAAATGCTTGCTAAGTATGATGTTAACCATAGAATTGCATCCCCTTATCACCCACAGACTAATGGTCAAGTAGAACTAAGTAACAGAGAGCTGAAACTAATTTTGTAAAAGACAGTTAATAGGTCTAGAAAGAATTGGTCCAAGAAACTTGATGATGCATTATGGGCCTATAGAACTGCATACAAAAATCCTATGGGTATGTCTCCATATAAGATGGTTTATGGAAAAGCTTGTCACTTACCTCTTGAGCTAGAACATAAGGAATATTGGGCTATTAAAGAGCTCAATTATGATTTCAAACTTGCTGGTGAGAAAAGGTTATTTGACATTAGCTCTCTTGATGAATGGAGAACCCAGGCCTATGAGAATGCCAAGTTGTTTAAAGAAAAGGTTAAAAGATGGCATGACAAAAGGATACAAAAGCATGAGTTTAACGTAGGTGACTATGTCTTGTTATACAACTCTCATTTCAGATTTTTTGTAGCAAAACTTCTCTCAAAATGGGAAGGTCCATAAGTTATCGAGGAGGTCTATCATTCTGGTGCCATAAAAATCAACAACTTCGAAGGCACAAATCCGAAGGTGGTGAACGGTCCAAGAATCAAATATTATATCTCAGGTAATCCTATAAATGTTGAAACCAATGTTATTGAAACCGTAACCCCAGAGGAATACATAAGAGACACTTTCCAGGACGATTTGGACCCCGAAAAGGAAGAGGTATGTGGTACGGTATGTAAACCGACTCCAAAACAGTTCTAAAGGCAATTTTCACCGTTTTGGAATATTTAGAAAAATAGAAAAATAAGAGGCAGTCCAGAAGAGACACGAGCCGTCCACGAGGGTGGAGGGCGCACCCCTTCCCCTGGGCGCGCCCCCTGCCTCGTGGGCACCTCGTGTGCCTTCCGGACTCCGATTTCTTGTATGTTACTCCTTTTGGTCGGTAAAAATTCATTATATATTCCCCCGAAGGTTGTGACCACTGTATCATGCAAAATCCTCTGTTTTCATTTCGAGCTGTTGTTTCTGACAGATCTAGATCATCATGGCGTCTCCCAGCACCCCCAAGGACAACCTACCTCGCGGAGATGCTGCATCACCCCCAAACCATGGAGTTGCATGAAGGGGTGCTGCACATTCGCGATGTTGAGGGGCCAAGGAGGACCAGAAGCATGGAGACGAGACTCGAAGCAACGGAGCAGCAAGTTTTCAAGTGCCAAGGTATGGTGGAACAAGGACTCAACGCCAACCACATGATGATCACGGAGCTCGCCAACAACCACAAGCTGGATGCAAGGATCTTTGGGGAATCCATCTCCAATCTCCAAGAGGAAATCGAACACCTCCAGGCCCAGATCTGTGACCTACAAAACCAAAACTTTGAGTATGAATATAGATTCAAGAAGATGAGTTTGGCTGCAGATTTGAGTATCCCGGAGACTCGATCATCCTTCTACGATGGTGAGCCCATGCCTTGGAAGATGGACGACAAGCGTACATCATCAACAACTCCATCATCACCACCTTTGAAGAAGGGGACATAATCATATGGGTATGGGCACTCCCCTTGGCAACTGCTAAGCTTGGGGGACCTGCGCTGGTATCGTATCACCATCACACTCCTATCTTTACCATTTTTCTTAGTTCGATCCTTTTGGTAGTATCTTGATCAAGTAGAATAAAGTTAGCATGATCTAGTTGTGAGCTTTTGCTTTATGATCTCTACCTTTGTAATCGAGTCCGTGAGCTATATAATAAAGATTAGGTTGAGTCAAGGGCTTGATTTCCTAACTTTGATCATGATAGAATAAAAGAAAATATAAAAAGTATCAAAGGGATCATAGTGATCTCGTGGGAAGTAATGACTTCACATATAAAGAGTATGATGAATAAAAGTTGTAGTTGACAAACATAGTCTTGGTCATCGTTGTAATTAATAGGAAGTAATAAAGAAAGAGAGGTTTCACATACAATTATACTATCTTGGATATCTTTTATGATTGCGAGCACTCATTAAAATATGACATGCTAAAGAGTTGATGTTGGACAAGGAAGACAACATAATGGGTTATGTTTTCTTATATTCGAAATAAAGTATATTGTCATGGATCATCCAACATGTTGAGCTTGCCTTTCCCCCTCATGCTAGCCAAAACTCCTTGCACCAAGTAGAGATACTACTTGTGCTTCCATACATCCTTAAACCAAGTTTTTCCATGAGAGTCCACCATACCTACCTTTGGATTGAGTAAGATCCTTCAAGTAAGTTGTCATGATTACAAACTCTCTAAGATATGTATGATTTATTAGGGTGGAGGAAATAAGATTTATACGATCTTGTGATATGGAAGTAATAAAAGTGACGGACTGCATAATAAAGGTCCTTATCACAAGTGGCAATATAAAGTGACGTTCTTTTGCGCTAAGACTTTGTGCATCCAACCAAAAAGCACATGACAACCTCTGCTTCCCTCTGCGAAGGGCCGATATATTATTCTTGCCTTATAAGAGTCAAGGTGATAATCACCTTTCCTTTTTACATTTTATCCTTTGGCAAGCACATTGTGTTGGAAAGATCCCGACATAAATACCCCCTTGGATGTAAGTTATCATGGTATATTACTGTTGACATTACCCTTGAGGTAAAAGGTTGCGAGGCAATACCATAAGCCCCTATATTTTTCTGTGTCCGATTAAAACTCCATACCCATAAGTATTGCGTGAGTGTGAGCAATTGTGAAAGACTATATGATAGTTGAGTATGTGGGCTTGTTGAAAAGCTCTTATGTTGACTCTTTCTGATGTTACGATAAATTGCCATTGCTTATATGACTGAGATCATAGTTTGTTGGTTTTCAATGAAGTTTCTTATTCATACTTGTCATTATGAATGAATTATTACTTTAGCATAAGAATCATATGACAATATATGTGTGTTACTGTTATAAGAATTATCATGATGCCCCCATGTCCGTATTTTGTTTTTATCGACACCCCTATCTCTAAACATGTGGACATATTTTTCGATATCGACTTTCGCTTGAGGACAAGCAAGGTCTAAGCTTGGGGGAGTTGTTACGTCCATTTTGCATCAAGCTTTTATGTTGATATTTTATTGCACCATGAGCTGTTATTACACGTTATGTCACAATACTTATGCCTTTTCTCTCTTATTTTACAAGGTTTACATGAAGAGGGAGAATGCCGGCAACTGGAATTCTGGGCTGGAAAAGGAGCAAGCATTGGAAACCTATTCTGCACAACTCAAAAAGCTCTGAAACTCCACGAAACACCGTTTCAGAAAATATAAAAAATATCTGGCGAAAGAGATTCACCAGGGGGGCCACCACCTGTCCACGAGGGTGGGGGCGCCCCCCCCCTCTGGGCGCGCCCCCTGCCTCGTGGGCCACCCGGTGACCCCCCCCGATGCCCATCTTCTCCTATATGAGGTGTTTTGACCTAAAAAAAATCAGAAGGAGGCTTTCAGGACCAGACGCCACCGTCTCGAGGCGGAACCTTGGCGGAACCAATCTAGGGCTCCGGCAGAACTGTTCTGCCGGGGATACTTCCCTCCGAGAGGGGGAAATCATCATCCCCATCATCACCAACAACTCTCCCATCTTGGGGAGGGTTATCTTCATCAACATCTTCACCAACACCATTTCCTCTCAAACCCTAGTTCATCTCTTGTATCCAATCTTTGTACCAAAACCTCAGATTGGTACCTGTGGGTTGCTAGTAGTGTTGATTACTCCTTTTAGTTGATGCTAGTTGGTTTATTTGGTGTAAGATCATATGTTCAGATCCATTATGCATATTAATACCCCTCTGATCATGAACAATATTATGTCTTGTGAGTAGTTACTTTTGTTCCTGAGGATATGGGAGAAGTCTTGCTATATGTAGTCATGTGAATTTGGTATTCGTTTGACATTTTGATGAGATGTATGTTGTCTCTCGTCTAGTGGTGTCATGTGAATGTCGACTACATGACACTTCACCATTGTTCGGGCCTAGAGGATGGCATTGGGAAGTAATAAGTAGATGATGGGTTGCTAGAGTGACAGAAGCTTAAATCCTAGTTTATGCATTGCTTCGTAAGTGGCTGATTTGGATCCATATGTTTCATGCTATGGTTAGGTTTACCTTAGTACTTATTTTGTAGTTGCGGATGCTTGCAATAGAGGTTAATCATAAGTGGGATGCTTGTCCAAGTAAGGGAAGCACCCAAGCACCGGTCCACCCACATACCAAATTATCAAAGTACCGAACGCGAATCAGATGAACGTGATTAAAACTAGCTTGACGATAATTCCCATGTGTCCTCGGGAGTGTTTTCCTTCATATAAGAGTTTGTCCAGGCTTATCCTTTGCTACGAAAAGGATTGGGCCATCTTGCTGCACCTTATTTACTTTTACTATTTGTCACTTGCTACCAATTAACTTATCACAAAACTATCTGTTACCGATAATTTTAGTTCTTGCAGAAAATACCTTACTGAAAACTGGCTATCATTTCGTTCTGCTCCTCCTTGGGTTCGACACTCTTTCTTATCGAAAGGACTACGATACATCCCCTACACTTGTGTGTCATCATAGGCCAATAAAATCCAGACTGCAATACCTTGTGAGCAGTTCAATCTCCAGCATGATGTCCTCCATATGCTTCGGAGTGACATTTCCTAAGGATTTATCCCTGTTCATGCTCAGGTACACAACATCTAATAATACCATCTAATCCTTCATTATAATGATGTGGGTCATCCCAAAAGTAATGTCTTAAATCATGAAAGAACTTTTTCTTTTGTTGATAAGTGAAACTAGGTGGTAAATATTTAGCAACAATGTAATTAGCATAATCAGCATACCAAGGAGTACTATTAGTAACATTTATTGCAGCTAACTGCTCGTCAGGAAAACTATCATCAATAGGTAGTGAGTCATCAAGCACATTTTTAAGTCTAGACAACTTATCAGCTATGGGATTCTCAGCTCCTTTTCTGTCAGCGATATGCAAGTCAAATTCTTGTAGCAATAGAACCCATAGAATAAGTCTAGGTTTAGCATCTTTCTTTTCCATAAGATTTTTAATAGCAGCATGGTCAGTGTGAATAGTTCCTTTTGAATCAACAATGTATGAGATAAACTTGTCACAAGCAAGCACAACTGCTAAGAATACTTTTTCAATTGTAGCATAATTCTTTTGATCACTGTCTAGATTTTTACTAGCATAATGAATAACATTCAGTTTCTTATCAACTCTTTATCCTAGCTAGTACAACACCAATAGCATAATCACTAGGATCACACATAATTTCGAAAGGTAAGTTCCAATCATGTGGTTGAACTATGGGTGCAGAAATTAAAGCTTTCTGAAGTGTTTCAAAGGCCTCAAAGCAATCATCATAGAAAACAAAAGGAACATCCTTTTGTAAAAGGTCAGTGAGAGGTCTAGAAATTTTAGAAAACTGTGGGGACCCCGACTTAGAAGTCGAGATCACCGAATGCACGTGTACAATGATCCCAGAGATCAATGCTCACTGAACACACAGAAGCTGAAATAACAAGAGTCTTACATCCATACAAATAGTCTTACACGAATTAAGGCCATTATGGCCAAGTCTTACATAGATAGAGCCTCACGGGCTGAATAGCAAACACTCAAATAGCGGAAGTCTTTGATAAAACGGGTAGAACCCATGCCATCTGCCTTAACCCTACAGGCATTCTGACTGGGATAGCGTCCTAGTTCGCATGGTCGTCTCCGAAGAACTCTTCCTCATAATCCTGCTCTTCCATGCCTGGCCAATTAAATAACCAGTGGCAAGCCAATGAGTACTTTGAATGTACTCGCAAGCAACCCATGATGTGGTTCAAGTAACAATGCAATTAAATAATAATGAGCA
The DNA here is from genome assembly GCA_902687465.1 of Secale cereale. NCBI lineage: Eukaryota > Viridiplantae > Streptophyta > Magnoliopsida > Poales > Poaceae > Secale > Secale cereale. The sequence goes on along the minus strand of LR738712.1, from coordinate 121,995,647 downwards.
TTCTAGCAGGAGGCTAGAACAAAATGTTGTCATCAAGCTTATGCATCAATAACCTCGCGTAACCTCGAGGACAGGTTACCGACATCAACATGAATTTAATTCATCTCAACTGAGTCAAGTCACCAGCTTGACTCATCACACACAATGCATCACCAAAGAAGTAAAATTCTGGACATAGTTTAAGTAGCACCACCCAACTGTCCATGACCGTGGACACGGCTATTCGAATAGTTTTACACTCTGCAGAGGTTGCGCACTTTACCCACAAGATCCGGGGAACTTCCGTGTCATCCACGACCCACGGTACCTCAAGTACCCGGGGTAAGCACCCGGTCATTACCTTTCCTTAGACGACACTAACATAGAGTCCACTCGTTGGCACACGGCCCTCGGGTACAAACAATAGATCACGGGACTTGCCCAAATTTCAATGTTCACGCGTACCCGAAGGGACCAACGGTGTGTCCGGTGCCCTGTGAAAACAGTCATGGCCGCCTATCCAAGCACGACCCCGTCCCGGGAAAGACCTCATGTCTTCCCGTCACTAGTAATGCGGGCACTATGCTAGTATCGACCTAAGTAATCAATAAAGCCCCGTCCCATAAGGGGTAGTGTGGTTGCACATGTTTGGTTGGGACGGTAGTCACACATAAATCTAATCCATCATTCCACCATGCACATGATATTACTGGCACATCACTTCTTCCTCAAGTGATGACCTAACACTTCATCACCCTCGGGCATTAGGGGCACCCGATGGGTTCATGCAAAGTTTTCAACTACGGGGGTTCATATCACACATGCATCATATGAGCATCAAGACTAACTATTGCAGGTCATCTAGCACATAGCAAGATCAATCAATAAAGCATGCATCATGTGGTGGTTCATCTAGGTTACCATCGTAACCCTAATCATCATGTATCGGAAACCAACGGGTTCCGAGGAACAAGTGTATCATGGTCAAAGGGCTGCTTGCCTGGATTGGCTTGGTCTTCAAAGTCTTCTAGTCCTTCTCCTTCTTCTTCCACAGCAACTTCGTCAAATACGGGATCTATACGTCGCATAATAATAACGGAAAAATAAGAATACAAATAGAACAGAAAAACCAAAGTGCTCAGAAAAATGTCAACTTATTTTTGTAAAATACTAGAGAGTTTTCTAAGATGGGGAAAAAATCTTAGTTGGAGTTTTGGAGTTACAGAATAGGACATATTGATTTTTGAACAGGAGTTATACTGCTCAAATTTGAATTTAAATTTGAACAGTACAGAAAAGTTTCATGGATTTGAATGAAAGTAGTGCCATTAAATAGGTTGGAATATTACAAGATTTTAGGAGTTGGAAATAATTAATTTGGATCAATATTCTTTTCTGCATAAATGTTTGAAACACTAACAGAAAAGAAAAAGAAAAAGGGTTCCTGTGCACTGGGCCAGAAGTGGCCACAGTGCACGGCCCAAACGGCTCGGCCTGGCCGCACGGAGCCAGCGCGCGCGCACGTCAGGTTTCAAACCTGACGGGCGGGGCCCGTGGGTCAGTGGCTCAGAGGAGGGGAGAGAGGTGGGGGAATGACAGGCGGGGCCCGCCTGTCATCTCTAACCCCGCGGTCACGGCGGCGGCGAGCTCACCGGCGTCGACTCCGGCCACGGCGATGGCAACAGAGGCCAGGGACTGGTTCAGCGTCGTGTTGCGGTTGCAACGGTGGTGGTGCGGCTCGGCGGGGAGCCCTGGTTCGCCGGCGACGAGGTGCGACTGCGGAGGCTCGTCGGAGGTCGGTTGCAGCGGCCGTTTCCGACTGCGGACAGAGGGGGAAAGAGTCAGGGGTGTTCTGCGGTTCCAAAACGGGCGAAAGGAGGGGCCGGGGAGGCCTGTACCTCGAGATCGCCGGCGGCCCGACACGGCGGAGCTCCGGTCGATCCCGAGCACTTGGGCGCTCCGGGGCTGAACTGAGGGTGCAGGAGGGACTAGGGGAGAGTGGTGAGGCGGGTGGTGGTGTTGGAAAGGCTCGGGGAGGCCTATTTATAGGGCCCCGACGAGGACCCGTGGTCCAGTGCGCCGGCGAGCTCCGGCTCGTCGCTACAGCGCACGGGAGGCTGCGGGAGTGAGTCAGGGGTGTTGCTGGACGAGTCCTACGCCCAGCTGAGGCAAGAGGAGGAGCGGGGGAGCAACAGGGAGGCGTGCGCGTGTGGAGCAGAAGATTGGCCGAAGCGGGCGGCCGGTGCGCGTGCGGCGATGCTCACTGGAGGGCGCACGAGGAGGGGGGACAGCGCCGGTGACGTTGCGGACGTCGAGGCGCCTCGACTGGCGCGAGGGGGAGGCTCGAGGTGGTCGGGGACCAACGATTGGCCCGAGCCAGCGTGTGAGCCGCACTGTTCACGCGCTCTGGAGCGCGCGTATGGCTGGCATCAGCATGCTCTCGCCGGCTTGGTCCACTCCAGCGTGCCCAACAGTGTCTGGAGAGTAGAGGGAGGACTAAAGAAATGCCCTGAGGCTTTGGATGCTCTGTGGTGGAGAGAGAGAGGGAGGTGCTGGTAAAAATGGTGAAAGAAGGGTGCACAGCAAGGTAAAGTTGGGGTTTCACCCCCCAATCATGGAGATGAGGTGCTGGGGGAGTTACTGGGGTTTGCCAGTAACCCCATGAGTCTGTGGTAAAGAACTGAGGCCATGGAGAAAAGTGAAAGTGGTAAAAGTAGAGGTTTTAAGATTTCTGCAGAAGGTGTTTGATCATGGTTTGATCAAGTAAATGAGGTCCAATAGACATGGCACTTTACAGGTTTGAAAGACATGAGAAAATAGGGTGCTTCACCAAGTTTGGCCTCATTTGGAGAAACTAGCCAATGTAACTTTGGTGAACCCTAGAAATCAACAGAAACAGTTTCATCTTGATTGAGTCAAGCTAATCATCTCCCCTTGATTCACCACTTAGTGTAGCATCCTCATTTGGGGTATTGATCATGCTCACAAAGTTTGAGGCTCCAGATAAAAAGTTGGTAATGTAAAGTTGTTCAAATTTGCATTTGAACAGAAAGGGTTTTGAGGTGATCTGATCAAGTTGCTCTACTCCAAATCTTGTGCCATTTGGTCTAGGTGCCTTATTAGGCTATCCTAGCATGTGCACCAAGTTTGAGAGCATTTGGACAAGTTTGGCAATGTAAAGTTGCTCAAACTTCAATTATGGACAGAATGGTTATGAAGGGGTTTGAGGAGGTTTCCTTGATCTCCAATGCATGAGGCTTTGCAAGATCATCAAATATGCCATATATGACATGATAGAATTTCCCTGGAATTTTTGGAGAAAATTTCCTTTGTAAATATTTCAAAAGCTTGAAATATCCAGAAAGGGTTTTAGAGGGTTTAGCCCATTATTTTGAACATGACCAAGTGTTGAAACTCTTATATATGGACAATATATGTCCTATGAGTCTCTCTGAATTTTGGCAAATATTTTTGAAACAGTTAAATAATTTTCCCCTATTAAAGACCATTTCTGGCCTTAAGAAAAGCCTTTTAAATAAAATAGGAAAATAACTTTTAAAATTATACCTTTGTGGTTTATGGGAGTCCTATGACTACTAGGTCTCAAATAAACCTTTTGAAAAAGTTTTCACACCCTTAATCAAGTACTTGCAGTGCAAATCTCAATTTAGGGGTTTTTGGAAAACTAAATTTATAAAATACTTTTTGGCCAAATTAATTTTGTAAGAAAATACTATACTGCTATATAACACTTGGCATGATCATTGGGCAGGAGTTTTGGGATAAGGAGATGAAATCTATATGAGGTCATAGTTGACTTTAATGAGCACAAGAAAAAGCAAATGAAGAAAAACTCAATTCCAAATAAAGGCCAAATGATGCTAAAAAAAATTTCTTGCTGGTCCAATTTTTCATGCTTCAAAGTTACAAATAACATGATACAAAATGCAGGGTGTGACAGACCTACCCCCCTTACAAGAATCTCGTCCCCGAGATTCCTAAACTAGGGCTTAAAAGAGGTCGGGAAACTCGGATCTAAGATAGTCTTCTCGTTCCCAGGTTGCTTCTGCTTCGGTGTGGTTGCTCCACTGGACCTTGAAGTACTTGATTGTACGGCTCCGCGTACGTCGTTCTGCTTCGTCCAGAATACGAATGGGCTTCTCGCGGTAGGTCAAATCAGGCTGCAGATCAATGGCTTGGTGATCCACATCCTTGTAGAGACTGGGCTTGTCTGGAACTTGGAGACATTTCCGGAGTTGTGACACATGGAACACATTGTGCACATCGGATAGCTCAGGTGGTAGTTCCAACTGATAAGCCACTTCTCCTCGTCGTGCAGTGATCTCAAAGGGTCCAATGAACCTTGGTGCGAGCTTCCCCTTGACATGGAAACGCTTGGTTCCCTTCAGAGGAGTCACCCGCAGGTACACATGGTCCCCAACATGGAAACTCATGTCTCGGCGTCGAGTGTCAGCATAACTCTTTTGCCTTGACTTGGCTGCCTTTAATCGCTCTCTGACTAGTTGGACTTGCTCTTCTGCTGCGCGGAGAACATCTGGTCCAAAGACTAGTCCTTCTCCAGTCTCTGACCAGTTGAGGGGTGTGCGACATCTGCGTCCGTACAATGCCTCAAATGGTGCCATCTGAAGGCTTGACTGGTAACTGTTGTTATAGGAGAACTCGGCAAAAGGGAGACAGTCTTCCCACTTGGCTCCATATGCCAGGACACAGGCTCGGAGCATGTCTTCGAGAATCTGATTGACTCGCTCAGTTTGTCCTCCGGTCTGTGGGTGGAAAGCTGTGCTGAAAGACAACTTGGTTCCCAAGGCTTCTTGGAACTTCTTCCAGAACCTTGAGGTGAACTGGGTTCCTCGATCTGACACAATCTCCTTGGGAACACCGTGAAGACTTACGATTCGGTCGATGTAGAGAGCTGCCAGCCGGTTGCCATCATAAGTGGTCTTGACAGGAATGAAATGAGCTACTTTGGTCAAATGATCGACTATGACCCAGATAGAGTCATGTCCTCTATTTGACCTTGGTAATCCAGTGACGAAGTCCATTCCGACTTTGTCCCACTTCCACTCAGGAACCTTGAGTGGTTGAAGCAATCCAGCGGGTCGCTGATATTCAGCCTTGACCTTTTGGCACACATCACACTTTGCAACATAGGTTGCAATCTCTCTCTTCATACCGTGCCACCAAAATCGTGCCTTCAAGTCTTGGTACATCTTGGTTCCTCCGGGGTGGATGGAATACGGGGTGTCGTGGGCTTCTTGCAGAATCAGCGTCTTCAACTCGGGGCTGTTTGGTACGCAGAGACGACCTTTGTACCAAACAATCCCGTGCTCGTCTTCAGAGAATCCTGGGCCTTGCCCAACTTCATCTTCCTCTTGATACCTTCAATGCTTGCGTGTCCATCTTGAGCCTTCTTGACGTCGTCCATCAGGGTTGGTCTGACTTCCAAATGATCCAGAAATCCAGGGGTGACCAATTCCAAACTGAATTGTTCGATCTCCTTAAACAAGGCTGGCTGTCTTTCTCGAATAATGACATTCAAAGTGCAAGCCTTCCTGCTTAAGGCATCGGCCACCACGTTGGCCTTCCCAGGGTGATACTGAACACTGAGGTCATAATCCTTGATGAGTTCCAACCATCTCCGCTGCCTCATGTTCAACTCTTTTTGGGTGAAAATATACTTCAGACTTTTGTGGTCTGTGTAAATCTCACACCGTTTCCCTAGGAGGTAATGCCGCCATGTCTTCAAGGCATGAACCACTGCCGCTAGCTCAAGATCGTGAGTAGCGTAGTTCTCCTCATGAGGTTGTAGCTGCCTGGAGAGGTATGCTATGACGCGGCCTTCTTGCATCAGAACGCTTCCCAATCCTGTTCGAGAGGCATCACAATATATCACGAACTCCTTGTGAATATCAGGTGTTGCCAGAACTGGGGCGGTGGTCAATCTCTTCTTGAGCTCTTGGAAGCTCTCTTCGCATTTTGGCGTCCACTCAAACTTCTTGTCCTTCTTGAGGAGCTGAGTCATTGGTCGTGCAATGCTAGAGAATCCTTCCACGAACTTGCGGTAATAGCCCGCCAATCCGAGGAAGCTTCTGACTTCCTTGACGGTCGTTGGAGATTGCCATTGGGTCACAGCTTCGATTTTTGCAGGATCAACTGATAATCCTTCTTCGGTCAAGACATGACCTAAGAATCCAACTCTGTGCAGCCAAAACTCACACTTGCTGAACTTGGCATACAGTTGGTGCTCACGAAGCTTATCTAGGACCATCCTCAGATGCTGCTCATGTTCTTCCTCCGACTTCGAGAACACAAGGATGTCATCAATGAAGACAACAACGAACTTGTCCAAATATTCCATGAAGACTTTATTCATGAGGTACATGAAGTAAGCTGGGGCATTGGTTAACCCAAAAGACATGACCGTGCACTCGTACAGGCCATATCTGGTTACGAATGCCGTCTTCGGAATATCTTGGGGTCTGATCTTCAGCTGGTAATACCCAGATCTGAGGTCGATCTTGGAGAATACCTTGGCTCCGCTGAGTTGATCAAACAGATCTTCGATCTTGGGAAGTGGGTACTTGTTCTTGATTGTAACTTCATTGAGGGAACGATAGTCAATGCATAAGCGGATGGTACCGTCCCTCTTTGCCACAAACAGAACAGGAGATCCCCAAGGGGAGGCACTCGGGCGGATAAATCCTTTCCTTAGCTGCTCTTCTAGCTGCTTCTTCAACTCGGCTAGTTCTTCCGTCCCCATTCTATAAGGCTTCTTATAGATGGGTCCTGCTCCGGGCATGAGCTCGATGATGAACTCAATGTCACGGTCAGGGGGCATTCCCGGTAGTTCATCCGGAAAGACGTCAGGATACTCACATACCACCGGTACTTGGTCTAGCCCAACTTTAGACAGACAGTTGATTTTAGCGGCTTGAGCGGAAGAGGAGTTGGGGGCAAACTTGACTTCTACACCTTGGTCATTGGTCACAGTGACTGTCCGATTGGCACAGTCTAACAAGCCTTGGTGCTTGCTGAGCCAATCCATCCCTAAGATCACATCCAAGCCTTGCGATCTCAGGATGATAAGGTCTGCTAGGAAGTCTACACCGTTAATGGTAATACCGACTCCTTTACAGCCTATCTTGGCTCTCATCTCGGCTCCGGGGGTTTGTACCACCATAGGGTTATTCAGGGGTGTAGGGGTCATGCCACTTTTTAATGCAAATCTTTGAGTGACAAATGAATGCGTTGCCCCAGAATCAAACAAGACAGTTGCAGGTGCTGAGTTGACAAGGAACGTACCCAGCACGACGTCCGGGTCTTCCTGGGCTTCTTCAGCAGTGACGTGATTCACACGCCCCTTCCCATAGTTTGGCGGATTGCGAGGAGCTGGGTTCCTTGGTGGCATTCCACGGCCTTGTCCCTGGTTCTGCGCATTGGGGCGCGGGGCATCAGGCTTCTTGTTGGGGCACACCCTGGAGATGTGTCCGGGCTGACCACACCCAAAACAAGTGACTTGATTTGGAGTGTTGATCTTGCTGCCACCATTGGTATTGGGGTTGAAAGCTGGTCTGGGGTTGGCATACTGCTGAGGCTGAGGATTGGCACGAGGTGCAGGAGCTCTTGGCTGCTGATAGGTTGGCTTGGCCGGGGCTGACTGCCACGGACGAGGCTTCTGGTTGCTGGAACTTCCCTTACTGATCAACTTGCGCTTGCGAGTGTCTTCCAAAGCACGCCGCTTGTCTTCAAGCATAAGTGCCTTGTTTACCAGGTCAGGGAAAGACGGGCAGTCGCACACGACAAGCGAATATTGCAGAGTCTGATTAAGGCCTTCCATGAAGCGCTCCCTTTTGGCAGCATCAGTGCTAACATCCTCAGGGGCATACCTTGACAGAATACTGAACTTCTGCATGTACTCCTTGACAGTGCCACTTCCTTGCTTCAGGGCTCGGAACTCGCGCTTTTTGATAGCCATGACTCCAGAAGGAATGTGGGCCTTGCGGAATTCTACCTTGAAGTTAACCCAAGTGATGTCTTGTTCAGCATGCATGACCTTGAATCCATCCCACCAAGCTCTTGCGGTTCCCCCGAGGCAGTGGGCTGCATAAGCCACCTTCTCGCGATCTTCGGTGCATCCGACTAGTTCCAGAATCTCCTCAATGGAACGGACCCAGTCATCAGCATCCAGGGGTTCAGCAGTCTCGATGAAGGTTGGCGGTGCATGCTTCTTGAACTCTGCCAACGTGGAACGTCCATTGCCATTCCCCGCTGGCTGGCGGTTATTGGCAACAGCTTGAGCAATCAGCTGAAGAGCTGCAGTGTTGGCTTGGCGTTCCTCTCGGAAAGCTTGGAGAAGCTGAGCCATGTCCATGCTTGGAGGAGGTGGTGGTGGAGCTTGGTCGTTGGTTTGGTCGTGGTCTGCCTCTGGCTGAGAGGATGCTCCGGCTTCGGGCTGCTGGGTAGAGGTACCAGTACGAGTTACAACAGGCATCCTGTTGGAGCGGTAAAAGGTCTCATGACTCGGAAGAGGAAAAGCAGATAGATAGGTGCCTAGTAAGGGGGTGGGTGTGACACTAAATCAAATCATGCAAGGGCCGAGAGGCCAAAACACATTCATTAAAATCCAAATGGGTGATGTAGTCGTTTACACATTCCCGAAGGAAGATTACGACTTACATCAGACACGACGAAAGTAAACACTAGACGGTTTCATACGAACCATACAAGGACTCGACTGCGCATAGGGGTTACACGACCTATCCTACCGTAGGGATTACAACGGGCATATCCGAGTAGCGAATAATGCCTAAGCGGCGGAATGCTCGGTCGCGTATTCTGGCTCTTCTGGGTCTTCCTCCTTGTCTTCTGACTGAGCTCCCTTATCGCTTGAGGGAGTGGGGGAGTGGAGGAGTTGGATACGACGGTGCTTGGACGGTGGTGCAGGGAAAAGCTTGCGATATTCCCTTGCTGTCATCCGGCGTCGCCGAGGTGGTTCTTCACCCTTGGAAGACACATCCTCGGAGGGCCTTCCGCCTCGATATGCGATAGCGGATTGTCCAGAAGGTGCTCCTTCCTTCTTAATCCTGCTTGCCTTCTCTTGAGCTCGACGAAGAAGTGCCTTGGTCTTGTAAAGTTCTTCTCGAAGCTTCATTGATTCCGAGGCCAAGTCTTGTGCCAAGCTGTCGGCACATAGACTGAAGTAGGTCTGGAACCGAAGCGAGAGTCCATCCTTCAGTGGAGGGGCTAGTGCGCTGCTTTCTTCATCTCCTTCCTTCCGGTAAGGTAAGAAGCGAGTTGCCATCTTGGCGGCCATCTCCGGAAGAAGCTCACGGAGACGGGTTAGTGCCTTGAGTGCAGCAGCCTCGGCAGCGAGTGGTAGTGTTGTCATCTGGGGTCCCTCGAAGAACCAACTTGTGGGAGGATCGTTTGCCTTCACAATCACTTCCACATGGTACTCCACCTCAGTATCGCTCACCCAATGCTCGTGGTAGGTGAGGATAGGTGCTCGGTGGAACTGACACTCCTGGAGGCTATCCTCGAGAAGTAGGGGAAACCCAGTGGTCAGGTGCTCTTCGGGAACAACGGCCATCTACAAAGGTGGAATAGGAGGGGTTAATAAGCTGAGGAAATCTCAGGTTTAGAAAAGAAGAGAGGTTCAGAAGGTTTTGAAAAAGGGGTCTCAACTAACCAACGCCCATGCTAACTAAGGCTTCCTACAGTCAGGATGGCTCTGACACCAGCTCTGTGGGGACCCCGACTTAGAAGTCGAGATCACCGAATGCACGTGTACAGTGATCCCAGAGATCAATGCTCACTGAACACACAGAAGCTGAAATAACAAGAGTCTTACATCCATACAAATAGTCTTACATGAATTAAGGCCATTATGGCCAAGTCTTACATAGATAGAGCCTCACGGGCTGAATAGCAAACACTCAAATAGCGGAAGTCTTTGATAAAACGGGTAGAACCCATGCCATCTGCCTTAACCCTACAGGCATTCTGACTGGGATAGCGTCCTAGTTCGCATGGTCGTCTCCGAAGAACTCTTCCTCATAATCCTGCTCTTCCATGCCTGGCCAATTAAATAACCAGTGGCAAGCCAATGAGTACTTTGAATGTACTCGCAAGCAACCCATGATGTGGTTCAAGTAACAATGCAATTAAATAATAATGAGCATTCTAGCAGGAGGCTAGAACAAAATGTTGTCATCAAGCTTATGCATCAATAACCTCGCGTAACCTCGAGGACAGGTTACCGACATCAACATGAATTTAATTCATCTCAACTGAGTCAAGTCACCAGCTTGACTCATCACACACAATGCATCACCAAAGAAGTAAAATTCTGGACATAGTTTAAGTAGCACCACCCAACTGTCCATGACCGTGGACACGGCTATTCGAATAGTTTTACACTCTGCAGAGGTTGCGCACTTTACCCACAAGATCCGGGGAACTTCCGTGTCATCCACGACCCACGGTACCTCAAGTACCCGGGGTAAGCACCCGGTCATTACCTTTCCTTAGACGACACTAACATAGAGTCCACTCGTTGGCACACGGCCCTCGGGTACAAACAATAGATCACGGGACTTGCCCAAATTTCAATGTTCACGCGTACCCGAAGGGACCAACGGTGTGTCCGGTGCCCTGTGAAAACAGTCATGGCCGCCTATCCAAGCACGACCCCGTCCCGGGAAAGACCTCATGTCTTCCCGTCACTAGTAATGCGGGCACTATGCTAGTATCGACCTAAGTAATCAATAAAGCCCCGTCCCATAAGGGGTAGTGTGGTTGCACATGTTTGGTTGGGACGGTAGTCACACATAAATCTAATCCATCATTCCACCATGCACATGATATTACTGGCACATCACTTCTTCCTCAAGTGATGACCTAACACTTCATCACCCTCGGGCATTAGGGGCACCCGATGGGTTCATGCAAAGTTTTCAACTACGGGGGTTCATATCACACATGCATCATATGAGCATCAAGACTAACTATTGCAGGTCATCTAGCACATAGCAAGATCAATCAATAAAGCATGCATCATGTGGTGGTTCATCTAGGTTACCATCGTAACCCTAATCATCATGTATCGGAAACCAACGGGTTCCGAGGAACAAGTGTATCATGGTCAAAGGGCTGCTTGCCTGGATTGGCTTGGTCTTCAAAGTCTTCTAGTCCTTCTCCTTCTTCTTCCACAGCAACTTCGTCAAATACGGGATCTATACGTCGCATAATAATAACGGAAAAATAAGAATACAAATAGAACAGAAAAACCAAAGTGCTCAGAAAAATGTCAACTTATTTTTGTAAAATACTAGAGAGTTTTCTAAGATGGGGAAAAAAATCTTAGTTGGAGTTTTGGAGTTACAGAATAGGACATATTGATTTTTGAACAGGAGTTATACTGCTCAAATTTGAATTTAAATTTGAACAGTACAGAAAAGTTTCATGGATTTGAATGAAAGTAGTACCATTAAATAGGTTGGAATATTACAAGATTTTAGGAGTTGGAAATAATTAATTTGGATCAATATTCTTTTCTGCATAAATGTTTGAAACACTAACAGAAAAGAAAAAGAAAAAGGGTTCCTGTGCACTGGGCCAGAAGTGGCCATAGTGCACGGCCCAAACGGCTCGGCCTGGCCGCACGGAGCCAGCGCGCGTCAGGTTTCAAACCTGACGGGCGGGGCTCGTGGGTCAGTGGCTCAGAGGAGGGGAGAGAGGTGGGGGAATGACAGGCGGGGCCCGCCTGTCATCTCTAACCCCGCGGTCACGGCGGCGGCGAGCTCACCGGCGTCGACTCCGGCCACGGCGATGGCAACAGAGGCCAGGGACTGGTTCAGCGTCGTGTTGCGGTTGCAACGGTGGTGGTGCGGCTCGGCGGGGAGCCCTGGTTCGCCGGCGACGAGGTGCGACTGCGGAGGCTCGTCGGAGGTCGGTTGCAGCGGCCGTTTCCGACTGCGGACAGAGGGGGAAAGAGAGGGGAAAGAGTCAGTGGTGTTCTGCGGTTCCAAAACGGGCGAAAGGAGGGGCCGGGGAGGCCTGTACCTCGAGATCGCCGGCGGCCCGACACGGCGGAGCTCCGGTCGATCCCGAGCACTTGGGCGCTCCGGGGCTGAACTGAGGGTGCAGGAGGGACTAGGGGAGAGTGGTGAGGCGGGTGGTGGTGTTGGAAAGGCTCGGGGAGGCCTATTTATAGGGCCCCGACGAGGACCCGTGGTCCAGTGCGCCGGCGAGCTCCGGCTCGTCGCTACAGCGCACGGGAGGCTGCGGGAGTGAGTCAGGGGTGTTGCTGGACGAGTCCTACGCCCAGCTGAGGCAAGAGGAGGAGCGGGGGAGCAACAGGGAGGCGTGCGCGTGTGGAGCAGAAGATTGGCCGAAGCGGGCGGCCGGTGCGCGTGCGGCGATGCTCACTGGAGGGCGCACGAGGAGGGGGGACAGCACCGGTGACGTTGCGGACGTCGAGGCGCCTCGACTGGCGCGAGGGGGAGGCTCGAGGTGGTCGGGGACCAACGATTGGCCCGAGCCAGCGTGTGAGCCGCACTGTTCACGCGCTCTGGAGCGCGCGTATGGCTGGCATCAGCACGCTCTCGCCGGCTTGGTCCACTCCAGCGTGCCCAACAGTGTCTGGAGAGTAGAGGGAGGACTAAAGAAATGCCCTGAGGCTTTGGATGCTCTGTGGTGGAGAGAGAGAGGGAGGTGCTGGTAAAAATGGTGAAAGAAGGGTGCACAGCAAGGTAAAGTTGGGGTTTCACCCCCCAATCATGGAGATGAGGTGCTGGGGGAGTTACTGGGGTTTGCCAGTAACCCCATGAGTCTGTGGTAAAGAACTGAGGCCATGGAGAAAAGTGAAAGTGGTAAAAGTAGAGGTTTTAAGATTTCTGCAGAAGGTGTTTGATCATGGTTTGATCAAGTAAATGAGGTCCAATAGACATGGCACTTTACAGGTTTGAAAGACATGAGAAAATAGTGTGCTTCACCAAGTTTGGCCTCATTTGGAGAAACTAGCCAATGTAACTTTGGTGAACCCTAGAAATCAACAGAAACAGTTTCATCTTGATTGAGTCAAGCTAATCATCTCCCCTTGATGCACCACTTAGTGTAGCATCCTCATTTGGGGTATTGATCATGCTCACAAAGTTTGAGGCTCCAGATAAAAAGTTGGTAATGTAAAGTTGTTCAAATTTGCATTTGAACAGAAAGGGTTTTGAGGTGATCTGATCAAGTTGCTCTACTCCAAATCTTGTGCCATTTGGTCTAGGTGCCTTATTAGGCTATCCTAGCATGTGCACCAAGTTTGAGAGCATTTGGACAAGTTTGGCAATGTAAAGTTGCTCAAACTTCAATTATGGACAGAATGGTTATGAAGGGGTTTGAGGAGGTTTCCTTGATCTCCAATGCATGAGGCTTTGCAAGATCATCAAATATGCCATATATGACATGATAGAATTTCCCTGGAATTTTTGGAGAAAATTTCCTTTGTAAATATTTCAAAAGCTTGAAATATCCAGAAAGGGTTTTAGAGGGTTTAGCCCATTATTTTGAACATGACCAAGTGTTGAAACTCTTATATATGGACAATATATGTCCTATGAGTCTCTCTGAATTTTGGCAAATATTTTTGAAACAGTTAAATAATTTTCCCCTATTAAAGACCATTTCTGGCCTTAAGAAAAGCCTTTTAAATAAAATAGGAAAATAACTTTTAAAATTATACCTTTGTGGTTTATGGGAGTCCTATGACTACTAGGTCTCAAATAAACCTTTTGAAAAAGTTTTCACACCCTTAATCAAGTACTTGCAGTGCAAATCTCAATTTAGGGGTTTTTGGAAAACTAAATTTATAAAATACTTTTTGGCCAAATTAATTTTGTAAGAAAATACTATACTGCTATATAACACTTGGCATGATCATTGGGCAGGAGTTTTGGGATAAGGAGATGAAATCTATATGAGGTCATAGTTGACTTTAATGAGCACAAGAAAAAGCAAATGAAGAAAAACTCAATTCCAAATAAAGGCCAAATGATGCTAAAAAAAAATTTCTTGCTGGTCCAATTTTTCATGCTTCAAAGTTACAAATAACATGATACAAAATGCAGGGTGTGACAAAAACTCTTTGATAAATCTCCTATAGAAACCAGCATGACCTAAGAAACTACGAATACCTTTGATATCATTGGGACATGGAATTTTCTCAATTGCATCAACCTTAAATTTTTCCACCTCAATACCCTTTTCGGAAATCTTATGACCCAAAACAATACCTTCATTAACCATAAAGTGGCAATTCTCCCAATTCAAGACAAGACTTGTTTGTTCACATCACTGCAAAACTCGATCAAGATTGCTTAAACAATCATCAAATGACTTCCCACAAACGGAGAAATCATCCATGAAAAACTCTACAATCTTTTCACAAAAGTCAGATAATATAGCAGTCATACATCTTTGAAAGGTAAGAGGTGCATTGCATAAACCAAAAGGCATACGTCTATAAGCATAAGTTCCAAAGGGACAAGTAAAAGTAGTCTTTTCTTGATCAGGCTGAGAAACAAGTATTTGTGAAAAGCCAGAGTATCCATCAATGAAGCAAAAGTGTGTGTGCCTTGCTAATATTTATAGCATTTGATCAATAAAAGGTAGAGGGTAATGATCTTTTCTAGTGGCTTTATTTAATTTTCTAAAGTCAATAACCATTTATAGCATGTAACAATTATTTGTGGAATAAGTTCAATCCTATCATTAGGAACAACAGTAACGCCTCCCTTCTTAGGAACACAATGAAAGGGACTTACCCATCTACTATCAGCTATAGGGTAGATTATACCTGCTTCCAGAAGTTTTAATATTGCCGTTCTTACCACTTCTTTAATCTTCGGGTTTAACCGACATTGATGACCGACAATTGGTTTAGCATCAGGTTCCATATTAATCCTATGCTGACATAGAGTGGGACTAATGCCCTTTAAATCATCAATAGTATATCCAATAGCAGCTCGGTGCTTCCATATAACTTTTAACAATCTTTCTTCTTCATGTTCTGAAAGGTTAGCACTAATAATAACAGGATATGTCTTCTTTTCATCAAGATAAGCATATTTTAAAGTGTCAGGCAATTGTTTTAATTCAAACACAAGATCACCTTTAGGTGGAGAAGGACCTCCTAAAGTTTTGATAGGTAGATTATGTTTAAGCAGAGGACGTTGCTCAAAGAAAATATCATCTATTTCATTTCTTTCATGCATATGTAAATCATTCTCATGGTCTAGCAAACATTGTTATAGAGACCAGTATTTCATATTTACTAGGCAATTCTTTTTCATGAATTTTTCTATTAAACTGGGAGAAATTAAATTCATGAGATTCATTACCAAAACTAACACCGACAGTTTGTTTGTGATAATCTATTTGAGCATTAATGGTGTTTAAGAAGGGTCTACCAAAGATAATGGGACATAAGTCATCTTGTGGGGAACCAAGAACAAGTAAATTAGCCGGGTATTTTATTTTCCCACACAAGACATAAACATCTCTATCAATCCCAATTGGTGATATAGTATCTCTATTAGCTAGTTTAATAGTGACATCAATGTCTTCTATTTCTGAAGGTGCTATGTCATTCATAATTTCTTGGTATAAAGATAAGGGATATCACTCACACTAGCACCTATGTCACATAAACCATGATAACAATGATCTCCTATTTTGACCGAGACAACGGGCATGCCAACAACCGGTCTATGTTTATCCTTTTTATCAGGTTTGGCAATTCTAGCAGCTTCTTCATTAAAGCAAATAACATGCCCATCTACATTTTCTTCCAAGAGATCCTTGACCATAGCAATATTAGGCTCTACTCTAATTTGTTCATCGGGTTTGGGTGTTCTAATATAGCTTTTGTTAACCATAGTTGCAACTTTAGCATGTTCCTTTATCCTAACAGGGAAAGGTGGTTTCTCAATGTAAGCAGTAGGAACAACTGGATCAACATTATAAATTATAGTTTCTTCTTTAACTGGTACTGGTTCTTTAATTTCTTCTTTAACACATGGGTGATATTTGAACCACTTCTCTTTGGAGAGATCAACATGAACAACAAAAGATTCACAAAAGGAGGCTACTATCTCAGAGTCAAGTCCATATTTAGTGCTAAACTTTGGAAATGCATCGATATTTATAAAAGATTTAACACAATCATACTTAAGCTTAATACCTGACTCTTTACCTTCATCGAGTTCCCAATCTTCAGAGTTGCGTTAACTCTTTCTAAAAGATCCCACCAGAATTCAATAGTTTTCTTCATAAAGGAACCAGCACAAGAAGTATCAAGCATGGATTGATCATTACGAGAAAGCTGAGCATAAAAATTCTGAATAATAATTTCTCTTGAGAGCTCATGATTGGGGCATGAATATAACATTGACTTATGCCTCCCCCAAGCTCGAGCAATACTTTCTCCTTCACGAGGCCAAATATTATATATATATAATTCCGATCACGATGAACTAGATGCATAGGATATCTTTTTGGTGAAACTCAATTTTCAATCGGTTCCAGTTCCAAGATCCAATATCATCACATAGCCTATACCATGCTAATGCTTTTTCCTTCAAAGATAAAGGAAAAAGCTTCTTCTTAACTTGATCCCTCGGTGGACCTGCAAGCATAAATAATCCATAGATTTGCTCGACATATATCAAGTGCATATCAGGATGTTCGGTTCCATCTCCTGCATAAGGATTAGCTAGCAGTTGTTCTATCATACCCGAAGGAATTTCATATTCAATATTTTTAGTAGGTGCAGCGAGTTGAGGGGTAGCTAATTGTGGTTCCGGTCGAGGTGAAGATACCTCGAACAAACCCCTCAAAGGATTGTTCTCCATAGTAACAAGTGACACTAAATTTCAGCACACTATATGAATGTTTCCTTACCAATTTCCACTTACCAGAAGCGCTTCACTCCCAGGCAACAGTGCCAGAAAATTGCCTAGATGACCCACAAGTATAGGGGATCAATTTTAGCTCTTTTCGATAAGTAAGAGTGTCGAACCCAATGAGGAGCGGAAGGAACTGACAAGTGTTTCTTCGTAAGGTAGTGTGTGCAAGTGCTAAAACTGTAAGTAGCTGAGTAGTTTGATAGCAAGATAATTTTGTGACGAGCAAGTAACGATAATAGTAGCAAGTATGCAGCAAGATAGCCCAATCCTTTTGAGCCAAAGGACAGGCCAAAATGGTCTCTTATAATAAGCAAAGCGTTCTTGAGGTTACACGGGATTTCATCTAGCCACTTTCATCATGTTGGCTTAATTCGTGTTCGCTACTTTGACAATTTGATATGTGGGTGGATCAGTGCTTAGGTTTTCTTCTTAATTTAATAGACCTCCTACTTATGATTAACCCTCCCGCAAGCATCCACAACTACGAGAAAAGTATTAAGAATAAATTCTAACCATAGCATAAAACTTTTGGATCCAATCGGTCCCTTAGGGAATAGTGCATAAACTGGGGTTTAAGGTTCTATCACACTCGCAACCCACCATCTAATTACTACTCCACAATGCATTCCCTTAGGCCCAAATATGGTGAAGTGTCATGTAGTCGACGTTCACATGGCACCACTAAGGGGATCACAACATACATACTATCAAAATATCGAACACATATCAAATTCACATGATTACTTGCAACATGATTTCTCACGTGACCTCAAGAACAAAGGTAACTACTCACAAGTGATGAACATGCTCAAGATAAAAGGGGTAATATATAGCATAATAGATCTGAACATATAATCTTCCACCAAATAAACCATATAGTAATCAACTACAAGATGTAATCAACACTACTAGTCACCAACAAGCAACAATCTATAGTTCCAGTAACAAGATTGAACACAAGAGATGAACTTGGGTTTGAGATGAGCTGGTGCTGGTGAAGATGTTGATGAAGATAGACCTCCCCAAGATGGGAGAGTTATTGGTGATGATGATGACGATGTTGCCCCCTCCGGGAGGGAAGTTCCCCCAGTAGAATCGCTCCGCCAGAGGGCAAAAGTGCTCCTGCCCAAGTTCCGCCTCAAGACGGTGGCATTCCATCCCGAAAGTCATCTCCTTTATTTTTCAAGGTCAAAATGACTTATATACCATAAGGGGCACCAGAGGTGGTCCGGGGTGAGCACAACCCACCAGGGCGCGCCTGGGGGCCCTGGCGCGCCCAGGTGTGTTGTGCCCACCTGGTGGGCCCCCTCGCGTGGTTATCAACTTCAGTATTTCTGAAATAATCCATAAAAAATCTCTGTGAAGTTCCAGCTTGTTTCGAGTTGTGCCGAATAGGTGGCCTGACGTAGCTTTTTCAGGTCCAGATTTGCACATGTCAGAATTCTCCCTCTTGGTGTATACCTTGCAAATTATGAGAGAAAAGGCATTAGAATTACTCCAAAAAACATTATTATGCATAATAACAACATAAATAACAGCAAGAAAACATGTTGCAAAATGGACGTATTATTAACATAGAACTAATAGCACTAAGGTCGTCCACTATGTATGCCAAAAGTGGTGTAAAGACAACTGCTGGTACATCTCGCACCGGTGCCCTCCACTGGCGAGCCGATGCAGCGGAAAAAAAATCAGGGACCCAGACTCCGGAGCACGTAGTTGCTCTGATGCCCAGTTCCTTTGTGTCATAAAGATTTAGTATTTTACTGCTTGGCTGCTCGGATGTGTGGACCAATGTTGGCTATACAAACTGCTGAAGCGGTGCCAAATAATTTTCTAATGGCACCACTGATGAGATGGCAATGATTTAAGATACTATGTACAAACTTTGACACTGTCTTAGGATGCATTTGGTTGAAGGTGTGGTATGAATGGGTTGGGACCGTGACAGTGTCTGAATCACATCTAACAAATTATTTGTAACAATGAAAGAGGGTCTAACCTTCTCTGCACATGCCAGAAACTTCCTCCCACTGTCCACAGATTCAAACGCAACTAGCTTCACGTATGGAGATTGATGGTGACAATGAGCAGATAGATCTTTAGCCACCCCGCTCCATTAATTGCCACTGATGGTCCTAGGGATCTACAAGAGGAAGACATGACTCAAATCGACCACGGGTAAAAATCCTTCATTCCAAGTCATAGCCTGAGAGAGAGAAGAGAGGCATACCCGAGTGGTGAAGGAGTCGTCGCCGGAGGAAGAACCACTGGAGAGGTCTTTGAAGAAGACCATGGCGACCCCGGCGGTAGGATGCGAGACGACGAGAGCGAGGAAGCGTCTATAGCTAAGGAAGGAAGGAAGGAGCAAGGAAGGAAGGAAGAAACGGGAGAAATGTGACTTGTGGTCGGGGAGAAAGAGTGAAATGCGCCACTAGACAATTAACTCAACTTGATTGCACACTTTAGGCCAACAACTCGAGAAGTGATCAGATTTAGTCCGCAAACTCGTTGATTTGATCAAATAAGTCCAAAACCGGCCCGACCGGAAGAAAAACCGGCCAAGTGGATGCCATGCCATTGATCATTTGACTGCTCGTGAATTCACAGTTTTTTTAGGGTTTTATTTGCAAATTTGTCGCTTTTTTTTCTTTCTCATAGACCATGGTAAGGGCAGTTGGGGTGAAAAGGTATTTAAAAAAATTGTGTTGGCCAAGACTTGAACCTTGGCCGTTTAGAATAGGCAACAGGTCACCAACCACTGGAATAACATACTAATATGCTTCCTAGAATATATATTTACGTTGAATGAGAAAAAATAAATACTAAAATGTGTGTCCTGTAGTATTTGAACACATGCAGACTCGGTTTTTTCGACAAAGGGTAGATTTTTCGACAAATGCATCCTCTCTCTGATCTAACGTCTAGTCATCATGATTTCTCACGTAGCTAGCATGATTTGCCCAGATGCTAATAAACGTATTTGTGCAAAGCAAGCAAGCAAGCGCAGTGTTCGCACGTCTAGCCGCGTATTGTTATAAGTAAGTGACTCTCGCCTGCACTAGCTCTGATGGATTGGATCAAACTCTGTCTCTCTCTGGAACTGGGACAACGGAAGAAGGTACATACCATATGAGGGTGCGGGGGCGCTCCGTTCGCGCAGCCGCGGCACCATCTGCGGCTAGAAGGCGTCGAGAGGAAGACCGTCGTGGTCGTTTGCGGAGGTGAGTCGTCCTGACCTGCTTGTCACAGAAAACAGACGAAACCATGAAACGCTACGATCTAGCGACAAACAAGGCAACAACCAAGCGAAATAGAAGGAAAGGGATCGCATGATTGAAAAACGATCTGAAGGGATCTTCTGATTTTTCTCTCTCTCCTAATTATACATAAAGATATAGGCAGTAGGCTGGAATTTATTGTGTGTGCCTGATGTTGGTGCCGTGGTCATAGAAGGTGAGGCATTCCAAATTCCGATCGACACAGGTTCAAGTCCTGGGCGACGCAAAGGTTTTAATATATTTTTACTCCATACGCCCTTAGAATGGTTTGTGAGAAAAAAATGGTCAATTTACAGATACACCCCTGTAAAAATAGTGAATTCGTAAGTGGTCAACGGAACGATGACATGGCATCCACTTGGCCGGTTTTTTCTCGGTCGGACCGGTTTTGGCCTTATTTGATCAAATCAACGAGTTTGCGGACTAAATCCGATCACTTCTCGAGTTGTTGGCCTAAAGTGTGCAATCAGTTTGAGTTTGTGGACTAATGACGCATTTCACTCGGGGAGAAAAGGGGCTGGAGAAGGGGGGTGCGGGTAGATATTTTGTCGGTAGGCCAAAATTTTGGAAATTTGGAGGGAAACTTTGCGCGCGGTGCCGTCGGACCATTCACTTTGAACGATTGTTCTGCATCGCAAATGATTCTTCTGCTTTATGCGCATGGGATGAGTTTGATAATTCAAATTCTGGTGGAAATTTCCCCGGGTACGTCATTGCATAATTTAACATCGCTTGCTAATTTGGGCACACACAAGAGCGTACATCAGATAGACCACACTTACTAAATCGAGAAATTTTAGTAATTAAACAGAGCCAGTTGACCTAAACATTCCTCTAACAAAAGACCAGCGTTAAAAAAAGTCTAAGTACGCATAATTTTAACAAATCCGCCGCAGCGCCAGCCTATGCATCGCCGGTGTGAGATGATACGTCGATGACTTGTCTTGGAGATATGCCGCCGTTGGTGGACTCCGCGTCCCCCGTGCTAAATTCGCCCGCGTCCTCATCCTCGTCCTCGACGCCGCCCTCAAGGTTGTAGTACTCGTAGTAGTGGTTGCGCCAGAGCTCGCATTGGTACTCCACCGCTGATTCCTCAACGGACAGACTCTTCTATACCTCGACCTCGGCCACGCGCAACTCCTCCTCCCGGTGCTCCTCGATCTCCGCCACCTCCTGCATCTCCAGCTCCCGCTTGGCGACCTCATGAGGAAGCAGATGCTCCATGGCCATCACCGCCTTTTCGGACGTGGGTTGCATGCTGGAGTCCGAGGTGGCCTGGAATATCTTGGCGTGTGCATCCTTGATCTTGGCGTGGATGGTATCGACCCGGGCCAGGGTGATATCTGCGGCACGGACGGCAGCTCGAGTGCTCTCGGTGTTTGCGGCCGCCGTCGCAGCAGCTGCTGCAACCGTCTCGGCTGCCCCAGACGCCCTCTCGGCGGAAGCAACCGCTCTCAATGCGGATGCGGTGGCACTCTCGGTGTAGGAGGCCATGCTCTCGGCGCAGGCGACGGCGAACGGCCTTCGTACGGGCCTTCACAAAGCGTTTCCACAGCGTCATCTTTGCAAGAAGTGGGTGCGGGAATGGGGATCGGGATTCATGGATTCGGGGGTTGCCAGCACTGGAGCACACGAGCCGGCGAAGCTTAAGGAGGGAGACTTAAATAGACCCAAATATTTTCATCGCAAACGGTTCCTAAAAAATAACTGTGTGTGATGTTGTAGATATTTTTTATTAAAATCTGACTTTTTTATGCATCCGTCATCGCAAACGTTTTGCACCTTTTTTACTGTTCTTTTACACCATCGTTTGCGATTAGGGTTTCGGACGAAAACTCATCTGTTATAAAGGGATTTCATTTATTTGAACTCCAGACTTTTTGTGTGTTCAAAATGCACCATTCCAAGCCACATCATCAATTTTCAACCCTTTCTGACATCATTTGGTATTTTCATGCATTTACTGATTTTATAAAGCTAAATGACCCTGAAATTGAAAAGCACTACAAATGAACTCTGAAAAGGTTGAAAGTTGGAATGGTATCATCATTTCACCCACATAGCGTGTGCTAAAAAGTTGAGAGGGTTACGACAAAAACTGGATGCACTTCGTGTATAAAATGGACAATCTCTTTTGAAGTATCTCGGTTTCGGATGAAAACTCATCTCTTACAAAGGAATTTCAATTTTTGAACTCCATAATTTTTCTGTGTTCAAAATGCACCATTCAAAGCCACATCATCAATTTTCAACCCTCTCTGACTTCATTTGGTATTTTTCAAGCATTTACTGACTTTTTCCAGCTAAATGACCCTGAAATTGAAAAGCATGAAAAATGTACTCTGAAAAGGTTGAAAGTAGGCATGGTATCATAATTTCACCCACATAGCATGTGCTAAAAAGTTGAGAGGGTTACGGCAAAAATTGGATGCACTTCGTGTACAAAATGGACAATCTCTTTCAAAGTATCGGGGTTTCGGACGAAAACTCATCTGTTACAAAGGGATTTCATATTTTTGAACTTATTTGAACTCTAGACTTTTTTTGCATTCAAAATGCACCATTCAGAGCCACATCGTCAATTTTCAACCCTTTCTGACTTCATTTGGTATTTTTCATGCATTTACTAATTTTTTTGAGCTAAATGACCCCGAAATTGAAAAGCATTACAAATGAACTCCGAAAAGGTTGAAAGTTGGCATGGTATCATCATTTCGCCCACATAGCATGTGCTAAAAAGATGAGAGGGTTGCAGCAAAAACTGGATGCACTTCGTGTACAAAATGGACAATCTCTTTCGAAGTATTAGGATTTCATACGAAAACTCATCTGTTACAAAGGTATTTCATTCTTTTGAACTTATTTGAACTCCAGACTTTTTGTTTGTTCAAAATGCACCATTCAGAGCCATATCATCAATTTTTAACCCTTTCTGACTTCATTTTGTATTTTTCCTGCATTTGCCGATTTTTTTAAAGCTAAATGACCCTGAAATTGAAAAGTACTACAAATGAACTATGAAAAGGTTGAAAGTTGGCATGGTATCATCATTTCACCCACATAGCACATGCTAAAAAGTTGAGAGGGTTATGGAAAAAATTGGACGCACTTCGTGTACAAAATGGACAATCTCTTTCAAAGTATCACGGTTTCGGACGAAAACTCATCTGTTACAAAGGGATTTCAATTATTTAAACTCCAGACTTTTTGTGTGTTCAAAATGCACCATTCAAAGCCACATCATCAACTTTCAACCCTTTCTGACTTCATCTGGTATTTTTCATGCACTATTGTTTTTTAAAGCTAAATGACCCTTAAATTAAAAAGTATTGCAAATGAACTCTGAAAAGGTTGAAAGTTGGCATGGTATCATCATTTCACCCACATAGCATATGCCAAAAAGTTGAGAGGGTTACGGCAAAAACTGGATGTACTTCGTGTACAGAATGGACAATCTCTTTCGAAGTATGAGGGTTTCATACAAAAACTCATCTATTACAAAGATATTTCATTTTTTAACTTATTTGAACTCCAGACTTTTTGTGTGTTGAAAATGCACCATTCAGAGCCACATCATCAATTTTCAACTCTTTCTAACTTCATTTGGTATTTTTCATGCATTTACTGATTTTTTAAAGCTAAATGACCCTGAAATTGAAAAGCACTACAAGTGAACTTTGAAAAGGTTGAAAGTTTGCATGGTATCATCATTTCACCCACATAGCATATGCAAAAATGTTGAGAGGGTTACGGCAAAAACTGGACGCACTTCGTGTACAAAATGGACAATCTCTTTCGAAGTATCAGGGCTTCGGACAAAAACTCATCTGTTACAAAGGGATTTCATGTATTTGAACTTATTTGAACTCCAGATTTTTTGTGTGTTCAAAATGCACCATTCAAAGCCACATCATCAATTTTCAACCCTTTGTGACTTCATTTGATCTTATAAAGACATTTAAGTGATTTTCTAGCCATTTAATGACCGTAATTCAAATTTGAAGTACATCTACATGCAACGGCTAACCATAACGGTTTGAAAATCGTATTTTTGTGTACTTGTGTGCGAGTTAAAAAATCTTCAGACCATGTAAATAAAGATCTGGAAAGACAACCGCCCCCCACACGATTGGCACTATATTTTGCGCCTAGAGGTTTGGAAGGTGAATGGCGGGGGTTATTAATCAGACACGGTTCTGTATTGGAAATAGTCAGCTATTATGTTCACACACGGATTCTAATGCGGCAATCGTGTGTAATTCAAACTACAGTACTCGTAAATTCCGGCGACAGGCGTGTGTACTGTTCCTGTCGATCTAGATTCTGGCTGCCAATAAATAGTACCTTGCTCACATCGTCCGCCTGTATTCTCATCTACATCCTCCACTCGCTCGCCCCCTCTCTCTCCCAAAGCTCTGCCATGGTGCCGCCGATCTGGCCATGCACCGATGAGGAGTCTCTGCCCCCCGAGGACGCTCGTTCGATGAGCAGCGACGAGGAGGACCCCTACGCGCCACCGGATGAGGTTGCGCTGGACCCCCCCAACTTTGGATTGGTTTTGGGGCTAGTACTATCTTTGTCTGTGGAAGTCACTGTCGCCGGCTGAGAAAGCCAAGCAAGTGGAGTTCAAGAAGTAGATGGCGGAGGAGAAATCCAGGTACTAGGCGGCCTGTGAAGCCCGTGATGCCGCCTGGAAAAAGGAGAAGGTGGAGCTTTGGTGGCGGGCGCGTCATCGTGCGGAGGAGGTCTACGAAGACGGGTACTTCGCAAGGAAGGCAAAAGGCGCTAGGAATCTCATCGCTGCATGGAGGTGGGCCGATAAGCTCCAGCGTGCCACCGATGAGGAGCTCCAGTGGGCGCCGAACGAAATGGCAAGATCACCCGCGCTCGTCGCAAGCAAGAGGCAGATCGATACGTCAAACGCTGCGTGGCGGAGGAGGCGGAGTACTGCCTCCGCGCTGGGATGAAACCACGCATCAGGAGTGATTATTTGTTTTAGTATTGTTCGTTTTCAATTTTATGCATTGTACCTAGTGGTTAAGTATCATCACGTATATGTGATGATATTATATATATTATGTGATGAACTAATGAACAATTAATAAATATATATATTATAAATTCCATTTTCTAACTGCTTTTGTATACTAATTTGAATCTAGCTGTTATCATCCATATATACAGAATGGAAAGTGTATACACACACATTGAAACAGAACATATAAGAATGGAAAATAGAGTACACACATTGAAACAGAGCAATTAACATAGCAATACTATGATTGCTGTGAATACATAGTTATCCACGTCGAAACGACTCAACAAAATAAAATGCGTCCATGAGACCATGACCATTAGACCTTGCCTACGGTAGCTCTTGGCTCTGCCTGAACTCGTGCAAGCGTTCGTCCAAGCGGTCGACACGCTCGCGGTACATCTGGAGCACGATCTCGAGCTCCAAGTTGGCTATTTCATCGGAAATCGCCAGCTCGAGGATGCGACGGGCATGTTCCTCTACTGCGCCCAGGTGGACACCTGGGCCAAGGAGGCGGTCGAGCCTACGGACCAGCGTGTTGGCATTCAGCGGACCGCAGACAAGGTGAATGGCGCAGAGGGCATCCAGTGCAAGTACGACGCGGTCGGCCTCTGGTACAAGTACGGCGCTGATGGCCTCTGCCTACTCCTGGCGAGGAATGGGGGTATTGACGGGATGTCTACCAGCTGCGATGACGTGTCGACAGCAGGCAAGCGCCGATGGATCCGCTCTTGTTGTGCGCCGCGCCGCGCCTCTCGCTCTGCGGCGCTCCAACGGTCTCGCTGTGCGGCGAGCTGCAGCCTATCGGCGCGGACGCGCTTAGCTTGTTCTGCGGGGCGCCATCGATCATGTTGTGCGGCAAGCTGCAGCCTGTCGGTGCTGACATGCTTATCTTGATCCGCGGCGCTCACACGCCATGCACCAAAGGTCTGCTCAACCCTGGCGATGACCAATATCATTGTGTCGTCCATCGTGTTGTCGGGGAGTGCCTCGGCCTCGACGGGCCGTGGCACCTGCTCGTTTTCCTCGTCGATGAGGTTGATGGCAGAGGCGGTGCTTTGGTGGGTTGGCATGCTTGGAAAAGGTGGATGTGCCACAGGCTGCGCTTGTCGCCTCCGTGCGCCGCCTAGGTTTATGCGCAATATCGCTGGGTGGTGGGAAACAGGTGAGGAAATGATGGGAAATGGTGGCATTTTCATAAAACACCATCAATTAATGGAAACTTAGCATAGAAGGAACATCGAGCTAGCACAAGAAGTAGATGATGATCATATGAACACGGACCACAATAGGGAACCCATCGGTGGTGAATTCATCAATCGCAAACGGTTGAATACTAGCAAGCGTTTGCCCACAACACACACAACTTATTCCATCACAAACAGGTCGGATGGATCAACTGTATGCCACGTATCGCACATTGTCAAAAAGTAATGTGGAAGACCTTCTTTATCATGTGTTAAAAAAAGAAAACAAAACAAGGACCTTGAGGTTAATTCCACCCACAACACACACGGCTTATTCCATCACAAATAGGTCGGATGGATCAACTGTATGCTATGTATCGCACATTCTCAAAAAGTAATGCGGTAAACCTTCTTTAACATGTGTTAAAAAATTTCAAAACAAGCACCTTGAGGGTAATTCCACTGATGGAATGTGTCATAAATGTCCTTAATGGATCTTTAAGATACATCCCGTCAGTGGGATTAACATCAAGACAAGTTCCCATCCGGTCACCCATCTCATGGCTGCTCCAACCTGAGAACAATTAACTTGAGAGTTCTCTTAGATGAGCTATTGGTGGAACAGCTAGTCCTTGCTGATATAGGATGCCCTCTTTGCATCCTTATGGCGTACCCGGATGACCGCCCGTCACCCAATGACCAATAGATGTTGTGTAGACAGAGCATATCACATACGTCTTATTAGAAGAAATCGTCTGTGTTATTATCGGTCTTCGCACACATTTCTGTTTACAGACCTGTTTGCCGCGTATTACACACATCTTGTTATATTGCACAATTTCAGTTCTCTTGTCTCAACGCAAACATATCATCCAAGTGAATCGCATGCCGTATATCGCACAAACCTTGATCTGGCTGACCGTTTCTTTTGTGTTGCCTAATCACAAACAGTTCATCCGAGCGAACTGTATGTTGTATATCACACACACCTTCATCTGGCTGCCCTGTTTCTTTTGTTCCTCGTCATCGCAAATAGTTAATTGAACTGAACCGTATGGCCTGCATCGCACACACAACTAAAATCTGAACCGTGTTTGATGCATCCTCCATCGCAAACGTTTTGCAGCTTTTTGACGTTTTTTTACACCGCCGTTTGCGATTATGGCATCGCACACAGTTTCGTCGAAGGGCCTCTGATCATAGTGTCGCGTTAGCAGCATCCCCCAGTAGTGAGTGGTGTGTCAATTTTTGTGATTTTTCGGGGTTCGTTTGTGCATTTAATGCATTAACTGAGTTTTCAATGCATTTATGTGCATAATTCAAATTTGAACTACATGCACATGCTCCGGTGTATATAAATTGGTTGAAAACAAATATGTGTCCTTGGGTGCATGCTTAGGTCCCAAGCAAGAAATGGGAATGAATTTCAAACACAAGGGCACCGTTGATTGCCGGCAAAATGTTGAGATACTTTATTTTAAAATTCTAGTAAATCCAAAACTCGTTTGAAATAGTTTTTTTCTTGGGTTTAATACTGTATCTCGATCATATGAATATAAATTCGCAGTATGACTGAATGAAAGATATGGTTTGAGCGAACTTGTGTTTTCTCTCTTAATGTACAATCTTATCAAATAATTTTCTTTTGAAAAAGACGTCAATGGTTTTTAAATATAAAATGCTCATCGCAAACGTGTTAGTAACCCGTATGCGAACCGGGAGCTTCCCCAGGAAGCCAAGGGAAAATGTGCCGAGCAGGATTTTTGCGGCTCTTGATCGCAAACGTTTTAGATAGAACACCGTATGCAAAGTGAGAGCAGGATTTGTGCATCTCTTCAACGCAAACGATTCTTTTCGATGACCCGTGTGCAACCACTTACAAACAATTTGGTAAGATTTGCATCTGTCATATTGGGTATGTTGCCATTTGTCAAACTGGGAAGATTGACATTTGTTGATCTAGTAACATTGCCATTTGTTAACCTTGTAACACTGCGATTTGTCAAAATATGAAGCTAAAAATCACTAGCAGTATCTAATTTTTGCAACTAAAATTCAGTAATTAAGCATATATTTCATTCATAAATTAAGCAGTCGTTCTTAATTTATACAAAGAGTTCAACTCGACAGCTGAATCGACCAAACTTTTCCTCAATTATTGTCAACCACGTACTGAAATAGCTAGTTCAACTATATATACTAGCTAATTTTAAGTACGTTGTACAGTTCCACCACAACTATAGTCAGATGAACTGAACAAAATAGCCCCTAAATACTACTACTACGGAGGGGCTTTGTACTACTTCCGGCTGCCTCTCCTCTGTCGAGCACGCTCAGTAAGATGCAGAGGAGGAGGAGCCTACTGACGAGCTGGACACCTGCCGCTGCTACAGCTTCAGCGACGCTCACCTCGAACGCCCTCTACCGGTACAGACAACCCCTCTCGAAGAGGTGGTTCTCCTTGTAGATCTCCTGATTCCTCGCATCTGAGGCGGCGTGTGCCGCGGCCACGGTGCCGGTAAGGCTCTTTGCATGCTCGACGAGGCGCTCCTCCTCCTCCCGCAGGAACTCGGTGTAGCGCGCAAGGTCGCTGACGCACGTGCGGGCATCCACCTCCGCCTCCCGCCTTCGGGCGGTGGTGGTGGAGCAGGTGATGACCCCGGCGATCGATGGTGGGCTGGCTGCAATGGCGCCGACGATGGGGTGGCGACCACGACCACCACCTCCCGCATTCGGGTCACGATAGCGGAGCAGGTGATGTCCACGGTGGCCGGCTGTGGGGTGGCGGCCACGATGGCCACCTCCCGCCTTCGGGCCACGGCGGCAGAGCGGGAGATGACCCTGGCTTTCGATGGTGGTGTGGCGGCAACGGCGGCCGGAAACAGCTGCCGACGGACAGCGGCGGTGGAGCGTGTGGTGGGTGTTCCGCGCACACGTAACAGGGACGCCACGCGCACTACCCTACGCCGGGGACTGCACCACCGTCGCGGTGTAGCCTCCCAGCTGGAGCTGTCCTCTGATGACGGCGGAGTGGCTGAGCGATGACGGACTGGAGCCATTGGCGATTGTGGGAGAAGCAAACGAGATAAACTACATGGAGGGAGGGGAAAATGCGACGCAGGACTCGCCGGTCGTGAATGTTTATATAGCAGGATGGTAAGCATTGGGATTTTGGGGTATTTCACCGAGTCGGGCAGGAAGCTTGCACGGGAACCTGCGAGGTTGTGCGGGAATGGGCTCACCGACGATTCATTGGCGCCATCGTTTGCCCAAAAGAACGCCCCCGTGCGCTGCGCAAGCTTGCCCTGTAAGCTGTCTGCGGCAGCCGGGTGACAAAACGTGCGAGAGGAGGATGAAAGGCCACGTACACATACGGTTAATAAAAAAATGTTTGTGATTTAATTACGTAATATACCCCCTCCTAGTTTGTAAGTATGATTTAACTAATAAAATACGAATGCATGTCGCCAAAGATTATATAGTTGGATTCGTATTTGAACATAGTTTCCAATTATATAATTTTTATAACATGCATTAAAATTTTGTTGCTTAAATTTGAGGGCAAAGTATGGCACATAATATAAAGGGGACAATATACTAGATGGAGGTAGTAGCACACGGCCGCTCTCTACGCAGCGATGCAACTGTCGTCTGACTTTAGGCGACCATTTCCTGCATGTTCAAATGCGCTATGCGTGTGGTTGCTTGCGGTTCAGGCGGCTGCGGCGCGCTCTGCTTGCATCCCGCCGCGCGCTATGCTCTCGCGTCCCTCCGGGTGCTCTGCCCTCGTCCCTCCACATGCGGTGCTAGTGTTTGGGACCGATGCACGATCACGCATGTTCATGTGCATGCAGTTGCGCTGGGCGCGGTGCGACAATGCAGTTACCCGCTGCAAAAACTACCATGCAGATGCGAAGAGAATCCAGGCCGCCCAGCCCCCATTTATTCCTGCGGCCATTTACCTTCATCTCTCATGTCACACGACACAATAAGCACACCCACGACAACACGTATAGTGAGGACATCCAGCGGTTCCAATGGCGATCCCCAGGGCTCCAATGGCGCTCCCAGCGGCCGACGACGACGACGGTGGGTAGTTCACCACGCATCACAAAGTGGACAACCACGTGAGGGGGAAGGCCCTCTCGGTGGTGTACACGAACGATCCGGTTTCGGTGGATAGCTCCATCCAAACTATGGAGCAGTTCCTTGCCAAGGACAAGTACCAAGTGGTTGGCTTCGACGTCGAGTACACCATCGGTCGTGCCGGGCACAATCAGAAGGTTGTCGTCGCCCAGTTGTGCGTGTGACATGACATCCTCATCTACCACTACCACCTTGCCACAAGGCCTTGCGAGCTTTTCTCCAGGTTTATCAACAGCTCCGACTACAGTTTCGCTACGGTGGACACCACCAACGATCTAAAAGCGCTCACTACTACAAGGTCTGGGGCTGTGAAAAAAACAAACTGAACTCCCTGGTTAACCTCGCCTCAGCCATCATCGACCCCTACTACATGAATATGAAGAATGAGAGCAACAAGGACAAGAATGCCTGGCACAGTGTGTGGCATGAGAGACTGGATGAAGAACATGTCAAGTACGCGGCCAAGGATGCATACACAAGCTACAAGATGTACATGTGGATTGTTGACATGAGGAAATATCTTCTTCCTACCCGAGACGAGGGATCGAGCCACAGAGAAGTGGTGGGAGCGTCACAAGAAATAGATGACTAGATGATCATTTCTCCTACATTAGAATGCATGCAATTGTTCTAATGCACATGCTCGAATGATCTGTATAGTCACTTATGTAATTGGATGTTTATTTCAGTTATATATATACGCATGTTATTCTACTGTAGATAGAGAAATTCACACGGCTTATTAGCAGCAATCGTTTGTGTTATTATTGGTCTTCGCACACATTTCTGATTACGGACCTGTTTGCCGCGTATCACACACATCTTGTTCAATTGAACCGTTTCCATTGTGTTGCCTATCAAACACAGTTCATCCCAATGAACCGTATGCTGTATATTGCACACGCCTTCATCTGGCTGCCCGTTTCTTTTGTTCCTCCTCATCGCAAAAAGTTAATTGAACTGAACCGTATGCCCTGCATCGCACACGCAACTAAAATCTGAACCGTGTTTGATGCATCCGTCATCGCAAACATTTTGCACTTTTTATGGTTGTTTTATATCACCGTTTGCAATTATGGCATCGCACACAGTTTCGCCGAAGGGTCTCTGATCTTAGTGTCGCGTTTGGACCATCCTGCAGTAGTGCATTGCAAGAACTACCAATCTAGTTGGCCAAACCAAACCAATAATTCAAATAGAAATACAAATATATGGAATCACGCATATAAGAATTCAGAGAGGACTCAAATAATATTCATAGATAACGTGATCATAAATTCACAATTCATCGGATCTCGACAAACACACCGCAAAAGAATATTGCATCAGATAGAACTCCAAGAACATCGAGGAAAACATTGTATTGAAGATCAAAGAAAGAGAATAAGCCATCTAGCTACAAGCTATGGACCCGTAGGTGTGTGGTAAACTACTCACGCATCATCGGAAGGGCAGTAAGGTTGATGTAGAAGTCCTCCATGATTGAATCCCCCTCCGGCAGAGTACCGAAAAAGGCCTCCAGATGGGATCTCACGAGGTCAGAGACCTGCGACGGTGGAAAAGTGTTTTCGTGGATGTTTCTAGCGTTTTGGGACTATTTCTGAATTTATAGGCCAAGGAAGGAGGTCAGGGGGTCTCCGAGGGGCCCACAAGCCCAGGGGGCAAGCCCCCTCGGGGCGCGCCTCGGAGGTCTTCTAACTTGGACTCCAAGTCCTACGTATGTGTGACACCCCGAGACCGATGCGCCAGGTGTCAGCCAGTTATTCGCTGTCGTTGCCATGTCATTTGTTTGCGTGTGCTTTTTCACATGTCATCATGTGCATTTCATCTGCATTGTTTTAAAAACTTGCATTCGTTCGAGTCCGCCCGTCCTCTCCGTTGTCCGTTCTAAGCTCACACACACTTGCACGTGCCCGCGGCACCTCCGAATATTTATTTTATATGTGGCCAAAAAATGTTCTCAGAATGGGATGGAACTTGGCGTGTGGCCTTATTATAGTGTAGACAGACCGCCTGCCAAGTTTTGTCGCATTCGGAGTCCGTTTGATAGCCCAACCGTCAAACTCGTAGTGGCACCGTTGCCGGTATTTTCGTCGGACGTTTTGATTTCCGAAACGCTATGTCGGGCCTCTCTTCTACCTCTCTTCTGAGCCCACTCACCCCTCTACACAGCCCACTAGGCCCAGCCTACCCCCTCTCTCGACCCGGACCGTCCGATCGAGATCGGAGGGTCCAAAATACCCCACAAACACCTAACCCTAGACCCCCTACCCTATAAAACAACCCCCGCCCCCATGCCAAAAATGGCATTCCCTAACCTAGCCTACCTCTTCCCCTACCTCCCAGCCGTCCCTGCCTCGTTTTCAGCACCAAACGAACCACCCACCGCCGCTTGTCGCCATCCACACCCCAGCCGCCGGCCGCTGCCACTTGGCGCAGCTTAATTGGTCAGCGCTGCCTCCCAGCGCCCCCTCCACCACTCCTGGATCGCCACGTGCCCCTCCCCACCGCGCCAGATCCGCTGAAGCCTGACGGGGCCCGGAGCGCTGCCTCCGCCCCCAGGTCAGCGGCATGTGCGCCCTATGTAGGGGAACGTAGTAGAATTCAAAAATTTTCCTACGTTTCACCAAGATTAGTCTAAGGAGTCATCTAGCAACGAGCATAATGCAGTGCATCTACATACCCTTTGTAGATCGCGTGCGGAAGCGTTCGAATGAACGTGGATGAAGTAGTCGTACTCTTCGCGTTCCTCGTCACCGATGATCCCAGCGCCGAACGGACGGCACCTCCGCGTTCAACACACGTATGGTACAGCGACGCCTCCTCCTTCTTGATCCAGCAAGGGCGGAGGAGAGGTTGTCGGAGATCCAGTAGCATGACGGTGTGGTGGTGGATGCAACAGGAAAACCTGCAGGGCTTCGCCGGTGCCCTGCGTGAGGAGTAGGAAGTGTGACGGGAGGGGGAGAGGCGCCAGAGGCTTGGGTGCGGCTGCCCTCTCCCCCCACTATATATAGGGGCCAGGGGGGGCGCCGGCCCTTGGGAGATCAGATCTCCAGGGGGGGCGGCGGCCAGGGGGGCAGACTTGCCCCCCAAGGCATAGGGGGCGCACCCTTCCCCTAGGGTTTCAACCCTAGGAGCATGGAGGGGGGGCCTATGTGGTGCGCCAGCCCAGCAGGGGCTGGCCCCTTCCCCCTTGCGGCCTAGGGGACCCACCGGGATGGGTGGCCCCACCCGGTGGACCCCCGGGACCCCTCCGGTGGTCCCGGGACACTCCCGGTGACCCTCGGAGTTCACCCGATGGCCGAAGCTGGACTTCCTATATATCATTCTTTACCTCCGGACCATTCCGGAACTCCTCGTGACGTCCGGGATCTCATCCGGGACTCCGAACAACATTCGGGTTTCCATGTGCATGTATCTCTACAACCCTAGCGTCACCAAACCTTAAGTGTGTAGACCCTACGGGTTCGGGAGACACGCACACATGACCGTGACGACTCTCCGGTCAATAACCAACAGCGGGATCTGTATACCCATGTTGGTTCCCACGTGTTCCTCGATGATCTCATCGGATGAACCACTGTGTCAAGGATTCACTCAATCCCTTATGTTATTCCCTTTGTCCATCAGTACGGTACTTGCCCGAGATTCGATCGTCGGTATGCCCGATACCTTGTTCAATCTCGTCATGGCAAGTCTCTTTACTCGTTCCGTAATCCATCATCCCGTGACTAACTCCTTAGTCACTTTGAGCTCATTATGATGATATCTTACTGAGAGGGCCCAAAGGTACCTCTCCGTCATACGGAGTGACAATATCCCAGTCTCGGTTCGTACCAACTCAACAGATACTTTCAGAGATACCCGTTGCGTACCTTTATAGCCACCCAGTTACGTTGTGACGTTTGGCACACCCAAAGTATTCCTACGGCATCCGGGAGTTGCACAACCTCATGGTCTAAGGAATAAATACTTGACACCGGAAAAGCTTAAGCATTACGAACTAAACGATCTCGTGCTAGGCTCAGGATTGGGTCTTGTCCATCACATCATTCTCCTAATGATGTGATCCCGTTATCAATGACATCCAATGTCCATGGTCAGGAAACCGTGGCCATCTGTTTATCAACGAGCTAGTAACTAGAGGCTTACCAGGGACATGTTGTGGTCTATGTATTCACACATGTATCGCTGTTTCCGTACAATACAATTCAAGCATGAATAACAGACAATTATCATAAACAAGGAAATAAAATAATAATACTTTTATTATTGCCTCTAGGGCATATTTCCAACACCCTACCCTCTTTCTCTCCCTCCTCTGACCTCTCCCTCACCCTGCCGGCCTTCCTCTCGCAGGTAACTGCCGCTGGAGATGCTCGCGCCACCGTCGGAGCCCCCTTTGCCGCCGCTGACGCCGGTAATGTCCCCCTGGCCCCGGATACGCGCCCTCCCGCTCTAGATCTAGCATGTCCGGCCGGTCCCCGCCATCCCGCGGGCTCGCCGGAGCCGCCATTAGCCGCCGCCGCGGTGGTCGTCCCCTGGGAGGACGACGCCGCCCGCTCGCGCCTCGTGGGCCGGCCGAAGCCGCCTCAACCCAGCGACCGGTTCGACCCAACGTGCCCTCTGCTGGGCCCCCTCCTCTCCGACTTGGCCCATGTGGCCTGGTGAGCCCATCACCCAAAACCCTCTATATAACGCCATGTGCACTAAATAGTTATCCAATGCTCACTTTTCATACCAGTTAAAACGGCTAAGTCCTTGGCATTTTCATATTTTGTGTGCATGTTTGGGGGGCCATAACTTTGTGCATATTGCTCCAAACTGAGTGTATTGTATATCAAAATGTTCGTCTCGAAATGCTCTACATGTTAGTTGCATTTGCATGCATGTTACAGTTCATCTTGATGCCTTAATCTTCGTTGCAAAACTGCTATGTGATGTTACTTGTCAGCTCTAGTTGTCTGTCAACAATATGTATGCATGTTTAACATGGTGTAACTTTGTGCATGTTGATCCAAATGGAGTGTATGATATGTCAAAATGTTCATTGTGAAGTGCTTTACATGATGGTGGATGTTGCATTCATGTTAGGTGCCATATTGCCATGTTTATCTCTGTTGCAAAAGTGCATGTTGCTGTTAAGTGCTGAAACTTGTTATAAGATGCTGATTTGTCTTTTTCATATCTTTATGTGTGATTTTTGTTTGAGCTACATGTGAACATGTGTTAGGAGCACAATCATGTCATCTTTGCTGTTGTGCAATCCACTTTTCATGACATGCCTTGTTGTGAGTGCAACAAGCTTGCAAAGTGACCTACTCGCTATTGCTGATTTCTATGACTTGTTGAAACTGCTAAGTCTGAAACTGTTATACCCTGATGCCATGTTAGCTTGATGCCCCACTCAAATCCATGAATGTTTTGGGATGTCCAATGACCATGTATTAATGTCCATGTTATGGTCTATCCATCCATGCCCTTGTTTGCCATTGTAGCCTGATGTAGCTTGTTGTTTTCATGCTCTCAAATTGCTATAAAATGTTTCTGTCAGCCTATTAACAGTAACTTCAGTTTTGCCATGTGAATAGCTAGTGTTCTATGCATCCTATGACCATGTTCTTTCCATGAGTAGCTTCATAAACATGTCTTCTTGCGGTTGGTTATATTCACATGCCATGATATGCTTCGAGTTGAGTTGCACAAGCTTGCAAACATGCCTACTTGTCGTTGTTGTTGCCATGTTTAGTTTATTTCACTAAGTCTATGAATATGTTATCCTTTGCAATCTTGCCATGATGTTTTGAGCATGTTCTAGTGCTGTTTGGTAGAAGCTCAGTGATCATGCTTGTAGTGCTTGACATGTACATGCTTGCCATGCCTTTTGTTGCCATCAAATATTATTGTATCATGTTGTTTTGATGTCATATATATGCCTACTTGCTGTTTGGGCCTGATTGTGTTTCAAACTTGCTTCGTGTGTATGTGATGAAATGTTGCTCCGTTTTGAGTGTGTCCTATATGAAACTTGTGTGTTTTTGCATGTAGATGCATAATAAAATGCTGAATACCTGTTTGGAGTGTGCTTTCTTGATGTTTGGATGCGTTTTCCATATTTGCCATGCTTAACTTGTTTTGCTCATATCTTCTAGGCCGTAGCTCCGAATTAAATGAACTTTATATGTAACTTGACTAGAATTTCAATTAGATCATCATGGTGCATGTTAAATTGCTATTTAACAACTTGAACTTAAGGATTGTTCAGATCTGGACCAATTTTTAAATTTTCATATAAGGACTTACCGGAATTGTTATATGTTGTTTCCAGCCTCATTTAAACTTGCCTTGTGGGTTGTTCTTGTATACTTCATCTCTTGCCATGTTTGCACCATATAGACTAGTCTTGCATCATACTTGGTTGAGCATCATGTCTCGTTATGTGTTGTGTGTTTACCGTGTTGCTTGCTTCTTCTCGTTAGTGCTTGTTTTGTTGCGATCGTGAGGATTCGTTCGTCTACACTCGGTTCGTCTTCGTGGCTTCTTGTTCGTCTTCTTCAATGACTCGTTCTTCTTCCTTGCGGGATCTCATGCAAGATGACCGTCACCTTGGATCTCATTACTATCATTGCTATGCTAGTTGTCTCGATGCTATCGCTATATGTCGCGCTACCTATCTATTTGTTGTCAGCCTCTCCTTGTTTCCATGAAACCTCTAACCTTTGACACCATCCCAGCAAACCGTTGTTTGGCTATGTTACCCGCTTGCTCAGCCCCTCTTATAGCATTGTTAGTTGCAGGTGAAGATGAAGATTGCTCCATGTTGGAACTTGGTTGTTGGAATGTCACAATAAGTCTGTGAATCTGTTATCCTTTGCAATCTTGCCATGATGTTTTGAGCATGTTCTAGTGGTGTTTGGTAGAAGCTCAGTGATCATGCTTGTAGTGCTTGACATGTACATGCTTGTCATGCCTTTTGTTTCCATGAAATATTATTGTATCATGTTGTTTTGATGTCATCTATATG
Source organism: Secale cereale (assembly GCA_902687465.1). Taxonomy (NCBI): domain Eukaryota; kingdom Viridiplantae; phylum Streptophyta; class Magnoliopsida; order Poales; family Poaceae; genus Secale; species Secale cereale. The sequence continues at coordinate 121,958,019 of LR738712.1, read as the reverse complement.
CCTACTTTCTGTTTTGGGCTGATTGTGTGTCAAACTTGCTTCGTGTGTATGTGATGAACCGTTGCTCCGTTTTGAGCGTGTCCTATATGAAACTTGTGTGTTTTTGAATGTAGATGCATAATAACATGTTGAATACCTGTTTGGAGTGTGTTTTCTTGATGTTTGGATGCGTTTTGCATCTTTGTCATGCTTAACTTTTTTGCTCATATCTTCTAGGCCGTAGCTCCGAATTAAATGAATTTTATATGTAACTTGACTAGAATTTCGAGTAGATCATCATGGTGCATGTTAAGTTATTGTTTAATAACTTGAACTTATGGATTGTTCAGATCTGGGACAATTTTGAAATTTTCATATGAGGACTTACTGGAATTATTATATGTTGTTTCCGGCCTCATTTAAACTTGCCTTGTGTGTTGTTCTTGTATGCTTCATCTCTTGCCATGTTTGCATCATATAGACTAGTCTTGCATCATACTTGGTTGAGCATCATGTCATGTCTTGTTATGTATTGTGTGTTTACCGTGTTGCTTGCTTCTTCTCGTTAGTGCGTGTTTCATTGCGATCGTGAGGATTCGTTCGTCTACACTTGGTTTGTCTTCATGTCTTCTGCCGGATTTAGGGCTCCGCAAAACCAAAGAAGTTCGAACACAGGGGCGTGAACGAAGATCTCTCCCACTCGCGTCTACCTAGCGTCTCTCCCTTTCCTAGTGAAGAGATTCAAGCAAACAACAAGTAAAGCACGTAAGAGTTTACCCAGGTTCAGGCCACCGCGTGGTGTAAAACCCTACTTCCTGCTTTGGTGGATCGGCCTCGGGAGGGCTAGAATATGAACTAGTGCAGTGGTTCCCGAGCTCAGGAGATGAGATCAGGAGGGTCAGGAGGCAAGTGTTCTTGCTCCCTTGCGTGGTGGCAGACTTTTTGGATCTCTCCTCTCCCCTCCCTACATAGCGGGGATCCTAGCTACTTATATAGGCGGCCAGGGTCCTCTTCCGCCGAAATGTTTTGGCGGGAAGGGATCCCACCACGGATATTTTTGAGCGGGAACACAAGGACGTTCCAACCCTGACAAAAGTAGTCTTCGCCTGCAAAAGGATCAGGCGGTGACGCAGTGGTGGGCTCGGCGATGACATCCTCCTTGCCATCCTTGTGGTCTTCGGTCTTGTTGCACCAATGGGGAAACCTTTGTCCCGCTCCTCGAGAACCTGCGGCTGCGCTGTCCCCCTTGCACTGAAATGGCAATTGCGCCACTGGCGGACGCTGGCGCCCACTGGCACGGTGCGTCACTGCTGACATCATTGCCTCCTCCTGAGCCAAGCTTGGCCTTGGATTCTCCGCCCCTCCGGAGCACCTTGCCGAGGCTGCTCCTGAGGGGGTCTTGATGTTGTTCTCCTAGTGAGGCTTAGCTCCACCGCGAGGGTCTTGGGCAGCTGGTCGATCAGTTGGGTCATACCATGCCGTTGTAGGAGCACGTCGCGGCCCGCAGACAGGCAAGTCTAGGTACCCTGGTTCCCAGGACGCCAACAGTAGCCCCCGGGCCCAAGGCGCGTGCGGAGTTGGCTTAGGGGCGAAGCCTAAGTCGAGGACGAAGCGCCGCAGGCCCCAAAGGCTGCGGGCTAGGCTGGCGTGCGACGGTTGGATGGGACATGGGCGGCCCCGCTTCCCACGCAGTCTTGGTAGTCGTGAGCCTTGCCAATCGCACGACCGGTAGGGCTTCTTGCTGCCGCCTCTACCTTCTGCCTTCCAATCGCTCGCTTCCTTCACCTGCCTTCTCTGCCCCCTTCCTTCCTTGCTATAATGCTGCGCAGGGCGAAGAAGAGGGGGGACAGCGAGCCAGCCACGTCGCCGCCGGTGCTCGAGCCGGCGCTGGGCCGCTCCCTCGTAGTGAACCAAGAGCGTCTGGACAAGGTGCGTCACGCCTTAGCCGACGTATCTAACGAGTGGGGGCCGACCCGGGTCTGGCTCGCCTCCCCGCCAGTGGCAGAGCTTGGTGCCAACGACATCCAGCTTCATCTCCACGCCATTTTTGGGGGGTCTCCTTCCCCCTTTCGCCGCCTTCTTCTATGCAGTACTCACACAATTCTAGATTCAGGCGCTACACCTGGACCCTGGGTCCATCATCCTTCTTTTCGGCTTCGCGTTCCTATGTGAAGCGTTCATTGGTGTTTCCCCATCTGTGGCTTTGCTTCGCCAGTTTTTGCCATCTCCTTGGTTCACAGGGGGCAGCGCTCGGGGTGCGTGTTGTTGCATGCCGTGGAAGCGACTGCTTCCTCCGGAATTGACTTCTCGCTTCATCCAACCACAAAAGGGTTTCACCGGCAGTGGGTGTACGTTGATGCCGCTGCGTACAGCCCCCAATTCCATCTTCCCGATGCGTCGGCGGTGCCGAACTTGGGCTGGGGGCACGAGGTCCTTTCAGATCCACGGGCGGAGCTAGTTATGCGCCGACTGGCCAGCCTGAGGAGAAGCGGATTGACCCTGGCGATGGTGGTGAGAGATTCCTTATCCTCCGTGTCGCCCACTCCAGTGCCATTCTAGCCCAATGTGGGTTCTTGATGATCGCGCGCGTCTTCATCGGAAGGAGCTCCCTCCTGAGACGCTCCAGGGGCTGCTGCGGCTACTCGTCGGTGGAGTGCCTGAAGCTCGCTGTCGGGGTTTTGGAATGACATATGCCAACGGATGGCTTATCATGCATGGGGTCAAAAGAACGTCACCGGGCTCGGGAAGAGGGATTAAGCGGAACTTAGGACGCCTACGGATCTTACCCTGGTTCGGGGCTCTCCGAGGAGATAACACCCCTAGTCCTGCTCTGCGGGGGCTCCGCGTCATGACTGATATCACTAAGGTAGCTACAAGGTTGCTCCTTGAGCTGTGCGGTATGAAGGAAGAATATGAACAAGGCTAGCCCCCCTTCTATCTCTCTCTGCTAGGGTTTTCCCTTTGTAATCTTCTACCCCCTCCTCATGGAGGACCCTGGGGGTTTATATAGGCCTACCCCCCAGGGGTACAATGGTAATCTTGACGGTGTGGCCCCAGCCGTCAGTGTCTTCTGGTGCCGGCCTCACCGCCTGTTTGCTGGGGCCTGCCGCCTGCGGGCCCTACGTGATTGTCTTTCGCTGTAGATGTGCCTCAGCTGACGACAGCCTTGTCGAGAAGGAAGTGGCTACAGTACCATCGCCTCCCGCCGTACGTTGCCGCCACGCCCTATCCTGTCATCTTGATGAGGCTCGGACTTCTAGGGCAAGGATTGCCGTCTGTTACCAGGCGGCAGTCTTCCCTAGCCGTCTGCCAGGGGTGACTTGTTCGTGAGCTACCCGCTGACCAATGGGGAAAAATCGCCTGCTGGCCCCGCCATCTGCGGGTAGTGGGATCGTGTCCTCCTCTGACCGATGCCTGGTCACGAGCAACATGGCTACAGTGACCCGCTGCTTAGGAGATATTCGCAAGGTACACGTTCACTGTAGCCGCATCCTTATAGAACTTCTAAGGACATATTCTCCTATAGCCACGGCCCTGCCGCGCAGGGATCCCCCCAGCGTGCATCTTGGGGAAGGAATATGGGACCGTCTGCTGGCTGGTGGTGTTGGGGTGGCCGCCTGCTGGGTCCCTGCCGCCTGCGGGCTGCCGGCTCCTGGGCTAGGCTACCCTAGGAGGCGGCTCGACGGGCAGTTGGCCGCGGTGGACCAGGCGGCTGTTATTTGTCTTAAAATACCAAGGGTGGTCGCCGAGGGTACCCATGGTAAATATCTCCAACAGTAGTCCCCGAAGCTGGTGGAACTCCGCGGCAGGCGCTGGAGGGCCGAGGGGTTCTAGCAGCTTCCCCCCTCAGGCAAGCCCATCTTCCTTCACTTGCCTTCCATGGATGTCTGTCTGACGGGAGCCGGCCGTGCGCTGCTGGAGCCGGCTTCCAGCAGCCGAACCGTCGTCTTAGAGTCTTCGGTGAGAAGTCACCGCCTGGTCAGCGGGCAGTCGAACAGGCCCGCAGACCGTTGGCAGCTCCCATGCGTCACCATCCTGTCGCATCGGCCTGCCAGCCGACGCACGCGATAGGACGTAACAGCGGGCCGGGGCCCGCCACTATGGGGCCTCGGGCCCCGCGCGGATCCATAGTGGCAAGGGTAATTGATTACCCACCCACGCGCATTTAATGTGTGCGGATTAGACGCGAGAAAATCGGGGGTCGTGCGGGGCGTGGAGCGGTTAATCCCATGCCCGCCCCCTCGCCTTCGCCGCCCGGGCCTATATATAGGTCGGGGGAGAGGGCTGGCGCCGTTCTCGCGCTCACTCTCCCCATCTTCCTTCTTCTTCTCGCCCTTCTCATCGTCGTCGCAGCGAGCCGCCGCCCAAGACATGTCCGTCACGGCACCTCCTCGGCACCACGGCCAGTGGGACTGTAGCGAGGTCCTCCAGGAGCACATCGACATCCTCCGGCGTTCGCGTAAGCTGCCCCCGGCCGACAAGGTCGCCGTGCGCCTGGCGCCGCTAGCGGAGATCAGGCCGGCCCCGCGGCAAGGCGAGCGGGTCATCTTCCGCTCGCACTTTCCGTGCGGATTTGGCCTCCCGGCGAGCGGTTTCTTCCGCTCCTTCCTGGAATTCTTCCATATCCAACCTCACCACCTCACGCCGAACACGGTGATGACTCTCTCGTCCTTCGTCGTCCTCTGCGAAGCCTACTTCGTCATCCTCCCCACCATAGAGCTCTGGACTGAGCTCTTCTACGTGAAGCTTGGCACCACCGTCCAGAGCGTGCCTGCCCAGTGCGGGGGATGCATTGCGTTGAAGCGCAGTGGGACAAAGAACTTCTTCCCGGCGTCGAAGCTTATGGCGTCGGTGAAGCAATGGCAGAAGACGTACTTCTACGTCTCCAACGTCGACCCTGAGCAGGATTTCGTCTGCCTGCCGGAATGGGTGCCGGGGCCGCCTGCCGAGCCTCGGGACTCCTGGAGGACCCGGCTGCCACCCTCACTGAAGGGGCTTCCATCACACTGCACCGTCCGCAGGAGCTGAGAGACAGCGAGGGCTTGGTCTTCATGGATCTGCTGCTCACGTTCGCTGAACGTCGGGTGCTGCCGCTGCAGCGTCGCCCTCACCTGATCAGCGACATGAGCGGGCGCCGGGACCCCAGACGGACGTGCACCAAGCTCCTTCCATACGGGGAGGTGGCCCGTCTGGTGAACCACATCTCCAGCTACAGGGTCTCCGACTCCGGATGGGCCTTCGGCAAGCCGCCGTACAGCCGCGGCAATCAGCCGCCCGTAGTAAGCTTTTTATCCTTCTGTTTTCTTTCTTTTTCGTTCGGCTGCTGTAGCCGTCTGGTCCTGACACTTTGCTCAGATTTTCCCAGGCCAGCCGGAGCCGGGCTCTGACCAACCGGGCCGCCCCTGGAGCCGGATCGCTGCCAGAGCGACACAAGCGACCCCGATCTTGGGGCCGCCGCCATGGAGGAGGAAGAGGTGACGGGCGGCGGAGGCCAGCCGTCAGGCGCATTGCCGGAAGGTGGCGTCGAGCGCCGGCCGGACGACGACGAGGAGATGGAGGAGGCACCCGTCTGCGCCAGCCAGTAGGCCGGACCGTCTGGCACAGCTGGTGGTGGAAAAGGGCGGTCCTCATCAGGGCCGACTGGTGCCCCACCTAAGAAGCTCCGGCTGTCGACCGCCGCTACAAGGCGTCGAGAGGCGGCCGCCAGGGCAAACGTGCCGAAGATGCCCAAGGCCAGGCCGATTGTGTCCGGGTAAGTGTTCTTCATTCCTTCTTTGCGTGATACTCATCTCTTAGCTGATCCCTTCTTGGCTGACTCTTCGTTTCCTTGGGTTATCCGCGCAGCGCGCCGCTTTCCCTCTCGCGGGTGCCAGCGGGCTCTGTTGTGGGAGGCTCAGATGCCCCTCCCGCGCCCCCTCGCGTGGATCCGGCCGCCGCGCTCCGGGAGGCGACAGAGAGGAATGCCCGCAAGGCGCGCGCGGAGCGTGAGCGAGCGGCGACTGATGCCGCCGCCCAGGCGGAGGCCAAAGCTGCCAAGAAGGCCCAGGCAGATGCCATCCAAGTCCGAGAGCGGGGAAAGTGCCCTCAGCAGCCAGCGAGCCACGCCGTCCGCCCGGAGTCGGGGTCTCTGGAGCCATCGGCTCATGCGCCGGCTGCTGACGAGCAGCCGGCTCCAGTCGATAGGGGGGGACGACTGCGACATTTTGGAGATGCCGCCACCGCCCCCTGCGCCGCCTGCTGGGGAGCAGGGCAGCCGGCCAGCGGGGACGGAAGCGCCGCCAGTTGGGGGCGTGCTGGTGACCGGCCCGCAACCGGCCCCCCGAGCCCCAGCCCGACGGCGCCTCGCGAGGGCGGTCTCTATGCCCCAGCAGGTGGAGGTCGGTGGGGCCAGCTCGTCAACGCCGGAGAATGAGGTGACCAGCACGGTGCCATCAAGTTGGAGGCCCGGAGGAGGCGGCGCGTGGATCGTCGCATCGCGGGACGTCCCGGACCACTTCAACTCCTTGGGCAACGTCGTGCAGACGGCGGTGTAGGAGTTCGTCGCCACGCGGTCCTCCGTTCGGGTATGTGTGCTTTGTTTTCTTCTGTTTTTATTTCTTCAATTTCTTCTGTGGGGGCGCGTCAGCGCACCCACTGGGTGTAGTCCCCGAGTTCCGAGCCGGCTGCTGAGCAGGCGGCTTGGAACTCCAAAGTGTACGTCATGAGCTGATCTTGCATCTTGCTGCAGGAGTACCACAACCTCCACGTGGCCTCCTACAATGCTTAGTGCGAGGAGCTGGCGCAGCTGCAGGCTGCCTTGGCAGACAGCCGAGGTGAGTGCCTCGTCTTCTCCTTGCGGGCGCGCGTCAGCGCACCCACTGGGTGTAGTCCCCGAGTTCCGAGTCGGCTGCTGAGCAGGCGGCTTGGAACTCCAAGGTTATATTTTTTGCTGCTGACATTCGTTCTTTTTCTTTCTCCCTTGCCAGCGGTCGCAGCCGACCTCCGCAATCAGCTGGGCGAGGCCCAGACGGAGCTGGCCGCTAAGGAGCGGGAGCGTGGTCTCACCGCTCAGGACCGCGACCGCCTGGCCAAGGAGCCGGCGGACCAGGCGGCGGCTCACAAGGCCGAGCTTGGCAAGATGTCAGATGCCGAGTCGCTTCTGCTGGCCGAATTTGAGACCAAGCGCTCGAATTGGGCCGAGAAGGAGGCGGCTCTCCAAGACGGCTACGTAGCCATTGGAGACATGGTTGACGGTGAGACGTCTACCCTTTTATCTTGTATTCACCGTTTGCAACAGCCGTCTTTCTTTTCTTCTGATCCTTCTTGTAGTTTTGGCAGAGTTCTTCCCGGGCTATTCCGTGGCAGCCACCCAGGCCATCGAAGCCGAGCATGCTGCGAGGTGCCAGGCGGGCCGGGTGATCGCACCCAATGCGCCCAGGACCCCAGCCGAGGAGCTTCTTGCCATTCGAGTGCGTCTCCTGCCAGTCCGCTGTCTGCTTCGTCGGCTACAGCACGCTGTAGCCCAGGTCCTGGCCGCCTTCTGGCCAGGTGTGCCAACACTCCGCACTCCCAGTCGGATGACCGCCTGGCTGGAGGCAGCCGGCCAACGCTTCGAGGCCTGGAAGGGCTCCGTAGCAAGGGCTGGCGCGCGGACCGCCCTGGAGTTCGCCAAGAGCTGGTATCCTGGCTTGAGCCTTGAATAGCTAGAGACCTTCCGTGCGGAGGCCCAGCCTGAGCTGGCCGTGGAGCAGAAGGAGCTCATCCAACGTGCCGCCGCCCTCGCCGAATATGCCGACACCTCCGTCTTCATTCCGGAGTTGGACGATAGGGGCCATGTGGTGCCGCCTGGCAACTTCGGGCTGGACCTGGCGGCGTCGAAGGAGCCAGACGAGGAAATTGCCTCCAGTGAAGGTGACGAGGAGACCAGTTCCCAGGAGGCGGACCCAGCAGTCAGTCACCAGCCTGACCAATCCTCGACAAGCGGACCAGGAGTGATGGCCCCGCCCGCCGCAGGAGACGGCCAGACCGAGACCCACCAGGCGGCCTCTCCGGAAGCCGGCTCCGTCGTGCCGCCTGCCCAGCCTGCTGCACCTTAAGTTTTTCTTTTGTATCTTCTGCTTCCCTGTAAGACTTGTAGGGTTAATCCGAACAATTCCACCCACTGGGCGTATCGTATCAGTAAGTCATTACTGCAAGGCGCCCCTTGAGGCCTTTGGGATGTAAATATTCTTTTTAATGCTGCATGGTCTTTATGCAATTCTGCCGAATCCTAGGATTAGCCTTGCCCTCGTTTCCTTGTGGCGATTTTCTTCTTGCCGTTTCCTTGAACTGCCGCCCTGCCAGCCAAACAGCCACTCTGTGGTTCTATGGCTGGGTCAGGGGCTTGGCTTTTCTCAGAGCGGGCGAGTATTCTGCCCTCTAGAAGGCGGCTTGGCTAAGCCTAGAACTGGCTTGCCGGGTGTTTGACAGCCGGCCGCTTATTTGAAGGGCCGGCTGGCCCTATGTCTTTTTTCCTTAGCCATTCTTCATGTGGGCACCATTTCTTGCCTTTAGCTCCTGCCAGTCGGGCAGCCACGTTCTGCGAGTCTGTGACTTGATGCGGGAGAGGGCTTGAATTCCATCACATTACTTGTCTGACTAGTTAAGGAGAATTTCTTAGACATAGGGCTAGGCGGCCAGTCCCCGGGCCGTCAGCTGGGCTCCGGTGCCGGACCAAGGAGAGAACAATAATCATTCACATGCATAATTCTTACCGTATAGATAAAGGGTTGGGCAGTCCTCGAGGACTCCTCGGGGGTCCCATTGGTTCTCAAAATAACTTTAGATAGCACGACACATACTGTCTTTCAGCTATAAAAGCGACGAAGAAGGTTTGCGTTCCATGGGCGCTCCGACTCCTTGCCTGAGTCGTCTCTCTTGCGCGCTCTTGGCTTCTGGGCATCAATGAGGTAGTAGGCATCGTTGCCTAGTACCTTGCTGATGATGAATGGTCCTTCCCAAGGAGCCGAGAGCTTGTGCTGGCCGGATGTTCGCTGGATCAGCCAGAGCACAAGGTCTCCCTCGCGGAAGGACCGTGGCTTGACTCGCCGACTGTGATAGCGGCGGAGACCCTGCTGGTAGATGGTGGAGCGGCTGAGTGCTACCAGTCGGGCCTCCTCCAGTAGGTCCACGCCGTCTTCGTGTGGTTCTTTGGCTTCAGCCTCCGCATACATGGTGACGCGAGGCGAGTCAAACTCAACATCCGTAGGGATGACGGCCTCGGCCCCATACACGAGGAAGAAAGGAGTGAAGCCGGTGGATTTGTTTGGTATGGTTCTGAGGCTCCATAGGACAGACGGCAGCTCTTCGATCCAGCAGTCGGCTGACCGCTCCAAAGGTTCGACCAGCCGGGGCTTGATGCCGGATAGGATAAGGCCGTTGGCGCGCTCGACTTGGCCGTTAGACTGTGGATGGGCAACGGACGCTAGGTCCAGTCGGATGCCCTGTGTTGCACAGAAACGGGCAAGTGCGCCTTTTTCAAAATTTGTGCCGTTGTCAGTGATGATGCTGTGTGGTATACCATACCGGACTGTGATGTCTGCAATGAACGTCACAGCAGTTGGGTCGTTGAGTTTCTTGATTGGCTTGGCTTCGATCCACTTGGTGAATTTATCTATTGCCACGAGTAAATCTGTCAGGCCTCCTCTGGCAGTCTTGAAAGGTCCTACCATATCCAGACCCCAAACGGCAAATGGCCAAGTGATCGGAATAGTCTTGAGTGCAGAGGCCGGCAAGTGTTGCTTGGAACTGAAGCGCTGGCAGTCGTTGCACTTTCTCACCAAATCTTTGGCATCGTCCAAAGCATACGACCAGAAGAAACCGTGGTGGAAAGCTTTGGCTACGAGAGACCTTGAGGCCACGTGGTGGCCGCATTCCCCTTGGTGAATGTCCTTCAGGATAGCCATCCCTTTTGTTGCTTCTACACAGCGCTGGAAGACACCCGTTGCACTTCTTCTAACAAGCTCTTTGTTGACTATGGTGTACGCTGAGGCCCGGCGTTGAACTTGCCATGCCAAAGTTTCTTCTGGTGGCAGCTCTCCTTTGAGCAGGAATGTGAGGATTGGTTGTGCCCAAGACGGCGCTGAAACTCTAGTTGCCTCGGCCAGAGAGACTAGGGTGGTTGGGCTGGGAGGTGGAGGGCTGGGCTGAACCGCCTGCTGTGCATCCGGAGTCCCCGAGCTATGTGCCGGAGCCGGCGCCTCCTGACCGCCTGCTGGGGCAGTCCCGAGGCCAGGGACTGGCGCGGCTACAGGTGGTCCGTTTGTTGGAGTTGGAGTGTCATGGCAGCCTGCTGAGGCAGTCTCTAGGCCGGCCGCTGAAGCTGCGAGGCCGCCTGCCCCGGGGTCGGCTGGTATGAAGATTGACTTCGACTCTTGTGAAGGCTTGATAGACGGCTTGGGCAGGCATTGGAGAGATACGCCGGCTGGTATTGCTTGGCGGGTGGAGCCGATTCGTGCCAAGGTGTCGGCTTGCATGTTATCAGCTCGTGGTATGTGGAGGAACTCGCAGCCATCAAAATGTCCACTAATTCGCTGGACAAGGAAGCGATAGCTTGCCATGTTTGCGTCCTTGGCGTCTCAGTCCCCTGACGACTGCTGGACAACCAAGTCCGAGTAACCATAGCACAACACTCGGCGGATGCCAATCTCCTTGGCCATTCGGAGCCCGTGGATAAGTGTCTCGTACTCGGCCACGTTGTTGGAGGCAGCAAAGTGGATCTGCAGGGTATACTTGAGCTTGTCGCCTTTGGGGGAGGTGAGGACGACGCCGGCTCCCAGGCCGATGCGCATCTTTGACCCGTCAAAGTGCATCCGCCAATGGGTTGAGTCTAGCACAGGCGGCAGGTACTGGGTTTCGGCCCAATCAACGAGGAAGTCGGCCAATGCCTGCAACTTGATGGTGGTGCGCGGCTGGTAGAAGATGGTGAAGGGGGTCAACTCAATGGCCCACTTGGCCACTCTTCCTAAGGCATCTCTGTTCCCCATGATTTCAGTAAGCGGTACCGTGCAGACGACTGTGACAGAATGCTCTTGGAAGTACTTCTTGAGTTTCTTGGCGGTGAAGTACACTCCGTAGCACATCTTCTGGTAATGGGGGTTGTTCTGCTTGGATGCTGTCAGCACTTCGCTCAAGTAGTAGACGGGCCTCTGGATGGGCAAGGCTCCGCCGTCCTCTGGGCGTTCGACCACAATGACAGTGCTGACCGCCCGGCTGGTGGCGGCGATGTAAAGGAACATGGGTTCCTTGTGTGCTGGTGCCGCCAGGACAGGCGGGGTGGACAGCAGTCGCTTGAGCTACTGGAAAGCTTCGTCTGCCTGGTTGTTCCACTCGAAGCACGTGGTCTTCTTCATCAGTTGGTACAGGGGGAGTGCCTTTTCTCCTAGACGGCTGATGAAACGGCTGAGAGATGCCAGGCACCCCGTGAACCTCTGGACATCCCGCACATGGGTCGGTCGTTCCATCCTCTCAATGGCCTTGATCTTTGCCGGATTGCACTCGATGCCGCGTTCGGATACCAGGAAGCCAAGGAGCTGGCCGGCCGGTACCCCGAAGACGCATTTCTCCGGGTTTAGCTTAATCCGAAAGCGGTGCAGGTTCTCAAACATTTCCTGGAGATCCTCCAAAAGGGTTCCTCTCTTCTCCATCTTCACCACAATATCGTCCACGTAAACGTGGGCGTTCCTGCCAAGCTGCTTGAGGAGACACTTCTGCATGCAACGCTGAAATGTGGCGCCGGCATTTCTCAAGCCGAACGTCATGGTCAGGTAGCAGAAGGCCCCAAACGGCGTGAGGAAGGCGGTCTACAGGCGGTCGGCTGGATCAAGCTTGATTTGGTGGTACCCTGAATAAGCATCAAGGAAAGACAGCAGCTCGCATCCGGTTGTGGAGTCGATCACTTGATCTATTTGTGGCAGAGTAAACAGGTCTTTAGGGCAAGCTTTGTTTAGGCTGGTGTAATCAATGCACATGCGCCATTTGTTGTTCTTCTTCAGCACTAGGACAGGATTCGCGAGCCATTCGGGATAAAAGACTTCCATGATGAAGCCGACTGCTAGCAGGCGAGCGACTTCTTCCCCACGACTCTTCTCTTTTCTTCAGACAGGCGGCGCAGCGGCTGTCTGACAGGCTTTGCATCTTCTCTCACGTGTAACTTGTGCTCGGCGAAATCCGTCGGGACACCAGGCATGTCCTTGGGGGACCATGCAAAGATGTCCCGATTCTCACGGAGGAAATCGACGAGCTCGCTTTCCTATTTGCTGTCTAGGCTCGACCCGATGACAGCAAATCGCTCCGGGTGAGACGGGTCCAAGGGAATCTTCTTTGTGTCCTTAGTTGGCTGGAACGAGCCTTGCGGCTCCGCCTCCTTGGGATCGGCTGGTATGGCCGACTGCTCGCCAGCCATTGCCACCAGCCATTCCATACGGCGCTTTTCCTCAGCCACGACAAGGGTCTCTGCCGGGCGACTGCTAGCTGTTGCGCATGCAATGGACTTCTCGTAGTCCCTGGCTATGGTGATTATTCCTTTGGGGCCAGGCATCTTCATCTTGAGGTAGGTATAATGGGGGACTGCCATGAACTTTGCAAGGGCTCGTCGGCCCAAGATCACGTGATAGGGACTTTCCAGGTTCACCACTTCAAACCAGACCGGCTCCCTCCGGAAGTGCATCTTGTCACCAAACAGGACATCGACCCTTGCCTTGCCGATTGGTGAGCAAGAGAGGCCTGGCACAATGCCATGGAACACGGTCCTGGTAGGCTGAAGCTGCTTCTCTTCGATGCCCAACTTCTCCATGGTGTCACGGTACATGATGTTGATGCTGCTGCAGCCGTCTACCAGCGCCCAGGAGAAACGACAAGCTCGCCTGTCAGTGGAGAGAGTGGCGTCCAGGACCAAGGCATAGGCCCCCGGCGATGGCATGACTGTCGGGTGATCCTCTCGGCTCCAGCTGATAGGCCTTTCAGACCAATGCATGAATTCTGGGTCCCTAACGGCAACAGAGTTGATTTCTGTGCGCTGTTGGTGCCGGCTGTGCCTATTGTCCGTCTGGCTTGTGAAGACAACATAGGCTCCATTTTCTTCTGGGATCTCGTCCCGGACCTGGCCGCCAGGCCGGGCAGCCGGCGGATTCGGAGGCGGGGCCGGCTGCCCCGCAGACGGTGGTGGCAGAGCTTCTCCCCTCACAATTCTTGTGAGCCAATGACACTTTCGCGTTGTGTGGTTGGAAGGCTTCGCGCCACTGTGGAACTTGCAGGGGGCGGCCAGGGCTTGATCAAAGGAGAAGGCCGGTTGCCACACCGGTTTGCCGCCCTTCTGGCGCTTGGGTCCTGCCTGAGCTTCGGGCTGCTGTCCGTCGATTGCTGCCACCAGCCGGCTGTTGGCAGCCAGCGCGTGGGCCTTGCGCTTCTGGTCGCTTGTCTGCTGGCGCCGGCTGGACTCTCCTGCCGGCGTCTTGGAAGTTGGAGGGGTCATCTTGCCAGAGGCATCCACTTGCAGCTCGGTCTTCATGGAGGAGTCAGCGGTGGCGTACTTGTCTGCTATGCTCAGCAGTTCATCCAACGTGGCCGGCTCGTCACAAAGGAGCCGGTGTTTGAGTAAGGTGCCTTCTCTGCATCCGGCCGTGAAATACTCGATGGCTTGGACCTCGTGAACTCCGTCACAAGAGTTTCGCAGCTCTGGCCAGCGCGTCAGATAGTCGCGGGCCGACTCGTCTGGGCCTTCGACGCACAGGGAAAGCTGACGCGGCTTAGGAGGACGCTTGTAGGTGCTGGTGAAGATGCGAGTGAAGGCGGCGGTGAAGTCCAGCCAGCCTTTGATGCTATTGGGATTAAGGTTGTTTAGCCACGTCCGAGTCGTGCCCTGGAGCATGAGGGGCACGTACTTCACCGCGACACGCCTATTGCCGGTGGCTATGCTGACGGCCGTGGAGTAATCCACCAGCCAGTCCTCTGGTTTCACTAATCCGTTGTACTTGGGGGTGTCTCTGGGGAGCGAGAAGCCCTTGGGAAAAGGCTCGTTGCGGATGCGACGGGCGAAGCAGGCCGGACCGAGGTCTTCTTCTTCTTCAACCGCCTGGGATCGAGCCAGACGGTCTAGGCGGTAGCGGGCATAGTTCTCCCCAACCCCCTCGCGGCGGCCCAAGCGGCCTGCCAGAGACGGGTGGTCAACAGGTGGAGGGGACACGCGCCTCTCCCGCCTGGGAGGAGGCGGATGTTCCCCTCGCCGTTCTACGGCCCTTGGGCGGCCGTCTTCGTCGCGCTCGATGGTGACGCGTGTCTGCCGGCTGCGGCTGGCAGCGGGCTCTGACTCTCGCCGGTTGGTGGCGCCGACTGTTGGAGAGCGAGACGTGGCTCCTTGCCCCCGCCGCTGAGGGCGGTTGTCCACGTGCGCGCCCCCCTCTGATACCCTGCGACGGGCCTCCCGCTGCGTGGCAGCAGCATCGAGGAGCTGGCGGGCGCGCTGAGTCATGCAACGAAGCTCGTCTCCCTCTAAGTGGCCCATCTCATCGACTGCCGCCTGGGCAGCCCTTTGGTTTTCTGACGGAGTGAGGTACACAAGCCGAATGGCCCCCAGCATGTCTGCCAGCAGCCCGCCGCGATCACGGACGGCGCCGGCTCGGCTGGGCTGCCAGCAGCCGGCGTGCCACAAATGGTGCGGTCCATATCGTGGCGGCAAGCTTCGGTGAGGCGTCGAGAGGCAGCCAATTTGTTGGCGCTGTCGAGGAGCGAGACACAGAGCGCCTCCAACGCCGCGCCGTCTGCCCCCGCCGCGACAGGGGCGGCGAGGTGCTGCAGAGCGGCCTCGAGCGGGTCTGGGCCCGTCCTGTTAGATGGTTCGCCGTGGTCGGTGACGAGCACCTCCGTGACGGTGCTGATCTTGCTGCCGATTGGAAGAACGGGGAGGGGGTCGTTGATGATCTCCACGTGCTCGGGGAAGGACTCGACTGGCCCTGTGTCGAGGTCGACGATCATGTCTACCGGTGCGTCAGAAGAGCCCACTGACTCCACATCAGAGGCGCGCTTGTCGACGATGTGGAGCTTGTCGAGGAGCTCGATGAGGAAGCTCTTCGGCGCCACCGGCTCGGCCGTCGGAGAGGGTTCATCGTGGAAGCGGACGGTGCCGAGCAGATCAGCGAGCCCGGTCACGGCGCATGCGGCCTCAGCACTGCAAAGCATCCCGGTTTCCACGCCAGCGGGCGTGCCGGGCTGGCTACTCTCGCCAGGAAGGAACAAGGTTCCCATCCAGAACATGTCTCCGGACGACGGTCCACCTAGCCCCAAGGTGGGCGCCAAATGTCGGGGTTTTGGAACGACATATGCCAACGGATGGCTTATCATGCATGGGGTCGAAAGAACGTCGCCGGGCTCGGGAAGCGGGATAAAGCGGAACTTAGGATGCCTACAGATCTTACCCAGGTTTGGGGCTCTCCGATGAGATAACACCCCTAGTCCTGCTCTGCGGGGGCTCCGCGTCATGACTGATATCACTAAGGTAGCTACAAGGTTGCTCCTTGAGATGTGCGGTATGAAAGAAGAAGATGAACAAGGCTAGCCCCCCTTCTATCTCTCTCTGCTAGGGTTTTCCCTTTGTAATCTTCTAACCCCTCCTCATGGAGGAACCTGGGGTGTTTATATAGGCCTACCCCCAGGGGTACAATGGTAATCTTGATGGTGTGGCCCCAGCCGTCAGTGTCTTCTGGCACCGGCCTCACCGCCTGTCTGCTGGGGCCCGCCGCCTGCGGGCCCTACATGATTGTCTTTCACTGTATATGTGCCCCAGCTGACGATAGCCTTGTCAAGAAGGAAGTGGCTACAGTACCATCGCCTCCCGCCGTACGGTGCCGCCACACCCTATCCTGTCATCTTGATGAGGCTCAGACTTCTAGGGTGAGGATTGCCGTCTGTTACCAGGCGGCCGTCTCCCCTAGCCATCTGCCAGGGGTGACTTGTTTGTGAGCTACCCGCTGACCGATGGGGCCAACCGCCTGCTGTCCCCGCCGTCTGCGGGTAGTGGGATCGTGTCCTCCTTTGACCGATGCCTGGTCACGAGCAGCATGGCTACAGTGACCCGCCGCTTAGGAGATATTCGCAAGGTACACGTTCACTATAGCCACGTCCTTATAGATCTTCTAAGGACATGTTCTCCTGTAGCCACGCCACTACCGCGCAGGGATCCCCCCAGCGTGCATCTTGGGGAAGGAATATGGGACCGTCTGCTGGTTGGTGGTGTTGGGGTGGCCGCCTGCTGGGTCCCTGCCGCCTACGGGCTACCGGCTCCTGGGGTAGGCTACCCTAGGAGGCGGCTCGACGGGCAGGCGGCCGCGGTGGACCAGGCGGCTGTTATTTGTCTTAAAATACCAAGGGTGGTCGCCGAGGGTACCCATGGTCAATATCTCCGACACTCGCCCTGGCTCCGTAACTCCCTTGTACTTGGCTCCTGTAGCCAAGAGAGCTTTTGCTGAAAAGATGCCCCACTTCGATGCATGGGGATTGTTGCTGGGGGGCACCCCTGATATTCATGAAGATCCCTTGATGGTGGTATCAGGGCTCGCGAGCCTGACCTTCCCTTCTGGGGCGGACGCGCCTGGCGGAGCCCCTGGCCTGGAGTCCACTCCGTCCTTGGAGCAAGCGGAAGAAGCACGGGCGCCAGTGTTGACGGAGGTGGCGGAAGGTACCGAGGCACCGCTGGCTCCTGAAGCGACTGAAGGGGAGGCGTAGCAGCCTCCGGTCGAGGCGAGTCCGGGGGGCATCGCATCAGGGAGCGGGGCGCCGGCCGCGAGCGCCCACCGTGACCTTGCCCCGGGTCTAGGCACACCTGCCTCAAGCGGCCTCCTGCCGTCCTTCGTGGCGCTAGGAAAGAGGCGTAGGTTGAGGAGCATCTACGACCCTACCCCGAGGGCTTTGAAGAGGATGAAGCTGACTGTACCGAGCAGGTGCGTGTCCCTCGGCTCTTCCTGTCTTTCCCAATATGGTTCTACTGACCCCTCGCTCCGCAGGGTCTCCTCCGGCTTATTCTCGAGCCGCTCGATGAGGCTCACAGGAGCTTCCGCCTGTAACCCTCCTTCGGACCATGCTAGGTCTTCGGGAGGCCTCGCGTGGGCTCTTGAAGTCGCGCCCGGACCTTATTGCATAGGTCGTGCTCCCAGCCCCCAAGCATTTTTCGGGCAAGGCAGATCTTGGTACGTCACGGGCATGTCCTGTACCCCGGGTCTTGTCTTTACCATGGGTCAGCAAGCTCTTGAGGCAGCCCGAGCGGCTATCCACCCATCGGGCCCACACCTTCTCCTTGCGTCGGAAGCACCACGCGCTTCTGGGGCTAGCCCCGAGGTGCACGCTGAAAGGGAGGAAGAGGGGGAGCCCCCTTTTGGCAGCGCGGGTGTCGAGGATGAGCTCGGTTGCCTTCTAGAACTCGCACTGCGCAGGAGTGCCGTCCATCATGATCTTGTGCGGGAGGCGTCGGACGCCCTAAAGCGCCTCGAAGTCAAGGTTGCTGAAGTGGATAGCGTGTTGAGGCCGAGGGTCTGCTTCTGTCGAAGGGTTGGCGCCAGCTGAGGACCACCGTTAACCTGAGCCAGTTGCAGCATGAAACCACCCTAAGGAAGGCGGAAGCATCGGCCGCCGTGGCTCAGGAGGCTTGCGACCGTGCCCTGGAGGCCCGAGATGCCGAGCACCGCCATGCGGCCGCCGAGGAGCGTGAGCGCAAGCTTGAAGCCTCGAACGCCATGCTCGAGCACCAGGTTCGTGCACGAAGGGCTGCCCTTGCCACACCTGCGGCTGATGATGATAGCCCGGCAGGCCTCTCGGAGCGGCAGGAGGCGCTGGCACTCGAGGCGATGGAGCTGAACATGGAGCGCGATGCCTGGAGACGATGGAGCGTCAAATAGCCGAAGCCGAGGGCAACCTTGATGATCACGAGGTTGTCGCGTAGAAGGCTGCCAAGGAGGCGGAGCGTCTCCGGAAGGATTACCGCGAGAAGCTGGGGCTTCACGAGACCCGCTTTGCTGATAAGCTTAAGGAACTCCAGAAGGAGTTCATAGTTCTTAAGAGCAAACTGGCGAATGTCGATCGTCGTCTGCAGGTGTTGGAGAAGGCTCGCACTGCAGCGGAGCGTCACGAACAGGTGTCGAAGAAGGCATGTGCCGCGGCGGATCGCCGCGAGCGAGCGTCGGAGAAGGCTCGCGCCACTGCCAGGGTGGAACTGTCCTGCTTTCACAAGCAAGTGGAAGACATTTCCGCCCTCGCGGCTCTAAATTATGAGGAGGCCGCACGAACCCGTGGGATGCAGCACACCCGCTCGGAGATGTTCGAGGCCCTGCGGCACCGGGCCGACCGAGCCCTAAGAGAACTTCTTGACTCGAGGGTCGACAGCCTTCTAGTAGATGATGACGCCGAGTATCTCGGGCTCTTTACCAGGGTGGTGGAGCGTCTTGAAGGCGGGGTCATGAAGGCTCGGCATCTCGTCGAGGAGTAGAGCCGCGACGGCCTGAGGAGTGCGGTCTCCCGCATCATTGGCAACTTGCACCGTCTTGACCCTCATACGGACTTCGAGGCCCTGCTGGAGCCTACGCCTGAGGTGGTCGCCGGCCCCTCGGAGGAATGGGTGAGCGACCATGTGGACGCGTTGGGGACGGAGCTCATTCCAGCCATCGATGACGCGCCGGTGCTTGAGTGGGGCGACACCAACGGTTCCGACGAAGACGTCGATGCTTAGTCCAGCTCCTGCTGTAAATTTGTTTTTGGTTGTGGCTCCAGAGCCGGGTAAGATGAGTGTCGTAAGACTTAAACTTTTGATGATGTAAAAATGGGATTGAGCACCGTAAGGATAGGTTTTAGGCACTCCCATGTTTGTCCCTGAGGCTGCGGCCTCAAGCCCTTGTTGCATTTCAGCGAGGAGCGTCTGTCGAGCTCGTCCGGGCGCGCCTCGCGAGTACCTGCTGTGAGCGGAAGAGTGGTTGGCGGTCTGTCCACAGACCAGACAGATCATGCACCCACGGCCCGGCCCCTGCTCGCGAGGAGCGATCGGGCAGGGTCGCCGACGCAGCACGGCTCGGCCGAGCAAGGCGAAAAATGGACTAGGCGAAGAAAAACTCAGCGGAAATCGCAAAAGACGGGCAAAAATTCTCCCCCTTTATTCAAGAAACGAGTCGTGCAGCTGCGGGATCGGCTTGAAAAAGCAGATACAGAGGTGGCAAGGGTGAATGCAAAGAAAAGAGGGGGCCGCGTCCGGCCCCTAAGCAGGTCTTCGGTCTTATCCCCAGCGCGGAGCATAGGGCTACCACCGGCAGGTATGGGCATAGCCATTGGAGGGCAGTGTCGACGGCCAGCGCGGAGCATGGTGCATCCACTAGGACGTGGGAGGGAGCCCCCGAGGCCCTAGGGCGACGCTCCGGGGACTCCGAGGCGTGTACAGCCCCACTCATTATTACGTGAGAGTGTCACGAGTGGAGATCTTCTGACGTGCCCACCCCTTCGCTTCGAGGGCCCCGCCCCGCATTAGTCCGCTCCCCGCCAAGAACTCACCCGAAGGCGGCAACCATGAGGTAGGACACTGCGCATGATGGGGGATGGGACCTTGGCCATAGGCCCCCCTACCGAGCACCACGCGCACCGCTCACGCGATCTCCAAGCGCGCTTCGCCCATGGGGGCTAACGTTGTCCGGAGACGCCGCATCCTAAAGTGCGAGGGGGACCCCGCCCTACCCACGCTCCTAATGGCCCCTGAGCCCTTCCTGATCAGGGTCGGGCCCAGCGGGTACGGGATTTCGTGAGCAGGGGGACGGAGCCGCGAACTTGGGCCCTCGTGGTGCGCGTAGGACGGGCTGCCGTACGGCCTCCAGACGCACCCTCCATAGCCCGGGGGATGGTACGCCGGGAGGCGCAGCGTCTTAAGGCTGAATGGAGGGGGAGAAGGCCCCTCCCCGCGCGCATCATACCTGCCGCCAGCGAGCCTCTGGTGAAATCCAGGGCGGGCTCATGCGCGACGGGTTATGCGCGGGGGAGGGGGGCGAGGGCCTAACCCGGGCCTTCCCTTCCCTTTGTGTCTTGACGCGGTACCTGGAGTGTCTCCCTGGCCTGTCGAGCTCTGGGCCAGGAATGCTGCTCGTCCGAGGCCTACGGCCGGTGCCGCATGTGCCAGCCCTCGCAGGCACTTATGGTGCTTCATTCGTGCTCCATGGCCATCGGCGACGATGGCGGAGGGTCGAGGGCTAAGAGCGGGGGGTATGTCCCTTGGCCTTCCGCTCCTGAGCCCCCTCGTGTCGGCGCCTAATCGCACCCCGCGTCTGGCGTAGTTTTGCAGTCGCCTCCTGATGGCTCCTCGACGGGAGCGGTACCTGATTACAAAGGGCTTCAAGGCAGAGGGGCGGCGTCATATGCAGGGTTCAGCGGATCATACCCCATGTCGCCCTCGTAGGTCGCCGCAGGTCTTGACCAAACGGGCGACCGGGTGCGGCTGGCGCGGCACCTGATCCCCGGCGTCGTTGTGTGGAAGCAGAATGGCTCGGCTCCGGTGCTGGTGGTGTCGAGGAGCTTGACCACTATGAGGAGTAGCGCGTCGTGGCTGTTATCGAGCAACCGACACCTTAGCAGCTCCTTTGCCTGTTGGGAACGTAGCAGAATTCAAAAAATTTCCTACGCTTCACCAAGATCAATCTAAGGAGTCATCTAGCAACGAGCATAAAAGAGTGCATCTACATACCCTTTGTAGTTCACGAGCGGAAGCGTTCGATGGAACGTGGATGATGGAGTCGTACTCCTCGTGATCCCTATCACCGATGATCCCAGCGCCGAACGGACGGCACCTCCTGATAGGCCTCTAACCCCTCGTTGGTTACCCCAAGTGGAAGGTGTAAGATGCAGTGTTGTGGAAGTTTTTTCCCTTAGCAAAGATGCCAAGGATCGAATCCCGAGAGACTCCTAGGTTCAACAAGTAGGTGTCAACTGCCAACGGCGCGGATTAGCAATCAACGTGGACCTGCACACATATACAAATAACTTTGCTCCCAACGAGTACAGAGAGGTTGTCAATCCCTCCGGCCTTGTAGTTCACAAAGGATTAAACGCAAATGATAGTAGTGATAGATAATGTTTGCAATAGTAAGTAAAAGCGAAAAGTAAATAGTGGATGTGATCAATGATGGTAATATGGACCGGAGACTCATGATGTTCACTAGTGATGTCTCTCTCCCAAAAGACGATAAAACAGCTATGTGAGGTAAACGAATTACTGCTGGGCAATTGACAGGACCACGAACGCAAACCAATGCTGATTACATTGCAAGAAAGGTTGAGGCTCAAAGTATGGGCGGTACGCCAAAGTAAGTAGACCGAAATCCATCAATATCTACTACTAATCATCCACCTTGAGATATCTATCCAGAACATCTCGCTGGTATTAAGTTGCGAGCCCCACCCATAGTGTAAACTCAAAGCAACAGACAACTGCATTAAAAGAACTTTGCGTAAAGTAAACAATCCTTGCACCCACGGGCACAAGCACCGTTGTTTTCCCCCTTGTGGCAACAGCACATCCCCTAGACTCATGTTTCTGTCACTCAAGCTAGTCATCGAGGGGCATGAACCCACAATCGAGCATAACGTTCCCTCTTGGAGTCACTACGTATTACTTGGCCAAAGCAATAAATAACAACAGAGAACATGCAAGAATTACTTATGAACATAAATATAAAAGAGGTAGATCAAATATATTACTCAAGAACAATCTGAACATAATCTCATAATCCATCGGATCCCAGCAAACTCATCATAGCAACAGCATAAGGATTGCATATGTGCCTCGATCATGTAGGGCAGCTCACGAGGACTAATTAGTGAAGCACAAGAACAGGAGGAGAACATCACATAGCTACTGGTCATGGACTCATGGTCCAAGGGAGACTACTCACAACTCATCCGGGAGGCGTCCATGGTGGTGGAAAGGCTCCCGATGGTGATCCTCCCCTCCGGCAGGGTGCCGGGAAGAGTTCTCCTGGTGCTCCCGATCTTGGAAGCGGCGGCGGCGGCGGAACAGAGATGAGATCGCGAAAAAGAGTTCCCGTTCCGAGGGTTTCGAAGGACGCTCTAAATATATGCCGAGGGGGGCACCAGACGGGGCTCGGGGGGCCCAGGCGCCCCCCCCGGCGCGGCCCAGGGGGGGCGCCGCTAGGGCGCCTGGAGCCCTGGTGCCCCCCCCCCGGCTGTCCTTCGGGCGCAAGGTAGGTTCTGGAACGCTGATTTTTTATATAATTTTTCTGGATTTTTCCTGGCAGTTCTCGTAACGTGAAAACCTGAAATACAAAAACAACCGAAAACAGAAACTGGCACCGGGGTGCACTGGATTAGTAGGTTAGTCCAAATATGATCAAAAGTGTATGGAAGTGTATGAATATCATAGCAATATCACCCAAAAGTGGCATGGAGCAAGCAGAAATTATAGATACGTTTTGGACGTATCAACATCCCCAAGCTTAATTCCTGCTCGTCCTCGAGTAGGTAAATGATAACAAGAATAATTTCTGTGGTGACATGCTATTAACCATATAGGACTTATTCATAGTCATATGACAAAAGCTTACTGAGACAATGATTCTATAGTAATTAAGTTGCCTTATGAGAAAATCACAAATGACTGAAAGTTTTACAACATGACATTGAAGCATCAAATAGATTTGCAATGAACATGATGTGCAAATATGATAAAGTGATATCTAGCTTGCCCCCTTTAGTGAAGCAAAACATAAATGCAGGGGCACCTTCAAGGTTTAAGTGATGACTAGATACAATGATTTCAAAATAAACGATATCACAATCATGCAAAAGACAATGCTACTTTGGGACAATGCACATTACACTTAGAATGACAATCATGCTCTCAGTAGTTGGTGCTTTTAAAAGAGGGTGGAGACTCAACATAAAAGTAAAATAATGGTTATGTGCTAGAGCTTTTTATTTTGAAAACATAGAAGCAATTTTGTCAACGGTAGTAGTACTTCATATGTGTCATGCATACGACATCCTATAAGTTGCAAGCCTCATGCATCGAATACCAATAGTGCTCGCACCTTGTCCTAATTAGCTCGGATTTCCATGGGTTATCATTGCATTACATATGTTTCAACCAAGTGTCACAAAGGGGTACCTCTATGCCACCTGTACAAAGGTCCAAGGAGATAAATCGCATTTGATTTCTCGTTTTTGATATATCTCAACTTGAGGACATCCATACCGGGACAACATAGAAAATAGATGATGGACTCCTCTTTAATGCATAAGCATATTCTCATAAGAGATTGAGGATTAATGTCCAAGCTAAAACTTCCACCATGATACTTGGCTTTGGTTGGCGGCCCAATGTTCTTCTCTAACAATATGCATACTCATTCAACCCATGGCAAATCACCCTTACTTCAGACAAGACGAACATGCATAGCAACTCACATGATATTCAACAAAAGTGTGACAGTTGATGGCGTCCCCAGAAACATGGTTACCGCTCAGCAAGCAACTTATAAGAAATAAGATACATAGGCAACATATTCTTTACCACAATAGTTTTTAAACTACTTTCCCATGAGCTATGTATTGCAAGGTTAGTCTGCTTAGTACAGGTGGAGGTTAGCAAAAGACTAGAAGCGACCAACTAAGAGAGCAATGATGGTCATAATCATGTAGAGCGACAAAGCAACATTGAATCAGGCATGGTAGTTATATCGCTACTCAGAAATAAAAGATCATCAAGGCTTGACAGACTTTCTTTACAGTCTTAAATATGCGTGAGCATACGCCAAGTCAATCAAAATAAATTCTCGAAGGAAGATATTACTAAACCATACCACATCATTGGCAAACAAATCAAGTTGGTACTCCAATAACACATTGGGAATCCCCCAGCTATTTGAGACTAACCATAAGAAACCTGAACTACTAAGCACCATTATGCACGTAGCATATTTATCATAGACATATTAACCAATGCAATGGAAGCAAACTCTCTTAATAAGATAAGCATGATAATTAAAGAGAGTTCAAGCAACCAACTAAACAAAAGCTCTTTGAAAAGATTAGCATGAATACTAAGAGCAAAGCATGATAGTAGCTATTAAAAGACAAAGAACACACACAGCAAAGATAGACATGAAAATTCTATGTTATGTTCTAGGTAGAAGTGGGGCGTGTTTCTCTCCCACATAAAGAAAGCTGAGTTCCGACTCGTTATGAAAAACTAAAAAGAAAACTAAAGGCAAGACGCTCCAAGCATAGCACATAACACATGAAGTGATAAAAATATAGTGGAACGAAAGACGAACTGATAATGTTGATGGAGAAGGGGATGCACGGGGGCATCCCAAAGCTTAGACGCTTGAGTCTCATTGAATATTTCTTGAGGGTGCATGGGGGCATCCCCAAGCTTGAGCGCTTGACACTCCTGAATCTTTTTATCATCTTCCCTCGCACACTTGAAAACTCCCTTCATACATAACTCATTATAGTCTGATTAGCGAGGTTAGTACCCTTAATAAAATAATTATACCTTGCTGGAAATAAATATATTCTTGAAGTTCTACTGTTTCTCAAGATTGCCAAAAGGTTTTTGCAAAGAAAAAGCAAGCTCTTGATTTGCAAAATGAAGGAAAGGCAAAACAGGACAGAATCTGTGAAAAACAGAACAACATGTAGTAATTGATTTGTTCGGGGCACTTCTGCAACTCAAATCAAAAAAACTCAGAACAGACGCACGAAAGACAATTATATAGAGAATGCTGTCAAAACAATTCAGACCAAAAAGATGATCTGGTGATTTTATACGAATTTTTCTATCCAAGGACAGAATCTGTTTCCGGGACAGCACCTCACAACTTTTGAACTTTCTAGCAATCAGAGGCTATACTTGGCACAAATATGAAAAGCAAAGATACAATGATGATGCTTACTATAGTAAACAACATCAAGACACAACAAAAGCAAAATATAAAAATTTATTCATGTGGGCTGCCTCCCAAAAGCGCTTTCTTTTATGCCTTTAAGCTAGGCATAATGCATAGAGATCAAGTTTTATCAAGAGTAAAAGAATAGCTAGCCCGTACAACGGACTCAAAAGGTAACTTGATCTTCTTTAGAGGGAAGTGTTCCATCCCTTTCTTGAGAGGAAACTGAAATTTTATATTACCCTCTTTCATGTCAATGATAGCACCAACGGTGCGTAAAGAGGGACGTCCCAAAATAATTGGACATGAAGGATCACATTCAATATCCATAATAGTAAAATCAACGGGAACATAATTATCATTGACAATGATAAGAACATCGTCGATCCTCCCCAAAGGTTTCTTTATGGAAGAATCAACGAGACGAACACCAAAAGAACAAGAATCATAAGGTTTCAATTTAAGCATATCATATAGTCTTTTGGGCATAATAGAAGTACTGGCTACAATATCACATAAAGCATAGCATGACAAGTTGTTTATCTTAATTTTAATCATAGGATCCCAACCATCTTCTAGCTTTCTAGGTATGGAGGCTTCTACTCTAAGTTTCTCCTCCCTAGCTTTGATAAGAGCATTAGTGACGTGCTCTGTGAAGGCAAGATTAAGTGTGCTAGTGTGGGGATCTTTGGCCATTCCTTGTAGAAAGGTGACAACTTCTGAAATACTACAATTATCAAAATCAATTTTATCATTAGTGGGCAGAATTGTAGTGTCATCCTCTTTGTTTGAATCGCTCTCTATTATAAGAGTTTGAACATCTTCCCAAGTTTGGGGAAGCTTAGGAGCAATTTTAAACTGAGGCTCATACTCTTTTCCTGGAAGACCATGCCATGGGCATAACCCTCCGTCAAGACTAATATAATCACAAGGTATATTACTTTTGTAGATCCCGACAGTGGTAATTGGGGTAATGGAAGAAGGGCTGTACTCCTCCCATTTAGTGTTTTTGGTAGAACCCATAATAGCAAGCAAGCAAGATAACTATTTTTGTGATTTTCGATAAAAGATACTAAAGCAAAAACTGAAAGGTAAACTAACAAGACTAAAAAGCAAAGGTAAAAGATAGCATGCAACTCCCCTATCCTGAAGAGTGGAGTCCCCGGCAACGGCGCCAGAAAATACTCCTTGATAGGCCTCTAACCCCTCGTTGGTTACCCCAAGTGGAAGGTGTAAGATGCAGTGTTGTGGAAGTTTTTTCCCTTAGCAAAGATGCCAAGGATCGAATCCCCAGAGACTCCTCGGTTCAACAAGTAGGTGTCAACTGCTAACGGCGTGGATTAGCAATCAACTTGTACCTGCACACAGATACAAATAACTTTGCTCCCAACGAGTACAGAGAGGTTGTCAATCCCTCCGGCCTTGTAGTTCACAAAGGATTAAACGCAAATGATAGTAGTGATAGATAATGTTTGCAATAGTAAGTAAAAGCAAAAAGTAAACAGCGGATGTGATCAATGATGGTAATATGGACCGGAGTCTCATGATGTTCACTAGTGATATCTCTCTCCCAAAAGACGATAAAACAGCTATGTGAGGTAAACGAATTACAGCTGGGCAATTGACAGGACCACGAACGCAAACCAATGCTGATTACATTGCAAGAAAGGTTGAGGCTCAAAGCATGGGCGGTACGCCAAAGTAAGTAGACCGAAATCCATCAATATCTACTACTAATCATCCACCTTGAGATATCTATCCAGAACATCTC
The DNA here is from genome assembly GCA_902687465.1 of Secale cereale. NCBI lineage: Eukaryota > Viridiplantae > Streptophyta > Magnoliopsida > Poales > Poaceae > Secale > Secale cereale. Next base: position 121,931,331 of record LR738712.1, on the reverse strand, counting down.
GCTGGTATTAAGTTGCGAGCCCCACCCATAGTGTAAACTCAAAGCAACAGACAACTGCATTAAAAGAACTTTGCGTAAAGTAAACAATCCTTGCACCCGCGGGCACAAGCACCGTTGTTTTCCCCCTTGTGGCAACAGCACATCCCCTAGACTCATGTTCCTGTCACTCAAGCTAGTCATCGAGGGGCATGAACCCACAATCGAGCATAACGTTCCCTCTTGGAGTCACTACGTATTACTTGGCCAAAGCAATAAATAACAACGGAGAACATGCAAGAATTACTTATGAACATAAATATAAAAGAGGTAGATCAAATATATTACTCAAGAAAAATCTGAACATAATCTCATAATCCATCGGATCCCAGCAAACTCATCATAGCAACAGCATAAGGATTACATATGTGCCTCAATCATGTAGGGCAACTCACGAGGACTAATTAGTGAAGCACAAGAACGGGAGGAGAACATCACATAGCTACTGGTCATGGACTCATGGTCCAAGGGAGACTACTCACACCTCATCCGGGAGGCGTCCATGGTGGTGGAGAGGCTCCCGATGGTGATCCTCCCCTCCGGCAGGGTGCCGGGAAGAGTTCTCCTGGTGCTCCCGATCTTGGAAGCGGCGGCGGCGGAACAGAGATGAGATCGCGGAAAAGAGTTCCCGTTCCGAGGGTTTGGAAGGACGCTCTAAATATATGCCGAAGGGGGGCACCAGACGAGGCTCGGGGGGCCCAGGCGCCCCCCCAGCGCGGCCCAGGGGGGGCGCGCCGCTAGGGCGCCTGGAGCCCTGGTGGCCCCCCTCGGATGTCCTTCGGGCGCAAGGTAGGTTCTGGAACGCTGATTTTTTATATAATTTTTCTGGATTTTTCCTGGCAGTTCTCGTAACGTGAAAACCTGAAATACAAAAACAGCCGAAAACAGAAACTGGCACCGGGGTGCACTGGATTAGTAGGTTAGTCCAAATATGATCAAAAGTGTATGGAAGTGTATGAATATCATAGCAATATCACCCAAAAGTGGCATGGAGCAAGAAGAAATTATAGATACGTTTTGGACGTATCACCTCCGCGTTCAACACACGTACGATGCATAGATGTCTCCTCCTTCTTTATCCAGCAAGGGGGGAGGAGAGATTGATGGAGATCCAGCAGCACGACGGCGTGGTGGTGGATGCAACGGGAAAAGCTGCAGGGCTTCGCCAAGAACATGCGGGAGGAGGGAGAGGTGTAACGGGGGGGAGAGGCGCCACGGGCTGGGGTGCGGCTGCCCTCTCTCCCCCCACTATATATAGGGGCCAGGGGGGCGCCAGCCCTAGGAGATGAGATCTCCTAGGGGGGGGGCGGCGGCCAGAGGGGGAGCCTTGCCCCCCCCCCCCAAGGCAAGGGGGGGTGCCCCCCACCCCTAGGGTTTCCAATCCTAGGCGTAGGGGGGAGGCCCAAGGGGGTGCGCCAGCCCACTATGGGCTGGTCCCCCTCCCCCTACGGCCCATGGGGCCCTCTAGGATGGGTGGCCCCACCCGATGGACCCCCGGGACCCTTCCGGTGGTCCCGGTACACTACCGGTGACCCCCGGAACTCTCCCGATGGCCGAAACTGGACTTCATATATATAATTCTCTACCTCCGGACCATTCCGAAACTCCTCGTGATGTCCGGTATCTCTTCCAGGACTTCGAACAATATTCGGGTCACCGTGTGCATTTATCTCTACAACCCTAGCGTCACCGAACCTTAAGTGTGTAGACCCTACGGGTTCGGGAGACACATAGACATGACCGAGACGACTCTCCGGTCAATAACCAACAGCGGGATCTGGATACCCATGTTGTTTCCCACGTGTTCCTCGATGATCTCATCGGATGAACCACGATGTCAAGGATTCACTTAATCCCGTATGCAATTCCCTTTGTCTATCGGTATAGTACTTGCCCGAGATTCGATCGTCGGTATACCGATACCTTGTTCAATCTCGTCATGGCAAGTCTGTTTACTCGTTTCATAATACATCATCACGAGACTAACTCCTTAGTCACATTGAGCTCATTATGATGATGTCTTACCGAGTGGGCCCAAAGATACCTCTGCGTCATACGGAGTGACAAATCCCAGTCTTGGTTCGTGCCAACTCAACACACACTTTCGGAGATACCCGTTGCATACCTTTATAGCCACCTAGTTACATTGTGACCTTTGGCACACTCAAAGCATTCCTACTGTATCTGGGAGTTGCACAACCTCATGGTCTAAGGAACATATACTTAACATTGGAAAAGCTTTAGCATTACGAACTACACGATCTTGTGCTAGGCTTAGGATTGGGTCTTGTCCATCACATCATTCTACTAATGATGTGATCCCGTTATCAATGACATACAATGTCCATGGCCAGGAAACCGTGACCATCTGTTGATCAACGAGCTAGTAACTAGAGGCTTACCAGACACACGTTGTGGTCTATGTATTCACACATGTATCATTGTTTCCGTACAATACAATTCAAGCATGAATAACAGACAATTATCATGAACAAGGAAATATAATAATAACCATTTTATTATTGCCTCTAGGGCATATTTCCAACAGTCTCCCACATGCACTAGAGTCAATAATCTAGTTACATTGTGATGAATCGAACACCCATAGAGTTCTGGTGTTGATCATGTTTTTCCCGTGGAAGAGGTTTAGTCAACGGATCTGCGACATTCAGATCTGTATGCACTTTACAAATATCTATGTCTCCATCTTGAACATAATTCCGGATGGAGTTGAAACGGCGCTTGATGTGCTTGGTCTTCTTGTGAAACCTGGGCTCCTTGGCAATGGCAATGGCTCTAGTGTTGTCACAGAAGAGAGTCATCGGGCTTGACGCGCTTGGAATGACTCCAAGGTCGGTGATGAACTCCTTCATCCAGACTCCTTCCTGCGCTGCTTCGCAAGCAGCTATGTACTCCGCTTCACATGTAGAATGCGCCACGACGCTCTGCTTGCAACTACACCAGCTGACTGCCCCTCCATTCAAAATATACACGTATCCGGTTTGTGACTTAGAGTCATCCAGATCTGTGTCGAAGCTAGCATCGACGTAACCCTTTACGACGAGCTCCTCGTCACCTCCATAAACGAGAAACGTATCCTTAGTCCTTTTTAGGTACTTCAGGATGTTTTTGACCGCTGTCCAGTGTTCCATACCGGGATCACTTTGGTACCTCCCTACCAAACTAATGGCAAGGTTCACATCAGGTCTGGTACACAGCATGGCATACATAATAGAACCTATGGTTGAGGCATAGGGGATGACACTCATCTTTTCTCTATCTTCTGCCGTGGTAGGGGATTGAGCCGTGCTCAATCTCATACCTTGCAATACAGGTAAGAACCCTTTCTTGGACTGATCCATATTGAACTTCTTCAATATCTTGTCAAGGTATGTGCTTTGTGAAAGACCAATGTGGCATCTCGATCTATCTCTATAGATCTTGATGCCTAACATATAAGCAGCTTCTCCAAGGCCCTTCATTGAAAAACTCTTATTCAAGTAGGCCTTTATGCTCTCCAAGAATTCTATATCATTTCCCATCAGCAGTATGTCATCCACATATAATATGAGAAATGCTACAGAGCTCCCACTCACTTTCTTGTAAATACAGGCTTCTCCCCAAGTCTGTATAAACCCAAACGCTTTGATCACATCATTAAAGTGAATATTCCAACTCCGAGATGCTTGCACCAGCCCGTAGATCGAGCGCTGGAGCTTGCATACCTTGTTAGCATTTTCAGGATCGACAAAACCTTCCGGCTGCATCATATACAGCTCTTCCTTGAGGAAGCCATTAAGGAATGCCGTTTTGACGTCCATTTGCCATATCTCATAATCATAGAATGCGACAATTGAAAACATGATTCGGACGGACTTCAGCATCGCTACGGGAGAGAAAGTCTCGTCGTAGTCAATCCCTTGAACTTGTCGATAACCTTTAGCGACGAGCCGAGTCAGTCTTTTTCTTAAATATCTTGTCACATTACCATCCGCGTCAGTCTTTTTCTTAAATATCCATTTATTTTCTATGGCGTACCGATCATCGGGCAAGTCCACCAAAGTCCACACTTTGTTTTCATACATGGATCCTATCTAGGATTTCATGGCTTCAAGCCATTTGTTGGAATCCGGGCCCGCCATTGCTTCTTCATAGTTCGAAGGTTCACCGTTGTCTAACAACATGATTTCCATGACAGGGTTGCCGTACCACTCTGGTGCGGAACGTGTCCTTGTGGACCTTCGAAGTTCAGTAGTAACTTGATCTGAATCTTCATGATCATCATCATTAACTTCCTCCCCTGTCGGTGCACGCACCTCAGGAACAATTTCCTGCGCTGCGCTACTTTCCGGTTCGGGAGGGGTGACTGCCACCTCATCAAGTTCTACTTTCCTCCCACTCACTTCTTTCGAGAGAAACTCTTTCTCCGGAAAGGATCCATTCTTGGCAACGAAGACCTTGCCTTCAGATCTGAGGTAGAAGGTGTACCCAATCGTTTCCTTTGGGTATCCTATGAAGACGCATTTTTCCGATTTGGTTTCGAGCTTTTCAGGTTGAAGTTTCTTGACATAAGCATCGCAACCCCAAACTTTCAGAAACGACAGCTTAGGTTTATTGCCAAACCAAAGTTCATACGGTGTCGTCTCAACGGATTTTGACGGAGCCCTATTTAAAGTGAATGCGGTAGTCTCTAAAGCATAACCCCAAAAAGATAGCGGTAAGTCGGTGAGAGACATCATAGATCACACCATGTCCAACAGAGTACGATTTCGACGTTCGGACACACCATTACGCTGAGGTGTTCCGGGCGGTGTCAATTGTGAAACAATTCCACAGTTCCTTAGGTGTGTGCCAAATTCGTGACTTAAATACTCACCCCCACGATCTGATCGTAAGAACTTTATTTTTCTGTCACGTTGATTCTTAACCTCATTCTGAAATTCCTTGAGCTTTTCAAAGGTCTCAGACTTGTGTCTCATTAAGTAGATATACTCATATCTACTTAAGTCATCTATGAGGGTGAGAACATAATGATAGCCTCCGCGAGCTTCAACACTCATTGGACCGCACACATCGGTATGTATGATTTCCAATAAGTTGGTCGCTCGCTCCATTGTTTCGGAGAACGGAGTCTTGGTCATCTTGCCTAAGAGGCATGGTTCGCACATGTCAAATGATTCATAATCAAGAGACTCTAGAAGTCCATCTGCATGGAGCTTCTTCATACGTTTGACACCAATATGACCAAGGCGGCAATGCCACAAGTATGCGGGACTATCATTATCAACTTTACATCTTTTGGCATTCACACTATGAATATGTGTAACATCACGTTCGAGATTCATCAAAAATAAACCATTGACCAGCGGGGCATGACCATAAAACAGATCTCTCATATAAATAGAACAACCATTATTCTCGGATTTAAATGAGTAGCCATCTCGCATCAAACGAGATCCAGATACAATGTTCATGCTCAAAGCTGGTACTAAATAACAATTATTAAGGTTTAAAACTAATCCCGAGGGTAGATGTAGAAGCCAAATAGCTAAAAAAACGATAGTTTTGGTTTACTAGAACCATCCGCATATTGTTTCAGCTCGGTGGAAACCCAATTCTTTTCCTCAGGATCTCTTGAATGAAATTAGGGAACGAAGTAAGTAGATTAGATGGATTTAGATAGAATTTCTATCTCCTACTCTATAAGGATCATCTAGAAAGCGGAGAGCTTTGGTTCCATTCAAATAGAAAAGCTGGGCATGACCATAAAACAGATCTCTCATATAAATAGAACAACCATTATTCTCGGATTTAAATGAGTAGCCATCTCGCATCAAACGAGATCCAGATACAATGTTCATGCTCAAAGCTGGTACTAAATAACAATTATTAAGGTTTAAAACTAATCCCGAGGGTAGATGTAGAGGTAGCGTGCCGACGGCGATCACATCGACCTTGGAACCATTCCCGACGCGCATCGTCACCTCGTCCTTTGCCAGTCTCCGCTTATTCCGTAGCACCTGCTTTGAGTCACAAATGTGAGCAACTGCACCGGTATCAAATACCCAGGAGCTACTACAAGCGCTGGTAAGGTACACATCAATAACATGTATATCATATATACCTTTGACGTTGCCGGCCTTCTTATCTGCTAAGTATATGGGGCAGTTCCGCTTCCAGTGACCCGTTCCCTTGCAATAAAAGCACTCAGTTTCAGGCTTGGGTCCATTCTTTGGCTTTATCCCGGCAACTGGCTTACCGGGCGCGGCAACTCCTTTGCCTTCCTTCTTGAAGTTCTTCTTACCCTTGCATGTCTTGAACTTAGTGGTCTTATTCACCATCAACACTTGATGCTCTTTCTTGATCTCCACCTCCACTGATTTCAGCATTGAATACACCTCGGGAATGGACTTCTCCATCCCTTGCATATTGAAGTTTAACACGAAGCTCTTGTAGCTAGGTGGGAGCGACTGAAGGATTCTGTCAATGACCGCTTCGTCTGGGAGATTCATTCCCAACTGAGACAAGCAATTGTGCAATCCAGACAACTTGAGTATGTGCTCGCTGACAGAACTATTCTCTTCCATCTTACAACTGTAGAATGCGTTGGAGACATCATATCTCTCAACTCGGGCATGAGCTTGGAAAACCATTTTCAGCTCTTGGAACATCTCATATGCTCCGTGGTGCTCAAAACGCTTTTGGAGCCCCGATTCTAAGCCGTAGAGCATGCCGCACTAAACCAGGGAGTAATCATCACAACACGACTGCCAAGCGTTCATAACATCTTGGTTTGCCGGGGCGGGAGTGGCACCTAGCGGTGCTTCTAGGACATAAGTTTTCTTGGCAGCTATGAGGATGATCCTCATGTTACGGACCCAATCCGTATAGTTGTTACCATCGTCTTTCAGCTTGGTTTTCTCTAGGAACGCGTTGAAGTTGAGGGTGACATGAGCGTGGGCCATTTGATCTACAAGACATATTGTATAGAATTTAGACTAAGTTCATGACAATTAAGTTCATCTAATCAAATTCAATGAACTCCCACTCAGATAGACATCTCTCTAGTCATCTAAGTGAAACATGATCCAAATTGAATAAGCCATGTCCGATCATCACGTGAGACGGACTAGTCATCAACGGTGAACATCTTCATGTTGATCATATCTTCTATACGACTCATGTTCGACCTTTCGGTCTTCCGTGTTCCGAGGCCATGTCTGTACATGCTAGGCTCATCAAGTGAACCCTAAGTGTATTGCGTGTGTAAATCTGGCTTACACCCGTTGTATGCGAACGTTAGAACCTATCACACCAGATCATCATGTGGTGCTTCGGAACAACGATCCTTAGCAACGGTGCACAATTAGGGAAAACACAATTCTTGAAATTTTAGTGAGAGATCATCTTATTTACTACCATCGTTCTAAGCAAATAAGATGCATAAACATGATAAACATCACATGCAATCAAATAAAGTGACATGATATGGCCAATATCATTTTGCTTCTTTAATCTTCATCATCGGGGCACCATGATCATCTTTGTCACCGGCATGACACCATGATCTCCATCATTATGATCTCCATCATCGTGTCTTCATGAAGTCGTCTCGCCAAATATTACTTCTACTGCTATGGCTAACGTTTAGCAATAAAGTAAAGTAATTACATTGCGTTATTCAGTGACACGCAGGTCATACAATAAATAAGACAACTCATATGGCTCCTAACGGTTGTCATTCTCATCGACATGCAAGTCGTGATTCCCTATTATAAGAACATGATCAATCTCATACATCACATATATCATTCATCACATCTTCTTAGCCATATCACGTCACATAGCATATGCTGCAAGAACAAGTTAGACGTCCTCTAATTGTTATTGCAAGTTTTTACGTGGCTGCTATAGGTTTCTAGCAAGAACGTGTCTTACCTACGCCAAACCAACAACGTGATATGTCAATTTCTATTTACCCTTCATAAGGACCCTTTTCATCGAATCCGATCCGACTAAAGTGGGAGAGACAGACACCCGCAAGCCACCTTATGCAACTAGCGCATGTCAGTCGGTGGAACCAGTCTCACGTAAGCGTACGTGTAAGGTCGGTCCGGGCCGCTTCATCCCATGATGCTGACGAATCAAGATTGGGCTAGTAGCGGCAAGAGAATTGAACAAATCAACGCCCACAACTTGTTTGTGTTCTACTCGTGCAAGATGCTACGCAAAGACCTAGCTCTGATCCCACTGTTGGGAACGTAGCAGAATTGAAAAAAATTCCTACGCTTCACCAAGATCAATCTAAGGAGTCATCTAGCAACGAGCATAAAAGAGTGCATCTACATACCCTTTTAGTTCGCGAGCGGAAGCGTTCGATGGAACGTGGATAATGGAGTCGTACTCGTCATGATCCCTATCACCGATGATCCCAGCACCGAACGGACGGCACCTCCGCGTTCAACACACGTACGGTGCAGTGACGTCTCCTCCTTCTTGATCCAGCAAGGGGGGAGGAGAGGTTGATGGAGATCCAGCAGCACGACGGCGTAGTGGTGGATGCAACAGAAAAAGCTGCAGGGCTTCGCCAAGAACCTGCGGGAGGAGGGAGATGTGTA
>LR738712.1:121758406-121907544 GCA_902687465.1 Secale cereale | reverse complement strand
ATGTCAGGGATACGGTTAGTAAGTATAAACCGGATGTTGTAAACCGGTTTAGTTATGTTGTACTTGGTTCATTATTTTAGTAGAGATTACGGCCTATGAGATTTCAAGGCCCATGTATAGAAATACGGTTGTAAACCGCCAAGGAGATATAACTTGGGAGATAAGAAAGAAAGGACAGAGACCGAGGCGGACACGATTATGAGCCGGCCTCGGGATTCTGTAAACCGGACCAGGCGTCACCTCTATATAAAGGGACGGCCCGGCACCGGTTCAAGGACAAGCAACAATCGATACGTCGAGACGCAGGCAAGCGATTCCGCTCCCTGTAAACCGACGCCCAAGCAATACCAAACCAACTAGACGTAGGCTTTTACCTTCTCAAAGGGGCCGAACTAGTATAAAATCTTCTGTGTCCTTTGTGCGCCATGAACCCTTTCAAGCTAACCCGTGCGATGGTTCCATCATCAAGTCCGTTAAACCGGACATCTGCCGTGTTAATTCCACGACACCTGACAAAAGCAGTCTTCGCCTGCAAAAGGATCAGGCGGTGACACGGTGGTGGGCTCGGTGATGACATCCTCCTTACCGTCCTTGCGGTTTTCGGTCTTGTTGCACCAATGGGGAAACCTTTGTCCCGCTCCTCTAGAACCTGCGGCTGCGCTGTCCCCCTTGCACTGAAACTGCAACTGCGCCGCTGGCGGACGCTGGCACCTGCTGGCGCGATGTGTCACTGCTGACATCACTGCCTCTTCCTAAGGCAAGTTGGCCTTGGATGCTCCGCCCCTCCGGAGCACCTTGCCGAGGCCGCTCCTGAGGGGGTCTTGACGTTGTTCTCCTCGCGAGGCTTAGCTCCCTCGCGAGGGTCTTGGGCAGCTGGTCGATCAGCTGGGCCGTACCAGGCCGTTGTAGGAGCACGTCGCGGCCCGCAGACAGGCAAGTCTGGGTACCCTGGTTCCCAGGACGTCGACAGCTTCTTCTTCGTCTTCTTCATGGATTCGTTCTTCTTCCTTGCGGGATCTCAAGCAAGATGACCGTCACCTTGGATCTCATTACGATCATTGCTACGCTAGTTGTCTCGATGCTATCGCTATATGTCGCGCTACCTATCTATTTGTTGTCAGCCTCTCCTTATTGCCATGAAACCTCCAACCTTTGACACCATCCCAGGAAACCGTTGTTTGGCTATGTTACCCGCTTGCTCAGCCCCTCTTATAGCGTTGTTAGTTGTAGGTGAATATGAAGATTGCTCCATGTTGGAATATGGTTGTTGGAATATCACAATATCTATTACTATAATTAACACACCTATATACATGGCAATGGGTGGAAGGCTTGGCCTTTTGCTCGGTGTTTTGTTCCACTCATACCGTCTTAAGAACCGATAAACCGGTGTTATGTTCCTTGATTTTGCGTTCCTAACACGGTTGGGTATATGGGGACCCCTTGACAGTTCGCTTTGAATAAAACTCCTCCAGCAAGGCCAAACTTTGGTTTTACCATTTGCCATAACTAAATAACTTGCATAGGGACTTTCCAGACCCCGAGGATTTAATTTACAACCCGGGCCAGTGCTCCTCATGAGTGTTGGTACAAACCTGTCAACCGCTAGTGACCGCCAGGGGAAACTTTGGTATTTTGGTCTACCGGAAGTTTGGACAATCCGGGCGTGGCCTGAGATGAGATACGCGCGGCTACTATCAGGGTGTCGGCACGCTGGGAGGTCTTGATGGACTTGTTTTACCATTGTCGAAATGTCTTGTGCATCGGGATTCCGAGTCTGATCGGGTTGGCCCTAAGATATGGGGTTTTTACCTCTGCTGATCGTGAGAGCTTGTTATGGGCTAAGTTGGGACACCCATGCAGGGTTATGATCTTTCGAAAGCCGTGCTCGTGGTTATGTGGCAGATTGGAATTTGTTAATGTCCGGTTGTAGAAAACTTGTCAGAGGATCCGAAATAAAATACATGAACCGTGTGAGTAACCGTGACTGTCTCTTTTCACTTTGAGAAGAGAACACGGAGGGGTTATGTTTGACTCGTAGGTAGTTCAGGATCTTTTAGCGATCATTACTAGTTTGCGAACGTTTGCGTAGATGCTCATCTTATTCTTGTACTCATAAGTTAGCCACCATACTATGCTTACCCGCTGCTGCAACCTCACCACTTAACCTCTCCTTACCCATTAAGCTTTCCTAGTCTTGATACCCATGGTTATGGGATTGATGAGTCCTCGTGGCTCACAGTTACTACAGCACCAGTTGCAAGTGTAGGTTTCCGTTGACTTGACGTGAGAGCGATGTTACTTGTGTTGGAGTTCTTTCTTCTTCTTCTTCGTCAGTCTTGGGATAGGTTCCTGGTCGGCAGCCTGGGATAGCAGATGGATGTCGTTGTGCTTTTCAGGTTTTCATCCATAGTTGGATGTCTTGTATATGATGTGTTGTATTCATGTGGAGTTGTATGACTTGTATGTATCCCCATCTATGTATGTAATGGTACGATGTAATGATATCCATCTTTCTAAGCGCCAGAAATCCGGTTGTGCCTCAATCACAAGTTTTTATCTAGTGATCGAGATAGAATCGCATCTTGGGCGTGACAGTATGTCTTCTGGTCCAAGAAAAATCATCGCAAAAGTTTTATTCTGTTTGGACTATGTTTGATATTCCTTTTCTACGAAACTCAAAAACAAGGAAAAACAGAAACTGGACTGGCTCTAGGTTAATTGGTTAGTCCCAAAAATAATATAAAATAGCACATGAATGCATATAAAACATCCAGAATAGATAATATAATAGCATGTAACAATCAAAAATTATAAATATGTTGGAGACGTATCAATCACCTCCATAATCGAGAAACATTTCCTTAGTCCTCTAGTTACTAAGGATAATTTTCGCCGTTGTCCAGGGATCCACTTCTAGATCACTCTTGTATCCCGTTTGGCCAAACACGTGTCAAGGAACACATCAGGTGTGGTACACAACATGGCATATCGTATATAACCTATGGCCGAGGCATAGGGAATGACTTTCATTCTCTCTCTATCTTTAAATCATCAAGAGTATATCCAATAGCAGCTCGGTGCTTCCTTAGAACTTTCAATAATCTTTCTTCTTCAAGTTCTGAAAGTTTAGCACTGATAATAACAGGATGTATCATCTTTTCATCAAGATAAGCATATTTCAAAGTGTCTGGCAATTGTTTTAATTCAAACACAGGATCACCTTTAGCTGGAGGAGGACCTCCTAGAGTTTCAACAGGTAGATTGTGTTTAAGCAGAGGACGTTGTTCAAAGAAAATATCATCTATTTCATTTTTTTCATGCATATGTAAATAATTTTCATGGTCTAGCAAATATTGTTCTAGAGAATTAGTGGGAGGCACAGCAATAGAAGCAAGACCAATTAGTTCATCTTACTAGGCAATTCTTTTTCATGAAGCTTTCTATTAAACTTGGAGAAATTAAATTCATGAGACTCATTACCAAAACTAACACCAACATTTTGTTTCTCACAATCTATTTTAGCATTAACAGTGTTCAAGAAAGGTCTACCAAAGATAATGGGACATAAGTCATCTTGTGGGGAACTAAGAACAACAAAATTAGTAGGGTATTTTATTTTCCCACACAAGACTTCAACATCTCTAACAATCCCAATTGGTGATAGAGTATCTCTATTAGCAAGTTTGATAGTGACATCTATGTCTTCTATCTCTACGGGTGCTATGTCATTCATAATTTCTTGATATAAAGTGTAAGGAATAGCACTCACACTAGCACCTATATCACATAAACCATGATAGCAGTGATCTCCTATTTAACTGAGACAACGGGCATGCCAACAACAGGTCTATGTTTATCCTCTTTATTGGGTTTGGCAATTCTAGCAGCGTCTTCAAAGAAGTAAATAACATGCCCGTCTACATTTTGTTCTAAGAGATCCTTAACTTCTACTTTAATTTGTTCATCTGGTTTTGGTGTTCTAATGTAACTTTTGTTAACCATAGTTGAAACTTTAGCATGTTCCTTTATCCTAACAGGGAAAGGTGGTTTTTCAATATAAGCAGTAGGAACAACTAGATCAACATTATAAAGTATAGTTTCTTCCTTAGCTAGTATCGGTTCTTTAATTTCTTCTTTAATAGGTGGGTGATATTTAAACCACTTCTCTTTAGGGAGATCAACATGAGTAGCAAATGATTCACAAAATGAGGCTACTATCTCAGAGTCAAGTCCATATTTAGTGCTAAACTTTTGAAAAGCATAGGTATCAATAAATGATTTAACATAATCATACTTAAGCTTAATACCAGACTCTTTACCTTCGCCGAGTTCCCAATCTTCAGAGTTGTGTTTAATTCTTTCCAAAAGATCCCACCGGAATTCAATAGTTTTCTTCATAAAAGAACCAGCACAAGAAGTATCAAGCATGGATTGATCATTACGAGAAATCCGAGCATAAAATTTTTGAATAATAATTTCTCTTGAGAGCTCATGATTGGGGCATGAATATAACATTGACTTAAGCCTCCCCAAGCTAGAGCGATACTTTCTCCTTCACGAGGCCAAAAATTATATATGTAATTTCGATCACGATGAACTAGATGCATACGATATTTTTTTGGTGAAACTCCAATTTCAATCGGTTCCAGTTCCAAGCTCCAATATCATCGCATAGCCTATACCATGCTAATGCTTTTACTTTCAAAGATAAAGGAAAAACCTTCTTCATAACTTGATCTCCGGGTAGACCTGCAAGCTTAAACAATCCACAAATTTGTTCCACATATATCAAGTGCATATCAGGATGTTCGGTTCCATCTCCTGCATAAGGATTAGCTAGCAGGTGTTCTATCATACCCGAAGGAATTTCATATTCAATATTTTTATTAGGTGCAGCGGGTTGAGGGGTAGCTAATTGTGGTTTCGGTCGAGGTGAAGATACCCTGAACAAACCCCTCAAAGGATTCTCCATAGTAACCCGTGACAATAAATTTCAGCACACTATATGAATGTTTCCTTACCAAAAGTGCTTCACTCCCCGGCAACGGCGCCAGAAAATAGCCTTGATGACCCTCAAATATATGGGATCAATTGTAGCTCTTTTCGAGAAGTAAGAGTGTTTAACCCAGCGAGGAGCAGAAGCAAATGACAAGTGATTTTCAGTAAGGTAATATCTGCAAGTGCTGAAATTGTAAGTAGCAGAGTAGTTTGATAGCAAGATAATTTTATAACGAGCAAGTAACGATAATAGTAGCAAAAGTGAAGCAAGGTATCCCAATCCTTTTGAGACAAAGGATAGGCCAAGACGGTCTCTTATAATAAGCAAAGCGTTCTTGAGGGTACACGGGAATTTCATCTAGTCACTTTCATCATGTTGGTTCGCTACTTTTATAATATGGTATGTGGGTGGATCGGTGCTTAGGTGATGTTCTTACTTGAACAAACCTCCTACTTATGATTAACCATCCCGACATTCTTTTCCTTTCAGAAACAAAATTGAAGGAGAAGGAGATCGATTTCTTGAGATGGCGTTTGAACTTGGCGATCATGGTGGTGGTGGATTGTGTTGGGCGGAGTGGGGGTTTGGCGATGTTCTGGAGGAGGGAAGTAGAGGTGCAGCTGAGGTGGAAGGGGAGGTACCACATAGATGCTGATGTAGATGAGGAGAATGGTAGTACATGGAGGTTAACGGGAGTGTATGGTGAATCAAAGGCGGGCGAAAAAGAGAAGACTTGGAGAATGCTCTGAACGTTGCATGACCAAGCAAATATGCCGTGGTTGTGCCTCGGAGACTTCAATGAGATCCTCTTCACGGGAGAAAAGGAAGGTGGGCCGACTCGGGCCCAGGGCTGCATGGAAGCCTTTAGGAAATGCTTAGAAGAGTGTGAGCTGGAGGATTTGGGTTTTGTAGGTGATACGTTCACCTAGAGGAATGATTGGCACGATGCCAGGGGTTATACTCGAGAGAGATTGGACCGTGCGGTTGCTAATGTAAGCTGGAGGTGCATGTTTCCGCTACACAAAATAATCAATGGAGATCCAAGACACTCCGATCATCGCCCGGTGATAGCTGAGCTTCGGGAGCAGAGCCTGGTGATGGGGGGAAGCACAGGACCGAGGTGCTTCCGTTTTGAGGCCCGCTGGCTGCAGGAGAAGGGTTGCGAGCAGGTAGTGGAAGAGGCGTGGAAGGAAGCTTTTTGGGAGGGAGGAGGCTCGGTGGGGGAGGCGCTTCGAAGGGTGGGCAACAGTCTTGTGAAGTGGGATAGGGAAGTCCTGGGGGAGCTGAAGCATAGGTTTAAGGGGGTCAGGAGGGAGCTGGAAAGGTGCAGGAGGGGGGTGATTGATCAGAAGCAGATTTCAAGGGAACAACTCCTTCGGTACAAACTGAGTCGGCTTGAGGTCCAGTATAACATTTATTGGCAGCAGCGTACTCATGTAAACTGGCTCACCAAGGGGGGCCGTAACACTAAGTTCTTCCATGCGCAAGCGTCAGAAAGGAGGATAATAAATCTGATTAAGAGGTTGAAGAGGGAGGACGGAGGTGTAGTGGAGGGAGAGGAAGATATAGGGACTTATATTACTAACTACTACAAAAGTTTATTCATCTCTTCTGCAGGTTCCCCGAATAACGACATCCTCGAACATGTCCCATGCTCAGTCACTCCGGCTATGAACGAGTTGTTGACCAAACCATTTTCTGGGGAGGAAATAAAGAGAGCCCTTGATGCTATTGGAGATTTGAAGGCACCGGGTCCCGACGAGATTCCAGCAGTTTTTTACAAGAAGTTTTCGTATATGGTGGGTCCCAAGATCCAGGATGAGGTGCTCAAGGTGCTGAATGGGGGTGTGATCCCTGAGGGATGGAATGAAACAACGATTGTGCTGATCCCCAAGGTAAAGAATCTGGAGTACCTCACGCAATACCGACCGATCAGTCTATGCAATGTCATTTATAAGCTCATTTCCAAGGTGCTGGCTAACCGCCTTAAGGTAATTCTCCTGGATTTGATCTCTCCTACACAGTCGGCTTTTGTTCCGGGTCGTATGATTACGGATAATGTGCTGCTTGCATATGAGATCACATACTTGATGCATAAGAAGAAGGGGGTAGGCAAGGCCTCGTTGCGGTGAGGCTCGACATGAGCAAGGCATACGACCGGGTTGAGTGGAACTTTCTTGAAAGGATGATGCTCTCCATGGGATTTGCTCCAGTTTGGGTGAGTTTGATTATGAAGTGTGTCAGGTCTGTTTCGTACCGTGTGAGATATAATCGCAAAGTTACAGAGGCCTTCTATCCCCAGAGAGGCTTACGGCAGGGCGATCCCCTCTCACCATACTTATTTATTATATGCGCGGAAGCTTTCTCAATCATGTTGCAGCAAGCCGAACTGGACCATTCCATTGAAGGAGTGCAGATCTGCACAGGAGCACCCATGATAAACCACCTTTTCTTCGCGGATGACTTGTTGATCGTCATGAAGGCTTCTGCTGCTAGTGCGTCCCGTCTTCAGCAAATCTTGGCTCTGTATGAGGATCAATCTGGGCAGAAGATAAATAGAGACAAGTCGTCTGCTTTTTTCAGCAAGAAAACTAGCCTGCGCAACAAACATCAAGTACTCTAGGTCCTTAACATTCCCTCAGAATCTCATAACGAGCGTTATCTCGGTCTTCCGGTGCATCTTGGGGCTGCGAAGAGTAAGGAGTTTGAGTACATTAAGGAGAGTATCTGGAGGAAGATTCAAGGCTGGATTGAAAGATTGTTGTCAAAGGTGGGGAAGGAAACTTTAATAAAGGTTGTGGCTCTTGCCATACCAACATATGCAATGTCGTGCTTTGATCTAACGAAGAGTCTGTGTGAGGAAATCAGCTCTATGATCTGTCGTTACTGGTGGAGCCAGCAAGGAGGAAGACATAAGTGCCATTGGTTAGGCTGGGAAAGACTGATGAAGGCAAAAAGGGATGGGGGTCTTGGCTTTCGTGATCTGCACATCTTTAATATGGCCATGCTTGCGCGCCAAAGTTGGAGATTGATACACAATCCTGAGTCGCTCTGTGCTGTCGTGCTCAAAGCCAAATACCATCCGGACTTTTCTATCCTCGAAGCAACTGAACAAAAGGGCATGTCCTATACCTGGCGGAGTATCTTATGAGGTCGTGATCTTCTTAAGGAGGGCATTGTGTGGCGAATCGGTGACGGCACGTAGGTGAACACTTGGACTGATCCCTGGCTCCCGAGGGGGTCGACTAGGAGACCTATTGCACATCAGGGACTAGCCATTGTTTCGAAGGTGCATGAGCTTATTAACCCGGTTACTAAGCCTTGGGACGAGGAGCTAGTGAAAGAGCTGTACACACCTGATGATGCGAGAGTAATTCTGGCCATCCCGCTGCAATCGGACATGGAGGATTCAATATCTTGGCATTTTGACAAAAAGGGCTTGTTTTCGGTTAAGTCTGCATACCGGCTTGGTGTTAGCTTGAGAGAAGCGCGGCGCTACCAAGATGCTAGTCCTTCCAGCGGACAAGCGGTGCATCTGCAGAACTGGAAACAATTGTGGTAGATTGACCTTCCAGGCAAAGTCCGGATGTTTTTATGGAGACTGACTCACAATAGCCTTCCAACTTTGATGAATATCAAGAGAAAGCACATCGATCTGGATAGTAGATGCCCCATGTGCTTGAGACTTGACGAGGACGGGGGTCATCTTTTTTTGAACTACAAGAAGGTGAAGGCTGTGTGGAGGGAACAGTTCTTGGAAGATGTCCGGATAGCACTTTGTGAGTGCACTGACGCAAATGAAATGATGAGGAGTATATGCTCCCTTCCAACCAAAAAGATAATGTATGTGGCGGTCCTTCTCTGGGACTAGTGGACGACCAGAAACAAAACGTACGCGGGCGAGAAGCAGCGATCGGAAGCCGAGGTGAGTGCTTTCATTACTAAGCAACTGACAGACTTCCAGAGTCTCAAAATACAACCCGCTGTGACTGCTCTAGTCTTAGTTCAGCATACTTGGACCCCTCCTGGAGCGGGCCTCATAAAATTGAACATGGACGCAACTTTCCATGCTGTTTCAGAGTCAGGGGCCTGGGGTTTCGTGGCGCGGGATGAGCAGGGGACTTTCCTGGCGGCTGCTGTGTGACGCCCGAAGACCGACGTCCCAGAAGATTCCAGAAGATTCCAGATGTTCCGGGGTTTTCCCGTGTGGTTCATTGTGCTTGTGTTATTTATTTTGCATTGCATCATGTCATCATGCCATCATGTCTTTAATCTTTGCATCTCAACTTAAATAAATCGTGTGGACCGTTAGTCCATTTAAATCGAGGGAAGGATGACTTCTCTTTATAACATATAAAAGTCTCTCAATATTTTAGGGAGCTATATAATCAATATTCCATTGTTTGGAATTACCCGCAACACACGTGCATAATTTTCCCCATGCTTTTCCTACTTCAAGTTTCACCTTTAAAACCTTCCATGTATTTCCTTTTCTCGTTATCGAGGCTCCTCCTAAATATCTAGACTCCGTTCAAACTCCTTTTATTGCAAACTAAATGTTTTAGTTTGCATTTTCCTATTTTGTTGGAACCACTTTTGTTGGGTTGGTTTTATTCCATAAAGCCTACAAAAATGTTCCATCTTTTATTTTCTTCTTCTTGACCATTTTTCTATTGGTGTTGTTCTTTCTCTATTTTTCATTTCTGTTAAAGAAATAAAAAGAAGAAGAGCAGCCCAGCTGCAGCCTCTCATCCCAGCCGCCTCAGCCTCTAGGCCATCTCAGCCAGGCCCAGCCTCAGCCTCCCTAAGGCCCAGCCGGGGCCAGTCCTCCTGGCCCGACCAGCTCTCTAACCCTAGCGCGACCCTCTCCTCTCTCCCTCTCTTCCCTCAGCCGCCGCCAGGCGTTCCCCTCGTCCCCTCGCGACTGAACCCCAGCGCCCGATTCCCTCTTCCCCTCGCCACCTCTTGTTCCTCCTCCCATCGAGCCAGGCTCGATCCCACCGAACCCCTCTGGCCTCGACCGATCTCCCGCTCCCTCTCCCCGATTCCCAAGGCCGTCGCGACGCCCCGCTCCCTTCTCCCGCGAGCGCCGCGTCCCTCCTCTTCAGACTCCAGCGGCCAGGAGCCAAAGCCGGCCAGGCCCTCACCTCCATGCCGCGGCCCCCTCCTCTACAGGCCGCACCAGCATGCCGTGGCCTCCCTCCGTCCGCGCCCTGCCGTCTCCAGCACGAGCCGGCCTCAGGCCCTCCTCCTCCATCGTCAAGGCCTCGCCTCCAGCACCTCGTCGCCGGCCTCCTTCGGTGCTATCTTGCTGCCTTGGCCTCGTCGCCCCGGCGTACTGCCGCTTTTGTTCTTTTGTTTGCTTGTGCTGTTTAACTTGACAGGGAACCCGTGTATGCCTACACGACAAGTCGGCAAGACCGCAACGACCCGAACATCTACATAAAACAAGTTCAACTACGTGGTTTCCATCAAGTACCTCTACATGACCATCAAGTACCACTACAACCGTGAACATCTTCGGATCTTCAAGTTCATCTACGTGGATTCGACAAGTACCCCGCCGGCGAGTACCTCTCCGATGAACGTGAACAACTACAGGACGATGCGACATGAACCCCTACGACAAGTACCCGGGAACGACTACACGACGACCTAGCGTCAAGTACCTCTCCGATGCTCAAGTCCGACTACTACATGTACAACTACGACTCGAGACGAGACCGGCAAGACCGAACGGAACGAGTACATCTACCGATGCCAAGTACCACGACCAAGTACCACGACGACCGAACGGCTACGATGGCGAGTACCTCTCCGATGAACGTGAACAACTACATGGCGATGCGACAAGTACCCCTACGGAACGTGTACCACTACCGTCGCCTCGAAGATGTCCGACGCCGCAAGTACCACGACACGATATCGGAACGACTACTCGTTGGCGACCTCGTGAACGGCTACTTCCTATTCGGAAACGTGAACCACTACTTCCTCTACGACTCGTGAGAACGACTCCTTCCTCTACGATCTCAAACGGCCCCGAAACGATTGTTCCGAAGGTATAACCCTGAGACGTGACCCGTGTGATGTTGTGTTGTATGAAATGTTTCCCGTGTGTGCTTCGTGCCGTTTCGTCCGTTTGTCATGTTCCTCGGTTGCCTCGTCGCCGACCCGTGGGAACCCGGTGACGGGATCGCCCCACCTTTCATCTCGTTTGACTCGATCACTCCGCCTTTGCTTTTGCACCGGACTCTCAATGAGTTACGGGAACCGAGATGATGTGTTGCATCATTTTCGTACCGTTGCCATGGCACCTTTTCCTTCCACCACGGTGACATATACTTCATATCTCTATGTCAACCCTTTTAATAAATTGCATAAACTTGATCATGTCATCCGCATCACGTTAACAACATTATATGTTTAATTGTGTTTGCTTTATAATTACTAAACATGCTCATGGGGTTTTTCCGGACTTGTTGTTGTTATCTCCGGCCTCATTTAAAATGTCTTAATAGTGTAGTTTTATTATGCTTCACCTCTTGCATGTTAACAAACAATTAATCTTGTCTTGTAAATAAACGAGAGTCAACTAAATATTTAAAATGTGGTGTTTCGTCAATATGCAACTCGTTGCATATTAAGCTCCACTTAACTTGTAGAACTTGTTTGTGCACTTTGCCATGCCATGCATAACTAACCGGACATGCATCATACTTGGATGTGCATCGTATGCCATGTTTATGCTTGTGTGTTTACCGTCTTGTTTCTTTCTTTCCGGTTGCTTCTCTTGTTAGCTTCGGTTTCGTTCCGGAGTTGTGAGGATTCTCTCGTCTGTGTTGCTCCGCCTACTTCTTGGAACCGTTCTTCTCCCTTGTGGAATCCCAGGCAAGATGATCATACCCTTGGATACCTTAGTTGTCTCGATGCTACCGTTACATGTCGCGCTACCCATCTTTTATGTCAGCCTCTCCTTGTTGCCATGAAACCTCTAACATTTGAAACCTTCCTAGCAAAACCACTGTTTGGCTATGTTACCCGCTTGCTCAGCCTCACTTGCTCAGCCCCTCTTATAGCGTTGTTAGTTGCAGGTGAAGATGAAGTTTGTTCCAGGAGGGAATTTGTTGTTGGTATATCACAATATTTATAATTATTATTAACACACATATATACTGGGCATGGGTGGAAGGCTTGGCCTTTAGCTCGGTGTTTTGTTCCACTCATGCCACCTTAGGCGCCGATAAACCGGCATTATGTTCCTTGATTTTGCGTTCCTTACACGATGGGTGAAATGGGGACCCCTTGACAGTTCGACTTTGAATAAAACTCCTCCAGCAAGGCCCAACATTGGTTTTAATTTGCCTCATAATAACAACTTAATTAATTAATTAAAATTCCATAGGGGGTTGCGTCCCCGAGGATTCTTAATTCTACATAGCAGGGGGGGCCAGTGCTGATGGTGTTGGTCCCAAACGGGGAGCCTGTGGGGCCGCCTTGGGGAAACCCGAGGTATCTGGTATAACCCGTAGCATCGCCCATCCGATAGTGTCCTGAGACAAGATACGCGCGGCTACTATCAGGGTGTCGACACGCCGGGAGGTCTTGCTGGACTTGTTTTACCATTGTCGAAATGACTTGTGCTACCGGGATGCCGAGCCTGATCGGATTTCCCTAAGATAAGGGGTGATGATATTATATTTATCACTTCAGCTAATCGTGAGAGCTTGTGATGGGCTAAGTTGGGACACCCCTGCAGGGTTATGATCTTTCGAAAGCCGTGCCCGCGGTTATGTGGCAGATTGGAATTTGTTAATGTCCGGTTGTAGAAAACTTGACAGAGGATCCGAAGTAAAACACACAACTGTGTGAGTAACCGTGACTGTCTCTTTTCACTTTGAGAAGAGAACACGATGGGGTTATGTTTGACCGTATGTAGTTCAGGATCTTTAGCGATCACTACTTTTGCGACCGTTTGCGTAGATGCTCATCTTCTTATGGTACTCGTAAGTTAGCCACCATTTTATGCTTAGCCGCTGCTGCAACCTTCACCACTTTACCTCTTCCTACCCATAAAGCTTTGCTAGTCTTGATACCCATGGTTATGGGATTGCCGAGTCCTCGTGGCTCACAGATACTACAACACCAGATGCAGGTTCAGCCGAGTTCGAGCAGAAGCTGGTTCAATACTTCGCTGGGAGCTCGATGAAGAGTTTGGCCGTATGCTTGTGACGTTTCGACGATCAGTAGTGGTTTCTACTAGGATTCGATCCTGACCTGTGGCTTTATGTTGTTTTGGTATCTTTCTTTTGGATCTTCACCCATAGTCGGGTTGTGATGTTTTGAATGATATATTGCTTATGTATTGTATTGTGTGAAGTGGCGAGTGTAAGCCAACTATCTCCTTTTGCATTTTAATCCCTCTTTTACATGAGTCGTGCAAAGATAGCAAACTTGAGATCATTCTAGGATGGGCTTATACCTTTAAGTCGTGCCTCGACACGTAGGAGGTATAGTCCCATCCTGGGCATTACAAGTTGGTATTCAGAGCCTTCTCTGACCTAGAAGCCCCCACTGATTGATCGAATCGTTGACGGTTGAGTCTAGGCACACACTTGAAAATGTTTTGAGTCCTATATATATCGGAGAGTAGGATTTCTTTTGCTCCTCATCTCTTTTCACTCTGGTGAGGACTCCTGACGACTACTCTTGCCTCTTCTACTTTCAAAAATTGCACCAAATTTTTTTTAGGATCTCGCGAGTATTGTTTGGATTGTTCCGATGTTTTTGTGACGAGAACATTGTTCTTGATGCCTCCTGTCATTAGGGGTTGTGGCAGTGTCCCGGGGAGTTGAGCTCCGAGGTGTTGTCGTCACAAATCCATCGCGGCAGTACTAGAATACTTAAGACGGCCGACATCAAAAACTCTCCTATACGGTTAGTGGCAAGATAACCCCGACATCACCCAGTACTGGGGAGGTAGTTCGAGAGTATTGCCATAGCTTGTATAGTGGATGCGTTTCGAAGGTCTGAGGTAAACAGTTTCCGAGAAAGACTGGTTATGTGTTGAAGGATGGATACAGCTGGATGTAGGTTTAGAGTTGATTGCGCGGTGCTTCCCCTGTATTCCCAACACCTGATTGCATAACTGGAAACTTTCGGAAATTAATAGGTGGGTTCATCTAGTAGTTCTAGGCATTCTTCCAACGGATGCACGATATGAAGTTCGGGGTTCTACATTGAGTGAAGTGGTTTTATGGACTTGTTCTGATCGGGAGTTGCATCTTAAAGGGTCCTTGGCTATGTTGATCCGGGGATTGCAAAACCCTTTTGTAACACGTTCCATGAGCTTTCAGCACGAATATGTCGAACGAAGCTTCTATCTTGTATTTGTTCTATCTGATACTTGTTCCTTTTTATTTACTTTTGTTCTCCGAGTGGCTTCTCGTCAAGTTGATGTACCTACGGAATTCATTCGTTCAATTCTCTGTTCGGATGATATTGTGAAGATCATGTTGCATATCTATCCTTTGTTTCGTTTTGATTCTGGTATTCGAGTTGCTTCGATGTCAAATGTTGATTCCATACCTTTCCTAATCGGTATTCTCATATTTCTATGGGAGTGCTAATTCTTCTTAACCATCAAGTTTTTCATGTTAATCCTTTTTCAACCGGTGTGCCTTCTCTTCAAGTTATTCCATACGGACATCATTGAGAAATCTGACGATTTGTCTGTTTCATTCATCCCAAGTTGTCTTTGTTTTCCCCACCCTCCCACCCTTTTCTTTATGGAGCCAGAAATTCTCAGATGAAATATCCATTTTATTCATGTGATGTTTCTTCATTCTTTTCCTTCAATGTTCTTATCCGGTGATTTATCTTGAAGATGCTCAAGAGCTTCAAGTTCATCATTCTTTTGTTCTCAAATTCTGCCGGTGGATGTAATTCAAGATTTCGGTGTTGATCTTATCCTTTTCCTCATTTCACAATGCTTTCTTATTCCGGTGCACCAATTAATCATTCTCCTCTTGTTATTCATATCCGGAGTGCTGAAGATTCATAATTCCATTCTTAATCCGTTCAAATTATTTTGAGATTGTTATCTTATTCAAGCCATTTAATTCAACCTGTGCAATATCTCTTAAGCAATCTTTTCCAACGGTGATTTCTTTGAGTGGGCCATAACCCACAGGTCTTTTCCAGGATCTTACCTGACTCTTCTAATTTTTTCGGAGTATTCTCAAATTCTTTCAAAGCGTGACATAAGAATGATTCCCATCAGTCACATGCCTTCTCCAAGATCGCTTTCAAATTATTTTTTCATCATTGGTTCAGCCTTTTTAATTCTTCATTCCGGAGTATCTCAAATTCTTATGTTATTTCTCGTCTTCATTCTCAACATTGAAGACCGGAGAAGTGTTTCTCTTAAATCTTGGCCCATTCTCTTGAAGATTCGTGGTTCTAACTTCATACCATCGTCATAAGTGTTCCGTTTGTGAGGAATTCTTTTCATACCCATCCGAAGCATTTCATGAATTCTTTTCTTTGTGATCCTCCGAAGGCCATCATTCCAGAAGATTTCTTCGTTCTCAGTTTTCAACTTCGTCCTCCTAATATTCTTCATTGATGCCTCTTCGTTCGTCTCCATATTCTTACGGTGGTTCTTTCAGGATTACCTTCCGGTGTTATCGTTTTAATTCACTCGTTCTTTTCATAATCCTATCGGTGGTTCGTTGAATATTTACCCAAGCTTGTGCTAGATCTCTCTTTAATTCCTTGCAACGAGAATAAGTAGTATGCCAAATCCTTTGGTTGTCATCAATTTAAATTGGTGAAGGAGATGCATGACATAATTCTTATTCTTGTTCCTTCCAAGTGGATTAATTCCTTTGTTTAGACTTTATTCATGAGGAATAAATTCTAGGCTTCAAGTTGTTCATCTTGTTTTCCGGAGCTCCAAGTTATTTCAATTATATCATTTCAAAGCTCCATCTAATTCATCGCAGGCCTTGAATCTTATTCTTTTCATCTTTCACTTCTCATGCTTTCATTACCGGAGTATTCATGGTGGTTCATTATGATTTAATTCATCCTCAGTCTTCATCAAGATTCTTGTTGGAGCTCAAGCATTCTTCATCATGCTTCCAAGTGCAATTCTTTCTACCTTATTGTTTGAGATGGTGTTATGCCATTTTTGACAATTTTCCTTCATGTTTCATGATTCTCAAGTTGTCAGGAATGAGATTTAACCCATCATTTTCTTGTTCAGGAGATCTTTTCAACCATTCAATTTATTTGTTGGAGTAATCTTGGGTTGTATTGCACCAAAAAGCTTTCCTTGAGGATTGTTGCTATTATGGTGCTTATAAATGACCCAAATTTTTCATTTATCATTCCGGTGAAATAAGTTTTTCATCTCCTTGTTGATCTCAACCCAATCAAATATTTTCGTTAGTGGCTGGTTGTTACCTCTTAATTTTGAGATGTTTTCCATAATCCCACATAAAGCTTATTCGTTTCGTTGTTGATTTATCAATCAACTCCGTTCAGCCCTTCTTCGTAAGGATGTTTTCAAATTCATTCATGGGAGAAGTTGTCATTTTTCTTCTCCATTCATTTCTTTCATTGATCTATATTCTATTCTTTCATTCCGGAGGCTTTGTGATATTGCTCTCTTTAACCATCATCTCGTTTTATCGAGATCATGTTCTTTCTCTTTTATCATTTAACCGGAGTGTTGTATTCTTCATTCTAGTTCCATCATCTTATCAAGTTTTGCCTCTCTTTTTAACCGGAGTGCTGTCTGAATCGTTCTTACCACTTGTGCCATTCTTCAATTGTTCCGGAAGCTGTGTGTTGTTGTTTTCTTCAAGTATCATTCCAACTTAGCAAGTTCTTGTTAATTCCTTCCATTTTCAGTCAGAGTGCTGCCCGAATTCTATCATTCTTATTCCTTGGCTATACCATTGCGACTTCATATTCTTTTGTCATCCATGAGCTCTTGTTTCATGTCTTTTAACCTACAAGGTTCTCATAATGTTCCTTGTTCCTCTTTTCTAACGGAGTTTTTCATATTCGTTCATCTCCGTTGTATTCTTCTTTCATTTTGTTCAACCTCTCAAGGTTCGTGGTTTCACTCGTCTGTCAAAGAAGCAACTTTGTTTTACCTCTTCCTTTTCCGTTTTTACCCGGTGCTATCTCTAGGATCTCGGGTCGAGATCCTCTGTTAGTGTGGGAGAGTTGTGACGCCCGAAGACCGACGTCCCAGAAGATTCCAGAAGATTCCAGATGTTCCGGGGTTTTCCCGTGTGGTTCATTGTGCTTGTGTTATTTATTTTGCATTGCATCATGTCATCATGCCATCATGTCTTTAATCTTTGCATCTCAACTTAAATAAATCATGTGGACCGTCGGTCCATTTAAATCGAGGGAAGGATGACTTCTCTTTATAACATATAAAAGTCTCTCAATATTTTAGGGAGCTATATAATCAATATTCCATTGTTTGGAATTACCCACAACACACGTGCATAATTTTCCCCATGCTTTTCCTACTTCAAGTTTCACCTTTAAAACCTTCCATGTATTTCCTTTTCTCATTATCGAGGCTCCTCCTAAATATCTAGACTCCGTTCAAACTCCTTTTATTGCAAACTAAATGTTTTAGTTTGCATTTTCCTATTTTGTTGGAACCACTTTTGTTGGGTTGGTTTTATTCCATAAAGCCTACAAAAATGTTCCATCTTTTATTTTCTTCTTCTTGACCGTTTTTCTATTGGTGTTGTTCTTTCTCTATTTTCATTTCTGTTAAAGAAATAAAAAGAAGAAGAGCAGCCCAGCTGCAGCCTTCTCATCCCAGCCGCCTCAGCCTCTAGGCCATCTCAGCCAGGCCCAGCCTCAGCCTCCCTAAGGCCCAGCCGGGGCCAGTCCTCCTGGCCCGACCAGCTCTCTAACCCTACCGCGACCCTCTCCTCTCTCCCTCTCTTCCCTCAGCCGCCGCCAGGCGTTCCCCTCGTCCCCTCGCGACTGAACCCCAGCGCCCGATTCCCTCTTCCCCTCGCCACCTCTTGTTCCTCCTCCCATCGAGCCAGGCTCGATCCCACCGAACCCCTCTGGCCTCGACCGATCTCCCGCTCCCTCTCCCCGATTCCCAAGGCCGTCACGACGCCCCGCTCCCTTCTCCCGCGAGCGCCACGTCCCTCCTCTTCAGACTCCAGCGGCCAGGAGCCAAAGCCGGCCAGGCCCTCGCCTCCATGCCGCGGCCCCCTCCTCTACAGGCCGCACCAGCACGCCGTGGCCTCCCTCCGTCCGCGCCCTGCCGTCTCCAGCACGCGCCGGCCTCAGGCCCTCCTCCTCCATCGTCAAGGCCTCGCCTCCAGCACCTCGTCGCCGGCCTCCTTCGATGCTATCTTGCTGCCTTGGCCTCGTCGCCCCGGCGTGCTGCCGCTTTTGTTCTTTTGTTTGCTTGTGCTGTTTAACTTGACAGGGAACCCGTGTACGCCTACACGACAAGTCGGCAAGACTGCAACGACCCGAACATCTACATAAAACAAGTTCAACTACGTGGTTTCCGTCAAGTACCTCCACATGACCATCAAGTACCACTACAACCGTGAACATCTTCGGATCTTCAAGTTCATCTACGTGGATTCGACAAGTACCCCGCCGGCGAGTACCTCTCCGATGAACGTGAACAACTACATGACGATGCGACTTGAACCCCTACGACAAGTACCCGGGAACAACTACACGACGACCTCGCGTCAAGTACCTCTCCGATGCTCAAGTCCGACTACTACATGTACAACTACGACTCGACACGAGACCGGCAAGACCGAACGGAACGAGTACATCTACCGATGCCAAGTACCACGACCAAGTACCACGACGACCGAAAGGCTACGATGGCGAGTACCTCTCCGATGAACGTGAACAACTACATGGCGATGCGACAAGTACCCCTACGGAACGTGTACCACTACCGTCGCCCCGAAGATGTCCGACGCCGCAAGTACCACAACACGATATCGGAACGACTACTCGTTGGCGACCTCGTGAACGGCTACTTCATCTTCGGAAACGTGAACCACTACTTCCTCTACGACTCGTGAGAACGACTCCTTCCTCTACGATCTCGAACGTCCCCGAAACGATTGTTCCGAAGGTATAACCCTGAGACGTGACCCGTGTGATGTTGTGTTGTATGAAATGTTTCCCGTGTGTGCTTCGTGCCGTTTCGTCCGTTTGTCATGTTCCTCGGTTGCCTCGTCGCCGACCCGTGGGAACCCGGTGACGGGATCGCCCCACCTTTCATCTCGTTTGACTCGATCACTCCGCCTTTGCTTTTGCACCGGACTCTCAATGAGTTACCGGAACCGAGATGATGTGTTGCATCATTTTCGGACCGTTGCCGTGGCACCTTTTCCTTCCACCACGGTGACATATACTTCATATATCTATGTCAACCCTTTTAATTAATTGCATAAACTTGATCATGTCATCCGCATCATGTTAACAACATTATATGTTTAATTGTGTTTGCTTTATAATTACAAAACATGCTCATGGGGTTTTTCCGGACTTGTTGTTGTTATCTCCGGCCTCATTTAAAATGTCTTAATAGTGTAGTTTTATTATGCTTCACCTCTTGCATGTTAACAAACAATTAATCTTGTCTTGTAAATAAACGAGAGTCAACTAAATATTTAAAATGTGGTGTTTCGTCAATATGCAACTCGTTGCATATTGAGCTCCACTTAACTTGTAGAACTTGTTTGTGCACTTTGCCATGCCATGCATAATTAACCGGACATGCATCATACTTGGATGTGCATCGTATGCCATGTTTATGCTTGTGTGTTTACCGTCTTGTTTCTTTCTTTCCGGTTGCTTCTCTTGTTAGCTTCGGTTTCGTTCCGGAGTTGTGAGGATTCTCTCGTCTGTGTTGCTCCGCCTACTTCTTGGAACCGTTCTTCTCCCTTGTGGAATCCCAGGCAAGATGATCATACCCTTGGATACCTTTACTACCATTGCCATGCTTAGTTGTCTCGATGCTACCGTTACATGTCGCGCTACCCATCTTTTATGTCAGCCTCTCCTTGTTGCCATGAAACCTCTAACATTTGAAACCTTCCTAGCAAAACCACTGTTTGGCTATGTTACCCGCTTGCTCAGCCTCGCTTGCTCAGCCCCTCTTATAGTGTTGTTAGTTGCAGGTGAAGATGAAGTTTGTTCCAGGAGGTAACTTGTTGTTGGTATATCACAATATCTATAATTATTATTAATACACATATATACTGGGCATGGGTGGAAGGCTTGGCCTTTTGCTCGGTGTTTTGTTCCACTCATGCCACCTTAGGCGCCGATAAACCGGCATTATGTTCCTTGATTTTGCGTTCCTTACACGATGGGTGAAATGGGGACCCCTTGACAGTTCGACTTTGAATAAAACTCCTCCAGCAAGGCCCAACATTGGTTTTAATTTGCCTCATAATAACAACTTAATTAATTAATTAAAATTGCATAGGGGGTCGCGTCCCCGAGGATTCTTTATCTACATAGCAGGGGGGCCAGTGCTGATGGTGTTGGTCCCAAACGGGGAGCCTGCGGGGCCGCCTTGGGGAAACCCGAGGTATCTGGTATAACCCGTAGCATCGCCCATCCGGTAGTGTCCTGAGACAAGATACGCGCGGCTACTATCAGGGTGTCGACACGCCGGGAGGTCTTGTTGGACTTGTTTTACCATTGTCGAAATGACTTGTGCTACCGGGATGCCGAGCCTGATCGGATTTCCCTAAGATAAGGGGTGATGATATTATATTTATCACTTCGGCTAATCGTGAGAGCTTGTGATGGGCTAAGTTGGGACACCCCTGCAGGGTTATGATCTTTCGAAAGCCGTGCCCGCGGTTATGTGGCAGATTGGAATTTGTTAATGTCCGGTTGTAGAAAACTTGACAGAGGATCCGAAGTAAAACACACAACTGTGTGAGTAACTGTGACTGTCTCTTTTCACTTTGAGAAGAGAACACGGTGGGGTTATGTTTGATCGTATGTAGTTCAGGATCTTTAGCGATCACTACTTTTGCGACCGTTTGCGTAGATGCTCATCTTCTTCTGGTACTCGTAAGTTAGCCACCATTTTATGCTTAGCCGCTGCTGCAACCTTCACCACTTTACCTCTTCCTACCCATAAAGCTTTGCTAGTCTTGATACCCATGGTTATGGGATTGCTGAGTCCTCGTAGCTCACAGATACTACAACACCAGATGCAGGTTCAGCCGAGTTCGAGCAGAAGCTGGTTCAGTACTTCGCTGGGAGCTCGATGAAGAGTTTGGCCGTATGCTTGTGACGTTTCGACGATCAGTAGTGGTTTCTACTAGGATTCGATCCTGACCTGTGGCTTTATGTTGTTTTGGTATCTTTCTTTTGGATCTTCACCCGTAGTCGGGTTGTGATGTTTTGAATGATGTATTGCTTATGTATTGTATTGTGTGAAGTGGGGAGTGTAAGCCAACTATCTCCTTTTGCATTTTAATGCCTCTTTTACATGAGTCGTGCAAAGATACCAAACTTGAGATCATTCTAGGATGGGATTATACCTTTAAGTCGTGCCTCGACACGTAGGAGGTATAGTCCCATCCTGGGCATTACATGCTGCTAGCAAGATGGAGCATGTTCGCTCTGCCTTGCAGGCTGAGGTGATCGCTTGTATGAAGGCAATCGAAGGAGCAGCTGATCTGGGAGCACAAAGGATTATTTTTGAATCAAACTGTTTGACAATGATCACTGCGCTCAAGGGGCGGGAGTACGATGCTGCTGAACTCGGCATCCTCTTTCGGGAGGCCAGGAGCAGGTGTCATGCATCTTTTGAATATTATGAGTTTATGTTCTGTCGTCGAGACTGTAATAAGGTTGCGCACATTCTGGCGCAGTTCACTATGGGTGTTGCGACACCTCTTTCTGTGTGGGATTCCGATGCCCCAGACTTTGTTTCGGGTATGGTGATCACCGATATGGTGCACCATGTTTAAGTGGAATGCATGATATTCCTCTCAAAAAAAAACCATCTCGCAAGCATCTGCAACTACGAGAAAAGTATTAAGAATAAATTATAACCATAGCATTAAACTTTTGGATCCAATCGGTCCCTTACGGAATAGCGCATAAACTCGGATTTAAGCTTCTGTCACTCTGGCAACCCATCATCTAATTACTACTCCACAATGCATTCCCTTAGGACCAAATATGGTGAAGTGTCATGTAGTCGACGTTCACATGACACCACTAAGGGAATCACAACATACATACTATCAAAATATCGAACACATATCAAATTCACATGATTACTTGCAACATGATTTCTCCCGTTACCTCAAGAACAAAGGAGACTACTCACAAAATGATAAACATGCTCAAGATCAGAGGGTATTAAATAGCATATTGGATCTGAATATATAATCTTCCACCAAATAGACCATATAGTAATGAACTGCAAGATGTAATCAACACTACTAGTCACCCACAAGCACCAATATATAGTTTCGGTAACAAGATTGAACACAAGAGATGAACTAGGGTTTGAGATGAGATGGTGTTGTTCAAGGTGTTGATGGAGATAGCCCTCCCCAAGATGGGAGAGTTGTTGGTGATGATGATGACGATGATTTCCCCCTACGGGAGGGAAGTTCCCCCGTTGGAATCGCTCCGCTGGAGGGCAAAGTGCTCCTTCCCAAGTTCCGCCTCGAGACGGTGGCGCTCTGTCCCAAAAGTCATCTCCTTATTTTTTTTCTAGGTCGGAATGGCTTATATACCCGAAGATGGGCACCGGAGGTGGGCCTGGGTGAGCACAACCCACCAGGGCGCACCCAGGTGGGTTGTACCCACCTGGTGGGCCCCCTCTGGTACTTATTTGCTCCAATATTCTTCAAGTATTCCATAAAAATTCTCCGTGAAGTTTCAGCTTGTTTGAAGTTGTGCAGAATAGGTGGCGTGACGTAGTTTTTTCAGGTCCAGATTTCCAGCTGCCGGAATTCTCCCTCTTGGTGCATAACTTGCAAATTATGAGAGAAAAGGCATTAGAATTACTCCGAAAAGCATTATTATACATATAAACAACATAAATAACGGCAAGAAAACATGATGCAAAATGGACGTATCACGGAGCTATTCTCCTCCATCTTGTAGGCAAAGTACTTGTCATAGGTCTCATACCTCTCAACACGGGCATTAGCCTGAAATCCCAATTTAAGCTCTAGAACATCTCATGTGTTCCATGGCGTGCAAAATGTCTTTGGATTCCCAGTTCTAAGCCGTAAAGCATGGCGCACTAGACTATAAATTAGTCATCACATCGAGCTTGCCAAACGTTCATAAAGTCTGCATCAGCTCCTGCAATAGATCTGTCACCTAGCGATGCATCCAGGACATAATTCTTCCATGCAGCAATGAGGATAATCCTCATATTATGGTCCCAGTCCACATTATTGCTACCATCATCTTTCAACTTAGTTTCTCTAGGAACGTATAGAAAAAACAGGGGAGCTACATCGCGAGCTATTGATCTACACCATAATATGCAAAGACTATCAAGACTAAGTTCATGATAAATTAAGTTCAATTAATCAAATGATTAATTGATATGTCTCCAACGTATCTATAATTTTTTATTGTTCCATGCTATTATTTATGATGTTTTGGATGTTTAATGGGCTTTGTTATACACTTTTATATTTTTTGGGACTAACCTATTGACCCAAAGGCCGAGTCCAGATTGCTGTTTTTTGCCTATTTCAGGGTTTTACAGAAAAGGAATATCAAACGGAGTCCAAACAGAATGAAACTTCGGGAGAGATATTTTTGGAGCAAAATACGCACGGGAGACTTGAGAACCACGGAGTCGAGCACACGTGGCGTCCACGACGGTCGGGGGCACCCCCCCCCCTACAAGGCGCGCCCCTGCCTCATGGGCCCCAAGTCTGGCCCCCGGTGCCCTCCTTCCTCCTATATATACCTACGTACCCCGAAACCATCAGAACAACAGAGAAAACCCTAGTTCCACCACCGTAACCTTCTGTTCCCGTGAGATCCCATCTTGTGGCATGTTTCGGAGCTCCGCCGGAGGGGATATGTACCACGGAGTGCTTCTACATCATCATAATCGCCTCACCATGAGTTGTGAGTAGTTTACCACAGACCTTCGGGTCCATAGCTAGTATCTAGATGGCTTCTTCTCTCTCTTTGGATCTCAATACCAAGTTCTCCTCGGTCTTCGAGGAGATCTATTCGATGTAATCTCTATTTGCGGTGTGTTTGTCGAGATCCGATGAATTGTGGGTTTATGATCAAGATTTTCTATGAGAAATATTTGGTTCTTTTCTGAACTCTTTATGTGTGATTATAATATCCTTGCAAGTCTCTTCGAATTATCGGTTTGGTTTGGCCTACTAGATCTATAGTTCTTGCAATGGGATAAGTGCTTGGCTTTGGGTTCAATCTTGCGGTGTCCTTTCCCAGTGATAGTAGGGGAAGCAAGGCACGTATTGTATTGTTTCCATCGAGGATAAAAAGATGGGGTTTATATCATGTTATTTGAGTTTATCCCTCTACATCATGTCATCTTGCTTAAGGCGTTACTCTGTTCTTATGAACTTAATACTCTAGATGCATGCTGGATAGCGGTCGATGTGTGGAGTAATAGTTGTAGATGCAGAATCGTTTCGGTCTACTTGTCTCGGACGTGATGCCTATATATAATGATCATGCCTAGATAGTCTCATAATTATTCGCTTTTCTATCAATTGCTCGACAGTAATTTGTTTACCTGCCGTAGAATATAGCTATCATGAGAGAAGCCACTAGAGAAACCTATGGCCCCCGGGTCTATTCTCAACATATCAATCTACAATCTACTTTACTTTTCCGCTTTTACTTTTTGTTCTTATATCCAAAAATACCAAAACTATCAAACTATCATCTCTATCAGATCTCACTTTCATAAGTGACCGTAAAGGGATTGACAACCCCTTATTGCGTTGGCTGCGAAGTTCTTATTGTTTGTGTAGGTGCAAGGGACTCGTGTGTGGTCTCCTACTGGATTGATACCTTGGTTCTCAAAAACCAAGGGAAATACTTACGCTACTATGCTGCATCACCCTTTCCTCTTCGAGGGAATACAACGCAAGCTCGAGAAGTAGCAAGAAGAATTTCTGGCGCCGTTGCCGGGGAGGCTTACGCAAAAGTCATATACCAAGTACCTATCACAAACCCTTATCCTTCGCGTTACATTTATTTGCCTCTCATTTTCCTCTCCCTCACTTCATCCTTGTCGTTTTATTTGCCCTTCTTTCTGTCGTGTGTTTATCGTTCGCTTGCTTCTTGTTTGCTTGTGTGTTGGATTGCTTGCTTGTCATCATGTCTAGCACACCTATCATTATCAATACTCCCGAGAGTGAGGTTCTTAATTTTAAACAAAGGGAGGAAGAAAACTTAAAAGATGCCTGGTATTGAATTTGCAATGCTCAAAATAGATCTACTAGGAAGCTTTCCACTTCCGTGCTTCTTCGCAATTTTTATGTTGGCATAACTCCTTGGAATAGATATATTTTAGATACCATTACCGGAGGGAATTTATTGGGTAGCCATACTTTTGATTCTTATAATGCTTTGACTGAATTATTTGGCTCCCCACCTCTTATGGTTAATGGGACTGTTTTAACTTTGGAACATGTTATGCAAAGGCTAGAAATCATTGAAAACAAAGTTGCTACGGTAGAGTTGGTAGATAATTTGGATAGAAATATCCACAATGAAATTACCCAATATGGATCCAAGGTAGGAGTTATTTTGAAAAATCTTAAAGAAAAGGAACCCATAGTGAAAGAAAAATTAGATCAAGATTCTACTAGAATCGATAAACTTGAGGATATTATTACTAATGTGGGTTTTGCTCTTTCTGCTATGAAATATACTTCAAATCCTTCTACCACTAAATTGTCAAAGTTCATGTATGTTCCTAAGAACAAGGGTGAACCATCTAGTAAAGGAATCGCGGGTCTTAAATCTATAAGTGTTCATCCTAATTTTCTTACTTTTGCAAGAGAACATTTTGACATGATTGAATTTCTTGATTTCTTGCCCAAAAGTTTGATTACAAATAGGGATAAAGACGATCCTAAGAATCACGAGTTCTTAATTAAAGAATTGCCTTCTAAAGATGGCAATACCTAGATCTATCCATGTATCGTGCCTAGCTAGGGGCGTAAAACGATAGCGCTAGTTGGGAGGCAAACCAATTTTTTGTTTTTTGTTTTTGCTTCTGTTTAGGAATAAATATTACATCTAGCTTCTGTTTAGATTTGGTTTTGTGTTTTAATTAGTGTTTGTGCCAAGTAGAACCTTTGGGAAGACTTGTGTGAAGTTTATATGATCTTGCTATGAAAAACAGAATCGTTAGCGCTCGCTAGAATAATCACCAGATTTTACTGGAGTGTGATATTTAGTTGATTCTTTTGTCAGATGATTAATAGACAAATTCCTCACGTTTACCATTTTATTCCAATTTTTTTGGAGTTACAGAAGTATGCGAAAGTTACAGATTACTACAGACTGTTCTATTTTTGACAGATTTTGTTTTTAGTGTGTTATTTGCTTATTTTGATGAATCTATGAGTAGTATTGGCGAGTATGAATCATAGAGAAGTTGAAATACAGTAGGTTTAACACCAATATAAACAAATAATGAGTTCATTACAGTACCTTTGAGTGGTGGTTTGTTTTCTTATACTAACGGAGCTCACGAGAATTTTGTCTAAGTTTTGTGTTGTGAAGTTTTCAAGTTTTGAGTATTGCTTTGATGGACTATCGAACAAAGAGTGGAAAGAGCCTAAGCTTGGGGATTCCCAAGGCACTCCAAGGTAAAATTCAAGGACAACCAAAAGCCTAATCTTGGGGATGCCCAGGGAAGGCATCCCCTCTTTCGTCTTCATCTATCGGTAACTATACTCGGAGCTATATTTTTATTCACCACATGGTATGTGTTTTACTTGGAGTGTCATGTATTATTTGAGTCTTTGCTTGTTAGTTTGCCACAATTATACTTTCTAGACACACCTTTTTGAGAGAGATAAATATGGCCTAGGAATTGTTAGAACACTCTATGTGCTTCACTTATATCTTTTGAGTTGAATAGTTTTTGCTCTAGTGCTTCACTTATATCTTTTAGGGCACAGTGGTGATTATATTTTGTAGAAATTGTTAATCTCTCATGCTTCACTTATATCCTTTAGAGAATCTATTAAAACAGCATGGTAATGTGCTTTGGCTAAAAAACTAGCCTTCACATGATAGGCATCCAAGATGAATGTAGTAAAAACTTTCATACTAAGTGCATTGAATATGATGAGAAGTTGGATGCTTGATAATTGTTTTGAGATATGAGGATAGTGATATTAGAGTCATGCTAGTGGAGTTATAATGAAATTGAGAAATACTTGTGTTAAGGTTAGTGATTCCCGTAGCATGCACGTATGGTGAACCGCTATGTGACAAAGTTAGAGCATGAGGTATTTGTAGAGTGTCATCCTTTGTGTGGAGGTCGGGGGCATGTTTTGATTTCTTTGTTTTGATGACTCGTAAATTTTTGCAATAATTATATGAGTTCTTATGACAAATGTTGAGTCCATGGATTATACGCACTCTCACCCTTCCACCATTGCTAGCCTCTCTAGTACCGCGCAACTTTCGCCGGTACCATACACCCACTATATACCTTCCTCAAAACAGCCACCATATATCTTCCTCAAAACAGCCACCATACCTACCTATCATGGCATTTCCATAGCCATTCTGAGATATATTGCCATGCAACTTTCCACCGTTCCGTTCTTATGGCACGCTTAATATTGTTATATTGCCATGCATGATCATGTAGTTGACATCGTATTTGTGGCAAAGCCACCATGCATAACTTTTCATACATGTCACTCTTGATTCATTGCATATCACGGTACACCTCCGAAAGCATTCATATAGAGTCATACTTTGTTCTAGTATCGAGTTGTAATTCAATGTAAGTGTGATGATCATCATTATTAGAGCATTGTCCCATGTGAGGAATGGCCAAATAAAAAAAGAGATGGTCCAAAAAAATGAGAGAAAAGAGAGAAGGGACAATTGCTACTATCTTTTTCCACACTTGTGCTTCAAAGTAGCACCATGTTCTTCATGATAAAGAGTCTCATGTTTAGTCACTTTCATATACTAGTGGGAATTTTCATTATAGAACTTGGCTTATATATTCCAATGATGGGCTTCCTCAAATGCCCTAGGTCTTCGTGAGCAAGCAAGTTGGATGCACACCCACTTAGTTTCTTTTGTTGAGCTTTCATAAATTTTTAGCTCTAGTGCATCTGTTGCATGGCAATCCCTACTCACTCACATTGATATCTATTGATGGGCATCTCCATAGCCCATTTATACGCCTAGTCGATGTGAGACTATCTCCCTCCTTTTTGTCTTCTCCACAACCACTATTCTATTCCACATAGTGCTATATCCAAGGCTAACGCTCATGTATTGCGTGAAAGTTGAAAAGTTTGAAAGAATAGAGTATGAAAACAAGTGCTTGGTTGAAACCGGGGTTGTGCATGATATGTATATTTTGTGTGATGAAGAGGGAGCATAGCCAGACTATATGATTTTGTAGGGATAACTTTCTTTAGCCATAGTATTTTCTGAAGACATGATTGCTTTGTTAGTATGCTTGAAGTATTATTATTTCTTATGTCAATATAGACTTTTGTCTTGAATCTTTCAGATCTGAACATTCATGCCACAATTAAGAGAACTACATTGAAAATTATGTTGGTTAGCATTCCACATCAAAAATTCTATTTTTATCATTTACCTACACGAGGACAAGCAGAAATTAAGCTTAGGGATGCTTGATACGTCTCCAACGTATCTATAATTTTTTATTGTTCCATGCTATTATTAATGATGTTTTGGATGTTTAATGGGCTTTGTTATACACTTTTATATTATTTTCGGGACTAACCTATTAACCCAAAAGCCCAGTCCAGATTGCTATTTTTTTTGCCTATTTCAGGGTTTTACAGAAAAGGAATATCAAACGGAGTCCAAACAGAATAAAACTTTGGGAGAGATATTTTTGGAGCAAAATACGCACGGGAGACTTGAGAACCACGGAGTAGGGCGCACGTGGCGTCTACGAGGGTGGGGGCACGCCCCCCCTACAGGGCACACCCCTACCTCGTGGGCCCCACGTCTGGCCCCCGTGCCCTCCGTCCTCCTATATATACCTATGTACCCCAAAACCATCAGAACAACAGAGAAAACCCTAGTTCCACCGCCGCAACCTTCTGTTCCCGTGAGATCCCATCTTGGGGCCTATTCCGAAGCTCCGCGGAGGGGGGATCTACCATGGAGTGCTTCTACATGATCATCATCGCCTCACCATGAGTTGTGAGTAGTTTACCACAGACCTTCGGGTCCATAGCTAGTATCTAGATGGCTTCTTATCTCTCTTTGGATCTCAATACCAAGTTCTCCTCTGTCTTCGAGGAGATCTATTCGATGTAATCTCTTTTTGCGGTGTGTTTTTTTAGATCCGATGAATTGTGGGTTTATGATCAAGATTATCTATGAGAAATATTTGGTTCTTTTCTTAACTCTTTATGTGTGACTATAATATCCTTGCAAGTCTCTTCGAATTATCGGCTTGGTTTGGCCTACTAGATCTATAGTTCTTGCAATGGGATAAGTGCTTGGCTTTGGGTTCAATCTTGCGGTGTCCTTTCCCAGTGACGGTATGTGACGCCCGAAGACCGACGCTCCAGAAGATTCCAGATGTTCCGGGTTTCGCCGTGTGTTTTATTTGCTTGATTCATTTTATTTTGCATTGCATCATGTCGTCATGCCATCATGTCATTAATCTTTGCATCTCAACTAAATAAATTGTGTGGATCTTCGATCCATTTAAATCGAGGAAAGGATGACTTCTCTTTATAACATATCCTCCTAATATTTATGGAGCTATTATATAAATATTCCATCGCTGTGGAATCACCATAAACACACTTGCATCTTTCTCTTGCCACCAAGTCCCTCTTCAAGTGCACCTTCCCCACTAGCTTCTTCTTTTCAAGTCTCACTCATTTTTTGCAAGTGACATTTTCCTGTTCCAGAAAATGTTCAATATCTTCCTATGAATACTAGATCATGCCAAGACCACCTCCTCCAATTTTCATGTCTTTCGGAAGTGCTTTGGTTGGCCTAAAGATTTATGCAAGTTTGAGTTATTTCCGAACTTGCATAAATTTGTAGTCTCTAAAAATTGCCAAAGTATTTTATTAAAATATCCCACAATTCCAGGAGCTCAGGTTTGTTTTCACTTCCTTCTTATTCTTCATATAACCCCCTATCCATTTTCCTTTTCATTATCCGGTTTTGAGACTACATTCGTTTTTTTAAGGGGAAAGGGCCCCTTGCGCTGCTTTGGGCCTCCTAGCCGCAGGCCGGCCCAACTCCTTCCCGTGGCCCAGCCGCAGCCCGCTTCCCCTCTAACCCTAGCCAGCCCACCTAGGGCCTCTGCTCACCCCTCGCTCTCCTAGCCCGATCCCCACTTCTCCTTCTCGCTCCCTCGTCCCTTTCCTCGCGCCGCCAGTTCGCCCCGCACCCGACCCATCGAATCTCTCCCTCGAGCCCCCGCCTCCTTCTCCCTACTGCGCCGCCGCCCTTCTCCTTGACCGCACCTCGTCCTCGCGCACACCTCTCCTTCCCCATCCCCATGGTGCCTCTGCAGCAAGCCCCTTCTCCATTCCGTTCGCCGTCGCGCCCTCAAGGCCGAGCGCCGCCACGCCATGGCTCCTCCCGTCGAGCTGCTCCTCCCGTCGACCTGTCACCCAGATGACCGTCGGCCTCCCCTAGCAGCAGAACGCGCCGCTGCTCGCGACTTCTGCTTCGTCCCTACTGCCCTCCACGGCGCCGCGCCACGCCGCCGACTCACCGTGGCCGCGCCTCCCATGGTGCTCCATGCATCACCGGGGCCAGGACGATGCTCGCCAAGTCCACCACGAGCACGTCGCAGCCCCGTCGCCCCTCCTCGAGCTCGCGATGGGTGCTGCCGCCCTGGATCCAACGCTCCTCCTGCTCGACCGCGTCGCCGACGACCTCCGCCAGAAGCTCGCCGCCTCCCATAGCCACCGGTGACCTCCCCTCCAACGCCATCGCCGGCCGCCTTCTGTGCACCTTGCTGCCTTTTTTCCCCTTTGTGGTGAACACTGCAGTTGCAACACCCGTGGGCGCCGAGTTCCCCTTCCAGATCCGACAAGGGTACAACTACACGGGAAGGCGCCAAGCACCACAACAGCCGGAGTGCATTTTTTTTTCAAGTTCATCTATGACACAAACGACTACACGATGTGACGCTAAGTACATCTACATGAACGAGTACCACCACGACCCTCGAAGAGTTCGGATTCGTCAAGTTCAACTACATCGTCTACGAACGGCTACCGTCGATGTGTACATCTTCGAACGTGAACGCCTACTTCCACTACGAATCGCGAGAACGACTACTTCCACTATGAACTCGAACCGCTTCGAGAACAAACGTTCCGAAGGTATAACCCCGAGACGGTGACCCATGGACTGCATGTGTTTCATGAGGTGAATCGGATGTTTGCATCGTGTCTGTTGTGACCCTCGTTTGCCCTGTCGTTGTCAAGTGGGAACCGGGTAGCCGGAAGCACCCCACCGGCTTTGCATGACACGCTCACGTCGCCCTTCATCTTTTGCACCGGTCTCTCAACGAGTTACCGGAACCGATATGTTGCGTGGCATCATTTTCGGATTCGTCGTCGTGGCACCTTCTCTTTCCACCACGGTGACAAATTGCTTCCAATGGTTTCATGTTAACTTTTAATAAAATTGCATAAAACTTGATCATGGCATCCGCATCATGATAAAAACCTTTAAATGTTAAATCGTTGTTGCTTAATAATTGCTAAATATGCACATGGGGAGTTTTCGGAATTGTTGTTGTTATTTTTGGCCTCATTTAAAATGTCTGGATAGTGTAGTTTGTTTAAGCTTCACCTCTTGCCATGTTTAATAAAAACATTTAACCTTGTCTTTTAAATAAACGGGAGTCAACTAAATAAATATAATGTGGTATTTCGTCAATATGCAACTCATTGCATATTGAGCTCCCCTTAACTTGTAGTTTTGTTTGTGCACTTTTCCATGCCATGTTGAATTAAACCGGACATGCATCATATTTGTTTGTGCGTCATGCCATGGTTATGATATGTGTGTTTACCGTGTTGTTTGCTTCTTTTCGGTTTGCTTCTATCGTTAGCTTCGGTTCCGTTCCGGAGTTGTGAGGATTTGTTCAACTACTGCATGGACTTGTTCTTCTTCCTCGCGGAATCCCAGGCAAGATGACCTTACCCAGATATCACTACTATCTTTGCCCATGCTAGATGTCTCGCTCTTTAGCTTATTGCCTCGATGCCTATGTCTGTTTATCAGCCACCTATTATTGCCATGAAACCTCTAACCTTTGACACCTTCCCAGCAAACCTTTGTTTGGCTATGTTACCCGCTTGCTCAGCCCCACTTATAGCGTGTTAGTTGCAGGTGAAGACTTGAAGATTCTTGCATCATGTTGAACTTATTTTTGGGATATCACAATATCTCTTAAATATGTTAACACACCTATATAATTGGCAATGGGTGGAAGGCTTGGCCTTTTGCTCGGTGTTTTGTTCCACTCATGCCACCTTAGGACCCGATAAACCGGTGTTATGTTCCCGGATTTTGCGCTCCTAACACGGTTGGGGTTTATGGGGCCCCCTTGATAATTCGCACTGCTTAAAGCTTTTCTAGCGAGGCCCAACTTTGGTACTACATTTGCCTAACAACTAAAAAACTTGCCGAGGGAGTAATTAACCCGAGGATTTATTAATCAACCCCCGGGCCAGTGCTTGTTTTG
This sequence comes from Secale cereale, assembly GCA_902687465.1. Taxonomy (NCBI): domain Eukaryota; kingdom Viridiplantae; phylum Streptophyta; class Magnoliopsida; order Poales; family Poaceae; genus Secale; species Secale cereale. The sequence continues at coordinate 121,874,527 of LR738712.1, read as the reverse complement.
AGTGTTGGTCCAACCTAGAGCAGCTTGCGGCACCGCCCCCTGGCAACTTGGGGTACTTTGGATGCTGTAACCATAGCTCATCCGATCGTGGCCTGAGACAAGATACGCGCGGCTACTATCAGGGTGTCGACACGCCGGGAGGTCTTGCTGGATTAGTTTTACCTTTGTCGAAATATCTTGAGCACGGGATTCCGAGAATACTCGGGTCTTCCCACCTTGGAGTTGCGACTCCGCGGATCGTAAGCTTGTGATGGGCTAAGTTGGGACACCCCTGCAGGGTTTTGATCTTTCAAAAGCCGTGCCCGCGGTTATGTGGCAGATGGGAATTTGTTAATATCCGGTTGTAGAAAACTTGACACTCTATCCTTAAGAATACACTACCTGTGTGAGTTTCGTGATTGTCTCTTCTTGAAGGGGGTTTCGAGAAGAAGAACACGGTGGGGTTATGTCTGACGTGAGTAGTTAGGATCACTTCGTGATCACCTTGGCGACCGTTGGCACTTATTCTCTTCTCGCTTTGAACTCGTAAGCTAGATGCTTAGTGCTTGCTCCAGACACTTTTATAGCCTTTCCTCACCTAAGGGCTTTATTAGTTTTGATACCCGGGAACGGGATTGCTGAGTCCTCTGTGGCTCATAGATTCAACACACACCAGATGCAGGTACCGCCGAGAACAATGCAGGAGGTGGATCAGAACTTCGCTGGGAGTTCGATGAAGAGCTTGGCCGTATGCATGTGACGTTTTCGACGATCAGTAGTGGTTCCTACTAGGGGCGATCGGGACCTTGTGTTGCTTTATTTATGGTATCTTTCTTTTGGATCTTCGTCCGTAGTCGGACTGTGATGTTATTTGGATGATGAATGTTTATGTAATGTATTGTGTGACGTGGAGAGTGTAAGCCAACTACTCTTTTACAATTGCATCCCTCTTTTTCATGAGTCGTGCAAAGATACCATACTTGAGATCATTCTAGTATGAGCTTATACCTTTAAGTCGTGCCTCGACATATGGGAGGTATAATCTCATACTGGGCATTACAAGTTAGTAATCAGAGCCTTCTCTGACCTAGGAGCCCCAACTGTTTGATCGAATCGTTGACGGTTGAGTCTAGGCACACACTTGAAAATGTTTTGAGTCCTATATATATATATATATATATATATATATATATATATATATATATATATATATATATATATATATATATATATATATATATATATATATATATATCGGAGAGTAGGATTTCTTTTTACTCCTCATCTCTTTTCACTCTGGTGAAGACTCCTGACAATTACTTGTCTCTTCTAGTCTAAAAAATTTCACAAATTTTTTTAGGATCACGCGAGTATTGTTTGGATTGTTCCGATGTCTTTGTGACGAGAACATTGTTCTCGATGCCTCCTGTCATTTAGGGGTTGTGGCAGTGTCCCGAGGAGTTGAGCTCCGAGGTGTTGTCGTCACAAATATATCGCAGCAGTTCTGGATTAGTTAAGACGGCCGACATCACCCAGTACTGGGGAGGTAGTTCGGGAGTATTGCCATAGCTTGTATAGTAGATGTGTTTCGAAGGTCCGAGTTAAACGGTTTCCAGAAATAACTGGTTATGTGTTGAAGGATGGATACAGCTGGATGTAGGATTAGAGTTGAGTGCGCGATGCTTCCCCTGTATCCCCAACACCTGATTGCATAACTGGGAACTTTCGGAAATTAATAGGTGGGTTCATCTAGTAGTTCGTAGGCATTCTTCCAACGAATGCATGATATGAAGTTCGGGGTTCAACATTGAGTGAAGTGGTTTTATGGGCGTTGTTCCAATCGGGAGTTGCATCTTAAAGGGTCCTTGGCTATGCTGATCCGGGGATTGCAAAACCCTTTTGTAACATGTTCCATGAGCTTTCAGCACGAATATGTGGAACGAAACTTCTATCTTGTATTTGTTCTATCTGCTCCTTGTTGTTTTTTATTTACCTTTTGTTCTCCCAAGTGGCTTCTCGACAAGTGTTGTACCATTAAGCTATGGAATTCATTCGTTCAATTATCTGTTCAGATGTTCATCGTGAAGATTATGTTGCAACATATCTATCCGTTGTTTTGATTTGATCCTGGTATTCGAGCTGCTTCGATGTCAAGTGTTGATTCAATACCTTTCCTAATCGGTGTTATCATATTTCTATGGGAGTGCTAGTCCTTCGTGATCATCGAGATTGCTATGTTAAATTCTTTTCAACCGGCGTGCTTCTCTTCAAGTTAATCCGATCTCTTCATCATTTGCAAGATCAACTCTCAATCTTTTCTCAACGGTGTCTGTTTCATTCATCCCAACTTGTATTTGTTTTTCCCCACCCTCCCACCCTTCTTCTTCTCGGAGCCAGAAATCTCAAATCAAGTATCCATTTTATTCATGTGAGGTTTCTTCATTCATTTTCCTTCAATGTCCTTATTCGATGATTTCTCGTGAAGATGCTCAGGAAGATTCAGTTTATCATTCTCTGTTTCTTGTTTCTTCTCTGGTGGATTTAATTCAAGCTTCGGTGTTGATCATATCTGTTCCTCGTGTTTCGTATGTTTTCCGTGTTGGAATTTCTTATCCATGACTCTCTTATTTCTTCACATCTCTTTATTCTTATTCGGAGTGTACAAGGTATCTCAGAAGATTCGCGTTTCCATTCTTAATCCGTTCAAGCTATTTTGAGGATTGTCATCTTATTCAAGCCATTTAATTCAACCGGTGCAATATCTATTAAGCAATCTTTTTCAACGGTGATTTCTTTAGTGGGCCCTAACCCACAGGTTTTTTTCCAGGATCTTACCTAACTCTTCTATTTTCCGGAGTTATTCTAAAATTCTTTTCAAGTTTGACGTAAGAATGGATTTCTCATCGGTCAAATGTATCCTCTAAGATCGCTTTCAAATTCTTTTCACCTTTGGTTCAACCTTTTAATTCCCATTACGGAGTGCCTAAAAAATTCTTCATGTTATTCTCGTCGTTCTTCTCAACATGTGAAGACCGGAGAAGAGTTTCTCTTAATTCTTGGCACGTTCTTTTGAAGATTCGTGGTTCTAGCTTCATGCTATCCTCATAATTGTTTTCAATTGTGAGGAATTCCTTTTATACCATCCGAAGCAGTTCATGAATTCTTCACATTGTGATCCTCCGAAGGCCATCATCTTAGAAGATTTCTTTGTTCTCAGTTTTCAACTTCGCCCTCCAACTATTCTTAATTGATGCCTCTTCGTTCGTCTCCATATTCTTACGGTGGTTCATTCAAGATTACTCTTTCATTGTTATCGTATCAATTCATTTGTTCTTTTCATAATCCTACATGTGCTTTGTTGAATATTTATCCAAGGGTGTGCTAGATCTCTCTTTAATTCTTTGCAACGAGAATAAGTAGTATGCCAAATCCATTGGTTGTCATCAATTTACATTGGTGAAGGATACTCATAACATAATTCTTATTCTTGTTCCTTCCAAGTGTTTAATTCCTTTGTCTGGAGTTCGTTCATGATATCAAATTATTGGTTGTTCATCTTTTCTTCTGGAGTTCCAAACTCTCTAAATTATCTTGTCACGAAGCTCTATCTGAATCATTGCATGCCTTGAATCTTATTCTTTTCATCCTTCACTTTTCATCCTTTTGTTACCGGAGTTTTCATAGTGGTTCATCATGATTTAATTCATCCTCGAAGTGTGCTTCAAGATTCTTGTTGGAGCTCAAGCATTCCTCATCATGCATTCCGAAGTGCAATTCTTTCTACCTTATAGTTTGAGATGGTGGTATGTCATTTTTGCCAATTTCCCTTCATGTTTCATGATTCACAAGTTGTCAGGAATGAGATATTTAAACCCGTCAATTTCTTCGCTAGAGTTAGCTTGGTATAGATTTCACCTAAAGCCTTCCATTGGGAAAGTTGCTATGTGTGGTGCTTCTAAATGACCCAAGTTCTTCATTTATCCTCTCGGTGAAATAACTCTTTCGTCTCCTTGCTTACCTCTATCAAATCAATTGTTTCCGTTAGTGGCAGCATGTCACCTCATAGTTTTGAGATGTTTTACATAAGCCCACAACCAGCTTATTCTTTTTGTTGTTGATTTTTTTTCCAACAACTCCGTTCAACCCTTCTTCGTAAGGATGCTTTTTCTAATTCATTCATCGGAGAAGTTGTCATTTTCTTCTCCGTTCTTTTCTTTTCAACGACCTGGCATATATTCTTTCATTCCGGAGGCATTGTGATGTTGCTCTCTCCAAACCATCATCTCGTTTTATCGAGATCATGTCCTTTCCTTTACTAATCCATTCAACAGGAGTGTTGTGTCCTCCATTCAATTTTTCTCATCTTATCAAGTTTGCCTCTCTTTTCAACCGGAGTGATGTCTGAAATCTTTCTTACCCCTCGTGCCATTCTTTCAATTGTTCTGGAGGCAGTGGGTTGTTGATTTCATCAACTATCAGCCCATCTTCTCAAGTTCATGTTCAATTCCTCCATTTACAGTCAGAATGCTGTCCAAATTATTTCGTTCTTATTCCTTCTCCATCTTGTTTGAACCGAAGTGGTTTTGAAATTCTTTCGTCATCATTGAGCTCTTCGTTCATGTCCTTGCAACCTTCAATTCCCGTGGTGTCCCTTGTTCCTCCTTTTACCGGAGTGCTCCTAACTTCGTTCATCTCTATTGTATTATTTCTATCAAAATTGTTCAACCTCTCAAGGTTCATGGTTTCACTCGTTTGTCGAAGAAGCAACTTTGTTTTACCTCTTCCTTTTCCGTTTTATCCGGTGCCATCTCCAGGATCTCGGGTCGAGATCCTCTGTTAGTGTGGGAGAGTTGTGACGCCTGAAGACCGACGCTCCAGAAGATTCCAGATGTTCCGGGTTTCGCCGTGTGTTTTATTTGCTTGATTCAATTTATTTTGCATTGCATCATGTCGTCATGCCATCATGTCATTAATATTTGCATCTCAACTAAATAAATTGTGTGGATCTTCGATCCATTTAAATCGAGGGAAGGATGACTTCTCTTTATAACATATCCTCCTAATATTTATGGAGCTATTATATAAATATTCCATCGTTGTGGAATCACCATAAACACACTTGCATCTTTCTCTTGCCACCAAGTCCCTCTTCAAGTGCACCTTCCCCACTAGCTTCTTTTCAAGTCTCACTCATTTTTTGCAAGTGACATTTTCCTGTTCCAGAAAATGTTCAATATCTTCCTATGAATACTAGATCATGCCAAGACCACCTCCTCCAATTTTCATGTCTTTCGGAAGTGCTTTGGTTGGCCTAAAGATTTATGCAAGTTTGAGTTATTTCCGAACTTGCATAAATTTGTAGTCTCTAAAAATTGCCAAAGTATTTTATTAAAATATCCCACAATTCCAGGAGCTCTGGTTTGTTTTCACTTCCTTCTTATTCTTCATATAACCCCCTATCCATTTTCCTTTTCATCATCGGGTTTTGAGACTGTATTTGTTTTTTTAAGGGGAAAGGGCCCCTTGCGCTGCTTTGGGCCTCCCAGCCGCAGACCGGCCCAACTCCTTCCCGTGGCCCAGCCGCAGCCCGCTTCCCCTCTAACCCTAGCCAGCCCACCTAGGGCCTCTGCTCACCCCTCGCTCTCCTAGCCCGATCCCCACTTCTCCTTCTCGCTCCCTCGTCCCTTTCCTCGCGCCGCCAGTTTGCCCCGCACCCGACCCATCGAATCTCTCCCTCGGCCCCCCGCCTCCTTCTCCCTACTACGCCACCGCCCTTCTCCTCGACCGCACCTCGTCCTCGCGCACACCTCTCCTTCCCCATCCCCATGGTGCCTCTGCAGCAAGCCCCTTCTCCATTCCGTTCGTTGTCGCGCCCTCAAGGCCGAGCGTCGCCGCGCCATGGCTCCTCCCGTCGACCGGTCACCCAGATGACCGCCGGCCTCCCCTAGCAGTAGAAGGTGCCGCTGCTCGCGACTTCTGCTTCGTCCCTGCCGGCCTCCACGGTGCCGCGCCCCGCCGCCATCGGGACCACCAGGAGGTCCAACGCCTCCTCCTCATCTCCTTCGCGCCGCCGACTCACCATGGCCGCGCCTCCCATGGTGCTCCACGCATCACCACGGCCAGGACGATGCTCGCCAAGTCCACCACGAGCACGTCGGAGCCCCGTCGCCCCTCCTCGAGCTCGTGATGGGTGCTGTCGCCCTGGATCCAACGCTCCTCCTGCTCGACCGCGTCGCCGACGACCTCCGCCAGAAGCTCACCGCCTCCCACAGCCACCGGCGACCTCCCCTCCAACGCCATCGCAGGCCGCCTTCTATGCACCTTGCTGCCTTTTTCCCCTTTGTGCTGAACACTGTAGTTGCAACACCGGTGGGCGCCGAGTTCCCCTTCCGGATCCGACAAGTGTACGACTACACGGGAAGGCGCCAAGCACCACAACAGCCGGAGTGCATTTTTTGTCAAGTTCATCTATGACACAAACGACTACACAATGTGACGCTAAGTACATCTACATGAACGAGTACCACCACGACCCTCGAAGAGTTCGGATTCGTCAAGTTCAACTACATCGTCTACGAACGGCTACCGTCGACGTGTACATCTTCGAACGTGAACGCCTACTTCCACTACGAATCGCGAGAACGACTACTTCCATTACGAACTCGAACCGCTTCGAGAACAAACGTTCCAAAGGTATAACCCCGAGACGATAACCCGTGGACTGCATGTGTTGTCTGAGTTGAATCGGATGTTTGCATCGTGTCCGTTGTGACCCTCGTTTGCCCTGCCATTGTCAAGTGGGAACCGGGTAGCCGGAAGCACCCCACCATCTTTGCATGACACGCTCACGCCGCCCTTCATCTTTTGCACCGGTCTCTCAATGAGTTACCGGAACCGATATGTTGCGTGGCATCATTTTCGGATTCGTCGCCGTGGTACCTTCTCTTTCCACCACAGTGACAAATTGCTTCCAATGGTTTCATGTTAACTTTTAATAAAATTGCATAAAACTTGATCATGGCATCCACATCATGATAACAACCTTTAAATGTTAGATTGTTGTTGCTTAATAATTGCTAAATATGCACATGGGGAGTTTCCGGAATTGTTGTTGTTATTTCCGGCCTCATTTAAAATGTTTGGATAGTGTAGTTTGTTTAAGCTTCACCTCTTGCCTTGTTTGATAAAAACATTTAACCTTGTCTTGTAAATAAACGGGAGTCAACTAAATTAATATAATGTGGTGTTTCGTCAATATGCAACTCGTTGCATATTGAGCACCCCTTAACTTCTAGTTTTGTTTTTGCACTTTGCCATGCCATGTTGAATTAAACCGGACATGCATCATATTTGTTTGTGCGTCATGCCATGGTTATGATATGTGTGTTTACCGTGTTGTTTGCTTCTTTCCGGTTTGCTTCTATCGTTAGCTTCGGTTCCGTTCCGGAGTTGTGAGGATTTGTTCAACTACTGCATGGACTTGTTCTTCTTCCTCGCGGAATCCCAGGCAAGATGACCTTACCCAGATATCACTACTATCTTTGCCCATGCTAGATGTCTTGCTCTTTAGCTTATTGCCTCGATGCATATGTCTGTTTGTCAGCCCCCTATTGTTGCCATGAAACCTCTAACCTTTGACACCTTCCCAGCAAACCGTTGTTTGGCTATGTTACCCGCTTGCTCATCCCCTCTTATAGCGTGTTAGTTGCAGGTGAATACTTGAAGATTCTTACATCATGTTGAACTTATTTTTGGGATATCACAATATCTCTTAAATATATTAACACACCTATATAGTTGGCAATGGGTGGAAGGCTTGGCCTTTTGCTCGGTGTTTTGTTCCACTCATGCCACCTTAGGACCCGATAAACCGGTGTTATGTTCCCGGATTTTGCGTTCCTAACACGGTTGGGGTTTATGGGCCTCCCTTGATAATTCGCACTGCTTAAAGCTTTTCCAGCAAGGCCCAACTTTGGTACTACATTTGCCTAACAACTAAAAAACTTGTCGAGGGAGTAATTAACCTGAGGATTTATTAATCAACCCCCGGGCCAGTGCTCGTTTTGAGTGTTGGTCAAACCTAGAGCAGCTTGCGGCACCGCCCCTTGGCAACTTGGGGTACTTTGGATGCTATAACCATAGCTCATCCGGTCGTGGCTTGAGACGAGATACGCGTGGCTACTATCAGGGTGTCGGCACGCCGGGAGGTCTTGCTGTATTAGTTTTACCTTTGTCGAAATATCTTGAGCACGGGATTCCGAGAATACTCGGGTCTTCCCACCTTGGAGTTGCGACTCCGCGGATCGTGCTCTTGTGATGGGCTAAGTTGGGACACCCCTGCAGGGTTTTGATCTTTCGAAAGCCGTGCCCGCGGTTATGTGGCAGATGGGAATTTGTTAATATCCGGTTGTAGAAAACTTGACACTCTATCCTTAAGAATAAACTACCCGTGGGAGTTCCGTGATTGTCTCTTCTCGAAGGGGGTTTCCAGAAGAAGAACACGGTGGGGTTATGTCTGACGTGAGTAGTTAGGATCACTTCGTGATCACCTTGGCGACTGTTGGCACTTATTCTCTTCTCGCTCTGAACTCGTAAGCTAGATGCTTAGTGCTTGATGCAGACACTTTTATAGCCTTTCCTCACCTAAGGGCTTTGTTAGTTTTGATACCCAGGAACGGGATTGCTGAGTCCTCTGTGGCTCACAGATTCAACACACACCAGATGCAGGTACCTCCGGGAACAATGCAGGAGGTGGATCAGAACTTCGCTGGGAGTTCGATGAAGAGCTTGGCCGTATGCATGTGACGTTTTCGATGATCAGTAGTGGTTCCTACTAGGGGCAATCGGGACCTTGTGTTGCTTTATTTATGGTATCTTTCTTTTAGATCTTCGTCCGTAGTCGGACTGTGATGTTATTTGGATGATGAATGTTTATGTAATGTATTGTGTGACGTGGCGAGTGTAAGCCAACTACTCTTTTGCAATTTCATCCCTCTTTTACATGAGTCGTGCAAAGATACCATACTTGAGATCATTCTAGTATGATCTTATACCTTTAAGTCGTGCCTCGACACGTGGGAGGTATAATCTCATACTGGGCATTACATAGTAAGGGCAGCAAGGCACGTATTGTATTGTTGCCATCGAGGGTAAAAAGATGGGGTTTATATCATGTTATTTGAGTTTATCCCTCTACATCATGTCATCTTGCTTAAGGCGTTACTCTGTTCTTATGAACTTAATACTCTAGATGCATGATGGATAGCGGTCGATGTGTAGAGTAATAGTAGTAGATGCAGAATTGTTTCGGTCTACTTGTCTCGGAAGTGATGCCTATATATAATGATCATGCCTAGATAGTCTCATAATTATTCGCTTTTCTATCAATTGCTCGATAGTAATTTGTTTACCCATCGTAGAATATCGCTATCATGGGAGACGCCACTAGAGAAACCTATGGCCCCCGGGTCTATTCTCAACATATCAATCTACAATCTACTTTACTTTTCCGCTTTTACTTTCTGTTCTTATATCAAAAAATACCAAAAATATCAAACTATCATCTCTATCAGATCTCACTTTCGTAAGTGACCGTAAAGGGATTGACAATCCCTTATCGTGTTGGCTGCGAAGTTCTTATTTGTTTGTGCGGGTGCGAGGGACTCGCGCGTGGTCTCCTACTGGATTCATACCTTGGTTCTCAAAAACTGAGGGAAATACTTACGCTACTGTGTTGCATCACCCTTTCCTCTTCGAGGGAATACAACGCAAGCTCGAGAAGTAGTACTAATGAACTCCCACTTAGATTAATATCCCTCTGATTATTTAAGTGAAACTTGATCCAAATCAACTAAACCATGTCCGGTCATCACGTGAGATGGAGTAGTTTTCAATGGTGAACATCTACATGTTGATCATATCTACTATATGACTCATGTTCGACCTTTTGGTCTCCAGTGTTCCGAGACCATGTATGTACATGCTAGGCTCGTCAAGTTTAACCCAAGTATTATGCGTGTGTAAATCTGGCTTACACCCATTGTATGTGAACATAGAGTATCACACTCGATCATCACGAGGTGTCTCGAAACGATGAACTGTCATAACGGTGCATACTTAGGGAGAACAATTTTATCTTGAAATTAAGTGAACGGATCATCTTATAATGCTACCGCCGACCTAAGTAAAATAAGATGCATAAAGGATTAACATCACATGCAATCAAAATATGTGACATGATATGGCCATCATCATCTTGTGCTTTTGATCTCCATCTCCAAAGCAACATCATGATCTTCCATCGTCACCGGCGCGACACCTTAATCTCCATCGTTACGTTGGGGTCGTCTCACAAACTATTGCTTCTACAACTATTGCTAACGCACAGCGATAAAGTAAAATAATTACATGGCACTTGCATCTCATACAATAAGTTAAATACAACCCTACGGCTCCTGCCGGTTGTCGATATTACAAAACATGATCATCTCATACAACAAAGTATATCACATCACGTCATGACCATATCACATCACAACATACCCTGCAAGAACAAGTTAGATGTCCTCTACTTTGTTGTTACAAGTTTTACGTGGCTTCTAGCAAGAACCATTCTTACCTACAGTAAAAATCACAACGGTTATTTATCAAGTTTGATGTTTTCACCTTCTTCAAGGACCGGCCGTAGTCAAATTCGATTCAACTAAAGTGAAAGAAATAGATACTCGCCAGCCACCTCATGCAAGACAAGTTGCATCAGTCGATGGAACCGATCTCATGTACGTGGGCATGTAAGGTTGGTCTGGGCCGCTTCATCCCACAATGCCGTCGAATCAAAATAAGACGTCGGTGGTAAGCAATATGAACATCACCGGCCACAACTTCTTTGTGTTTTACTCGTGCATATCATCTACACATAGACTCGGCTCATGATGCCACTGTTGGGAACGTTGTATGGAAAACAAAAAAAATCTATGCACACGCAAGATCTATCCATGGAGATGCATAGATACAAGAGGGGAAGAGCATCTTCATACCCTTGAAGATCGCTAAGAGGAAGCATTTATCAACGCGGTTGATGTAGTCGTACACCTTCACAATACATCATGATCGAGTACCGAATGTACGACACCTTCGTGTTCAGCACACGTTCATCTCGTTGACGTCCTTGCCTTCTTGATCTAGCAAGAGGGGCGAAGTAGTAGATGAGTTCTGGCAGCACGACGGCGTGGAGACGATGGTGGTGAAGAATAATCTCCGCAGGGCTTCGTCAAGCACTATGGAAACTATGACGGAGGATAAACTAGAGGGTCGGGGTTGTCGGCACATGGCTTGGTGTATCTTGATGTGTTCTGGGTGCTAGCCCTACCCCTCTATTTATATGTTGAGCCCTGGGGTCAAAACATGGAGAAAGAGCCTCCTCAAAGTCGGTTTTGCCCGCAAGGAAGAGTCCTTCTTGGACTTCTAGTACCAGACACCATAGTCCTTAGCGTCTCGCCCAGGGCGAGACGCCAGGGTCTCCTGCTTTTGGCTCCTGACCTCTGCAAAACATCCTTTTACACCGACCTAAAGCCTCATGGGCATGACCCCTTGGCCTAACCATAACATCCTATATATCAATAATTACCTCCGGACCATTCCGGAGCTCCTCGTCATGTCTGTGATCTCATCCGGGACTCCGAACAACATTTGGTCACCAACATACATAACTCATATAATATTATATCGTCAACGAACGTTAAGCATGCGTACCATACGGGTTCGAGAATGATGTAGACATGACCGAGACGCTTCTCGAGTCAATAATCAATACTGGGACCAGGATGCCCATATTGGTTCCTACATACTCTACGAAGATCTTTATCGGTCGATCCTTTATGACAACATACGTAGTTCCCTTTGTCTGTCGGTATGTTACTTGCCTGAGATTCGATCGTCGGTATCTCCATACCTAGTTCAATCTCATTACCGGCAAGTCTCTTTACTCATTCCGTAATACATCATCATGTAACTAACTCCTTAGTCACTTTGCTTGCAAGCTTCTTGTGATGTTGTATTACCGAGAGGGCCCAGAGATACCTCTCCATCATACGGAGTGAAAAATCCCAGTCTCGATCTATGCCAACTCAAAAAACACCTTTGGATATACCTGTAGAGCACCTTTATGATCACCCAGTTAAGTTCAGACGTTTGATAGCACACAAGGTATTCCTCCGGTATCCGTGAGTTGCATGATCTCATGGCTGAATTAACATGTATTTGACATTAAGAAAGCAGTAGCAATAAACTGAACGATCAAATATTATGCTAATAGTTGGGTCTTGTCCATCACATCATTCTCCTAATGATGTGATCCCGTTATCAAATGACAACTCGTGTCTATGGTTAGGAAACCTTAACCATATTTGATCAATGAGCTAGTCTAGTAGAGGCTCACTAGTGACACGGTGTTGTCTATGTACCCACACGTGTATCTGAGTTTCAGATCGATACAATTCTAGCATGGATAATAAACATGTATCATGAACAGGGAAATATGATAATAACCAGTTTATTTTTGCCTCTAGGGCATATTTCCAACACCTAGTCCATGGGCCGAACTGATGAACCGTTAATGTGGAAGGACTCCGGATGCCTCCAAGCTATGCATATCCAGCTTCACCAAGGACTTGGCATGTACTCCAAGAAGGTCTACGAGATTAGGCATGTAATCCCTAGATGGCAACCGACCATGTGTAACCCTTGATACCCCTGGTGCCTATATAAACCAAAGGGTTTATGTAATGCCCAGGATGGGACTATATCTCCTACGTGTCGAGGCACGACTTAGAGATATAAGCCCATGCTGGAATGATCGCAAGTTTGGTATCTTTGCACATCTCATGTAAAAATGGGGATGGAAAACTGAAAAGATAGTTGGCTTACACTCGCCACGTCACACAAATTCATTACATGTTTCAATCATCATTCAATAAAACATCACTGCCCATCTAAGGGAAAAGATCCAAATGACAAGATACCAAACATAACTTAATCCACAGGTCTAGATCGAATCCTAGTAGAAGAACCACTACTGATCATCGGGATAACGGACATAGTAATGGCTACGCTCCTCGTCGTACTCCCAGTCTAGCTCAGTGCCATCACCTGGGTAGCTCACCATCGTACCTGCATCTGGGGTGTTGAAGTAACTGTGAGACACAGAGGACTCAGCAATCCCGTTCCCGGGTAACACGACTATTTAAGCCTTGGGTGTGGAACAAGGCTGAAGAAAGAAATAAGAGTCTGCAGCAACAACTAGCACTAGCTTACGTATAAGAGAGTGAGAAGAGAAGGTGCCTCGGTCGAGAGATGATCACGAAGTGATCCTAAACTAATCAAGTCAAACATAACCCCACCGTGTTCATCTCCCGAATTCCTTTCGGAAAATGACAGTCACGGTAGTCACGCTGGTAGTGTATTGGAACATGGTGTCAAGTTTTCTACAACCGGATATTAACAAGCTCCCATCTGCCACATAACAGCGGGCACGGCTTTCGAAAGTTCATAACCCTGCAGGGGTGTTCCAACTTGGCCCATGACAAGCCCACGATCCGCGGAGTCGCAACTCCAAGGTGGGAAGGCCCGAGTATCCTCGGAATCCCGTGCTCAAGATACTCCAAACTAAGGTAAGGCTAATCCAGCCAATCCTCCCAGCGTGCCGACACCCTGATAGTAGCCGCGCGTATCTCGTCTTAGGCCACGACCGGATAAGTCATCCTACGGGTTTTTACCAGACCTCGAGTTTCCTTGAGGTGGCCCCGCAGTCTGCTCATTTCGGACCAACACTCATGTGGAGCACTGGCCCGGGGTTGTTGATTAAGAAAGAGGGTTAATTACTCCCTATGCAAGTTTTATTAGTTATTAGGCAAATAGTACCAATGTTGGGACTTGCTGGAAAAGACTTAGCACTTAGCGGTTTATCGAGGGGGGCCCATAACCCCAACCGTGTGAGGAACGCATAATCAAGGAACATAACATCGGTTTATACGGTTCCTAACGGCATGAGTGGAAGAAAACACCAAGCAAAAGGCTTAGCCTTCCACCCATTGCCAATATATAGATGAGTTCATTTAAGCATTTATATAGTGTGATATAACCCCACAACTTCAACATGAAGCAAGCATCTTCAACTTCACCTGCAACTAGCAATGCTATAAGAGGGGCTGAGCGAAGCGTACTTATAGCCAATCAATGGTTTGCATAGGTAGGGTGCTTAGACATGATCATGGTTACAAATAGGAGGCTAACATGAAAGACATGGGCATCGAGGCAAAACTATAGATCGAGACTTCTAGCAATAGGCAAAGATAGTAATGGAATCCGGGTTCGGTCATCTTGCCTGAAGAGTTTTCGATGGGATCGTAAGAAAGCTCCTCGTCCTCAACCTCGGTAGTAGCCTCGTTCTCGTACTCGTACTCAGCTTCCGGCTCTACTCAACACAAACACACAAGGCACGAAATCAACAAGATGCAATGCGCACACAAAATATGCTGGATGCATGACTGATGCACTATGGGAGCACACAGAGCATGACAAAATGCAATGAATCAAAATGCTTCAAAAACATGATAACAATAGGATATTATGAATCTACATGAAAAATCACCCAAGTTTCATATAGGACTTGCTCAAAACGGAGCTACAGGCTAAAAGTTACACACAAAACAATAAACATGCGAAAGCTGAAAATTACAGCCACATAGCAACTTCGGAGCAATAGATAAATAAGCTACAGCACTCAAACATCATGGCAAAGAGCATGGACATAAACTAGACATATCCTACAGCAAATAAGTCCATTGGAGCAACCCCAAAGGAGCCATGGATCAATAGCAACAAGCTATGACATATTGAACTTGATAACAAAATCCTGACAGCAGTAATTTGTTGCAACTTGGGAGCAAGAGTTAAATATGCTACAGCCACTCAAATAAGCATGTGAGAGCGTGAATGGATAGCCAACAATATGTACAGCAAGGAATCATCAAGAGTCACCCCAAAACTATCATGGATTGTCCTAGAACAACAAGCAAACATGGCATCTGGAAATTACAGATTCCAGACTTGGTGAAATTTCACTAAGTGTTAAAACAGCAGTTTCATCATGGCATCTTTGTGAGCAAGTTTAAGTCACCTCAAAACTAAACATGGCAAGTGGTAAGCACCACAACAAAGTACACATGATGGTGAATCCAAAACAACTAAGCATGCATCAAGGGGACAAACACAACGATAGCAACGAGTTCCTCTACGAGGCATCTCGTAACAAGTTTAATGACATAACAGCCACATAGCACTTTGCAACGGAGATAAACATGGCAAGATTAATTCTATCATGCAAGCTTAAGAAATCAACATGTAGAGTATGACAAGACGAACACGTGGACATCTTATTTGCTTCATTTGGATAAACATGCAAAAAGTTATCACGTTGCAAAGATGACATGAAAACAACTAATAACAGCAGTTTTTAACAAGATGCACTCTTGCAACAGATTTTTAAGCATCTAGATGATCTCAACCATGCAAGGCATAATGGAACAAAATGTAGTACATGTCTCCACGAACAATTTGACATATCATTCACTCAAATCGGAGCTACGCACAAAAAGTTATCCACGTTTGAAAATAGCCTCAGACAGGTAAAAAATTAGGGACTTAGTGGATTTGGGAGTCAACCTCAGATCTGGCGGAGTCAAAGCGGGCTGGCGGAGCGGATCGGGCTGGAAGCGGATCGGTCAACAGTGGCGATGCGGGGCGGATCGGGTCCAGCTACTTGGATCGGGCCTGATAGGGTTCCTCGCTGGGAGCCCGATCGGATCGGCCTAGCGCTCGGCCTCGAGGCTCGATGCGGCGCTGCGGCCTCCCAGTCAAGGGGAGCCTCGGTCGAAGTGGGCTGCGGAGCCCACCTGGCTCTCGGGATCGGGGAGTCGGACGGGCCGGCTGGCGCTGGCCGCGCTGGACGCGGGCGAAGGGCCTGAGGACGGCGGCCCAACCGGGAGGAGGTGGAGACGGGCCGGGCGGCGCTGGATCTGGCCCAGGATGCTGAGGGCGATCGGATCGGGGACTTGGCTCGATCCCGATCGATCCCTGGCGGCGGATCTCGTTGAGCGGCAGGGTGGCGGCGGTCTTCGAGGGCGGCGGGCGCCGGCGAGATGGAGAGGCGGGGCCCGGAGGCCGACGCGCGGCGGCGGAGGGGCGCGGCCTCGGGCGACGGGGAGGCGAGGTGGAGGTGGCGGCCGTTGAGGTAGAGGTGAGATGGCGCGGTGGACTCCGGTGATGGTCCGGCGAGCTCCTCCGGCGAGCTCCGCCGGAGTGGAGGAAGAAGCTGGAGGAAGGAGATGAGGTCTAGGGTTTGCTATTTTTGGGGCAAAAATTGAGGAAGGTGGACAAATATATAGGCACAAGGAGTTAGGGTTGTCCAAATGAGGTGTGGTTTTCGGCCACGCGATCAGAATTGGATGGCCTAGATGAAGGAAGGGGTTTGGGTTGGTTTGGTGGGCTGTTGGAGGGGTGTCTTGGGCCTCAAAGTGGAGGCACTTTGAGCCCACGAGAATAACTGTTGGGGCACCAAACAAACTCCAAACGCGACGAGATTTGACAGGCGGGTTACACACACCAAAACAACAACACACGACAAGTCTCGCGCCAAACCGGTAACGTTACACGGCCAAACACCAAAGTAGGCCTCGGGGACGCCACAGACACGTGAGAGAGCTCCGGAACGCGAAACGGACAACGGGAAGGAACGTGTGGGACCGGATGCAAACAACAACACAAATGCAATGCGATGCACATGACTACATTATATGAATGAATGCCACACACGCACACAACAAAACGGCGAAAACCCGAAAAGGCAAAGAACCCAGAATGGAATAAATGGAGCCAGAGATATATTATATGCCCAAAAGGGAAAGTATTACATCCGGGGCATTACAAACTCTCCTATACTACAAAAAGATCTCGTCCCGAGATCTAGGACTGGAGAAAGGAAGGGTACTCGGAACGAAAATGATCTTCTCGTTCCCGCGTAGCTTCTCGGTCGGTATGGTGTGACCACTTGACTTTCAAGAATTTTATGGACTTGTTGCGGGTCTTGCGCTCGGTTTCTTCGAGAATAGCAACGGGATGCTCTCGGTAAGACAGGTCTTGTTGAAGATCAATCTCTTCAAACGGAATCATGCGTTCAGGAGTCTTGAAGCACTTGCGGAGTTGAGACACATGAAACACATCATGAACATTGGCGAAGTTGGAAGGGAGCTCAAGTTGATAGGCTAGATCGCCTCTTTTGCCAAGGATCTTGAAAGGCCCGACGTATCTAGGAGCAAGCTTTCCTTTGATACCGAATCTTTGGGTTCCTTTCATCGGAGAAACACGGAGATAAACATGATCACCAATGTTGAAAGCCAAATCACGATGCTTGCCGTCATAGTAGCTCTTCTGACGCGACTGAGCGGCCTTGAGATTCTCACGTATGACTTTGCACATTTCTTTGGCTTCTGAGATCAAGTCATTGCCAAGAAGTTAACGTTCACCAGTCTCGGACCAGTTGAGAGGGGTACGGCACTTTCTGCCATAGAGGATTTCAAACGGAGCTTTGACGGCACTTGCTTGGAAGCTGTTGTTGTAAGAGAACTCGGCAAATGGAAGGCAATCTTCCCATTTCATGCCAAAAGATATGACACTGGCTCTGAGCATGTCTTCTAGAATCTGATTCACTCGCTCGACTTGACCACTAGTCTGAGGGTGAAAAGCAGTGCTGAACCTGATCTTAGTGCCCATGGCAGATTGAAAGGAGTCCCAGAACTTTGAAGTGAACAAACTTCCACGGTCTGAGGAGATAACTTGAGGAATGCCATGTAAGGACGCAATTCTGGAAGTGTACAATTCTGCCAGTTGAGCTGCATTGATGGATTCTTTGACTGGAAGGAAGTGAGCGACTTTGGTAAGCTTGTCAATCACCACGAAGATAGAATCATTCCCTCTCTTGGACTTAGGAAAGCCAGTGACGAAATCCATTTCAATGTGGTCGAATTTCCACTCGGGAATAGGAAGAGGTTGGAGAAGACCGGCTGGACGTTGATGCTCTGCCTTCACTCTTCTCAGACATCACATTCATTCACGAATTGGGCAATC
The DNA here is from genome assembly GCA_902687465.1 of Secale cereale. Classification (NCBI taxonomy): domain Eukaryota; kingdom Viridiplantae; phylum Streptophyta; class Magnoliopsida; order Poales; family Poaceae; genus Secale; species Secale cereale. The sequence continues at coordinate 121,856,368 of LR738712.1, read as the reverse complement.
TCCCTTTTCATGTGTGTCCACCAGTAAGATTGCTTGAGGTCTTGGTACATCTTGGAACTGCCAGGATGAATGGAAAGGAGGGAATCATGTGCTTCTTCCATTATGAGCTTCCTGAGATCACCTTTGGGAACCACGAGTCTGTCCTCGAAGAACAAGGTATCTCTCTCATCAACGCGATAGCACTTGTATTTTGGAGTACCCTTTGCAATACCATGTTTCACTTTCTGCACCATAGCATCACTGAGTTGGGCCTCACGGACCTGATCTTCCAAGGTAGGAGCAACTTGAAGATTTGCAAGAAAACCCCGCGGAACAACTTGGAGGTTGAGCTTCCTGAATGCTTCACAAAGCTCAGGCTGGAACGGCTTCATAAGAAGGCTGTTGCAATATGCCTTTCTGCTCAAAGCATCTGCAATCACATTCGCCTTGCCAGGAGTGTATTCAATGCTGGGATCATACTCTTGGATCATTTCAAACCAACGAGTCTGGCGGAGGTTCAGATTCGGCTGTGTGAAGATGTACTTCAAGCTCTTGTGATCGGTGAAGATGTTGACTTTTCTGCCCAACAACAGATGTCTCCACGTAATCAAAGCATGTACCACAGCTGCTAGTTCAAGATCATGTGTGGGGTAGTTCTTCTCACTTGGCTTCAGCTGACGAGAAGTGTATGCCACAATTCTCTTGTCTTGCATAAGCACACCACCAAGTCCTTGAAGAGAAGCATCATAGAATACTTCGTAGGGCTTGGACTCATCTGGAGGAGTAAGAACTGGAGCAGAGACGAGCTTTTCTTTGAGAGTTTTGAATGCCACTTCACAATCTGGAGACCAGTAGTACTTGACATTCTTCTGCAGCAAGTTGGAAAGAGGCTTGGCAATCTTGGAGAAGTTCTCAACGAACCTTCTGCAATAGCTGGCAAGACCAAGAAAGTTTCGGAGTTGCTTGACGTTCTGAGGAGCTTCCCAGTTGACAATTGCTTCAACTTTCTCGGGGTTTACCGCAATACCGTCAGCGGAGATGATATGGCCCAGATACAAGACCTTATCGAGCCAAAATTCGCACTTGGAGAACTTGGCATAGAACTTAAGTTCACGGAGTCTGTCGAGAACGAGACGGAGGTGCTTTTCGTGATCTTCTTCATTCTTGGAAATACCAAAATGTCATCCAGATACACAAGCACAAACTCGCCGGTGTAGGGGTTGAAAATGTAGTGCATCATTCTCGAGAAGGTAGGTGGAGCATTGGCGAGACCAAAGGACATGACTGTATACTCATATGAGCCGTAGCTCGTTCTGAAGGCAGTCTTGGGGATGTCTTCCTCGCGAATGCGAATTTGGTGATAGCCCATTCGGAGATCGAGCTTAGAGAACACTTTAGCTCCTTTGAGCTGCTCGAACAGTTCATTGATGTTGGGGAGCGGATACTTGTTCTTTATTGTCTTCTTGTTCAATGGCCGGTAATCAACGCAGAGGCGCTCCGTGCCATCCTTCTTCTTAACAAATAAGACACCACAGCCCCAAGGAGACGTACTAGGCCTGATGAGACCCATACGCTCATGTTCATCAAGCTGCTTCTTCAACTCCTTCAACTCTTTAGGAGAGAGCTTGTACGGACGCCGGCATGCTAGCTCAGTACCCGGCTCGAGTTCAATGACGAATTCCACCTAACGGTGTGGAGGCATGCCTGGAAGTTCTTCAGGAAAAACGTCTTGGTATTCGTTAACCACCGGAATTTGAGATATGGCATTCATCTCGCGGAATTTGAGATATGGCATTCATCTCGCCCTTGTCATTGAGAGAGAAAAGCCTGATTGTGTTATCCCTGGAGGCAAAGATAATCACATCTTCATCGGAATGAGTAATCTTGACTTCCTTTTGTGCACAGTCAATTTGAGCATCATGCTGAGAAAGCCAGTCCATTCCGAGGATAAGGTCAATGTCGGAATTGCCAAGAACCACCGGTGAGGCCAGAAATCGATAATCACCCATGCGAATAGAAACATTCGGAGCCATCAAATTTGAAGTCATGCACTTGCCCAGAGAAATAATTTGCAACTTCTTATCAAGAAATGCCGAAGTGAAATTATGCTTGGTAAAGAATGGCCTTGATATGAAACTGAGAGAAGCACCAGAATCAAACAATACTTTTGCGGGGATAGAGTTAACTGAGAGGTTACCCAAAATCACATCAGAAGAATTCTCCGCTTTCGCTGCATTCATCAGATTCACCCTTGCTTGCTTGGGAATATGCTTGACAATAGCTGTACTGACAGGCGGAGGAGGCGGAAGTCGCTTTGGGTTGGGGCACTTGTTAGCATAGTGACCTTTCTGAGTGCACTTGTTGCAAGTCACTTCTGAGAGAGGACGGAAATGAGAACCACTTGACTTGGAACCTTGAGACTGAAACTGATTCTTCGACTGGTTGCTCGGGTTGGGTGGGTGGGAGAAACCACGACCACTAGAGTTCTTGTTGCTGTTGGAGTTGTTGTAAGGAGCTCGAATCACTGGAGGAGGAGGAAGCCAAAATTTCTGTTGCTTCGCGACGACTTGAGAAGATGAGGAGGAGTGAACGGCATCTCGAATCCTCTTTTTAGAAGCCTCCATCTTGAGCTGGGCTGCCTCTTGCTTAAGCGCCATGTTATAGAATTTGTCAAACTCATCGGGCTCGAACAAGGTGAGAGCAAGTTGAAGTTCATCTTTCAGACCTCCGCGGAACTGATAGATCTTGCTCTTGGCATCTGGTATGTCTTGCTTAGCATATCGGGCAAGATTTTGGAACTTGACATTATACTGGTAGACAGTCATAGAGCCTTGCTTCAGGTTGCGGAATTGCTCACGCATAACCTCGATGACACTTGTTGGAATGTGGTGAGAGAAAAAGTCCTTGCAGAAATCCTCCCAAGAGATCACACAACCTGGCCTGGAGTCTTTGTACTGCTGCCACCAGTCAGCTGCTTGGTCTTTGAGTTGGCAGGCTGCAAACTTCACATAGTCCTCTTCCCTTACGTTACTGCACTCAAAATGCTTCTTGATATCGGTTAACCAATCTTCAGCATCAAGAGGGTCGACACAGTAACTGAAAGCTTTTGGTTGATTGGCCAAGAACTGGTTGAGAGTAGCATGGTGCTGTTGGTTGAAGAAATTGCCTTGGTTCCCTAGAGCACCCTGATTTGCTTGATTTGCTTGCATCTGCTGCATCATCTACATCAACATCTGGGTGTTCTGATTTGTAGTTTGCATAATCGCTCTCCAAGCCTCAGACGGAGGAGGAGGGGAAGGAGGACGATCTGGAAACTCTTCACCCTCTGGGTTAGCGTTGGGAACTCGTTTCGGAGCCATCCTGAAAGAGATGACCACGAATCAGCAATTTGATTGAAAGAAGGTATAAGCTGAAACAACGGATAGAAATGCAACATAGTCTTCACAAGAATCATTCGAACAAGAGGAACGAATGAAATTCTCAGTTAAATGATAACAACAATCTTCGCGAGAAGCCACTGGGAAACAAAAGGTAAATAAGAAAAACACAAGGTACAGATAGAACAAACACAAGATAGGAGCTTCGTTCTAACATCTTTGTGCTGAAAGCTTATGAACGCGTTACGAAAGGGTTTTGCAATCCCCGGATCAGCATAGCCAAGGACCCTTTAAGATGCAACTCCCGATCGGAACATCGGCCATAAAACCACTTCACTCAATGTAGAACCCCGAACTCGCTAACCTGCATTCGTTGGAAGAATGCCTACAATCTACTGGATAAACCCACCTATTAATTTCCGAAAGTTTCCAGTTATGCAATCAGGTGTTGGGGATACAGGGGAAGCACCGCGCAATCAACTCTAAACCTACATCCAGATGTATCCATCCTTCAACACATAACCAGTCTTTCCCGGAAACCGTCTACCTCGGACCTTCAAAAAGCATCCACTATACCAAGCTATGGCAATACTCCCGAACTACCTCCCCAGTACTGGGTGATGTCGGGGTTATCTTGCCACTAATCGTATAGGAGAGATTTTCGATGTCGGCCGTCTTAAGTATTTAGTACTGTCGCGATATGCTTGTGACGACAATACCCCGAAGCTCAACTCCCCGGGACACTACCACAACCCCTAATGTCAGGAGGCATCGAGAACAATATTCTCGTCACAAGAACATCAAAACAATCCCACAATACTCGCGAGATTCCTAAAAAAAATTGGTGCAATTTTGAAAGTAGAAGAGGCAAGAGTAGTCGTCAGGAGTCCTCACCAGAGAGAAAAGGGATGAGAAGCAAAGAAATCCTACTCTCCGATATAAATATAGGACTCAAAATATTTTCAGTGTGTGCCTAGACTCGGCCGTCAACGATTCGATCAATCAGTGGGGGCTTCTAGGTCGGAGAAGGCTCTGAATACCAACTTGTAATGCCCAGGATGGGACTATATCTCCTATGTGTCGAGGCACGACTTAGAGATATAAGCCCATGCTGGAATGATCGCAATTTTGGTATCTTTGCACATCTCATGTAAAAATGAGGATGGAAAACTGAAAAGATAGTTGGCTTACACTCGCCACGTCACACAAATTCATTACATGTTTCAATCATCATTCAATAAAACATCACTGCCCATCTAAGGGAAAAGATCCAAATGACAAGATACCAAACATAACTTAATCCACAGGTCTAGATCGAATCCTAGTAGAAGAACCACTACTGATCATCGGGATAACGGACGTAGTAACGGCTACGCTCCTCGTCGTACTCCCAGTCTAGCTCAATGCCATCACCTGGGTAGCTCACCATCGTACCTGCATCTGGGGTGTTGAAGTAACTATGAGCCATAGAGGACTCAGCAATCCCGTTCCCGGGTAACACGACTATTTAAGCCTTGGTTGTGGAACAAGGCTGAAGAAAGAAATAAGAGTCTGCAGCAGCAACTAGCACTAGCTTACGTATAAGAGAGCGAGAAGAGAAGGTGCCTCGGTCGAGAGATGATCACGAAGTGATCCTAAACTAATCAAGTCAAACATAACCCCACCGTGTTCATCTCCCGAATCCCTTTCGGAAAATGACAGTCACGGTACTCACGCTAGTAGTGTATTGGAACATGGTGTCAAGTTTTCTACAACCGAATATTAACAAGCTCCCATCTGCCACATAACCGGGGGCACGGCTTTCGAAAGTTCATAACCCTGCAGGGGTGTTCCAACTTGGCCCATGACAAGCCCACGATCCGCGGAGTCGCAACTCCAAGGTGGGAAGGCCCGAGTATCCTCGGAATCCCGTGCTCAAGATACTTCAAACTAAGGTAAGGCTAATCCAGCAAATCCTTCCGGCGTGCCGACACCCTGATAGTAGCCGCGCGTATCTCGTCCCAGGCCACGACCGGATAAGTCATCCTACGTGGTTTTACCAGACCTCGAGTTTCCTTGAGGTGGCCCCGCAGTCTGCTCATTTCGGACCAACACTCATGTGGAGCACTGGCCCGGGGTTGTTGATTAAGAAAGAGGGTTAATTACTCCCTATGCAAGTTTTATTAGTTATTAGGCAAATAGTACCAATGTTGGGACTTGCTGGAAAAGACTTAGCACTTAGCGGTTTATCGAGGGGGGCCCATAACCCCAACCGTGTGAGGAACGCATAATCAAGGAACATAACACCGGCTTATACGGTTCCTAACGGCATGAGTGGAACAAAACACCAAGCAAAAGGCTTAGCCTTCCACCCATTGCCAATATATAGATGAGTTCATTTAAGCATTTATATAGTGTGATATAACCCCACAACTTCAACATGAAGCAAGCATCTTCAACTTCACCTGCAACTAGCAATGCTATAAGAGGGGCTGAGCGAAGCGTACTTATAGCCAATCAATGGTTTGCATAGGTAGGATGGTTAGACATGATCATGGTTACAAATAGGAGGCTGGCATGAAAGACATGGGCATCGAGGCAAAACTATAGATCGAGACTTCTAGCAATAGGCAAAGATAGTAATGGAATCCGGGTTCGGTCATCTTGCCTCAAGAGTTGTCGATGGGATCGTAAGAAAGCTCCTCGTTCTCAACCTAGGTAGTAGCCTCGTTCTCGTACTTGTACTCAGCTTCCGGCTCTACTCAACACAAACACACAAGGCACGAAATCAACAAGATGCAATGCGCACACAAAATATGTTGGATGCATGACTGATGCACTATGGGAGCACACGGAGCATGACAAAATGCGATCAAGCAAAATGCTTCAAAACATGATAACAATAGGATATTATGAATCTACATGAAAAATCACCCAAGTTTCATATAGGACTTGCTCAAAACGGAGCTACGGGCTAAAAGTTACACACAAAACAATAAACATGCGAAAGCTGAAAATTACAGCCACATAGCAACTTCGGAGCAATAGATAAATATGCTACAGCACTCAAACATCATGGCAAAGAGCATGGACATAAACTAGACATATCCCACAGCAAATAAGTCCATTGGAGCAACCCCAAAGGAGCCATGGATCAATAGCAACAAGCTATGACATATTGAACTTGATAACAAAATCCTGACAGCAGTAATTTGTTGCAACTTGGGAGCAAGAGTTAAATATACAACAGCCACTCAAATAAGCATGTGAGAGCGTGAATGGATAGCCAACAATATGTACAGCAAGGAATCATCAAGAGTCACCCCAAAACTATCATGGATTGTCCTAGAACAACAAGCAAACATGGCATCTGGAAATTACAGATTCCAGACTTAGTGAAATTTCACTTAGTGTTAAAACAGCAGTTTCATCATGGCATCTTTGTGAGCAAGTTTAAGTCACCTCAAAACTAAACATGGCAAGTGGTAAGCACCACAACAAAGTACACATGATGGTGAATCCAAAACAACTAAGCATGCATCAAGGGGACAAACACAACGATAGCAACATGTTCCTCTACGAGGCATCTCGTAACAAGTTTAATGACATAACAGCCACATAGCACTTTGCAGCGGAGATAAACATGGCAAGATTAATTCTATCATGCAAGCTTAAGCAATCAACATGTAGAGCATGACAAGACGAACACGTGGACATCTTATTTGCTTCATTTGGATAAACATGCAAAAAGTTATCACGTTGCAAAGATGACATGAAAACAACTAATAACAGCAGTTTTTAACAAGATGCACTCTTGCAACAGATTTTTAAGCATCTAGATCATCTCAACCATGCAAGGCATAATGGAACAAAATGTAGTACATGTCTCCACGAACAATTTGACATATCATTCACTCAAATCGGAGCTACGCACAAAAAGTTATCCACGTTTGAAAATAGCATCAGACAGGTAAAAAAATTAGGGACTTAGTGGATTTGGGAGTCAACCTCAGATCTGGCGGAGTCAAAGCAGGCTGGCGGAGCGGATCGGGCTGGAAGCGGATCGGTCAACAGTGGCGATGCGGGGCGGATCGGGTCCAGCTACTTGGATCGGGCCCGATAGGGTTCCTCGCTGGGAGCCCGATCGGATCGGCCTGGCGCTCGGCCTCGAGGCCCGATGCGGCGGCTGCGGCCTCCCAGCCGAGGGGAGCCTCGGTCGAAGTGGGCTGCGGAGCCCACCTGGCTCGCGGGATCGGGGAGTCGGACGGGCCGGCTGGCGCTAGCCGCGCTGGGCGCGGGCGAAGGGCCTGAGGACGGCGGCCCAACCGGGAGGAGGTGGAGACGGGCCGGGCGGCGCTGGATCTGGCCCAGGATGCTGAGGGCGATCGGATCGGGGACTTGGCTCGATCCCGATCGATCCCTGGCGGCGGATCTCGTTGAGCGGCAGGGCGACGGCGGTCTTCGAGGGCGGCGGGCGCCGGCGAGATGGAGAGGCGGGGCCCGGCGGCGACCGGAGGCCGACGCGCAGCGGCGGAGGGGCGCGGCCTCGGGCGACGGGGAGTCGAGGTGGTGGCGGCCGGTGAGGTGGAGGTGAGGTGGCGCGGTGGACTCTGGTGATGGTCCGGCGAGCTCCGCCGGAGTGGAGGAAGAAGCTGGAGGAAGGAGATGAGGTCTAGGGTTTGCTATTTTTGGGGCAAAAATTGAGGAAGGTGGACAAATATATAGGCACAAGGAGCTAGGATTGTCCAAATGAGGTGTGGTTTTCGGCCACGCGATCAGAATTGGATGGCCTAGATGAAGGGAGGGGTTTGGGTTGGTTTGGTGGGCTGTTGGAGGGGTGTCTTGGACCTCAAAGTGGAGGCACTTTGAGCCCACGAGAATAACTGTTGGGGCACCAAACAAACTCCAAACACGACGAGATTTGACAGGCGGGTTACACACACCAAAACAACAACACACGACAAGTCTCGCACCAAACCGGTAACGTTACACGGCCAAACACCAAAGTAGGCCTCGGGGACGCCACGCACACGTGAGAGAGCTCCGGAACGCGAAACGGACAACGGGAAGGAACGTGTGGGACCGGATGCAAACAACAACACAAATGCAATGCGATGCACATGACTACATGACATGAATGAATGCCACACACGCACACAACAAAAGGGCGAAAACCCGAAAAGACAAAGAACCCGGAATGGAATAGATGGAGCCAGAGATATATTATATGCCCAAAAGGGAAAGTATTACATCCGGGGCATTACAGTTTAGTTCGTACATGGGCATTCATACATTCATCTTCATACCCCTAGGGTTTAGACCGCAACTCATGATCTTGAGGTAGATCAACTATGTACTTCGATACACCCATAATATAATCAAGAGAAGGACGTAGGATTTTACCTCCTTAAAGAGGGCCCCAGCCTGGCTAAAAACACGGTGTCCTCTCTCTCTCTCTTGTTACCCATTGATCCGATCTCACAGCTCACCCCTCCTTACTCGACGTCTGCCGGTTATGACATCGGCAATGACATGAAGGGAAAACGCATGCGTTGTATTTTTTATCACTAAGAATAAATTATTGTATATGGCCTATATGGAAATCATGTTAATGAAAAGTATGTCATCTTGCTTTAATGTAATCATCCGTTTATTATCTAATACTTGAACGATGCAAATAATCTGAGGACAAGAGTTGATTATTAGCCATAGATGCAGGGGTCTCAGTCTATGAAATTATGGACATATTGTGTTAATAATATGAATAAAGTACACGCAATCTGACATGAACATGAGATATTTTAGTTTTTCCTATGTCTATGTTATTTAGCCGCATCTTTTATCTTATGGAGAATCACTATTTGTGAACCTATGAACCCAGGACCAGTTTACTACAAGAAAACACTTTAAACATAATTTAGAAATAGTAACTACCATCTTATTGCTTAATATCTTGTACAACTAGCAAAGCTAGCAAGGTTCACACCATAGTGTCGTTGGGGGTACAAGTGAAGTTTTATCTCTGTTGTAGAATTTATCATTGGTGTAGGAAACATATGCATCCATGGATTGACACCTTCGTTCTCACTAAGGGAAACTTGCTACTTTCTAAAAACCCTTGCACTTGGGGTCTCAACTACCTTGCATTGGTTTTATCACCTACAAGCATCCAACAATTTTTAGCGTCGTTGCCGAGAATGTAATCTTATATCAGAGGTTATGTATCACTTTTATTATCTTCCTTGTTGTCCTCAACTGTTATTTTTTATCAATGTTAGTCTTTTTGTTTTTCCAAAATACCATAAACTCCCAAAATAATTATAATTTGGGCAACTAGCTTCTTTTTTCTAGCTTGTTGCAATGGAACCTTTTCCTAGAATGAGAAGGATCGGTTTTGGTAATTCTAATGGGAACTTTGTTCCTAGTAAGGTAACCGTTGATTTCCCCCAACCTTTGTTAGAAAAATTAAATAGCCACCAAAAACATTATATCATGAGAACCTCGCATTCCTATTGTGAATCTACGATTGAAATTAGGTGATCTAGAATGTACTTTTATCTTCACCCGAAATTACAAAAAAATATTCTTGGAACTAAAAATATGAAAGAGGATTACAACAAGAAATATATTTTTGGTACCATTATTAGGGTTTTTGAACCTACTGTAAGGGATGCACGAGAGGTCTTTGGTATCGTAAAATCCTATTAGTAAATCCTTGGGCCAATTATATATTGAGATAAGAAGAATTTGTTTTGGATTTTTATGATGGAATACGTAAAGAAGATTTTTACAAACTCACTATATGTAATGCCACAATTGAGAAAAAATTAGAACGTATTGCTAAAGCTATGGATGAGAAATTTTCTTGGCTATCTTCACAAGAACCTTGTGGAAAAGCAAAAAGGCATGCAGGTGAAGAAGGGGAACCCGTTTCCTTCTTCACGAGAATCATTGATGAGCAGGAGAGAGTTTCACATTTGAGTAATCCACTACCTTGTAAGGAATCATATGAAATAATATTTACCACTTATTTGATGGAAGCTGAGATGATAAAGCTCGAATATCGTTCACAATAACATTGCTTAGCTCAAAGGCATTAAAGGAAGCCCTCGTGGGAGGCACCGGGTAGTTTTGTTTTTATTTTATTGTATTACTTTCACTATAGTCACAATTTCTATACCTATGTAGCAATTTTGTTTTTGTTTTTCTTTTCTTTTAATAAGGTGCCAACTTTTGCCATTAACTTCAATGTTATGACTATGTTGGTAGTTTCTTGTGAAACTAAGGTTTTGCTGTTACTGCACAAATCTCCCAAAATTGCTAGGGCGTGATAGAATCTTGAAATACCTAGATAACAGAATCATGTATGTCTAGTATTTACTCCAATTGTTTCAAAAATTTGTGAGTTATGTAAGTATTTCTGAAAGTTGTGTCTTTGCATGCTCATCTATTTCGCCAGGTTGTTGTGCAACTTGCATGTTAGCTATATGTTTGCATACTTTTGGTTTCTCCTTCATCAGGAGAGCCTATAATTGTGTTCCTTGTTGTAACTAATGTTTTACGACCATGTTTCCATGTGTTATATACAACAACTAGAGCTATTAATGATTTCCCATGGACTAACAAAACTCACATTTTTGTTTAAGTTGTGTTTGGATAAAAGTTTACTTCATTAGGGATGACATCACCATCAAGGGAAGGCCAAGAGAGTGCGAGATTTAAGCTTGGGGATGCCCAATGAACCCCCATTTTTTTCCAAGAAGACTCAAACGGCAAATGGGCATCCCCATTCTTCAACAACATTTGTAGTATCACTTCAGTAAACCCTTTATTAATCCATTGCTTTTATACATTTATCTTGGAACATGATATTCTTTTTGAATAAAGTATAATCATCACCTCCGATCATTATGTAAATAAGTGAAAGAGATTTTCTTGGCTTGATTATTTACTCTATGTGCTACACTTAAATCTGCTAGAGTCAATGAAGTGGTGTAGAAACCCTGTTAACTTTCCGTGATTCACTTATACCTGTTGGAAAGTTTGAAACTTGGTTTACACGTGATTTTATTGTGTTATCTTGGGCATATTTTTATGAGTTAGTTCAGAACTTGTAGACTTGCATGCTTGGGATAGTTAAAACTTGATAAGAACTTCGAACTTTATTTTTATTTAATAGTATTGAATACTTGGAAATAGTTTCGAGACATTCTTTACACTATTAAAACAACATATGAATTAGTTCCTATTTAGAGATGAAATATTGTATCGATGTCCAACTTAAGCATTGCCATCATTTAAAATAAATAAATAAAAGTTGAGAACTCTAGTTGATGACTAGAATAGCAGTCTTGTTGCCATTGTAGGTTGTTAATTCGGCGAAGGAGGATCTCATTGAGCATCACTAACAACTAGCTAGGAGATAGTGTATTTAGATTTATTTACACTTCATTTACTTTTACTAAAAAATGTTGGTTGAATTATTTGTTGCATTTTGACTATTTATTATATTTGGATTAATGATTTGTAACAAGATTTGCTGAATATAGAAAGAGGAAAATGGAAATAACGTATTTTGATGAGCATGTATTTGCGCACACTCTTTACAGCCTTCAAAAAAATTATGAAGCATGCTCTATATAAGTTATGAAGTTTGCGAATATGAGGACTCTGGTAGAGTTGGGGTACAGCTCTAACCGAAAAAACAGTCCATGCCGGCCTTATGAATGCCTGGACAACGAACATGGTTTCCAAACCCATGATGCAAGCGTTTCCTTGCACGGAATTGCTCTGTCATAAAGCCCAGAAACCCCCAAATCAGGGGAGAACTCGCACACTTTCGAAGTTGAGGCAATCCGGCTGCGACCATCTCATGGCATGGCATGGCATGCATGCAAGCTGCCACGCCGCAGCAGCAAATCTTCACTCACTCGCTGGCAACTTGCCGCATGCCCTTTTGCCGTGACAACTGGGCCATAAATCGTGGCACGCAATGCTAGAGTCTTCCGTAACACGGCCGTCCCTTCGACGGTTCTCATTTCCAAGATTAAAGAGGAGGTGTCTCTTTGGGCTTTGGCCGGTGCGAAACAGTTGGGTATTGTAATGCCGCGAGAGTAGTGCTCTCTTGTTTCGCCGCTTTGCGGCTTTGTTCTGAAACTTCTTCCTTATTCAATGAAATGGCAAATCTTTTGCCTTGTTTCAAAAAAAAAAAAAAATCGTGGCACGCTGGAGCCGCGCGCATCAATACCGGCCGGTGGCCCGCGCACATGGACGCATGGCCGGCCAGGCTTACCATGGTCCAGGAGAAACTTCTTTCTCCGGCTATTCCCGGAACCGTGTATGGCATTCATGGCCGTGTCCCCGCAAAGATTGAATTGGGAGCTCAACTTCTGGGGCTAGGTGGTAGATTCATCAGCTTCGCCGTACTCGACATTTTCTTTCAGGTTATAAATCCGAAAGGACGCATGAAGAATCTATGCGACACATTTCGATCTGATCTCCCACCAGAATCCTTCTCGTGAAATTCTTACTTGTCACTTGGGCATTCATGTCTTCAGTACTACAGTAAATACCGGTCTAGATTGTTGTTCGTGAAATAATGTATGCTACCTCTACCTGTACTCTCTCCAAATATGACAAACTTTCACCTCGGTAAGGTTATACTCTTGTCCTAGGAGTATGCATGCATGCATGCTTCTGCAGTAGCAGTATGCAGTTTTGTAGTACCACTAAATGCTTCACACCAACTCTTTGCGGTGAGGTCAAATCATACATGTGTTGGCTGGCCTACGGTTCTACTCCTCCACCGGACGAGAGCTTATAAAACCCCATTAACGCCACGCAGAGGTCCTTGATCCTAGCTCTCCTCGGGCCTTTTCTTTCTCTCGCGAGCTCCGCGCTCTCTAGATTCTTTTCTAAGATGGGTACTGCCAGCGGTGCCGTGGCCCTGCTGCTGGTGGTGCTAGGAGCCAGCGTCTCCAGCTCCAGTGGGCAGCTGCAGGTGGGGTTCTACTCCAAGTCGTGCCCCAGCGCCGAGTCCACCGTCGCGTCCGTCGTCCGGGGAGCCTCTGCCGCCGACTCCACCATCCTCCCCGCCCTCCTCCGCCTCCAGTTCCACGACTGCTTCGTCAGGGTACGTACGCGCGCTCTCCCTCGGCAATTCGCCAGGGTAAAGTAAGTAGTAATTCGTAGTGTGTTGACGTGGGAATTCGGCTGGCTCTGCGCCTCTCGATCTCAGGGGTGCGACGCGTCGGTGCTGATCAAGGGCGGGAGCAACAACGCGGAGGTGGACAACAACAAGCACCAGGGCCTCCGCGGGATGGACGTGATCGAGAACGCCAAGGCACAGCTCGAGTCCGAGTGCCCCGGCGTCGTCTCGTGCGCCGACGTCGTCGTCCTCGCCGCGCGCGACGCCGTCGCATTCGTAAGTAACATTCTCGCGCGCGCTGCGCGTATGCCTGCATGGATGGAAGTGGGAATTGATCGATTTCTTTGGCGCAGACCGGCGGGCCGTCGTTCGACGTGCCGACGGGGCGCCGCGACGGGAAGGTGTCCAACGTGCGGGACGCCGACGTGCTGCCTGACGTGCGCGACTCCGCCCAGGTGCTCCGCTCCAAGTTCCGCGCAAGCGGCCTCGACGACAAGGACCTCGTCCTCCTCAGCTGTAACCAACCCACCTCTTTCCTTGCGTTCCCTCGATCGATCATGGACGAGAAAGGTCCCTAACCCCGTCGATGGCGGCATGCATGCAGCGGCGCACACGGTGGGCACGACGGCGTGCTTCTTCATCCAGCAGCGGCTCTACAGCTTCCCTCTCCCGGGCGGCGGGCTCGGGTCCGACCCGTCGATCCCGGACGGCTTCCTGTCGGAGCTCAAGTCCCGGTGCGCGCCGGGAGACTCCAACTCGCGCGTCTCCCTGGACCGCGGCAGCGAGCGCGTCTTCGACACCTCCATCCTCCGCAACATCCGCAACGGCTTCGCCGTCATCGCCTCCGACGCCGCGCTCTACAACGACACCACCACCGTCGACGTGGTGGACTCCTACTCGGGCCTCCTCAGCACCATCTTCGGGCCCTACTTCCGCCAGGACTTCGCGGACTCCATGGTGAAGATGGGCAGCATCGGCGTGCTCACCGGCGCCAGCGGGGAGGTCAGGAAGGTCTGCTCCAAGTTCAACTGAGAGCGACCCATCCGTGGATCCAGATTCCATTCATTGCGCTGCCGGCCGGCCGGAGTACTGGTTGGCTGGCTGGAGATGAAAAGCACTAGCTAGCCCATGGGGGCATGCATCTCGTGGATGCATGGCCCGGTCGCGTGGCGCTTTCATGGCTTTTTTTTCTTCTTCAATTTATTGTGTACATGTTATTGAAAAGAGAGGGGAAATTTAGTGGATTCATGTGATTCTGGCGCCAAGGTTTAGTACGTACGGCCAAGGATCTGTGCAGTTTTCTCTTTTGCAGCGGCTGGAAGCGAGATTAAATTCATAGCAAGGGTATAGATGTGCTTCCGTATGCTTGTATGTACACTACACACACCATACGTGCAATTAAGTGGAGGTGTAATTTATGGTTTTGTCTTGGATATTGGGGTATTTATCTGTGCCAATTGCAATTGGAAAGAAGTGTCAAGTGTTGCAAAACAAAATCTTCTTCTGGCATATAGGATTACTACAATCGAGTGTCGAAGCCGTAGCAGAGCTCGTCGTCGTTGCACCACAAGAGCATGGTTAATAATAGAGCCAACAATTGGCTATAAAGAGTTGCATTGTCACTTAGAGCCAATCTATTAGCCGATATGTACCATGGTCAGCTCATTTTATAACCTCACAAAGTATTTGGGGCTCGTGCTGCAGCTAGCTACTACTACTAATCAAGAGTCTGATTCTTCTTCTCTCTCTATCTCTCTTTCGACTAAGCAAAGATATAATATTTTAGTTCTTATACCCTGCTTATGTCATCTTATTAGAACAAGTACAATAAGGTGACATAAGCAGACTATAAGAAATAGAATATTATATCTTACTTAGGTGGAAAAGAGAGAAGAGAACCGGCCTCTTGGTGAGTAGCCGGCTGCAACACGAGACCCAAAATGCTTTATTAGGATGTAAAGTGGGCCAACTATTAATAAAATGGGTCTATCTATGTCACATCTAGATGTGAGATATTATCTCACATCTAACTCTCTCATCCTTAGACTCTCTCACCCTTGATTTTTTTTTAAAGTCTCTCATGGATTTTATTTTTTCTTTAAAGGTGAGGGAGTTAGATGTGAGATAGTTATTTCACATCTAGATGTGAAATAGCAAACCTGTAATAAAATATTACACATTTAAAATTTACTATTGTGCGTGCCGACTATAAGAATAGCTCTAGATGACATGACAACTTCTTATAGCCAATCGTTAGCTGTATTATTAACCATCTTCTTATACTTGCTCTAATATTGATAGCTCTAGACGACGCACGAGATCAAAATAATTCGGTCACTCACTGACCTGGACCTGGACCTTTCACGAGGTGCATGGAACTGTAAGGAAGACCTCAGTTAATGCTTTTCTCCTGGGTTTAACAAATTAGTCTAGCTCCTGCTAGTCACCCCGAAGAAAGAAAACCGAAACTCCTGTGCATATTCATGTGGTAGAATCCAAGCTGCGAGTGCTGAATGTGTCAGCTGGATGATGCAAAATGGTAGCTGGAACACATCATTGAGTAAAAGTGTACTGCCCTGTTGATGGAATGGCCTTTGCTTCCGTGCTCTGTTCGGGTAGTTGGCGGAGTGTTAGCTGGGTTGTCTTCATTGGGGACGATAACTTTTTCTCTCGTTGAGTAGCTGCACATTTAGAGTCAGTATACTCCAACGGGTCGACCCAAACAGACGACGCATTTGTCCGTTTTTTATCCGTTTGGGTCGGTCATCCGTCCGACGTCCGGCCAATTTTTCTTTTGGATGGGCAGTGCGCCCAACCCGCCAACCCATTTCATGTCCGCATTCAATTTTTTCAAAAAAAAAATCCGCGGCCGATCATGCCAGCAGCCATGTCTCATGCCAGCGCCGGCATACAATGCCGGTTTCAGAAAATATCACCACAGTTCATGCTGACGCACTCGCCAGCCGGCCGACACACATTATTGAAATATATTGCCCGCCTCCCTCCATTAGTTCAGACTTTTGGATGAGTTGGCTGGAGCATGAATTCAATATGGTATCAGAGTCAAGAGATCTTGAGTTTAAGACCCTGTCAACGCAGTATTAAATAAAACGATTCTGCGGCCTATATCGATCCCACGTCTAAGAACTAAAATAGCCTAGACGTGAGGGGGAGTGTTGAAATATATTGCCCGCCTCCCTCCATCAGTTCGGACTTTTGGATGAGTTGGCTGGAGCATGAATTCAATACACATGACAGCACACAAAAAAAGGGTGGGACTTGAGTTCGACCACGTCATCGCGGCTCCCGTGGTCATGCCAGCACACCTGTCGGCATACAAAAAGATGGCGCTCGCCGCCATAGATCACTCGCCGTCGAACTTGAGCATGTTGGCCTGCATCTTCTCGAACCACGGCCTCTTCCTTGGTGACACGGTGTTAAGATCCACCTTCATGATCTCCACCCCGGTGATCATGCTCGCGAGAGCCACTTCTTTCGCCTTGGTCTTGGCGTTGGTGGCCTCGATCTCTATCATCTTGGCTTGCTTCTCCGCCTCCAACTCGAACACCTTGGCTTGCTTCTCCGCGTCCATCTCAAGCCTCCTCATTTGGATCTCCATGAAAGCGTCCATTTGCTCCGCCTTAAACTTCCGGTGCTCCTCCTCGAGTCCTTCTTGTTCATCATGCCCTCCACGCTTGCGATCAAGGCGTTGGATGCCGCATCCCGCTTGTCCTCCTTCTTAGAGTTGGTCTTCTCCCGTGGCCGTGCCAGCTCGCCCTCCCCAACATCCTCCACGGCTTGCTTCCCCCCACGCGACTTGAGTGCGGCATATTGCGCCTTGAACTTCTCCTCGTCCTTGATGACCCGAAAGCAATGGGAGAGGTTGAAACACTTACCATTGTGTTGAACCTTGAATGCATCCATATTGCGCCATGTTCGGGCATCAACGGCTTCTTTGGCTTGGCCGTGACGACGTTCTTGCGCGGGGCACGAGGCTTGCCTTTCCCGGAGGGGCGGTGGCGCCGGACGAGGCGAGGGAGGTGAGGTCGGCGACGGCGTCGAGGTCGATGGCGGCGTCTATGGCGGGTGTGGGGCGGGAGCGCGCAGGCGGGAGGGTTTTGGGGGGAAATGGTGGTGGCTGCCACCGACCGGCGGGCCCGGGGAGAGAAGTAGGTGTGCGCACGTTCGTCTCGTGTCCACGTCAATGCAAATCCTGCTCAAAATTGAACCGGGAATGGGTCGCTGTGACACCCCGAGATCGGTGCGCCAGGTGTCAGCCAGTTATTCGTTGCCTTTGCTATGTCATATGTTTGCGTGTTGCATTTTTCCATGTCATCATGTGTGTTGATCAACATGTTTTCAAACTTGCATCCGTCCGAGTTCCCTCGTCCTTTCCGTTGTCCGTTCTGAGCCCACACACACTCACACGCGCCCGCGACACCTTCGAATATTTATTTTGTGAGTGGCCGAAAAACGTTCTCGGAATGGGTTGAAACTTGGCGTGTGGTCTTATTATAGCATAGGTATACCGCCTGTCAAGTTTCGTCACGTTCGGAGTTTGTTTGATAGCCCAACGGTTAACTGTGTTAACCGTTGGAGGCCTATTGTCTTTTGGCCCAGCACCCCTTTCACACAGCCCACCTAGCCCATTCCAACCCCACCATGCTCTTGGCCGTTCGAACGATCGCGTGGCCGCGAACGGCTCCTCATTTGGACACTCCTAACTCCCTCTAGCTATAAATTTGTGCCTCCCCTCCATTTTTTGGGCAGATCCAACCCTAACCCTCTTCCCACCGCGCGCCGGACATGTCCATCTCCGCCGCCGGACATGTCCGCCGCCCCGCCGCCAATCCCGCGGTGCCACGTGTCCCCGCCGGCCTCCTCTCTCCTCCCCGCCGCCACGGGCCCGTGAGCCCAGATCTGGCCCGTCGGGGCCCGATCCCCGTCCGCCGCCGCCCGCATGCGCTCAGCGCCCTCGCCTCCCATCGCGCACGACCTCCTCCGGTCTCCTTCCTCGTCAGCGTCGCCGGCCGGCCACCGGAGCCCGCCGCCGGCGAGCAGCTGCGGCCTAGCCAGCTCGCCCCGCCCCGGATCGCCGCCGTAGCTGCCTCATGCGCCCGCCCCGCGCCCGTTGACCCCACCTCCGCTCGGATCCGCCCTTGCCCTCGACGGATCCGGTGGATCCCGCCGTCCCTTGCGTCGCCGAAACCACCGGGCGTCGCCGAGGTCCTCTGCATCGAGCAGGGACGCGGGCGCGCCGTCGTCTGCGTCGACGCCGGCCTTGTGGGACTAGCATCTTTCGTGGCCCAGTCCGGCCAGGCACTGCTCCCTCCGGCCTCCGCTCCGCGTGGACCACCGCATGGGCCGGCCTGCTCCCCGCCCCGGCCCACTACTCCCAGGCCTAGCCGGCCTCCCTCCTCTACATAGCATGGGCCGGGCCCGTTCTGGTGAGGCCTCGCCCCTGCCCTTATCCAACGCCGTGGGCATCTTTTTCTTTTTAGCGCCCACATGTTTTTTTCCTTTCCTGTGAAAATTGCTAAGTCCTATTTCTGTGTTATTTTGTTGCATGTTTGCATAGTGGTAACTTTTTGTGTGTATGTCCAAATTGAGTGAATGATATGTCAAAATGATCGTGGTGATATGCTCTACACTTTGTTCCATTGTGCCATGCTGGTTTGAGTTCATCTAGATGCTCTAATATCTGTTGCAAGAGTGCTACTTGTTATAAACAGCTGCTACTTGTTATTTTTATGCCATGTTTGAGATATGATAACTTGGTGCATGTTTATCCAAATGATGCATATGATATGTCAAAATATTCATCATGAGATGCTCTACATGATGGTTGTTGTAGCTTGCTTGTTTGAGTTCATTTTGCCATGTTTATCTCTGTTGCAAAAGTGCATGTGGTTGTTAGGTTTTGTAACTTGTTACGAGATGCCTAGTTGAGGAGCTCGTTGCTATTGATGTGTTTGTTCCCATGTCACATGCCCATATGTTTTAGATTCTTCATCATGTGTACTTTGCTGTGCTGCAAACCATTTGCTATGATATGCCTTGAGGAGACTTAAACATGCTCGCAAACATGCCATGATAATGCTACTGTTTTAACACTTAGTGAAATTTCACAAAGTCTGGAATCTGTCTTATCCTGATGCTATGTTTGCTTGATGCCCTAGGCAAATCCATGTTAGTTTTGGGGTGGCCATTGATCATTCCTTGTTGTATATGTTGTTGTCAATACATTCATGCCTTCACTTGCTCATTTGGGTTGCTGTAGCTTATTTAATTCTTGTCCCAAGTTGCTATAAAATATTACTGTCAGGTTTTTAGTGTCATGATCAAAATGTTGTAGCTTTTTGCTATTGATCCATGCCTCCTATGGAGATGCTCCAATGGATTTGTTTGCTGTAGGATATGTCTACTTCATGCCCATTCTTCTTGTCACCATGTTTGAGTGCAGTAGAGTATATATTTCTTGCCCCAAAGTTGCTATGTGGCTGTTAGTTTCAGCTTTGCATTGTTTCTTGTTTCGAGTGTATGTTTTGATCCATTGCTCCGTTTTGAGCGTGCCCTACATGAAACTTGTGTGATTTTGCAAGTAGAATCATAATATCATCTTGTTTACATGTTTGGAGTATGTTTGCTTGATGTTTGGGTGCATCTTGCATCGTTGCCTTGCTTGTTTTGTTTTGCTCATATCTTCTAGGCCGTAGCTCCGAATTAAACAAACTTTATATGAAACTTGACTAGAATTTCGTGTAGATCATCATGGTGCATGTTAACTCGCTGTTTAACAACTTGAACACAAGGTTTGTTCAGTTCTGGACTAATTTCAAACTATGCATATGGGGACTTACCGGATTTGTAATAGGTAGTTTCCGGCCTCTTTTAAACTTGTTAACTTGTGTTGTTTTTCTGTGCTTCCTACCTTGCCATGTATTGCATCATATATAGACTTGTCTTGCATCATACTTGCTTGAGCATATTGTCATGATCTTGTGTTGTTTTCTTGTGCTTCCTACCTTGCCATGTATTGCTTCCTGTATAGACTTGTCTTGCATCATACATTGCCATTTATTGCATCATATATAAACTTGTGTTGTTTTTCTGTGCTTCCTACTTGCCTTGTTTTGCTTCCTGTATAGACTTGTTGTGCATCATATGTAGACTTGTTTTGCATCATACTTGGTTGAGCATATTGTTATGTTCTTGTGTTGTGGGTTTACCGTATTGCTTGCTTCTTCTCGTTAGTGCTTGTTCCGTTGCGTTCGTGAGGATTCGTTCGTCTACCCGTGGTTCTTCTTCAAGGCTTCTTCTTCGTCTTCTTCATGGATCCGTTCTTCTTCCTTGCGGGATCCAAGGCAAGATGACCATACCCTTGGATACCTTTACTATCATTGCCATGCTTAGTGTCTCGATGCTATCGTTACATGTTGCGCTACCCATCATTTATGTCAGCCCCTCTCCTTGTTGCCATGAAACCTCTAACCTTTGATACCTTCCTAGCAAAAACCATTGTTTGGCTATGTTACCCGCTTGCTCAGCCCCTCTTATAGCGTTGTTAGTTGCAGGTGAAGATGAAGGTCGTTCCAGGTGGGAACTTGTTGTTGGAATATCACAATATCTATTACTATTAACACACCTATATGTTGGGCATGGGTGGAAGGCTTGGCCTTTTGCTTGGTGTTTTGTTCCACTCATGCCACCTTAGGCGCCGATAAACCGGCATTATGTTCCTTGATTTTGCGTTCCTTACACGGTTGGGTATATGGGGACCCCTTGACACTTCGTCTTTGAATAAAACTCCTCCAGCAAGGCCCAACATTGGTTTTATTTTGCTCATAATAACAACTTAATTAATTAATTAATTGCATAGGGGGTCATGTCCCCGGGTTCTTAATTCTACATAACAGGGGGGCCAGTGCTGATGGTGTTGGTCCCAAACGGGGGTTATGCGGGGCCACCACGGGGAAACTCGAGGATTGGTTTTACCAGTAGGATCGCCCATCCGGTCGTGGCCTGATACGAGATACGCGCGGCTACTATCAGGGTGTCGGCACGCTGGGAGGTCTTGCTGGACTTGTTTTACCATTGTCGAAATGTCTTGTGCACCGGGATGCCGAGCCTGATCGGATTTCCCTAAGATAAGGGGTAATAATTATTATTACTTCAGCTGATCGTGAGAGCTTGTGATGGGCTAAGTTGGGACACCCCTGCAGGGTTATGATCTTTCGAAAGCCGTGCCCACGGTTATGTGGCAGATTAGAATTTGTTAATGTCCGGTTGTAGAAAACTTGACAGAGGATCCGAAGTAAAACACACAACTGTGTGAGTAACCATGACTGTCTCTTTTCACTTGACAAGATTACACGGTGGGGTTATGTTTGACTCGTAGGTAGTTCGAGATCTTTAGCGATCACTACTAGTATGCGACCGCTTGCGTAGATGCTCATCTTATTCTTGTACTCATAAGTTAGCCACCATACTTTTGCTTAGTCGCTGCTCCAACCTCACCACTTTACCTCTTCCTACCCATTAAGCTTTGATAGTCTTGTTACCCATGGTTATGGGATTGCTGAGTCCTCGTGGCTCACAGATACTACAACAACAGTTGCAGGTGCAGGTTTCCGATGTCTTGATGTGAGAGCGATGATCGTTGTGTTGGAGTTCTTTCTTCTTCTTCAGTCTTGGGTTAGGTTCCGGGTCGGTAGCCTGGGATAGCAGATGGATGTCTTTGTGCTTTTCATGTTTGCATCCGTAGTCGAATGCCTTGTATTGATGATGTTGTATTCATGTGATTTGTATGTATTGTTGTATCCCCCATGTATGTATGTAATGGTACGATGTAATGATATCCATCTTGCTAAGCGCCCGAAATGCGGTTGTGCCCCAATCACGTAAGTGTCACGTGATCGGGATAGAATCGCATCTTGGGCCTGACAAGTTGGTATCAGAGCCTCGACCGACCATAGGAGCCCCCTTGATTGATCGTAGTCTGGCCGTTGTTGAGTCTAGCAGAAAAACTTTTTCGGAGTCTAGTTATATCGGAGAGTAGGAATTCTCTTTACTCCCCTGCCCCTTCGTTGCTCTGGTGAGGAATCTTGACGTAGGTGTTTTGAATTACTCCTCTTCCCCTTCAATTTTGTTAGGATCACGTGGATAGTTTTTGTTGGTTGCGTTGTTAGTTCTTTCATCTGGTGCATCTCTCGTCAAGTGGATTCGACCCTCTTCTTCTTGCAAGTTCACCCTTAGTTGTTTTCAACTGATGTCATTTTTCCCGTCCGATGTTGTCGTTCTTTTTCCCACCCGCCCACCCTTTTGCTTCTCGGACCGGAGTCCGCAATCGAGTATCCATCCTACTTGTGTGAATCCTTTGCATTCTTCCTTAGTCATTTCAACCGGTGAATTCTCGTGTCGGTTGACATTCTTCATCTCTTTTCTTTCCGGTGGTTCCAATTCTATTAGTTTCCGGTGTTCTTCATATTCTTTTCCCCCTGCTCAAGTGTTTTTCCCTTGCTCGGTTACCTCTCGCCATTTAATTATTCTGGAGTTTCGAAGTCATTTCAGGAGATTTATCCGTATTCCAATTAATTCGAGGTTGTCACCTCCTTTGAGTCTTTCAATTGTTCCGGTGCATTATCTTCGTTTCAATCCATTTCATCGGCGTTTTCTCTTTGATGGGCTCATAACCCACAGGTCTTTTCCCATGATCTTACCTGACTCCTCTAATTTTTCCCGGAGTGTTCCAAATTCTTTTTAAGTGTGACGTAAGTATGGATTCCATCAGTCATGTGCCTTCTCCAAGATCACTTTTAATTCTTTTCATCATTGGTTCAACCTTTCTTCTTTTCATTTTTCCGGAGTATTTCATGAATTCTTTTCTTTGTGTTCCTCTGAAGGCCATCATGTCAAAAGATTTCTTCGTTGTCAGTTTTCAACTTCGTCCTCCAAATATTCTTCAGTGATGCCTCTTCGTTTGTCTCATATTATTCTGGTGCTTCGTTCAAGAATTCTTTAATCAGTTCGCGATCTCTTCGTTCTCGTCATTCAAATTTCCTCAGGTGCTTTATTCTTCCGGTGATTCATTCTCTTGTGTTCACTCGATTTTAATTCTTCTCGGTGGTTTGTTCCTTTTTCTTCACTTGGCTTCAATTATTACGGTGGTTCGCTCAAGAGTTCTTTTCCGGTGCTATCATATCAATCCATTCAATTATATTCCAATCCTACCGGTGTGTCATGAAGATTCTCGCAAGTCCGCGATATATCCCTCTTTAATCATTTCAAGGAGAATAAGTAGTGTGCGAATCCATTGCTTCGCATCAATTTAATTGGTGGAGGATAAGCATAATATAATTCTTATTCTTTTCATCAAGTTCTTTAATTTTTTCCTTCGAGTTTATTCTTGATGAATAAATTCTAGTCCCAAGGGCTTTAATCTTTTCTTTCCGGAGTTCAAGTTTTCTCGGCCATCTCGTCGGAACCCCGTTTAATCATCGCAAGGCGTTAATCTTATTCTTTTCATCCGTCATTTCTATATCATCATCCTTTCGTTACCAGAATTCTTCATGGTGGTTCTTCATCATTTAATTCATTCTTCTAGTGTTCATCAAATTCTTTTGGTTCAAGATCAAGCATTATTATTCTTGCCTCTCGAGTGCAAATAAATTCTCCTTATTCCTTCGAAGTGGAGTTTTGCATTTCTTATTCTCAGCTAATCTATCTTTTCGTTGCGGCGGGTTTTTTTTTCACCTCAAGTTTTGAGACGATTTACATAAGTCCACATCAAGCTTATTTTTTCGTTGTTGATTTTCAACGACTCCGTTCAATCCTTCCTTCTAAGGATGCTCTCAAAGTCATTCGCACTCGAAGTTGTCATCTTCTTCTCCATTGTTTTAATTCCATCATTTCAATTCTTCCAGAGGCTTTGTGTTGTTACTCTCGTCGAGTATCGTTCCATCTCCTAAAGTTCTTGTCCTGTTCCATTCTTGTTCAACCGGTGTGCTATTTCTTTCAGTTTCAGTCGGAGTGCTGCCCGAATTCCTTCGTGGAGATTCCTTTTCTGTCTCTTTTAACCGGAGTGGTTTCGAATTCATTCTTGTTCCTTCAGCTCTTATTTCGTGCCTTTCAAACCCCTTGGTTCTCATGTGTCCCTTGTTCCTCTGTTGTAATGGAGCTTCTCTTCTCGTTCATATGCATTCTATTCTTCTTTCGAAGTGGCTCAACCTCTCAATATTCTTTGGTTTCACTCTTTTGTCATCGAAGAACTTGTGTTCTTCCTTTTTCCCTTCCGTCTCGTTCCTAAGATCTCGGGACGAGATCTCTTGTTAGTAGGGGAGTGTTGTGACACCCCGAGACCGGTGCGCCAGGTGTCAGCCAGTTATTCGCTGCCTTTGCCATGTCATCTGTTTGCGTGTTGCATTTTGCCATGTCATCATGTGTGTTGCATCCGCATGTTTTCAAACTTGCATCCATCTGAGTTCCCTCGTCCTTTCCGTTGTCCGTTCTGAGCCCACACACACTCACACGCGCCCGCGGCACCTCCGAATATTTATTTTGTGAGTGGCCGAAAAACGTTCTCGAAATGGGTTGAAACTTGGCGTGTGGTCTTATTATAGCATAGGTAGACCGCATGTCAAGTTTCGTCGCGTTCGGAGTTCGTTTGATAGCCCAACGGTTAACCGTGTTAACCGCCGGAGGCCTATTGTCTTTTGCCTATTGTCTTTTGGACCAGCACCCCTTTCACACAGCCTACCTAGCCCATTCTAACCCCTCCATGCTCTTGGCCGTTCGATCACGATCGCGTGGACGTGAACGGCTCCTCATTTGGACACTCTTAGCTCCCTCTAGCTATAAATATGTGCCTCCCCTCCATCTTTCGCGCAGATCCAACCCTAACCCTCTTCCTACCGCGCGCCGGACATGTCCATCTCCGCCGCCGGACATGTCCGCCGCCCCCGCAGCCAATCCCGCGGTGCCACGTGTCCCCGCCGGCCTCCTCTCTCCTCCCCGCCGCCACGGGCCCGTGAGCCCAGATCTGGCCCGTCGGGGCCCGATCCCCGTCCGCCGCCGCCCGCAGGCGCTCAGCGCCCTCGCCTCCCGTCGCGCACGACCTTCTCCGGCCTCCTTCCTCGTCAGCATCGCCGGCCGGCCACCGGAGCCCGCCGCCGGCGAGCAGCTGCGGCCTAGCCAGCTCGCCCCGCCCCGGATCGCCGCCGTAGCTGCCTCATGCGCCCGCCCCGCGCCCGTTGACCCCGCCTCCGCTCGGATCCGCCCTTGCCCTCGACGGATCCGGCGGATCCCGCCGTCCCTTGCGCCGCCGGAACCACCGGGCGTCCCCGAGGTCCTCTGCATCGAGCAGGGACGCGGGCGCGCCGTCGTCTGCGTCGACGCCGGCCTTGTGGGCCTGGCATCTTCCGCGGCCCAGTCCGGCCAGGCACTGCTCCCTCCGGCATCTGCTCCGTGTGGACCACCGCATGGGCCGGCCTGCTCCCTGCCCCGGCCCACTACTCCTAGGCCTAGCCGGCCTCCCTCCTCTACATAGCATGGGTCGGGCCCGTTCTGGTGAGGCCTCGCCCCTGCCCTTATCCAACGCCGTGGGCGTCTTTTTCTTTTTAGCGCCCACATGTTTTTATTCCTTTCCTGTGAAAACTGCCAAGTCCTTTTTCTGTGTAATTTTGTTGCATGTTTGCATAGTGGCAACTTTTTGTGTGTATGTCCAAATTGAGTGAATGATATGTCAAAATGATCGTGGTGATATGCTCTACACTTTGTTCCATTGTGCCATGCTTGTTTGAGTTCATCTAGATGCTCTAGTATCTGTTGCAAGAGTGCTACTTGTTATAAACTGTTGCTACTTGTTATTTTTATGCCATGTTTGAGATATGATAACTTGGTGCATGTTTATCCAAATGATGCATATGATATGTCAAAATGTTCATCATGAGATGCTCTACATGATGGTTGATGTAGCTTGCTTGTTTGAGTTCATTTTGCCATGGTTATCTCTGTTGCAAAAGTGCATGTGGCTGTTAGGTTTTGTAACTTGTTACGAGATGCCTAGTTGAGGAGCTCGTTGCTATTGATGTGTTTGTTCCCATGTCACATGCCCATATGTTTTAGATTCTCCATCATGTGTTCTTTGTTGTGGTGCAAACCATTTGCTATGATATGCCTTGAGGTGACTTAAACATGCTCGCAAGCATGCCATGATAGTGCTACTGTTTTAACACTTAGTGAAATTTCACTAAGTCTGGAATCTGTCTTATCCTGATGCTATGTTTGCTTGATGCCCTAGGAAAATCCATGTTAGTTTTGGGGTGGCCATTGATCATTCCTTGTTGTATATGTTGTTGTCTATCCATTCATGCCTTCACTTGGTCATTTGGGTTGCTGTAGCTTATTTAATTCTTGCTCCCAAGTTGCTATAAAATATTACTGTCAGGTTTTTACTGTCATGATCAAAATGTTGTAGCTTGTTGCTATTGATCCATGCCTCCTATGGAGATGCTCCAATGGAGTTGTTTGCTGTAGGATATGTCTACTTCATGACCATGCTTCTTGTCACCATGTTTGAGTGTTGTAGAGTATATATTTCTTGCCCCAAAGTTGCTATGTGGCTGTTAGTTTCAGCTTTGCATTGTTTCTTATTCCGAGTGGATGTTTTGATCCGTTGCTCCGTTTTGAGCGTGCCCTACAAGAAACTTGTGTGATTTTGCAAGTAGAATCATAATGTAATCTTGTTTACATGTTTGGATTATGTTTGCTTGATGTTTGGATGCATCTTGCACCGTTGCCTTGCTTGTCTTGTTTTGCTTATATCTTCTAGGCCGTAGCTCCGAATTAAACAAACTTTATATGAAACTTGACTAGAATTTCGTGTAGATCATCATTGTGCATGTTAACTTGCTGTTTGACAACTTGAACGCAAGGTTTGTTCAGTTCTGGACTAATTTCAAACTATGCATATGGGGACTTACCGGATTTGTAATAGGTAGTTTCCGGCCTCATTTAAACTTGTTAACTTGTGTTGTTTTTCTTTGCTTCCTACCTTGCCATGTATTGCATTATATATAGACTTGTCTTGCATCATACTTGCTTGAGCATATTGTCATGATCTTGTGTTGTTTTCCTGTGCTTCCTACCTTGCCATGTATTGCTTCCTGTATAGACTTGTCTTGCATCATACCTTGCCATGTATTGCATCATATATAAACTTGTGTTGTTTTTCTGTGCTTCCTACCTTGCCATGTTTTGCTTCCTATATAGACTTGCTGTGCATCATATGTAGACTTGTTTTGCATCATACTTGGTTGAGCATATTGTTATGTTCTTGTGTTGTGTGTTTACCGTATTGCTTGCTTCTTCTCGTTAGTGCTTGTTCCGTTGCGTTCATGAGGATTCGTTCGTCTACCCGTGGTTCTTCTTCAAGGCTTCTTCTTCGTCTTCTTCATGGATCCGTTCTTCTTCCTTGCGGGATCTCAGGCAAGATGACCATACCCTTGGATACCTTTACTATCATTGACATGCTTAGTGTCTCGATGCTATCGTTACATGTCGCGCTACCCATCATTTATGTCAGCCCCTCTCCTTGTTGCCATGAAACCTCTAACCTTTGACACCTTCCTAGCAAAAACCATTGTTTGTCTATGTTACCCGCTTGCTCAGCCTCTCTTATAGCGTTGTTAGTTGCAGGTGAAGATGAAGGTCGTTCCAGGTGGGAACTTGTTGTTGGAATATCACAATATCTATTATTATTATTAACACACCTATATACTGGGAATGGGTGGAAGGCTTGGCCTTTTGCTCGGTGTTTTGTTCCACTCACGCCACCTTAGGCGCCGATAAACCGGCATTATGTTCCTTGATTTTGCGTTACTTACACGGTTGGGTATATGGGGACCCCTTGACACTTCGTCTTTGAATAAAACTCCTCCAGCAAGGCCCAACATTGGTTTTATTTTTCTCATAATAACAACTTAATTAGTTAATTAATTGCATAGGGGGTCATGTCCCTGGGTTCTTAATTCTACATAACAGGGGGGCCAGTGCTGATGGTGTTGGTCCCAAACGGGGGTTATGCGGGGCCACCACGGGGAAACTCGAGGATTGGTTTTACCTGTAGGATCGCCCATCCGGTCGTGGCCTGAGACGAGATACGCGCGGCTACTATCAGGGTGTCGGCACGCCGGGAGGTCTTGCTGGACTTGTTTTACCATTGTCGAAATGTCTTGTGCACCGGGATGCCGAGCCTGATCGGATTTCCCTAAGATAAGGGGTAATAATTATTATTACTTCAGCTGATCGTGAGAGCTTGTGATGGGCTAAGTTGGGACACCCCTGCAGGGTTATGATCTTTCGAAAGTCGTGCCCGCGGTAATGTGGCAGATTGGAATTTGTTAATGTCCGGTTGTAGAAAACTTGACAGAGGATCCGAAGTAAAACACACAACTGTGTGAGTAACTGTGACTGTCTCTTTTAACTTGAGAAGAGAACACGGTGGGGTTATGTTTGACTCATAGGTAGTTCAGGATCTTTAGCGATCACTACTAGTATGCGACCGCTTGCGTAGATGCTCATCTTATTCTTGTACTCATAAGTTAGCCACCATACTTTTGCTTAGTCGCTGTGATACGTCCAAAACGTATCATTAATTTATGCTTGCTCCATGCCTCTTTTTTGTGATATTGCTATGATATTTATGCACTTCCATACACTTTTGATCATATTTGGACTAACCTATTAACTCAATGCACCCCAGTGCCAGTTTCTGTTTTCTGCTGTGTTTGTATTTCAGGTTTTCCCATTACTTAAATTGCCAGAAAAATTCCGGGAAAAATATATAAAAACTCAGCGCTCCAGAAGCTTCCATGCGGCAGAAGTAGGGCCAGAGGGGGGCTAGAGGGGCTCCAGGCGCCCTGGGGGCGGCCCCACCCCTGGCCGCGACGGGGGGGCGCCTGGGCCCCCTTACCTCCTCTGGTGACCCCCTTTGGCATATATTTACACCGCGTCCCGAAACCCTCGAGAACGGAACCCTTTTTCGCGATCTCATCTCTATTCCGCCGCCGCCGCGCTTACAAGATCGGGAGCACCAGGAGAACTCTTCCCGGCACCCTGCCGGAGGGGAGAACCACCACCGGGAGCTTCTCCACCACCATGGACGCTTCCCGGATGAGTTGTGAGTAGTCTCCCTTGGACCATGGGTCCATGACCAGTAGCTATGTGATGTTCTCCTCCCCTCTTTGTTCTTCACCGATTAGACCTCGTGAGCTGCCCTACATGATCGAGGCACATATGTAATCTTTATGTTGTTGCTCTGCTGAGTTTGCTGGGATCCGATGGATTATGAGATTATGTTCAGATTGTGTGTGAGTAATATATTTGATTCACCTCTTTTATATTTATGTTCTTGAGTAATTCTTGCATGTTCTCCGTTGCTGTTTATTGCTTTGGCCAAGTAGTAGGTAGTAACTCCAAGAGGGAATGTTATGCTTGATTGTGGGTTCATGCCCCTCGATGACTAGCTTGAGTGACAGAAACATGAGTCTAGGGGATGTGCTGTTGCCACAAGGGGGAAAACAACGGTGCTTGTACTTGCGGGTGCAAGGATTGTTTACTTTACGCAAAGTTCTTTTAATGCAGTTGTCTGTTGCTTTGAGTTTACACTATGGGTGGGACTCGCAACTTAATACCAGCGAGATGTTCTGGATAGATATCTCAAGGTGGATGATTAGTAGTAGATGCAGATGGATTTCGGTCTACTTGCCTTGGCGTACCGCCCATGCTTTTGAGCCTCTACCTTTCTTACAGCATAGTTAGCATTGGTTTGTGCACATAATCATGTCAATTGCCCAGCTGTAATTCGTTTACCTCGCTTAGCTGTTTTATCGTCTTTTGGGAGAGAGACATCACTAGTCTGATCACACCCGTTATTTACTTCCTGTCCTTATTTACTAGTTGCAGTCATACCTATCACTATTATCTCTTGCGTTTGATCCGTTGTAAACGACAAGGCCGGAGGGATTGACAACCTCTCTGTACTTGTTGGGAGCAAAGTTATTTGTATCTGTGTGCAGGTCCTGTCAAGCAAAAGTCTCTGGCGCTATTGACACCTTCTTGTTGACCCTCGGAGTCTCACGGGATTCAATTCTTGGTATCTTTGCCAAGGGAAAACTACCGCTACGCTACATCTCAAACCTTCCACTTGGGGTAACCAACGAGGGGCGAGAAGCCATCAAGCAAAGTTTTCTGGCGCCGTTGCCGGGGACTCCACTCTTAAAGATAGGGGAGTTGCATGCTATCTTTTATCTTTGCTTTTTAGTCTTGTTAGTTTACCTTTCAGTTTTTGCTTTAGTGTCTTCTACCAAAAATCACAAAAATAGTTATCTTGCTTGCTGCTGCTATGGGTTCCACCAAAAACACTAAATGGGAGGAGTACACCCCTTCTTCCATCACGCCAATCACCACTGTCGGGATCTACAAAAGTAATAAACCTTGTGATTATGCTAGTTTTAATGGAGAGTTATGCCCATGGCATGGTCTTCCAGGAAAAAAGTATGAGCCCCTGTTTAAAGTTGCTCCTATGCTTCCCCAAACTTGGGAAGACGTTCAAACTCTTATAATAGAGAGCAATTCAAACAAAGAAGATGACACTACAATTCTGCTCAATAATGATAAAATTGATTTTGATAATTGTAGTCTCTCACAAGTTGTCACCTTTTTACAAAGAATGGCTAAAGATCCCCACACTAGCACGCTTAATCTTGCCTTCACAGAGCATATCACTAATGCTCTTACCAAAGCTAGGGAGGAGAAGCTTAGGGTAGAAGCCTCCATACCTAGAAAGCTAGAAGATGGTTGGGATCCTATGATTAAATTTAAGTTGAATAACTTCTCTTGCTATGCTTTATGTGATGTTGGAGCTAGTACCTCCGTTATGCCCAAAAGAATATATGATATGCTTACATTGAAACCTTTTGATTCTTGTTCTTTTGGTGTTCGCCTTGTTGATTCTTCCATAAAGAAACCTTTGGGGAGGATCGACGATGTTCTAATCATTGTCAATGACAATTATGTTCCCGTTGATTTTACTATTTTGGATATTGAATGTGAACCTTCTTGTCCAATTATTTTGGGACGTCCTTTTCTTCGCACCGTTGGTGCTATCATTGACATGAAAGAGGGGAATATAAAATTCCAATTTCCTCTCAAGAAAGGGATGGAACACTTCCCTAGAGAGAAGATTAAGTTACCTTTTGAGTCCGTTATACGGGCTAGCTATTCTTTTACTCTTGATAAAACTTGATCTCTTTGCATTATGCCTAGATTAAAGGCATAAAAGAAAGCGCTTTTGGGAGGCAGCCCACAATGAATAAAGTTTTATTTTGGTTTTGTTGTGTCTTGATGTTTGTTACTACAGTAGCATCATCATTGTATCTTTACTTTTCAGCTTTGTGCCAAGTTTAGCCTCTGATTGCAAGAAAGTTCAAAAGTTGTGACGTGATGTCCAGGAAACAGATTCTGTCCTTGGACAGAAAAATTCTTATAAAATCACCAGATCATCTTTTTGGTCTGAATTATTTCAACAGCGTGCTCTATACAATTGTCTTTCGGGCGTCTGTTCTGAGTTTTTTGATTTGAGTTGCAGAAGTGCCCCGAAAAAATTATATACTACCTGCTGGTCTGTTTTTCACAGATTCTGTCCTGTTTTGCCTTTTCTTCGTTTTGCAAACCTTGAGCTTGCTTTTTCTTTGCAAAAACCTTTTGGCAATCTTGAGAAACAGTAGATCTTCAAGATTATCCTTATTTACAGCAAGGAAAAATTATTTTATTATGGGTACTAACCTCGCTAATCAGATTATGATGAGTTATGTATGAAGGGAGTTTTCAAGTGTGCGAGGGAAGATGATAAAAAGATTCAGGAGGGTCAAACACTCAAGCTTGGGGATGCCCCCATGCACCCCCAAGAAATATTCAAGAAGACTCAAGCGTCTAAGCTTGGGGATGCCCCCGTGCATCCCCTTCTCCATCAACAATTATCTGTTCGTCTTTCGTTCCACTATATTTTAATCACTTCATGCGTTATGTGCTATGCTTGGAGCGTCTTGCTTTTAGTTTCCTTTTTAGTTTTCTTTAGCTTTGCTTGTTGTTCATAACGAGTTAGAACCCAGCTTTCTTTGTGTGGGAGAGAAACACGCTCCACTTCAACCTAGAACACAACATAGGATTTTCATGTTTATCTTTGATGTGTATGTTATTTGTCTTTCAATAGCTACTGTCATGTTTAGCTCTTAGTTTTCATGCTTTTCTTTTTAAAGAGCTTTTGTTTAGTTGGTTGCTGAACTCTCTTGAGTTTTCATGTTTATCTTGTTAAGAGAGTTTGTCTGTTGCACTGAGTTGTGTGTCTTAAACTTAAAGTAGGTAATTGAGGTTGCTATTTAATTTTAGTAGTAACTTGCAATAGTTTTGAGGTATTGCCATGAGTAATGTCTGAACTTTTGGTGTCAAGAGCTTTAGCCTATTAGTGATAGATGTCGTATTTTGGGCAATCCGTGTTTATTTTCGAAAACCTACAAAATAGTTGAGAACTTTAGCTACTAAATGGATCACTAATCTTTGGAGGGATCGAATATTAGAGTACACTCACGTACCATGGGTCGAGGATGCGCAAGGGTAACCAAACCCCCATACACACCTCCTCGGGGTACTTGTCTCTTTGTGAACCTCCTAATTAGATTGAGAG
This sequence comes from Secale cereale, assembly GCA_902687465.1. NCBI lineage: Eukaryota > Viridiplantae > Streptophyta > Magnoliopsida > Poales > Poaceae > Secale > Secale cereale. Next base: position 121,823,145 of record LR738712.1, on the reverse strand, counting down.
TTACCGATAATAAGTGCATGAGTTCTTCGGACTAATGTGAGTATTCGAAGGTTGACACTTCCACCTATCCATATTTTTCTAGCCTCTTCGGTACCGTGCATTGCCCTTTCTCACCTCCAGAGTTGGCGCATACTTCTCCGGTGCATCCAAACCCTTGGCACGATACGCTCTGTCATCATAAGCCTCATTATATCCTTCCTCAAAACAGCCACCATACCTACCTATTAAGGCATTTCCATAGCCTTTCCGAGATACATTGCCATGCAACATCCATCCTCTCATGACTTGATCTTCATGTCATACATGCTTTTTGCTTGATCGATGAGCCGCATGCTAGTTGGGCCTTGCCCTAATCATTGCTACATGACGCGCTAGTATCATTGCATATCCTGCTACACTGGCAGAGGCATACATTTGCATACATCATGATAGTTTCATTTTCTTTATGTTGAGTACTTTTGTAAAGTATGAAAGATCTTCTATACTTCTTGTAATACATAGAGTGTTGCCCCTAAAGTGAGGAAAAGATCCCAAAGAGGAAAAATCAAAAGATCCCAAAGAGGACAAATCAAAAGATCCCAAAGAGGACAAATGAGAGATAAATAGAAAGAGCCATTGAGGCCACAAAAAAATAAAAAAAATAAAAAAGAAAAAAAGAAATAAAAAGAGAGAAGGGGGCACACTACTATTTCTTTTGAGAGATACACACTCGTACTCCATCTTATACCTTGTACTCCATAGAGATTATCATTTATGCATATAGCTATGTGGGGACCTTTACACTATAGAACTTGGCTTGTATATTCCAATGATGAGCCTCCTCAAAAGAGCTCTAGGTCTTCTTGAGCAAGCAAGTTGGATGCACCCCCACTAGTTCCATTGGAGAGCTTTCCTTAGCTCATATGTGCATCCGTTACATGGCAATCCCTACTCCCCGCATCATATCTATCATTTGGCTTTCTCTCGCCGACGATTGTCCTCATTGATGTGAGCCTTTCACACCTTTTTTTGTCTTCCCCCTCTATCATTTTTCTCTCTTTGCCATCCTAAGTGTCGACTTTCTTGCTTACGCTCATCCATTGCATGAGTGCTCAAAATATCGAAAGGGAGTGGATCATTTTGACTTGTACCTGGCTGACGGTCTGGGGATGAGTCAAGATAAGATTCCAAAGAAGACCAAGTGTGAAACTTTAGTAGATTAAGTTCTCAACAATACAAAAACTATGTTTTACTCTCTCATATATCCCTATCCCCTTTCTTGCACGCAAACACCATTTGGAGACATTCGAGTCACGGACAGCGAGAGCTCTTGCACCTTTATGTTCTTATGTTACTTGTTACAATGCTAATATAGACTCTTGCTTGTTATAACTTGAATTGGATTACATGCCTTGATTACTTTACTTAAAAGTTCTTATATGGTTGGTAGCATGTCACCACAGAAATTATGCTTGTTATCATTTACCTACTCGAGGACGAGCAGGAATTAAGCTTGGGGATGTTGATACATCCAAAACGTATCTATAATTTCTGCTTGCTCCATGCCTCTTTTGTGTGATATTGCTATGATATTTATGCACTTCCATACACTTTTGATCTTATTTGGACTAACCTATTAACTCAGTGCACCCCAGTGCCAGTTTCTGTTTTCTACTATTTTTGTATTTCAGGTTTTCCCATTACTTAAATTGCCAGAAAAATTTCGGGGAAAATATATAAAAAATCAGCGCTCCAGAAGCTTCCATGCGGCAGAAGTAGGGCCAGAGGGGGGCCAGAGGGTCTTCAGGCGCCCTGGGGGGGTGGCCCCACTCCTGGCCGCGCCGGGGGGCGCCTGGGCCCCCCTTACCTCCTCTGGTGACCCCCTTTGGCATATATTTACACCGCGTCCCGAAACCCTCGAGAACAGAACCCTTTTTCGCGATCTCATCTCTGTTCCGCCGCCACCGCGCTTCCAAGATCGGGAGCACCAGGAGAACTCTTCCCGGCACCCTACCGGAGGGGAGAACCACCACCGGGAGCTTCTCCACCACCATGGACGCTTCTCGGATGAGTTGTGAGTAGTCTCCCTTGGACCATGGGTCCATGACCAGTAGCTATGTGATGTTCTCATCCCCTCTTTGTTCTTCACCGATTAGACCTCGTGAGCTGCCCTACATGATCGAGGCACATATGTAATCTTTATGTTGTTGCTATGCTGAGTTTGCTGGGATCCGATGGATTATGAGATTATGTTCAGATTGTGTGTGAGTAATATATTTGATTCACCTCTATTATATTTATGTTCTTGAGTAATTCTTGCATGTTCTCCGTTGCTGTTTATTGCTTTGGCCAAGTAGTAGGTAGTAAATCCAAGAGGGAACGTTATGCTTGATTGTGGGTTCATGCCCCTCAATGACTAGCTTGAGTGACAGAAACATGAGTCTAGGGGATGTGTTGTTGCCACAAGGGGGAAAACAACGGTGCTTGTACTTGCGGGTGCAAGGATTGTTTACTTTACGCAAAGTTCTTTTAATGCAGTTGTCTGTTGCTTTGAGTTTACACTATGGGTGGGACTCGCAACTTAATACCAGCGAGATGTTCTGGATAGATATCTCAAGGTGGATGATTAGTAGTAGATGCAGATGGATTCCGGTCTACTTGCCTTGGCGTACCGCCCATGCTTTTGAGGCTCTACCTTTCTTACAGCATAGTTAGCATTGGTTTGCGCACATAATCCTGTCAATTGCCCAGCTGTAATTCGTTTACCTCGCTTAGCTGTTTTATCGTCTTTTGGGAGAGAGACATCACTAGTGAACATCATGGGACCCCGGTCCATATTACCATCACTGATCACACCCGTTATTTAATTCCTGTCCTTATTTACTAGTTGCAGTCATACCTATCACTATTATCTCTTGCGTTTGATCCTTTGTAAACGACAAGGCCGGAGGGATTGACAACCTCTCTGTACTCGTTGGGAGCAAAGTTATTTGTATCTGTGTGCAGGTCCTGTCAAGCAAAAGTCTCTGGCGCTATTGACACCTTCTTTTTGACCATCGGAGTCTCACGGGATTCGATCCTTGGTATCTTTGCCAAGGGAAAACTACCGCTACGCTACATCTCAAACCTTCCACTTGGGGTAACCAACGAGGGGAGAGAAGCCATCACGCTGCTGCAACCTCACCACTTTACCTCTTCCTACCCATTAAGCTTTGATAGTCTTGTTACCCATGGTTATGGGATTGCTGAGTCCTCGTGGCTCACAGATACTACAACAACAGTTGCAGGTGCAGGTTTCCAATGTCTTGACGTGAGAGCGATGATCGTTGTGTTGGAGTTCTTTATTCTTCTTCTTCTTCTTCAGTCTTGGGTTAGGTTCCGGGTCGGCTGCCTGGGATAGCAGATGGATGTCTTTGTGCTTTTCATGTTTACATCCGTAGTCAGATGCCTTGTATTGATGATGTTGTATTCATGTGATTTGTATGTATTGTTGTATCCCCCATGTATGTATGTAATGGTACGATGTAATGATATCCATCTTGCTAAGCGGCCGAAATGCGGTTGTGCCCCAATCACGTAAGTGTCACGTGATCGGGATAGAATCGCATCTTGGGCCTGACAGTCGCCATGTGGGCGCCAAGCGGACACGCATCCGTTTGGGTCGGCGTGTTGGGCCGCCTTTTGTGTCCGCGCCAACCCAAAGGGACAGCGGCGGACAAAGGGTCGCCTTGTTGAAGTTGCTCTAAGGGCATGGCCATCGCGTAGCCCGAACCGTGATGTCTCAGAGCATATTTAGTCGTTCGCCTCCCCAGGGGCTAGAAAAAAGCGCCGTTTGGGGGCAAACCGGCGATAATTTCAGCGTGTGGGTGATCTGGTTTTCAGCTGTCGCCCCTAGACGCCCTTTTTTAAGTATTTTTAAAAACATTCTCGGTCAAAATTCGGCAAACAAGAAATAGATTTGGCGATATTTAGGCGTTACACGGTCTTTTTTTCATATAAAAACATAGTCTCCTAATATAAATGGAAAAAAAATTGTCGCGCCTACAGGCCAAAGAACTGGCTGAAGGCGCCATAGTCGCCATCATCATCGTCCTTCTTCTCCTTCTTCACACCTCGGCCGTCCCTACTGGACCCCTGCCCAAGGTCGCCCTGGTGTACTGGGTTTGGCCGGCGGCGGCGTATCGTCGTCGCTATCCTCTTGGACGATGACGCCTCCCTCGTAGTGCCCACGACGACGAGCGACAATCTCCTCTAGGGCGCGGCGCTGGCGCTCCATCTCCAGTCGGGCCCAATCCTCCCGCGCCTACTTCATGGCGGCCTCATCGTCGAGTGCGGCGGCCATCTCACCGGGCTCGCTCTTCACGGGGGCGAGCCTCGGCTCCGTCTTCGGCTTGACAAGGCGGGACGGAGGAGCCAAGGAGGCATGCCCACCCTCATTGATGATGAGGACGGCACCGCGGATGCGCCGGCCGAGACGTGTTTCCTCGGGCTGGGCCTTGATGCTGGCGAGCGCCGGCGAACCGGAGACGCCGCGGGTGCGCCGGCCGAGCGATGTTTTCACGAGCTCGGCCTTGACGCTGATGAGCACCGACGAACCGGAGGAGTGGAAGGAGGAACGCGAGGAGGAGAAGGGGGATGACCCGCCCATCATGCGCCTCGGCAGCCAAGCGCCACCACTCCGGCCGGGGGCCGCGGTCGCCGGGTACTTGAGCGGCAGATCATTGCCGCCCTCAAGGTGCTCGAGGACGGCGTGGAGCGTGCGGCCGGGGGCTCGCCACCAAAGGCGGTGGCTGTTGTTGTTGTTGCACCCCCTCACCACCAGCGCATTATTGGTGGAGGCGAGCCACTCCTCCTGCCAGCGCTGGAAGTACGTCGCCCAACGCGCATGGTCGTTGGCGGCGTACCCCAGGAGGTCCCGCTCCTTCTCCGTCAGGGAGGCCCGAACACGCTCGATCTCGGCGTGGAAGTAGGCGTGGTGGAGGACGTCGGGCTGCAGGGGGACTGGGACACCACCGGCGCTGAGCCTCCATCGCCCCGGCACGCGTATGTCGGGCGGCGTCGGATAGTTCACCTCGTAGAGGAGCTCGCGGCTTCCCACTCGTGCAAGTGGCGGCAGCCGAAGCCGTTGGTCGCCGCTCCATCGCCGAGGAACCACTCGCCCATCGGCGGTGCGTGCACGCGGTGGCTATACGGGGAGAGAGAGGAAGAGAGAGCGTCGGCGGCGAGAGAGAAGGACTGCGGCGTGTGCATCCACCGGTGAGGGAGGTGCATCTTTTATAGCGACCGGGGGGCGGCAAACATGTGTACGCGTGGCGGGAGAGGGTGCGTCGCCGCACTGCCCATGTGGAATCAATGGAAAGCTGACCGGCGGTAGTCTTGGCATTGATTCCTCGCGGAAAACTGAGGCGATGATGACGATGATGTGCGGGGGTCGCTGACTCGGTGGGCCCGCCATTATTTCGCGCCAAAAACGATTCTCCCGGCGTCCCCGAGCACCCCCACCCCCAGCGCGTCGGGTTCGGCCTGAGTCTGTCGGCGCCAGTTTCAGGCCTAACCGGCGAAAATTAGGCTCCTGGGGGCGGGACTGGGCCGTTTTTTCATCGTCGGCTCTAAAAAATGGCCTGGGGGCTGTTGGGGGCGCGGCTGGAGATGCTCTCATAGGCCAGCTAGGTTCAGACTCCACGCTTGCAACAAAGTGGTAGCCCGAAGGTGGCAGGTGCAGCTTGCAGAGGAGTCAGCTGCTTCGACAAAGAAAGCTACTGAAAGAAAGGAGAGAGAGGGAGAAAAGGAAAAAGATGTGGCCGGCTAGGAAGAAAGTAGCAAAGAATGACGCAAGCAAGAACATGTGAGGTAGCAGGCGGGGTTGGCTGAAAATCGATATGGGTGATGGCTCTAGCTCTCCAAGCCTAAGTGGATGTATGCGGGCATCACCTTGCTCCTACCTCCATTTTACATGCCCTAACACCGCAAATTAGCCTTTGCCAGCGGTGCAAGTAAAATTTAACTATTGCGAGGCATCTCCAACACTAAGGGGCGTTGTTGTTCGCGCCATCGTTGTCGTCCCTCCAGCAGCGGAGGACTTGAGGGCTGCAGCAGCCTTGTCGGGGGGCCACCTGATGCTCGCGGCGTAGCCGCTCCGCCTCCTGCCACGCAGTGCGGAGTACCGGCGCAACTAGTGCCGACGGCGCCATCGGAGCCCTAGCGGCAGCCTTGCCCTTGCTGGCGTCGGAGGTTTCACTAAGAGACCACTCCTCGCCGTACTTGGCGATCTGTCGAGGCGGCGGCGATGTCTGACGTGTGTCTCATTGGTGGTGACGGAGCGGTTGAGGGCCCACGTGGCGGCGAAGTTTGGGTCATTGCGGACCCAATCTGGCGTGCGTAAGTCTTTGCGAACGAGGACCGGCGACTGGCATTGCGCCGGTCGTACCGCGCCGCGCGCTCCTCCTCGGAGACAGCGACCCTCGAGCCCAAGGGACCGTCAGCACCGCCGCATCTGAGGTAATGAAGGATGCGGCCATGCGCCTCCCTTATTGCCGCCGGCATCTCCTCCTTGACAGCTTGGCGGCGGTAGCGGCAGGACAGCCAGGTGGGCATTCAATGCGTGCATACCGGTTGTGCATCCACGGCGATGCGGGCTCGTCCTTCACGCAGTATCCAATCTGGATGCCTTGGCCGCGGCTGCACGGGAAGGCGGGCTCCTTCTTGATCCGCCGGGGTGCGGACGCCAGCTACGTCTTGACGCGGTAGCACTGGGACGGTGGCTCCTCCTTGATCCGCGTCGGCGATGGTGTCACCGGGCCCATGTGACAGAGCGAGCGCTCCGTCATGATCTCCATTTGACGAAGGGATTGTTGGTCCGTCAGAGCCGCCCCCGCCGCCAGGAGGTGCGGACACTACTCCGGCTGCTGCTACGGGTTCTGGTCATCCTCGTCAGAAGAGGAGCTGGCCGCCGTGGATGCCGAGGGGCATGGAGAGCGCTGGCGGCTGCGCCAAGATCCACCGGAGGATGAACTCTCGCCGCCACCACCTGCCGGTGCGGACCACCACGACTTCTGCATCTCCTCTATAGGAGGAGGGTGTTGGAGAGGTAGAGGAGGGCTCGGAGAGGAGGAGTGAATCGGATAGAAGGAGGTGTGGATGTGCATCACTGGAGCAGGTTTTATATAGCCGCGGTCATGTCAGGCGAAAGGGCGGTTATCCCGCTTTAATGTGGTGTAGCGGTCGGAGTTGATTTCTCAGGACGCGGAGTCCACACTGAAGTGATGACGTCCGAAGGTCGCGTCCTCAACGCGCCTTCATGTCCGATCATGTCGCTCGACATCATTGTCGACCATTGCATGCTCTGCGATGGCATGAATGTGACATGGCAAGCGGGGCTGGCGTTGGATGGAAAGCGCGGGAGAGGAGGGTGGGTGTTTCAGGTGGGCCATGACGGTCTAACGCGGTCGTGTCAGTGGTCCGGATGCCCGCATCCCCCAGTTTGCGAGGAAAAGTACGTCCGGATCGCCAGACGGACGGTATAGGTCTGTGTTGGATAATACAATAAATCCGGACCATGCAGTTTGGACGTATGCTGGCCGCTTGATGGTCCGCGTCGGAGATGCGGCTAGAAACAAAGACTAGAAACAAAGAATTATTGTAATCTGGAGTGAGCTTGTCCAAGATTTTTTCTTCCAGCTTGGTCCGGTGTTTGAAACTACAGCTGCTACCAGCAGCAGAAGGTAGAATTCAGTTGCATAAATGCATGCGAATGGTTAGGCTAACGGAAGCTGATCGGGCGGCTATTTATGAGTCCAATAGATTGTGCAGTTGAACTGCAATACACGCTGCTGAAGTGCGAATGCCGTGGAGTGGTTGGTTACTCTTTACTTCTAAAAGAATTTTCATAAACAAGCAGGTTTGGTTCCAAAGGACAAACATCTTTTCTTCTCGGGTGTGCACTGACCATACTAACAGAAATAAACCCCTCCTCATTACTTTGGCTCTTTCATAATATTCCCTCTGTCCAAAAATAAATGCCTTTTTTTCAGACAGAGGAAGTACTATTTTTTATAGGGATTACGATCGTTGGATTTCAAAGGCCCCACCCCTCTCCTAAAACACCAACGAAACCATTATTCGCATTGGATCAGGAATTCGGGGCCCCGGGACGAAAATCAAAATTGAGCCAATTTTTAGAAAAAACAGGCATATAACATGAGAACTAATATAACTCAAGGTACTCTCGGTTTATTACACAATTTTAGTCTGTTATATCTTAACTCCTAACCTAGCACCGTTGACAAATAAATTCATTATCATGTATCAATACCTAGCCCATGGATACATGATGATAATATCATCCTACTCGGCTGCTCCTAACTAGGGCCTGCTCCTAACCTAGGCCAGGGAGATCAAAATTAGAAATCTAGGGACGATAAAATTAAGTTGTATACCTAGTAGATGGAGACCTGGGTTATAGCCAATGGCGGAACCACAGACGCAAAAGGCAACAGCGGTCAGCTGACGACGTTCCAGGCGAGCAATTGTCGGAGGGAGCAGCGGACATCACCTTGGGCGATTGGCGGAACCGCGAAAGCAGCAGGCGGGCGATTGGCCGAAGGCAGGAGACGACATCTGCTCGTTTGGCGGAAGTAGGCGAACCAGCGGCGTGTTAGCGATCGATGGGAACACTTAGGAAGGCCTCGCGGGCTGGCTTTTTGTTGCTGCGTACTTTGCTTAGGCCTTGCCATTGGATAAAATGGTAAAGTGTGATTATATTGATACACATATACTACTAATACCTAGTAATTTGGGGGCCTAAATTTTTTGGGCCCCCTGAGCGGTCGCCCACCTTGGCCCCCTTCATCGACGAGCCTGCATTGGATGCATGTGTGTTGGACAGTGGTTTCATTGTCTACGTGGTAAAGGGCGGCAGGTTACTACTGCCCCATAGACCGCGCAAAATTATTTCCAACAAATTCAAACTTGCGCACTTGTAACTTGGAGTAGTACTTATCTTCAGAAGAAAAAATAGTTATCGTGACGCACACGCATTCCAAGTTCGAATGGGCGTACCCTGGGGACCATTAAATGGCAGCGTTAATATGGACGTTAGCACCACTCGTTTATTACAAGCACATAATTAGCTAGGCAGGAGATAGCCGCTCCATCAGAAAACGCGGCTGCTAATTAGCGAGGCTGGCCGGCCGGCCGGCCGGCGCCGTCCGGACCCCGGGAACAGCGACACGGTGCGTGACCGTGGCGCTGTCGCCGCCGACGGGTGGCTGTCATGTGATGGCGTATCGGTGTGATCGGCATAGTAAACCGACGGCCCTATTCCTGCACGAGGGGTCCTGTGATATGATCGATCCTACAAGTCTACAACTCTACAACACGTATTCAGCTCGTAAGTGGGATTCGACAAGTTCATGTTACAGAACTTCAGAAAGGCAAAGAGCACAGTAAGCTCAGACTGGTCCTCATCGGGGACTCCATCCCAAACCCCCTCTCACAGACCGCTAAAGAATTAACATGCTATGATAACAAGTAGAATGCACGTGCGTGGCACGAACTTTTAAAATATGTTGCTGAAGTTATATATACGTAATGCATGTTAAATTTCTCATGTAAAGAATAGTAGATAGCACAGACACAATCGAGTAATAAGTGAAGTCCACCTAACTTGAAATGTAAATTAATAACAAAAAGGAAATATGATGATGTACACATATAGAGCGACTATCCAACTAAAAAGTTATCAACAAACTAAGATCTACTTGATGCGCTTAAGAAAGTCTTGCATAATGTTAGTAATGTTGTCTTTAGCTTCATTTGCACCATATTTGAGCAAGTGCCATAAAAAAAACTCTACCTCAACTCATACCCATTCTACACAAGCAATATATGTAGTTAGCATAAATACTTCACATCAATTCATTAAAAATGTTTAACAGGGAATACTCTCTGTGGAAGCAGGACAACCCAATTCTTTACTGTTCCATCAGAGCATAAAATAAAAAACAAAATTCATGTGCGTTGACACATGCCAACACGTGGATCTATCATGAGGCCCTTAACTTCAGCACTTCGGTCATTGCGTTATTGCCTCGCTAAGTTGTCACCCCGCTCCAAATCCGTCTAGTGTTCTCTCTTAGTTTGCCAAATTGGTGTCGTCAGTCTGATCATCCCTAATCCACATACTATGAACTGAATACTCCCTCCCTTCGATTTAAAAGGCCCAATTCAAAAATCTACTTAAACAAGGCAAATGGTGAGTGATAGAATGATTTTTGTAGTTTGCAATATTAACCCAATTAAACAAATGCATCAATTTGCATTAACTACGATATATGCATTTGTGGCCACTAAATGAGTAGAAACGTTACTACCTCTGTCTCGGTGAATAAGTCATTCGCGTAGTTCTAGATCGATGATTTAACTATCTAAATATGTATTATATATGACAAAAAATATATATTTACAAACTACATCCGTGTAGAAATCTAGTGATATATTTTTCATGACATATAACACATATTTAATCCCTCAAATCGATGACCTAGAACTACGTGAATGACTTATTCACCTAGACGGAGGCATTCGTGAGTTATTTTTTAATCCTTGCATGCAGAGATTTAATATGCTTCCAAATCTAAACACAGGACCTTTAAATCAGAAAAACGTAAAAGTATATTATGATGGACTCTCATGCTCATGTTGTGGGCATTGTGGAATGAGAGAAATTCCCGGGTCTTTAACAAGAAATCCACATTGTCGTCCATAGTCTTCGAGCATATTAGGGCCGATGCCATATTGTGGGTGACCGCCGGTGCTAGGCACCTGGGTTCCATTATGCCGCGAGAGTAGGCTTTTGTCTCTCTTGTTGAGGTGTAATGATCTCACCTTAAAACTTTGTTACCCTTCTTTATTAACAAGATGAGGTAAATCTTTTGCCTCTGTTTCAAAAAATTGTCCAGGGATGGTAGCAGCTATTTAACCACATTTTTGCTGCACCATCCTGCCTATTGAAATCAAGAAGGTGATTTTAAAAAGGTCTGTGCAACACCATATATAATAGTCTATTGGAGACAACATAGAAATAGTATCTCTATGTGAAATATTTTTCTTCTTGGTATCCAAACAAAGCATTTCTTTTCACTGTATTGGCTTGTTATTCACTCATAGGGCACTGCAATATGATAAGTTATTCTTTATTTTATTATTGTTCGCTAGATTATTTTCAGTATAACAACCGTCATACTCAAATTTCATATTCTATGGCAAACCATTTAATTTCAGGAAACACAAAGAAGTCTAATCGACATCAATTATATTACTATGGAAGAACACACAAGTAAATGGGAGTAAACTTTAAAATACAAACCATTTTAGCATACCATGTAATGTAAAAAATTGAATTAAAATCAGGGCATCTTCATGGGAAAATATAACTATTTATACTATTTGAGTTTCCTGCAAAGAAAATCCTAGAGCCGGAAACCTAGAAGAAGGTTAACATAGAGCAGTGGTTTGGTTCATGCATAGAAGAAGGTATCTCTATGGGAAAACCAACGTTCTATAAAAGAAACAATAGAAGTTCTAACAAATCATTGGTTTGGTTCAAACATCAACATACGTAACAGTGGCAGTGATTCACTATGGTATTGACAATTGAGAGATATAGCAGTAGATGCATTTAGAGATATCTATGCACAAGGATTCATAACAGTGATTGTATGGGGTGTAAAAAAATTCGGCTACATCCGGAGCTATCTATGTATGTCCAAATTTAGAGCTAGTAACGGTAAGTTTAAAGATACACATGTTACTACTAATAATTACGAATGGATTGTACCTTACAAATACACCATACTATAAAATTATATTCCTTCAGGATATCAAGGTCTATATCGAGTTTCATGGAAAAAATGGAACACATAAATCGAGTTATCGACAACAACTTTCCCAAGAAGGACATGTTTTAGCCCAAAATTTTTTTGATCCTAGCATTGGGTAATCTGTTCCAGCCCAAGCTTCCTTTTCAGTGTGCCACCATGGTCCTAAATGTGCAATCTCAGATAGTGGTGCCGATTATTGACTACCGAGATAATCCTACTTGCCACAGTTCATCCTTCTATAAGCTAGTGTTACAGAAAAGAGCAAATCGGAGCTAAGAAAGGGCATACTCATAGTGTAGTGCTCTTTTCTACAACAAGGATTGTACTAAGAGTCTAAGATCATCCAGGGATTACTACATAAAAGCAAGCTATGGGGTTTTAACAACATAGAAATAATCTAAACCAGTTCTTCCTTTAGCATAATCATTTCCCCAAAAGAGAACAATATTGAAACACATTACGGGTCAGCCAAAAAATATATCAAGAAACATGATTTCGCTTTGACAAAAAATGACACCCAACCTGCTACATGCCAAGTAAAATCCTCTACACAAACACATCGCCCACAAGATGCATGTAAGGATTAGGGATCACACATGTGTGCGGCGCGCTCAGAGTGCTTGGAAATCCATGCACAAAAGAAACATCTGCCATGGTACTACATGATACGTCTCCAACGTGTCTATAATTTTTGATTGTTCCATGCTATTATATATGATGTTTTGGATGTTTAATGGGCTTTATTATACACTTTTATATTATTTTGGGACTAACCTATTAACCCAAAGGCCCAGTCCAGATTGCTGTTTTTTTGCCTATTTAAGGGTTTCGCAAAAAAGGAATATCAAACGGAGTCCAAACGGAATAAAACCTTCGGGAGAGTTATTTTTGGAACGATATCTTCATGAGAGACTTGAGAACCAAGGCGGAGGGGACACGTGGTGCCCACGAGGGTGGGGGGCGCGCCCCCTCCCCCTGGGCGCGCCCCCTGCCTCGTGGGTCCCACGTTGCTCCACCGACGTACTCCTTCCTCCTATATATACCCATGTACCCTGAAAACATCGAAGCAACAGAGAAAACCCTAATTCCACCACCGCAACCTTCTGTTCCGATGAGATCCCATCTTGGGGCCTGTTCCGGAGCTCCGCCGGAGGGGGGATCTTCCACGGAGTGCTTCTACATCAACACCATCGCCTCACCATGAGTTATGAGTAGTTTACCACAGACCTTCGGGTCCATAGTTAGTACCTAGATGGCTTCTTCTCCCTTTTTGGATCTCAATACCAAGTTCTCCTCGGTGTTCGAGGAGATCTATTTGATGTAATCTTTTTGCGGTGTGTTTCTCGAGATCCGATGAATTGTGGGTTTATGATCAAGATTATCTATGAGAAATATTTGGTTCTTTTCTGAATTCTTTTATGTATGATTATAATATCCTTGCAAGTATCTTCGAATTATCGGTTTGGTTTGGCCTACTAGATCTATAGTTCTTGCAATGGGAGAAGTGCTTGGCTTTGGGTTCAATCTTGTGGTGTCCTTTCCTAGTGACAGCAGGGGCAGCAAGGCACGTATTGTATTGTTGCCATTAAGGATAAAAAGATGGGGTTTATATCATATTGCTTGAGTTTATCCCTCTACATCATGTCATCTTGCTTAAAGCATTACTCTGTTCTTATGAACTTAATACTCTAGATGCATGCTGGATAGCGGTCGATGTGTGGAGTAATAGTAGTAGATGCAGAATCGTTTCGGTCTACTTGACACGGACGTGATGCCTATATATAATGATCATGCCTAGATATTCTCATAATTATTCGCTTTTCTATCAATTGCTCGACAGTAATTTGTTCACCCACCGTAGAATTCTGCTATCATGAGAGAAGCCACTAGTGAAACCTATGGCCCCCAGGTCTATTCTCAACATATGAATCTACAATCTACTATACTTATTTGTTTTTACTTTCTGTTCTTATATCCAAAAATACCAAAAATATCAAACTATCCTATCTATCAGATCTCACTTTCGTAAGTGACTGTAAAGGGATTCGCAACCCCTTATCGCGTTGGCTGCGAAGTTCTTATTTGGTTGTGCAGGTGCGAGGGACTCGCGCGTGGTCTTCTACTGGATTGATACCTTGATTCTCAAAAACCGAGGGAAATACTTACGCTACTGTGCTGCATCACCCTTTCCTCTTCAAGGGAATACAACGCATGCTCGAGAAGTAGCACTGCACGGTGTCAATGACAAGATGGAGGTAAGGATTAGGGTCCGCCCTATGATAACAAACAAACATGTGAATTGACTTTGATAGCTTGGTAATTAGATGGGCTCACATACCCAGGTTCAGGGTAGATACCAATTTGAATACTTTATAGTAACTAATCTGAGCCGAAGTATATGCGCACCACATCACAATGCATCTACCATAAATTCTGGCCAATGCAATCAAAGTAAGAGAGGACCAGACAATAGCAGCAGTTACGATCACCCGCATCACCCCTGGTATATAAACTATTGCTTTATGTTGTCGTTTGTAAAAAAATACAAGAACATAAAACTAAGACCAAATTGAAACTGATGCTCAAATTGTGGGCACAAAAAACATTAAAACAAAAAATGAACTTCCATTAAGCGAACAAAAAGGAAATCGTTCGCGATCCATGCACCACACTTCATTATGGTCCCACGTAGCTTATCCTCTCATCCAGCGTTCCTATCTTTTCTCACTGACGAACACCTGACATCTCCTTTTTCTGGTGAGCCGTCGTCGTTTTCGATTATATGTGTTGATCCTCTGGCCCGCCTTGCCCTCTGCATAACCAAAAGGTGAGTTTTCCACCGCCCGTACCCTCCCTCCCCCACAACCACCATTGATTTTTCAAGTACCCTCCACCCTTTTGTAATCCCTGCCTCTCCCTCTTACCCCATCCATCCATTGCTGAGATCGGTGCCGCAAGCCAAGATGCCTCTGCCAGACGCCGATCACCTGTCCCATTAGACCGATGCCCAGCGTTGGCCAAAGAAAAACATATGGTCAAATTGAGGAAATACTTTTGAGGTGAAATTCACATAAAACTTGTAAACATATGAGAAATCACCCCTCTGTATATATCAAATATGATCGCACAACAGCTAATCCGGATTTCTGATTATGATTGTATTAATCATGAGAGACAATTGCATAATTTAGCCCAAACCGAGGACTCGTTTCCACTTTGTTTGCCACTTTACGGAATAAACAATGGTCATATATAAATGTTTATGGCGAACACCTCACAAGCAGCAAACTTCAATTTAGCTATCACATGTACAATATTTAGGAGTTCATGCAAGCAATTCATGTATAGAGCAACACCACACACACTCTATGTTTCAGGACAAGTGTGTATTGTATTTCAATGATTAACAATCGAAATTTTAGTCTGGGACCAAATAGATATATCCTAGCAGTTGGCACTCTCATTGAAATGATTTTTCACAGGAATGCACTTGTGTACTAAATTATAAGATGAGTTATTTGGGTTTCTAGCTACCGTGATTAAGGCTCTGAACCTGATACTATTTTCATGATTTGGGGTGCTTCTACACATATATAAATATAGGAACCAAACATTCAAGGTTATGTTATAACCCAGGTTACTACCACCTTAAATTGATTAATTCATTAATCTTGATGCCTCCCTTTTTTAAAGATATTGCAAACTAGAGTGTTCGTTTACAGTCATTGGTATACACATGCTACAAAGCATGTACCCTGAAGGAAGAAAATACAAGGAATGATCTAAAGCAAAACAATGGGATTTAGCCCAAACCGACGACTCATTCCCCCATTCTAAAACATGTCCATGCTTCCACTCCTAGGATCTTGCAGGTTGCCGCTGATTAGTGTGTGGGCTCCAGCTTTGTCAAGCATCAGATGCGTCCATGGGCAGCTTTACTCAACGGCACAAAAACAAACGGATTGACAGAGAGGGGGAATGGTGACTACTCACATCTATTGTACGTACAACAAGCAGGCGGACCGACGTGAATGAAACAGGTCGGCCGCCCCCTCCTCCTCTCCCTGTGGCTTGGTCTTGGGAGTCCACCTCGAGCGTGGTCTCCGTCCGCCGCACGAGCTACGTCTGCCATTCCTTGTACGCGGCCAGACGCCTCCTCCGTCCACGAGGGTCGGGGATGGGGCGCCATAACTTGGGTGGAGTGAAGCACATGGGCGGGGGAGCCTGAGTGCAAGGGGGAGGGGACGCGCCGATGTCGAAGTCCTTGCCGGAGATAGAGGGGGCTAGGGTTAGCAGCGTCGTGGTGCTTGCGGCAGCAACAATGGTGGAGAGAGAGAGAGAGAGAGAGAGGAGACGGGGAAGGAAGTAAAGTATTGGATCGGGAGAGGAGTTGGATCGACGGAGGCGTATATTTTTTTCCCTCGTTCAGTTTTTTATTGGGTTGAAAACCAGCTGGGGACATTAGGAGTAGAGATTGGTTCTTAGAAAAGGCAAAGATTGATGCATTGGGAAAAATAGGATTTGGAATTGATTGCAATGAAACTGAATATTATTGATTGGTAACGTGCTATCGGTTCATGTCCGTTTGTAACGTGTCTAGTTAGGAAAATTTGGAAAGGTTAGAAAAGTTTTTATTGTGGGGTAAAAAAATCAGCGTGAGGAGATATGGTGGTGGGATGTGAGACGAAAATAAACCGGACACAAATAAACCAGACGAAATATAACCAGATGAAAAAAACCGTGGACGCAATCCTACCAACTGCTCCATTAGGAGTACAGATGTTTGTCAGCAAATAAAATCACGATGTTACAACAGTGGAAATTACAACAGAAAAAAGAAAAAGAAATTTCATGATGCAGCATAGAGAATTTTCATGATATATATTCAAAACATGTCAATGATGCAACAAAGGAATTGCCATACTAAATATGGAGAAAAGTGCTCACATGAATTAGGAATTGCAATGCTACAACATAGGAAATTGCGGTCATACAGTACTGAATTGCCATAATACAATATAATGTTGGGTCCGTCTATGTCACATCTAGATGTGAGATAATACCTCACATCTAAATATGATGTCGGCGCTACCTCATTTTTTAATTATTTGTCTTTTTTGAGCGATAAAACCAAGCTTTATTCAGCATATTCCACAAAGTGTGGGATACATATCGGGTTATGGGATTGGCCTAACCATACATGACGTCCCAGATCCCACGAGAGTGCAAACTTGGCTAAACTATGTGCCTCGTAATTTGCGGCACGGCCCTCAAAAGTAAAAGTACAATTAAAAGCGAGTGCTAAACTATTAATCTCTCTTATGATTGCACCAATTTATCCTTGGCCCTCATGTTTATTGCTCCAATGACTCCCTTAGCATCTGATGCAATGACTACCTGATGGAGATTGAGGTCTTGTGCCAACGCGAGTGCCTCCTTGCACGCTATAGTCTCCATGATTACCGGGTCATCAACTTCCCGGATGACAAGTACATAGCTGCCCAAATAAGTCCCGTCTGATCCTATGCACACCGCTGCGACGGTGCCCCGAGCGCCCTTGCAGCATGCAACATCAACATGTATTTTTTTCATAACCCGTCGGTGGAGCCTTTGATCGCTGGACTGTATTCGCTGCATGCATCGGTTGCTGATTCAGTGATGTCGTGGGCTCTGTCAACATGTTCGGCTCCTATATGTAACTATTGATAAAACCGTGTATGGCCTGAGGGCTTTGAAAGATGCCCTCGTGGATAGCCTTCCGGCGTGCAGCCCAAATAGCCCAGAGGGTAACCGCTAGCTTCACAAAAAGAACATGTGATAATGAACTCATGAGGGTAAAGAGCCACTACTTTGCATTTGGTTTGATTACTATTGCTTTATTTTGCGCCAACTCCTCATCCACGAGAACCCAGGTGCATCTTGACATTGTACACTCCAGAAGTGAGTGCCTCCATGAATCAGGTGAGCCACACAAGCTGCAGGCGATCGAGTGTGTCACGTATCGATGTGTTGTGACATCATTAGTTGGGATTGATTGTCTTGATAGTCTCCATAGGAACATTCCGACCTTCCCTGGCACTTTGGTTTTCCATGTCCTTTTCTAGTCCCCTTCCTCTTTTGCCGAGCTAGAAGGACCAGGCCGATTCTCTAGCCAAGCTTCTTGTCCTTGGTGTGTACTAACCAGCATGTGGTACGCTGATTTCACGAAGCAGATTTCGTTCTTTTCATGGACCCAGCTCCAAAAGTCCTCAACATTGCTTGTTCATAACGGGATACGAAGTATAATTTCCGCGTCCATAGGCCAGAAAGTTGCCCGCACCCTTTGTCTGTTCCATGTTGCGGATGTTCCATCTATGAGTTCTGAGACCAGAGCAGGCGGATTGTTGCACAAACAGCCATAAGGTCGCATCATCTCCGGTCTAGGGAGCCAGTTATCATCCCAAACTGCAGGACCCCTCCATTACCAATGAGACGAATGAAGCCTTGTTTCAATGTATACCTTCCCTCATAAATCGCTCTCCAAACTTGACTTGGGTTGCTGCCGAGCGGGGCATCCAGGATAGAACCATTTGGGTAGTATATGCTTTTGAGTAGACGTGCACACAAATTGTCAGGGTGCTGTAACAGGCGCCATGCCTGCCTAGCCAACATTGCCAGGTTAAAGAGCTCCAAATCCTTGAATCCCAATCCCCCCATACCTTTTGGTTGGGTCATATCCTTCCAAGAAAGCCAGTGTGGCTTACGTTTGCCTTCCTTGCTTCCCCACCAAAAATTTCATATGATCTTGTTAAGATGTTCGCACAAACCATGTGGAAGCTTAAAGCAGGACATAGAATAAACTTGCACTGCATGGGCAACTGATTTTACTAGTACCTCTTTGTCTGTAGATGACACGGTGTTCTCAAACCATCCTTGAACTTTGCTCCACAATCTATCTTTGAGATATTTGAAGGCCCCATTTTTATCAGTTCCGATGTCATAAGGCATACCGAGATATTTCTCATTAAGTGTTTTGGTGGGTACATTTAGGATAGCCTTAACTTCATCGCGTATGCTTTGAGGGACCCCTTTACTGAAAATATAGATGATTTGGAAAAGTTTATTCGCTGACATGTTGCTTGACAATAGATATCCAAGACGTGGTTCACCTCAGTAGTACCTATACAATTTGCCTTGAAAAACAGCAGGTTGTTCTCATCGAATAAGAGTTGGTTTACTGGTGGTGCCAAAGGTGCCACCTTCAAACCCTCAAATTGGATGACTCATTTCTTGATTTGAACAGGCACGACATGCCCTCTGCTGCTATCAAGAACAAGTATGGGGATATTGGGTCCCCCTATCTGATTCCTCGTGATGGCTTGCACACATCCAGCTTCTGCCCATTGAGCATTATAGAAAAGTTAACTCTGGTAACTAGGCCCATGACAATGCTTACCCAGTTTTCTGTGATGCCAAGCTTTAACATCATCGCTTGCAAATAAGACCACTCAACTCTATCATATGCCTTCATCATATCAAGTTTCAAAGCGCAAGATTGGTGTTTCTTTACCCTATTCCGTTTCATGAAATGTAAACATTCGTATGCCGTGATGATGTTGTCAGTGATCATTCTACCAGGCACAAAAGTTGACTGTTCCTCAGAGATGATGTCAGGTAAAACCAACTTAAGACGATTGGAAATTACCTTTGATGCAATCTTATAAAGGACATTACATAAGCTGATTGGACGGAATTGGGACAAAAGGGTGGGATTTTAACCTTTGGAATCAGCACCAAGATGGTTTCATTAATGCATTCTGTTGACTCCTTTCCTTCAACAATTTTCATAACCACTCTTGTAACCTCCTCTCCACATATTTCCGAGTGACACTGAAAGAAATGTGCTGGAAACCCATCTGGACCGGGTTCCTTTGTGGGGAACATCTGAAAGAGCGTTGTCTTGACCTCCTGAACGCTATAAGGAGCGTTTAAAATTTCATTCATGGTTGTGGTTACCTTTGTAGGGACAGTCTCGAGAACCTGATACATATTATTAAACAACAATTATTTGTCTTTTTTAGAAACACTCGCCGGGACTTTATTGATCGGCTAAAATGTTCATAGGGATTACAATTGGGTCATGCTGGATGCCCAACCACATATGCCTCCCAGCAGGGAGAGAGATACCAAATCTAGCAAGTCTATGAGCCTCATAGTTCGACTCTCGAGGTTCAAAAAGAAAATTACAAGCAGTAAATAAAGTAGAAGTTTGTAAAATCTCTCTGATAATAATGCCATGATCTCCTCCAGTTCTTTGATGATGTGATTTACCACCTGCTTGCAATCCGAAGCAATCTGTAGTGGTTCACTCCCAGGTCCAAAGCCAGCGACATGCCCTCTCTGCATGCGATTGCCTCCAGTATAGTTTGATCTGTTAGCCCTTCCATTACCAGCATGGAGGAACCCAAGTAAGTTCCGTCTCGGTCGCGACATAACGCTGCTGCTGTTCCCGTATCCGTTCCTTCTGAAACTCCCACATCCACATTGATCTTCACATACCCCTCTGGCGGTGGGATCCATCTTAAACCCTGCCTAGCATGTGGCTGGCTAGTACCTATTTGTTTATGTTTCACCGGCTCGAGCTGATCCAGGTCAGCTATGAAGCTAAGCACAAACCTATGTGTCTCATATGGGCTTTGATGTATCCCCCTCGTGGATAAGCTGTCTTCGAGCATACCAAATCTCCCACATGGTGACTGTCAGTCTTGATAGTTTTTCACGGTCCAGAGTATCCATCATAAAGAACAGCCAGGCTCTTGCTGACGGCTCTGTTGTAGCAATCACGTGGTCCAGCAAATCATGCTTTACAAGAGACCAAACACATCGTGCCATTGTGCACTCCAGCAAGCTATGTCTCCAAGAGTCCTGGGCTCCACAAGCATAGCACTGATCATGGTGTGACATTTTCCTATCCTTGCGCACATCTTCGGTGGGTAGCGAATTTTTGGCCAATCTCTAGAGGAAGTTTTTAAGCTTCGCCTGGACTTGGACTTTCCATAACGTATCCCAAGCCCTCACATTTGCTGCCGTATTAGAGGATCCACCTCTTCCTTCCAGCCAGTCCTCACGCCTCCGTTTTATGTCCACTATCATCCTGTAGGCAGAGCGAACAGAGAAGATTCCGTTTTTCTCAAAACCCCATGACCAAAAATCTTCCATATTTCTTGTACAGATCAACACTTTCATGATAGCTATTATATCATATGGAACGAAAACCTCACCGAGCAAAGATGTGTTCCAGCATGCATTATCCCAGTCAATTAACAACGCCACCAACTATGGTGGATCAGCTTTTAAAGAAACAATAGTCCTCATATTTTCCTTCCTGGGTAGCCAGTTCGTATCCCAAATATGACTAGTATTTCCATTGCCAATCCTTCGGACGAGACCAATATTCAGGATATCACGAGCCTCTATCAAGCCTCTCCAAATCTGGGATGGATGCTCGCCAAGATTGGCTGTCAGTAACTCCCCCTCCGGAAAATACACCACTTTAAGAATTCGAGCACTTACTGAACTAGGGTTTTCCAGAACTCTCCAAGCTTGCCTTGGCAGGAGTGCCAAGTTGAAAATCTCAAAATCACGGAATCCGAGCCCCCCCCCCCCATATACTTCGGCATGCTCATAGAGTCCCATGACACCCAATAAGGTTTTCTCTAACCCTGTTTACTTCCCCACCAGAAAGCTTTAATCATTGATGTTAGTTGTTGGCATAATCCCCTCGGAAGCTTAAAACAAGACATTGAATACACCGGAATGGCTTGGGCTACAGATTTTATAAGCACCTCCTTCCCTGCCATGGAAAGCAGTTTATCCATCCACCCTTGTATCTTGTTCCATAGCCTATCTTTTAAATACTTAAAAGTACCATTCTTTGCACTCCCAACATCGGAAGGCATGCCAAGATATTTTTCATTTAGTTGCTCATTGGGGATTTGCAAGATAGTTTTTATAGCAGCTCTTGTGGACTCTGGGCAACCTTTGCTAAAGAAAAGTGAACACTTATCCTTGTTTATTCTCTGGCCAGATGCCCTAGCATACGTTTCCAGCAAAAGAGAAACCTCATCCGCCCCCTCAACATTTTCTTTAAAAAACAGCAGGCTGTCATCTGCAAACAACAAATGGTTCACCAACGGAGCTGATGGAGCCACTTGTATTCCACCCAGATTAGATGACTGAACTTTGGTTTTTAAGAGGCACGAAAGGCCCTTTGCTCCTAGCAAAAAGAGGTAAGGTGATATATGATCCCCTTGCCGAATACCACGAGTAGGCTCAAATTCTTCTAACTTCTCACCATTAAACAGAACCGAGAACAAGACTGAAGTGACCATACCCATGACTATATTGACCCATCTTCTCATGAATCCAATTTATGCCAGTATATCCTAAGTGAATCAGGGCACAATCATCAACAGCCTTCCTGAAAAGGTCGATCTGATTCTGGCTTCTCCTGCCAATCCCGTCATGCTCCCTTGCATGCAACACTTCATTAAAATCTCCAACGAGAACCCATGGGGAATTAGAAAGCCCTACCAGTTCCCTCATTTTATCCCAAGTTTTATATCGTTCTTGTACCTGGGCCTCTCCATATATGCATGTCAACCTCCACGGAGTAGCCCCTGCATTGTTCACCATAGCATCTATATGATATTTTGAGTAGCCCGAAACTTGCAAATTTATTTCATCATTCCAGTACAAACCTAGACCTCCACTTCTACCGTCACTAGAAATAGCATAACTCTTATTGTAGCCTAGCTCTCCTTTTAAAATTTCAACACGTACCCTATCAATTTGTGTTTCAACTACACAAAGTACGGTCGGGGTAAACTTCTTCGCGAGAGTGCGAAGCTCGTGAACTATCGTGAGATTACCCATCCCACGACAGTTCCAGCATAGGAGACTCATTGGGGTCGGCGGCCCTCCTCGGAGGAGCCCGCCGATACTGCATTGCCATAAGTTTTATCCTCCCCATATCCTGCTTCCTTGCTCGCCGTCACCTCCGTGGTCGCCTCTTTCTGGAACAAAGCCCCCATACCGCCATCTCCCTTTTTAGTCCTCTTCACTTCTTTCCTTGGAGAAACATAGATGGGTGGTAGCGGAGGCACACCAGTGGGCTTTTCTATCACCACAAGAGCCGAAGATGTATCATTCACCACTCCTTCCACACCGTCCTTGGTGAGTTGAAGTGGGAGCATATTGTTCCCCACATGTGCCCCGAGCACACTTGTGCTTGGTGCATCAATGATCACCCTTGGTTCGCCCATTTCAGTCTCGCCTGGAATAGGTTCAACACCTGCCCCATCATCATGCCGGCATGCTACGTTCTGTTGCGCGTTGAAACGCCAACTCTGGTTTGGGTCATATCTCTCTCCCCCGACCTCTTCCTCCTGCAGGTCGTGGACGACCTCGTCCCCTCTGAAAGCCATAACCACCCCTCCCAGCTTGCCTGAATCGAGCACCTTCAGCCAACACAAAATCACCCCACTCAAACATTGTTGTATCATGAACTCCATCACCGCACTCCTCGTGCTAGTGTCCACATTCACCCCAATTATAGCAGAAGATCGGTAGTTTTTCATACTTGACTTGGTACCTTACCACCTCATCTCCCTTATTTCCAGTTACGAACCTCCTGATCTTTGCATTGATATCCAGCTTCACCCTTACTCTGACAAACTCGCCAAAGAACCCTGTCGCATCTTTAACTGCACTTCCTCTACTTTGCCAATGCGCGACGCCATCCCTCTGACCGCTGGTTCTATCAGGAAGTTGTCAGGCAACCGATGGATCTGTGCCCACACTGCCAACTTATCCAGCTTGATGCTATCCGGGTTCTTGAAACCATCGTACTCAACCATGATAACAGCTTGATCTCTGAATAGCCACGACCCTTCTGCCATAGCCTTGTTCCAGTCTCCCAAACATCCAAATTGGGCAGTAAATACATTTTCCTTGATCTTCCTCCAGACCACCATTTTCGCAGGGTTCCACGCAACTCGCATGTCCCCGCATAGAGCCTTAGGACTGAAAGCTCTTGTAGTATGAACTCTGGCTATTGCCAGCCACTTCGCAGGCTCTCCTAGATCCGAAAATTCCTCTTCCCATAAAAAAGGGCATCCTCTTCTTCTTGCAGATTCAATCTTGCAAGAAGTTCCTCAGTCGTCTCCTTCCCTTGTCTTCCCTGCGAACTTGAACCAGCTTCCATCAGAGATCCAATCTGGTCGCCCTCTTCAAACCCTAGATCAGTCTGCCGATGCAACTTGACAAACCCCGGTCGAGTTGAGGTCGAGAGGAAACCCACTTGATCAGCCCGAGCCCTAGCAGTCCCCGGCAAGAGAAATCCCGGGGAGAGGGACAAAACCAGCGTCCAGCGCCGGAGTACGTCGAAACCCTAGGCCGTCGCCCTAGGGGAAAACAAAAATGATTGTACGTCCCATCTCGCGTTTTCACAACAATTATTTGTCTGTTTGTTTGATTTTAATTTGTCAAAGCCCAAAACTTCAGCCCACCCCACATCCGCCTTGGTGGTCGGCCTATACGAAAATATGGTCGCTAGCTACCAGTACAAAGAAATTTGATCGTTAGTTTTTTTCTTCTAAAAATAAAACTGATCGCTAGTGCTAACATCGATTTCTTAGCTTTTGCATCTGATCGTTGTACATTTACAAGCATGTCTCTCATCGCTAGCTTCTATGCTACCAACTATTTTTTCCTTTTGGTTTTTGCGTTTTCCACTCTTATATTTTATAATTAATTTTCAGTAAGGAACAAAGTTTCATCAAAACATATTTCAAAAAACATGTTCACGAATTTACATTTTTTTTTCAAATTATAAAAGATGTTACGGAATACCAAAAATGTTCTAATATAAAATGAACAACCCTTTAAGATCCGATGATCATTTTCCAAATGCACACTTTTTTTGCAATATACATTGAATTTTTTTAACATACAGTGAACTTTTTTATATACGATGAACTAAAGGTGAATTTTGTTATATATTGAACTAAAAGCAAGCAAGAAAAGACACAAGAATGAGTAAACCAAATAGATAAAATAGATAAATAAGAAGAGAACAAAACGAACATATTTTGATATATTTTTAAAAATTGATAAACATGAATAATTTTTGAAAATTGATCAAAATTATGAATTTTGAACATTTACTGAAACTGGTGAATTTATGAAAAGGAAAAATGAATCAAAAAGGGAAAGCAAAACTAGATCAACTTTTGAAAAATAGAAAAAAACTAAAGGAGAGGAAAACCAATGAAGAAAAAAATGCTAAAAAAATATTTAAAAAACATGAAGAAAAAATGGTATCCTAGCTACTTGGGTTGGCTCATGTGCGATTTGTTTGCTGTCGAGGATGGACTTGCAACTGAGATAAAAAAATGTCGAACCCCGAGTGGTAAGTCAAGGGTGGACCCGCAATTGGGACTAAAAGAGGTGGGGCCCCAGTTGCGAGTCCAGGGTGGACTTGCAACTGGATAAGAAATGGTCGAGCCCCAGTTGCGAGTCGACAATGCACTTGCAACTGGGACCAAAAAGGTCGGGTCCTAGTTGCGAATCGAGGGTGGACTTGCAAATGGGACTAAACTCAGGCCCCAGTTGTTAGTCAAGGGTGGACTTGCAACTTAGACAGAAAAGGATGGGCCTTAGTTGCGAGTTGATGGTGAACTTGCAACTCGGACAAAAAGGGTTGGGCCCCAGTTGCGAATCGAGTGTGGACTTGCAACTCAGACAAAAAAAAGTCCTGCCCTAGTTGTGAGTCGAGGATGGACTTGCAACTTGGACAAAAAAAGTCTGGCCCCATTTGTGAGTCGAGAGTGGACTTACAACTAGGACAAAAAAGGTTGGGCAGTTGTTGCGAGAAGAGGGTGGACTTGTAATTAGAAAAAAAGTGTCGGGGCCAAGTTGCGAGTCGAGAGTGGAATTGCAACCGAGAAAAAAGGTCGGGCCCGAGTTGCGAGTCGAAGGTGGACTTGCAACTAGGACAAAAAAAGGTCAGACCCCTAGTTGTGAGTTGAGGGTGGACTTTTAACTTGGACAAAAAATGTGAGGTCCTAGTTACAATTTGAGGGGGAAATGCAAGTGGGCCAAAAAAGGTCTGGCCCCAATTGTGAATCGAGGATGGACTTGCAACTTGGAAAAAAGGTCGGGCCCCAGTTGCGAGTCGATGATGGACTTGCAACTTGGACAAAAAAATGTAGGGTTCCATTTCCGAGTCGAGGGTTGACTTGCAACTGGGACTGAAAAGATCGGACCCCAGTTGCGAGTCGACGATGGACTTGAAACTAGAACAAAAAAATTCCGGGTCCCAGTTGCGAGTCGAGGGTGGACTTGTATATGGGACAAAAAAGGGCATGCCCTTGTTTTGAGTCAAGGGCCGACAAAAGAGAAGAAAAACAGGTCTAGGCCAACAATAGGCTATGCTTGCATGATAAGTGAGACGGAAGATAGAGCGCTTGCACGAAAATTATGAGAACTAAATCAAACAGTGAATTTGAATAGACTTATAAAATTTTAAAATTATGGATTTTTGAAAAGGCCAAAAAAGAGGGAAATATAAAATTAAACTAAAAGATAAAATGGGAAATACAAACAAGTTTTTTTCCAAGATCCTTGTCCCAAAATACCGAAAGGGAAACTACAAGTTGGCACAATAGTACCCTATAACTCACAGAGTGTACCTATACCTTGCCTTGCATCTCCCTGCTCTTTATTTCCTTTTGAGAGTGCCTCTCCCCGCTCTTAATTACACTGCTTCAATAAAATTATAGCCATCAAACATGAGGACATCCCAACCTACAAAAAATGCACACCAAAAAACTAAGGCCTCCTTTCGTTTGTAGGAATTTTGTAGGAACTCTATATCATAGGATTTGCACATGAAAAATTCTTTTGAAGCCCTTGTTGGGGAACGTAGTATTTCAAAAAAATTCCTACGATCACGCAAGATCTATCTAGGAGAAGCATAGCAATGAGCGGGAAGAGTGTGTCCACGTACCCTCGTAGACCGAAAGCGGAAGCATTTAATAATGTGGTTGATGTAGTCGAACGTCTTCGCGATCCAACCGATCCAAGCACCGAACATATGGCACCTCCGCGTTCAGCACATGTTCAGCTCGATGACATCCCACGAACTCTTGATCCAGTTGAGGTCGCGGGAGAGTTCTGTCAGCACGATGGCGTGGTGACGGTGATAATGAAGTTACCGGCGTAGGGCTTCGCCTAAGCACTGCAACGACATGACCGAGGTGTGTAACTATGGAGGGGGCACTACATACGGCTAAGAAATCAACTTGTGTGTTTATGGGGTGCCCCCTGGCCACGTATATAAAGGAGGAGAGGAGGAGAGGGCCGGCCCTCCTATGGCGCGCCCAAGGGTGGAGTCCTACTCCCACTAGGAGTAGGATTCCACCTTTCCTAGTAGGAGTAGGAGAAGAAGGACGGGGAGGGAGAGAAGAGAGGAAGGAGGGGGCGCCTCCCCTTCCCCCTACTCCAATTTGGACTAGGCTTGGGGGCGCGCAGCCCTGCTCTAGGCAGCCCCTCTCTCTCTCCCATAAAACCCAATAAGGCCCATTTACTCCCCGGGGGGTTCCGGCAACCTCCCGGTACTCCGGTATTTATCTGGTGACCCCCGGAACCCTTCCGGTGTACGAATATAACCTTCCAATATATCAATCTTTATGTCTCGACCATTTCAAGACTCCTCGTCATGTCTCTCTCCCATAAAGCCCAATAAGGCCCGTTTACTCCCCGGGGGGTTCCGGTAACCTCCCCGTACTCCGGTATTTGTCTGGTGACCCCCGGAACCCTTTCGGTGTCCAAATATAACCTTCCAATATATCAATCTTTATGTCTCGACCATTTCGAGACTCCTCGTCATGTCCGTGATCACATCCGGGACTCCGAACTACCTTTGGTTCATCAAAACACATAAACTCATAATATCGATCGTCATCGAACGTTAAGTGTGTGGACCCTACGGGTTCGAGACTATGTAGACATGACCGAGACTCATCTTCGGTCAATAACCAATAGTGGAACCTAGATGCTCATATTGGTTCCTACATATTTTACAAAGATCTTTATCAGTCAAACCGCATAACAACATACGTTGTTCCCTTTGTCATAGGTATGTTACTTGCCCGAGATTCGATCGTCGGTATCATCATACCTAGTTCAATCTCATCACCGGAAAGTCTCTTTACTCGTTCCGTAATACATCATCTTGTGACTAACTCTTTAGTCGTTTGCTTGCAAGGCTTATTACGATGTGTATTACCGAGAGGGCCCAGAGATACCTCTCCGACACTTGGAGTGACAAATCCTATTCTCGATCTATGCCAACACCACAAACACCTTCGGAGACACGTGTAGAGCATCTTTATAATCACCCAGTTACGTTTTGATGTTTGATAGCACTCAAGGTATTCCTCCGGTATTCGGGAGTTGCATAATCTCATAGTCATAGGAACATGTATAAGTCATGAAGAAAGCAATAGCAGTAAAACCAAACGATCATAATGCTAAGCTAACGGATGGGTCTTGTCCATTACATCATTCTCCTAATGATGTGATCCCGTTGATCAAATGACAACTCATGTCTATGGTTAGGAAACACAAGCATCTTTGATTAACGAGCTAGTCTAGTAGAGGCATACTAGGGACTCTCTGTTTTGTCTATGTATTCACACGTGTACTAAGTTTCCAGTTAATACAATTCTAGCATGAATAATGAAAATTTATCATGGTATAAGGAAATATAAACAACAACTTTAATATTGCCTCTAGGGCATATTTCCTTCAGTCTCCCACTTGCACTAGAGTCAATTATCTAGATTACATAGTAATGATTCTAACACCCATGGAGTTTTGGTGTTGATCATGTTTTGCTCATGGAAGAGGCTTAATCAACGGGTCTGCGACATTCAGATCCGTATGTATTTTGCAAATCTCGATGTCTCCTTCCTTGACTTAATCACTGATGGTATTGAAGCGTCTCTTGATGTGCTTGGTTCTCTTGTGAAACCTGGATTCCTTCGCCAAGGCTATTGCTCCAGTGTTGTCACAAAAGATTTTCATTGGACCCGATGCACTAGGTATTACACCTAGATCGGATATGAACCCCTTCATCCAGACTCCTTCATTTGCTTCTTCCGGAGCAGCTATGTACTCCACTTCACACGTAGATCCCACCACGACACTCTGCTTGGAACTGCACCAACTGACAGCTCCACCGTTCAACAAAAATGCATATCTGGTTTGTGACTTAGAGTCATCTGGATCAGTGTCAGAGCTTGAATCGACGTAACCGTTTATGATGAGCTCTTTGTCACCTCCGTAAACGAGAAACATATCCTTTGTCCTTTTCAGGTACTTCAGGATGTTCTTGACCGTTGTCCAGTGATCCACTCGTGGATTACTTTGGTACCTCCCTGCTAAACTTATAGCAAGGCACACATCAGGTCTGGTACACAGCATTGCATACATGATAGATCCTATGGCTGAGGCATAGGGAATGACTTTCATTTTCTCTCTATCTTCTGCAGTGGTCGGGCATTGAGTCTTACTCAACTTCACACCTTGTAACATAGGCAAGAAATCTTTCTTTGACTGATCCATTTTGAACTTCTTCAAAATTTTATCAAGGTATGTGCTTTGTGAAAGTCCAATTAAGCATCTTGATCTATCTCTATAGATCTTGATGCCCAATATATAAGCAACTTCACCGAGGTCTTTTATGCCATCCAAACTTTAAGAAAGGGCAACTTGGGTTTCTTGCCAAACCACAGTTCATAAGGCATCGTCTCAACGGATTTAGATGGTGCCCTATTTAACGTGAATGCAATTGTCTCTAAAGCATAACCCCAAAACGATAGTGGTAAATCGGTAAGAGACATCATAGATCGCACCATATCTAATAAAGTACGGTTACGACATTCGGACACACCATTACGCTGTGGTGTTCCAGGTGGTGTGATCTAGGAAACTATTCCACATTGTTTCAAATGAAGACCAAACTCGTAACTCAATTATTCGCCTCCGCGATCAGATCGTAGAAACTTAATTTTCTTGTTACGATGATTCTCTACTTCACTCTGAAATTCTTTGAACTTTTCAAATGTTTCAGACTTGTGTTTCATCAAGTAGATATACCCATATCTGCTCAAATCACCAGTAGAGGTCAGAAAATAACGATACCCGCCGCGAGCCTCAACATTCATCGGTCCGCATACATCAGTATGTATGATTTCCAACAAGTCAGCTGCTCGCTCCATTGTTCCGGGGAACGGAATTTTAGTCATCTTGCCCATAAGGCATGGTTTGCAAGTGATGGCTTCTCGCCCCTCGTTGGTTACCCCAAGTGGAAGGTTTGAGATGTAGCGTAACGGCAAGTTTCCCTTGGCAAGATACCAAGGATCGAATCCCGTGAGACTCCGAGGGCCAACAAGTAGGTGTCAACGCTAACGGCGCCAACTTAGCGGTTGACAGGACCTGCACACAGATACAAATAACTTTGCTCCCAACGAGTACAGAGAGGTTGTCAATCCCTCCGGACTTGCTGTTTACAAAGGATCAAACGCAAGAGATAATAGTGATAGGTATGACTGCAACTAGTAAATAAGAACAGGAAGTAAATAGCGGGTGTGATCAGTGATGGTAATATGGACCGGGGTCCCATGATGTTCACTAGTGATGTCTCTCTCCCAAAAGACGATAAAACAGCTAAGCGAGGTAAACAAATTACAGCTGGGCAATTGACAGGATTATGTGCGCAAACCAATGCTAACTATGCTGCAAAGAAAGGTAGAGGCTCAAAAGCATGGGCGGTACGCCAAGGCAAGTAGACCGAAATCCATCTGCATCTACTACTAATCATCCACCTTGAGATATCTATCCAGAACATCTCGCTAGTATTAAGTTGCGAGTCCCACCCATAGTGTAAACTCAAAGCAACAGACAACTGCATTAAAAGAACTTTGCGTAAAGTAAACTATCCTTGCACCCGCGAGTACAAGCACCGTTGTTTTCCCCCTTGTGGCAACGGCACATCCCCTAGACTCATGTTTCTGTCACTCAAACTAGTCATTGAGGGGCATGAACCCACAATCAAGCATAACGTTCCCTCTTGGAGTTACTACCTACTACTCGGCCAAAGCAATAAATAGCAACGGAGAACATGCAAGAATTACTCAAGAACATAAATATAAAAGAGGTGAATCAAATATATTACTCACACACAATCTGAACATAATCTCATAATCCATCGGATCCTAGCAAACTCAGCATAGCAACAGCATAAAGATTACATATGTGCCTCGATCATGTAGGGCAGCTCACGAGGTCTAATCCATGAAGAACAAAGAGGGGAGGAGAACATCACATAGCTACTGGTCATGGACCCATGGTCCAAGGGAGACTACTCACAACTCATCCGGGAGGCGTCCATGGTGGTGGAGAAGCTCCCGGTGGTGATCCTCCCCTCCGGCAGGGTGCCGGGAAGAGTTCTCCTGGTGCTCCCGATCTTGGAAGCGCGGCGGCGGCGGAACAGAGATGAGATCGCGAAAAAGGGTTCCGTCCTCGAGGGTTTCGGGACGCGTGGTAAATATATGCCAAAGGGGGGCACCAGAGGCGGAGGTGGGGCCACAGGCGCCCCCCTGGCGCGGCCAGGGGTGGGGCCGCGCCGGGTGGCCGCCTGGGCCCCCCCAGGCTCCCCTCTGGCCCTGCCTTGGTTTTTCCGGAAGCTCCCGATGTGCTGGTTTTTCCTGTATTTTTCCCGGAATTTTTAGGGCACTTTTAATATGGGGGAAACCTGAAATAGAAAAACAGCAGAAAACAGGAACTGGCACTGTGGTGCACTGAGTTAATAGGTTAGTCCAAATATGATCAAAAGTGTATGGAAGTGCATAAATATCATAGCAATATCACACAAAAGAGGCATGGAGCAAGCAGAAATTATAGATACGTTTTGGACGTATTAACATCCCCAAGCTTAATTCCTGCTCGTCCTCGAGTAGGTAAATGATAACAAGCATAATTTCTGTGGTGACATGCTACCAAAGAGTCTTTAACAATCACATGACAAATGCTTATTGAGATAATGAATCTTTAGTAATTAAGTTACCTCATGAGAATATCACAAAGAACTGAAAGTTTACAATATGATACTGAAGCACCCAATAAATTTGTAGTGAGCATGGTGTGCAAACATGACAAAGTGATACCTCGCTTGCCCCCTTTAGTGAAGCAAAACATAAATGCAGGAGCACCTCCGAAGTTTAAGTGACGACTAGATACAATGATTTCAGAATAAGTGATATCACAATTATGCAGAAGACAATGGTACTTTGGGACAATGCACATTACACTCATAATGACAATCATGCTCTCAATAGTTGGTGCTTTGAAGAAAGAAGGTGGAGACTCTCGAACCGTGGATTTTGATGGCAAGGTTTAAAACCTGTGGTTGGAAGCAAAGACTAAACATGTACCAGAGCTCTTGGTTTTGAAAACAGAGGTAAAAATGATTTTTGGGAGGTGCATATTTCGTCAACGAATGTTAGTAGACAACCCAATCACTTCTCGAACTGGACAAGTTTCGAGGAACGGCTCCCGCACGGGGACGATCACATCCCCTTAATCTCCTTTGTTTATCACTCCCAAATTTTTCTGATTTCTCATGAACAAAGCGTGAAGGAGGGTTTGTTTGTTGTATTATCTTTTATGAGCCGGGCGCACTCATGCCAGTTCCTCCTCGTATTAGGGGTTTGCAGATTAGACATGCAATCCCGGGGTAAAACTTGTCCAACTCAAAAAAAATCATGAATTAACTACTACTTCCTCATGAGCTAAAACAGAGGCACAAAAGAGAAATGCTTTTGAATAATTTTGAGATGGTACAAGAAAGTCTTCGTTAGGAATGGCAAGTAAATACCATATATATGAAGGTATGGTGGACTCCTATGGCATAACTGGTTTCAAGGATTTTGGATGCACAAGCAGTCAGTCCGCTTAGTAAAGGTGAAGGCTAGCAAAAGACTGGGAGTGACCAACTAAGAGAGCAATGACGGCCATAATCATGCAGAGCGACAAAGCAACATTGAATCGGGCATGGAAGTTATATCACTACTCAGAAATTAAAGATCATCAAGGCTTGATAGACTTTCTTTACAGTCTTAAATATGTGTGAGCATATGCCAAGTCAATCAAAATAAATTCTTGGAGGAAGATATCACTAAACCATACCACATCATAGGCAAACAAATCATGTTGATACTTCAATAACACATTAAGAACCCCCATCTATTTGAGACTAACCATAAGAAAACATGAACTACTAAGCACCATTATGCACATAGCATTTTTATCATAGACACATCAACCAGTGCCACAGAAGCCAACTCTCTTAACAAGATAAACATGAAAACTCAAGAGAGTTCAACAACTAACTAAACAAAAGCTCTTTAAAAAGAAAAGCATGAAAACTAAGAGCTAAACATGACAGTAGCTTATGGAAAGACAAAGAACACACACAGCAAAGATAAGCATGAAAATCCTATGTTGTGTTCTAGGTTGAAGTGGAGCGTGTTTCTCTCCCACACAAAGAAATCTGGATTCTAACTCGTTATGAACAGCAAGCAAAGCTAAAGAAAACTAAAAGCAAGACGCTCCAAGCATAGCACATAACGCATGAAGTGATTAAAATATAGTGGAACGAAAGACGAACTGATAATTGTTGATGGAGAAGGGGATTGCACGGGGGCATCCCCAAGCTTAGACGCTTGAGTCTTCTTGAATATTTATTGGGGGTGCACAGGGGCATCCCAAGCTTGAGCGTTTGACCCTCCTGAATCTTTTTATCATCTTCCCTCGCACACTTGAAAACTCCCTTCATACATAACTCATCATAATCTGATTAGCGAGGTTAGTACCAATAATAAAATATTTTTTCCTTGCTGGAAATAAAGATAATCTTGAAGAGCTACTGTTTCTCAAGATTGCCAAAAGGTTTTTGCAAAGAAAAAGCAAGCTCAAGGTTTGCAAAACGAAGAAAAGGCAAAACAGGACAGAATCTGTGAAAAACAGACCAGCAGGTAGTAAATAATTTTTTTGGGGCGCTTCTGCAACTCAAATCAAGAAACTCAGAACAGACGCATGAAAGAAAATTGTATAGAGCACGTTGTCAAAAAAATTCAGATCAAAAAGATGATCTGGTGATTTTATACGAATTTTTCTGTCCAAGGACAGAATCTGTTTTCTGGACTGCACGTCACAACTTTTGAACTTTCTTGCAATCAGAGGCTAAACTTGGCACAAAGCTGAAAAGAAAAGATACAATGATGATGCTACTGTAGTAACAAACATCAAGACACAACAAAAGCAAAATAAAACTTTATTCATTGTGGGCTGCCTCCCAAAAGCGCTTTCTTTTATGCCTTTAAGCTAGGCATGATGCAAAAAGATCAAGTTGTATCAATTGAACCATCATCAAGATCATCAAAAAGCTCTTCAATAGTACAATTAGTCTTAAGAGGACTTTCAAATAAAGGCCTAATAGAGATATTTCTAGGGAGAAGTCCAAAAGGTAAAAAGTCAATGGAAGATTCATTTATAAATTTATCAAAGAGAGGTGTTTCTTCCAAAGTCTTCACAGTTTCAACCCCTTTGGCAACAGATGGATTACTTTTGGAACGAGGAGCCTTTGGAACATAAACGAACTTAGGCTCCTTCTTTGCCAGAGTTTCTACCTTTTTGGTTTTGATTGAGGAGAAAGTAGTTCCTAAAGTGTCAAAGATTTCCTCAATCTTGTCTATCCTAGAAGAATCCAAGTCATGGGATTTGATGGTCTCCAAAATTTTGAGAATTTTATGCATGGAGCTATCAAGCCGATTCAAATTCCCTTGGATCTTACGGTCCAACTCATTTATCTTATTAATGCTTGGCATCTCTAGCTCTATCTTTTCAAGTTTTTTCATAATGTGAGCTAGGGTAATGTCCTCTTGAATGCTAACAACAGGGGGATTTCCAACAAGATTTTCCATGATACTAAGAGATTCCCAAACTGGGGCTTCTAGGAAATTTCCATTAATAGCAGAATCTAGAATAAACCTATTCCAAGAAGTAATTCCAACATAAAAATTTCTAAGCAAGATAGTAGTAGATTGCTTCTTGGTGGCTCTTTTATGAGAATCATTAATTCTATACCAAGCATCTTTTAGACTTTCCCCACCTCTTTGTTTAAAGGTGAGCACTTCTGCCTCACCAAAGGCAAAAGGACCAGACATAATGCAAACTAGAAAGTGAGATAACTATTTTTGTGATTTTGATAGAAGACACTAAAGCAAAAACTGAAAGGTAAACTAACAAGACTAAAAAGCAAAGGTAAAAGATAGCGTGCAACTCCCCTATCTTGAAGAGTGGAGTCCCCGGCAACGACGCCAGAAACTTTGCTTGATGGCTTCTCGCCCCTCGTTGGTTACCCTAAGTGGAAGGTTTGAGATGTAGCGTAACGACAAGTTTCCCTTGGCAAGATACCAAGGATCGAATCCCGTGAGACTCCGAGGGCCAACAAGTAGGTGTCAACGCTAACGGCGCCAACTTAGCGGTTGACATGACATGCACACAGATACAAATAACTTTGCTCCCAACGAGTACAGAGAGGTTGTCAATCCCTTCGGCCTTGCTGTTTACAAAGGATCAAACGCAAGAGATAATAGTGATAGGTATGACTGCAACTAGTAAATAAGAACAGGAAGTAAATAGCGGGTGTGATTGATGTCTACACACGCTTCTACTCTTGTAGACTATGTTGGGCCTCCAAGCGCAGAGGTTTGTAGGACAGCAGCAATTTCCCTCAAGTGGATGACCTAAGGTTTATCGAACTCAGGGAAGTAGAGGTTGAATATGGTCTCTCTCAAGCAACCCTGCAACTAAAATACAAGAAGTCTATTGTGTCCCCAACACACCTAATACACTTGTTAGATGTATAGGTGCACTAGTTCGGCGAAGAGATGTTAAATGGCAAGTTATATGGATGGCAAAACAAAGTAATATAAATCTGTAATAAAAAGTGCAGCAAGCAAACAAGTGGTAAACGTGAGCACAAATGGTATTGCAATGGTGGAAACAAGGCCTAGGCTTCATACTTTCACTAGTGGCAACTCCCAACAACATTAACATAATCGAATCACATGATATTTCCCATAAAACATGCAATGGAGACGCATCCGGAGGTCATTCCTTCGTGGTCAAGAGAGGACGAGAATTATGTAGGGCTACAAAAGCACACCTCAAAGTTCATAGTTCTCAATCTAAGGATTTCCCAATGTCACCGCGGCCATCCAAAGAGAGTCCCACAATCACCACAACATATCTAAAGGATAGTCAAAGACAAGCACCAAGAGACTCTCAAGCTTCAATCAACCCACAAGAGAGGAAATCACTCATGAAAATATTTTTCTAATCCATGTCCAATAGACCGTTGTCACCTTGGTCTCGGGGATTATACTAGATAAAGACAAGTGAGTACATCAATCCAATACATAGAGGAAGGGGAAATATCATGGGATCACCCTAGATTAACATAGCCTATGATCACACGAAGATCACATCATGGGAGAGAGAATTGACCACATAGCTACTGGTAGAAACCTCAGCCCCGAGGAGGAACTACTCCCGCATCATGGAGGGAGGAAGCAACGTCGATGGAGATGAATCCGGGGGCACTTCCCCGTCCCGGCAGGGTGCCGGCACAGGAATTCTGGTCCCCCGAAGCTTGATGGCGATGGCGGCGGAGATCGGAATTGCGTCTGGAGAAAAGGGGTCTGGAATCAGGGTTTCTGCGACTGGTGTTAAATATATGCCAAAGGGGGGCATCAGCGGAGGCCAGGGGGGCCCAGGCGCCCCCCTGCGCGGCCAGGAGGGGGGCCGCGTGGGCAGGCCGCCTGGAGCCCCGGTGGCCCCCCTCCGGCCCTACTTTGGCCGCATGGAAGCTTCCGGAACGCTGATTTTTTATATAATTTTTCTGGGATTTTTCTGGCAGTATACGTGACGGGAAAACCTGAAATACAAAAACAGCAGAAAACAGAAACTGGCACTGGGGTGCACTGAGTTAATAGGTTAGTCCAAATATGATCAAAAGTGTATGGAAGTGTACAAATATCATAGCAATATCACCCAAAAGAGGCATGGAGCAAGCAGAAATTATAGATACGTTTTGGACGTATCAACATCCCCAAGCTTAATTCCTGCTCGTCCTCGAGTAGGTAAATGATAACAAGCATAATTTCTGTGGTGACATGCTATTAACCATATAAGAACTTTTCATAGTCACATGACAAGTGCTTACTGAGACAATGAATCTGTAGTAATTAAGTTGCCTCATGAGAAAATCACAAAGAACTGAAAGTTTTACAATATGATACTGAAACATCAAATAGATTTGTAGTGAGCATGGTGTGTAAATATGATAAAGTGGTACCTCGCTTGCCCCCTTTAGTGAAGCAAAACATAAGTGCAGGGGCACCTCCAAGGTTTAAGTGACGACTAGATACAATGATTTCAGAATAAACGATATTATAATCATGCAAAAGACAATGCTACTTTGGGACAATGCACATTACACTCAGAATGACAATCATGCTCTCAATAGTTGGTGCTTTAAAGAAGGTGGAGACTCTCGAACCGTGGCTTTTGTTGGCAAAGTTGAAAACCCGTGGTCGGAAACAAAGACAAAACATGTACCAGAGCTCTTGGTTTTAAAAACAAAGGTAATAATTATTATTTTTAGATTATGCATATTTCGTCAACGAATGCTAGTAGATAACTCAATTACTTCTCGAGCTGGACAAGTTTCGAGGAACGGCTCCCGAATGAGGACGATCACATCCTCTTAATCTCCTTTGTTTATCACTGCCAAAGTTTTCTGATTTCTCATGAACAAAGCGTGAAGGAGGGTTTGTTTGTTTGTATTATTTTTAATGAGCCGGGCGCACTCTATGCCAGTTCCTTCTCGTATTATGGGTTTACACATTAGACATGCAATCCCGGGGTGAAGCTTGTCCAACTTAAAAAGATCATAAATTAACTACTACTTCCTCATGAGCTAAAACAGAGGCGCAAAATAGAAATGCTTTTTTGAATAATTTCGAGATGGTACATGAAATTCTTCGTTAGGAATGGCAGGTAAATACCATATATAGGAAGGTATGGTGGACTCATATGGCATAACTGGTTTAAAGGATTTTGGATGCACAAGCAGTCAGTCCGCTTAGTACAGGTGGAGGTTAGCAAAAGACTGGGAGCGACCAACTAAGAGAGCAATGACGGTCATAATCATGCACAGCGACAAAGCAACATTGAATCAGGCATGGAAGTTATATCGCTACTCAGAAATAAAAGATCATCAAGGCTTGACAGACTTTCTTTACAGTCTTAAATATGCGTGAGCATATGCCAAGTCAATCAAAATAAATTCTTGAAGGAAGATATCACTAAACCATACCACATCATAGGCGAACAAATCATGTTGGTACTCCAATAACACATTGGGAACCTCCCAGCTATTTGAGACTAACCATAAGAAAACATGAACTACTAAGCACCATTATGCACGTAGCATTTTTATCATAGACATATCAACCAATGCAACGGAAGCAAACTCTCTTAATAAGATAAGCATGATAACTAAAGAGAGTTCAAGCAACAAACTAAACAAAAGCTCTTTAAAAAGATAAGCATGAAAACTAAGAGCTGATCATGATAGTAGCTATTGAAAGACAAAGAACACACACAGCAAAGATAGACATGAAAATTCTATGTTGTGTTCTAGGTTGAAGTGGAGCGTGTTTCTCTCCCACACAAAGAAAGCTGAGTTCCGACTCGTTATGAAAAGCTAAAGAAAACTAAAAAGGAAACTAAAAGCAAGACGCTCCAAGCATAGCACATAACACATGAAGTGATAAAAATATAGCGGAACGAAAGACGAAGTGATAATGTTGATGGAGAAGGGGATGCACGGGGGCATCCCCAAGCTTAGACGCTTGAGTCTTCTTGAATATTTCTTGGGGTGCATGGGGGCATCCCCAAGCTTGAGCGTTTGACACTCCTAAATCTTTTTATCATCTTCCCTCGCACACTTGAAAACTCCCTTCATACATAACTCATCATAATCTGATTAGCGAGGTTAGTACCCATAATAAAATAATTGTTCCTTGCTGGAAATAAGGATATTCTTGAAGGTCTATTGTTTCTCAAGATTGCCAACAGGTTTTTGCAAAGAAAAAGCAAGCTCATGGTTTGCAAAATGAAGGAAAGGCAAAACAGGACAGAATCTGTGAAAAACAGACCAGCGGGTAGTAAATGATTTTTTCGGGGCACTTCTGCAACTCTAATCAAAAAACTCAGAACAGACGCCCGAAAGACAATTGTATAGAGCACGCTGTCGAAAACATTCAGACCAAAAAGATGATCTGGTGATTTTATACGAATTTTTCTGTCCAAGGACAGAATCTGTTTCCTGGACAGCACGTCACAACTTTTGAACTTTCTTGCAATCAGAGGCTAAACTTGGCACAAAGCTGAAAAATAAAGATACAATGATGTTGCTACAGTAGTAACAAACATCAAGACCACTAAAAACTGAAAGAACAAACTGAAAGCAAGGATAACAAGGGTTGTCTCCCTAGAGCTCTTTCTTTATAGCCATAAAGATAGGCTTAAGACTTTAATGATGCTCTCGTAAGAATAAGAGTTGAAGAACAAAAGAGAGCATCAAGAAGCAAATACCAAATACATTTAAGCCTAACATGCTTCCTGTGCATAGGAATATTCCAATAGAATAATTCATTAAAGCACAAAGCAACTAGCATAGGAAGGCAAAACAAGCATAACTTCAAAATATTCACCATAAAGAGAGGAAACTTCTTATTATTAAGATATTTAGAACCTAGTCTCCCTCTCTCATTATAAATTTCAGTGGCATCATGGATGAACTCAACAATATAAGCATCACATAAAGCATTGTTACCATGATCCACATGCAAAAAGGTACTCTTACTCTCCACATAAGCATAATCTTTCTCATTGGTAATAGTGGGAGTAGGACTATCATAAACAACTTGAACACTATAGATTAATTGTGTATTAGGAAGATGGTGTTCAACAAGGGAGTAATTCCCTCCATGATTATGACAAGTTTCATAAGGATAATTTCTCCTTATGTCATAGGTACCTTTATAATCACTATAGATTGGAGTTATAACATCATCATGGTAGAGAAGAGCATTATCATTGCTAGCAACTATATTTGTAAACATGTTGTCTTTATTCTTACTAGCAAAAGAATTATCAATTATCACATTACTAGTGGGTAAAGGATTTGCAATCCTATCATCCCCAAGCTTAGAGCTTCCCATATCATCACTTTCAGAGTTGGTACCAAAAAGATTTTCAAGATCATAAGTAGCATTATCATCATTTTCCCAATCACAATAAGTAACATGCATATCATAATCAAAATCATCTTCAATAGTACCTACGGACGTATCATCAAGATGATAATTAAGGCAATAAACTTCACCTTCTTCTTTAAACTTACAATCGTTAGGATAAAAGTTGATGGGAGGAATATGCTCAGGCCAGGTTGATACCCATTCTTCTTCTTTCTTGCTCCTCTTCCTCCTCCTCTTTTTTTTCTTCTTCTTAACCTTAGGAGGGAGTGGTTGGAGATGAAGCTTCTCCACATATCCTGGTTTATCATTAGAAACAATAGGGGAAACTTGGGAGAAACTCTCCTTTTTATTAGCAGAAATATAAGAGACATTTTTATACTTTGGTAAAGTTCCCTCCTTTCTAATCTTACTTATGTAATCATTTTCATGGCAATTAACAACACAATAGAGATGGCAATTTTGCAAAGTGTTTTTTATTCCTATGGCATTAACATCTAGCCAAGAAGTCTTTTCTGATAACTCTTCACACATCAAAAATAACATAAGCTCATCATAAAGATCAGAGGTGATCATGTTATCACACAACCGGTTAACAGTTATGTTTTGAAAGTTCATGCATTGAAAATTAAAGTGACCCTCTATACGGCAAAGTTCACAAGTAAAAGGATAAAGGTCACACAATTCTCTGGCAATTTCATTTAAATCACTGACCCAAGTGATTGTTCTTTCATGCTTATGTTGCTTACAATACTTCTCTTCTGCAATCTTAGGCCTTTCACAAGGTCTATCCACTCCACAAAAATTAACATGCTTATATAAAACTTCATTTTTAGGAATCGGATCATGCATGTTGCAATCATCATGAACAATTTCATTTTCTTTGCAAGTCTCTTTAAAAGGTTTATGATACTTGATCCAATCCTCCTTAGGAATATTAAGATGTGAAGCAAAAGATTTGAGGAAATCAACAAGGAGTTGAGAATCAAGTCCAAACTTAGCACTAAACTTATTAAAACTTGTAGTTTCAACAAAGGACTTAATGCAATCATACTCATAAATTATACCTGACTCTTTACCTTTGTCGATCTCCCAATCTTCAGTGTTGCGTTGAATTCTTTCAAGGAGTTCCCATTTAGCATCAGTCTTTTCGTTTGTGAAAGAACCCATAGAGGAAGCATCGAGCAAATCTTTATCCTGTCGAGAGAGCCTCGCATAGAAATTAGTAATAATCATATCTTTGGGGAGCCCATGGTTAGGACTTTTTAGCATTAACGTTTTCAGTCTCCCCCAAGCTTGAGCTACGCTCTCTCCGCCATGAGGATAGAAATTATAAACATAATTCCTATTCTCATGGACTTCATGAAGAGGATAAAACTTGGAGTAAAAGAGAAACTGGATCTCTTCCCAATCAAGCAAGTGCGAGTTATCGAGAAGCTTATACCAATCTGAAGCTTTATCTATAAGTGATACGGCGAACAATTTCCTCATGACAAACTCCCTTGATACACCTGCAAGCTTAAATAATGAACATAGTTGTGACAGATATAGCAAGTGTTCACCGGGATGTCTGTCTCCTGCATAACGATTAGCCAAAACATAATCGATAATACCAGCTGGTATTTTATAGGGCACAATTTCAGTAGGGGGAGGAGCAACCACCACAGGTGTGGGGCGTCTTCCCGCAAGCAACGATCCAATAGCACGGTTTTCCATAAACATAACTAGTGAAACTAAAAACAAGAAACGAAAAGATTTAATTGCAAGATCTAAAGATATACCTTCAAGCACTCACCTCCCCGGCAACGGCGCCAGAAATAGCTTGATGTCTACACACGCTTCTACTCTTGTAGACTATGTTGGGCCTCCAAGCGCAGAGGTTTGTAGGACAGCAGCAATTTCCTCAAGTGGATGACCTAAGGTTTATCGAACTCAGGGAAGTAGAGGTTGAAGATGGTCTCTCTCAAGCAACCCTGCAACTAAAATATAAGAAGTCTCTTGTGTCCCCAACACACCTAATACACTTATTAGATGTATAGGTGCACTAGTTCGGCGAAGAGATGTTAAATGGCAAGTGATATGGATGGCAAAACAAAGTAATATAAATCTGTAATAAAAAGTGCAGCAAGCAAACAAGTGGTAAACGTGAGCACAAATGGTATTGCAATGGTGGAAACAAGGCCTAGGCTTCATACTTTCACTAGTGGCAACTCCTAACAACATTAACATAATCGAATCACATGATATTTCCCATAAAACATGCAATGGAGACGCACCCGGAGGTCATTCCTTCGTGGTCAAGAGAGGACGAGAATTATGTAGGGCTACAAAAGCACACCTCAAAGTTCGTAGTTCTCAATCTAAGGATTTCCCAATGTCACCGCGGCCATCCAAAGAGAGTCCCACAATCACCACAACATATCTAAAGGATAGTCAAAGACAAGCACCAAGAGACTCTCAATCTTCAATCAACACACAAGAGAGGAAATCACTCATGAAAATATTTTTCTAATCCATGTCCAATAGACCGTTGTCACCTTAGTCTCGGGGATTATACTAGATAAAGACAAGTGAGTACATTAATCCAATACATAGAGGAAGGGAAAATATCATGGGATCACCCTAGATTAACATAGCCTATGATCACAACGAAGATCACATCATGGGAGAGAGAATTGACCACATAGCTACTGGTAGAAACCTCAGCCCCGAGGAGGAACTACTCCCGCATCATGGAGGGAGGAAGCAACGTCGATGGAGATGAATTCGGGGGCACTTCCCCGTCCCGGCAAGGTGCCGGCACAGGAATTCTGGTCCCCCAAAGCTTGATGGCGA
This sequence comes from Secale cereale, assembly GCA_902687465.1. Classification (NCBI taxonomy): domain Eukaryota; kingdom Viridiplantae; phylum Streptophyta; class Magnoliopsida; order Poales; family Poaceae; genus Secale; species Secale cereale. Next base: position 121,779,956 of record LR738712.1, on the reverse strand, counting down.
TGGCGGCGGAGATCGGAATCGCGTCTGGAGAAAAGGGGTCTGGAATCAGGGTTTCTGCGACGGGTGTTAAATATATGCCAAAGGGGGGCATCAGCGGAGGCCTGGGGGGCCCAGGCGCCCCCCCGACGCGGCCAGGAGGGGGGCCGCGTGGGCAGGCTGCCTGGAGCCCCGGTGGACCCCCTCCGGCCCTACTTTGGCCGCATGGAAGCTTCCGGAACGCTGATTTTTTATATAATTTTTCCGGGATTTTTCTGGCAGTTTACGTGACGGGAAAACCTGAAATACAAAAACAGCAGAAAACAGAAACTGGCACTGGGGTGCACTGAGTTAATAGGTTAGTCCAAATATGATCAAAAGTGTATGGAAGTGTACAAATATCATAGCAATATCACCCAAAAGAGGCATGGAGCAAGCAGAAATTATAGATACGTTTTGGACGTATCAGTGATCAGTGATGGTAATATGGACCGGGGTCCCATGATGTTCACTAGTGATGTCTCTCTCCCAAAAGACGATAAAACGGCTAAGCGAGGTAAACAAATTACAGCTGGGCAATTAACAGGATTATGTGCGCAAACCAATGCTAACTATGCTGCAAAGAAAGGTAGAGGCTCAAAAGCATGGGCGGTACGCCAAGGCAAGTAGACCGAAATCCATCTGCATCTACTACTAATCATCCACCTTGAGATATCTATCCAGAACATCTCGCTGGTATTAAGTTGCGAGTCCCACCCATAGTGTAAACTCAAAGCAACAGACAACTGCATTAAAAGAAATTTGCGTAAAGTAAACAATCCTTGCACCCGCGAGTACAAGCACCGTTGTTTTCCCCCTTGTGGCAACAGCACATCCCCTAGACTCATGTTTCTGTCACTCAAACTAGTCATCGAGGGGCATGAACCCACAATCAAGCATAACGTTCCCTCTTGGAGTTACTACCTACTACTCGGCCAAAGCAATAAATAGCAACGGAGAACGTGCAAGAATTACTCAAGAACATAAATATAAAAGAGGTGAATCAAATATATTACTCACACACAATCTGAACATAATCTCATAATCCATCGGATCCCAGCAAACTCAGCATAGCAACAGCATAAAGATTACATATGTGCCTCGATCATGTAGGGCAGCTCACGAGGTCTAATCCATGAAGAACAAAGAGGGGAGGAGAACATCACATAGCTACTGGTCATGGACCCATGGTCCAAGGGAGACTACTCACAACTCATCCGGGAGGCGTCCATGGTGGTGGAGAAGCTCCCGGTGGTGATCCTCCCCTCCGGCAGGGTGCCGGGAAGAGTTCTCCTAGTGCTCCCGATCTTGGAAGCGCGGCGGCGGCGGAACAGAGATGAGATCGCGAAAAAGGGTTCCGTCCTCGAGGGTTTCGGGACGCGTGGTAAATATATGCCAAAGAGGGGCACCAGAGGCGGAGGTGGGGCCCCAGGCGCCCCCCTGGCGCGGCCAGGGGTGGGGCCGCGCCGGGTGGCCGCCTGGGCCCCCCCCAGGCTCCCCTCTGGCCCTGCCTTGGTTTTTCCGGAAGCTCCCGATGCGCTGATTTTTCCTGTATTTTTCCCGGAATTTTTAGGGCACTTTTAATATGGGGGAAACCTGAAATAGAAAAAACAGCAGAAAACAGGAACTGGCACTGTGGTGCACTGAGTTAATAGGTTAGTCCAAATATGATCAAAAGTGTATGGAAGTGCATAAATATCATAGCAATATCACACAAAAGAGGCATGGAGCAAGTAGAAATTATAGATACGTTTTGGACGTATCAGCAAGCACCAAGTGATTCATAATCAAGTGATTCCAAAAGTCCATCAGCATGGAGTTTCTTCATGCTCTTTACACCAATATGACCTAAACGGAAGTGCCACAAATAAGTTGCACTATAATTATCAACTTTGCATCTTTTGGCTTCAATATTATGAATATGTGTATCACTACAATCGAGATCTAACAAAAATAGACCACTCTTCAAGGGTGCATGACCATAAAAGATATTACTCATATAAATAGAACAACCATTATTCTCTGATTTAAATGAATAACCGTCTCGCAACAAACAAGATCTAGATTTAATGTTTATGCTCAACGCTGGCACCAAATAACAATTATTTAGGTCTAAAACTAATCCCGATGGTAGATGTAGAGGTAGCATGCCGACGGCAATCACATCGACTTTGGAACCATTTCCCACGCGCATCATCACCTCGTCCTTAGCTAATCTTCGTTTAATCCATAGCCCCTATTTCGAGTTACAAATATTAGCAACCGAACCAGTATCAAATACCCAGGTGCTACTACGAGCATTAGTAAGGTACACGTCAATAACATGTATATAAAATATACCTTTGTTCACTTTGCCATCCTTCTTATCCGCCAAATACTTGGGGCAGTTCCGCTTCCAGTGTCCAGTCTCTTTGTAGTAGAAGCACTCAGTTTCAGGCTTGGCTCCAGACTTGGGTTTTTTCGCGGGGTTAGCAACTGGCTTGCTATTCTTCTTGAAGTTCCCCTTCTTTCCCTTGCCCTTTTTCTTGAAACTAGTGGTCTTGTTAACCATCAACATTTGATGCTCCTTTTTGATTTCTACCTCCGCAGCTTTGAGCATAGCGAAGAGCTCGGGAATTGTCTTCTGCATCCCTTGCATATTATAGTTCATCACGAAGCCTTTATAGCTTGGTGGCAGTGATTGAAGAACTCTATCAATAACAGTATCTTCGTCAACTTTGCATCCAAGTTGAGTCATGTGATTGTAGTACCCAGACATTATGAGTAAGTGTTCACTAATAGAACTGTTCTCCTCCATATTGCAGCTATAAAACTTATTGGAGACTTCATATCTCTCAATTCGGGCATTTGCTTGAAATATTAACTTCAATTCTTGGAACATCTCATATGCTCCATGACGTTCAAAACGTCTTTGAAGTCCCGATTCTAAGCCGTAAAGCATGGCACACTGAACTATCGAGTAGTCATCAGAACGAGCTTGCCATACATTCATAACGTCCGAAGTTGCTCCTGCAGCAGGCCTGTCACCTAGCGGTGCTTCCAGGACATAATTCTTCTGTGCAACAATGAGGATAATCCTCAAGTTACAGACCCGGTCCGTGTAGTTGCTACCATCATCTTTCAACTTAGCTTTCTCTAGGAACGCATTAAAATTCAAGGGAACGGTAGCACGGGTCATTGATCTACAACAACATAGATATGCAAAACAGGACTAAGTTCATGATAAATTAAAGTCCAATTAATCATATTACTAACAAACTCCCACTTAGATAGACATCCCTCCAGTCATCTAAATGATCATGCGATCCAAATCAACTAAACCATGTCCGGTCATCATGTGAGATGGAGTAGTTTTCAATAATGAACATCTTATGTTGATAATATCTACTATATGATTCATGCTCGACCTTTCGGTCTCCAGTGTTTCGAGGCCATGTCTATACATGATAGGCTCGTCAAGTTTAACCCGAGTATTCTGCATGTGAAAAACTGTCTTACACCCGTTGTATTTGAATGTAGAGCTTATCACACCCGATCATCACGTGGTGTCTCGGCATGACGAACTGTCGCAACGGTGCATACTCAGGGAGAACACTTGTACCTTGAAATTTTGTAAGGGATCATCTTATAATGCTATCGCCGTACTAAGCACAATAAGAAGCATAATAGGATAAACATCACATGCAATCAAAATATGTGACATGATATGGCCATCATCATCTTGTGCTTTTGATCTCCATCTCCAAAGCATTGTCATGATCTCCATCGTCACCGGCTTGACACTATGATCTTCATCGTAGCGTCATAGTCTTCTCGCCAACTATTGCTACTACTACTATCGCTAACTCATAGTGATAAAATGAAGCAATTAGATGGCCTTCGCAATTGATACAATAAAGAGACAACCATAAGGCTCCTGTCGGTTGCCGATAATTTACAAAACATGATCATCTCATACAATAACATATAACTCATCACGTCTTGACCATATCACATCACAACATGCCCTACAAAAACAAGTTAGACGTCCTCTACTTTGTTGTTGCAAGTTCTTACCTACGCATACAAAACCACAACGATTTTTCATCAAGTGTGCTATTTTAACCTTCACAAGGGCCGGGCGTAGTCACACTCGATTCAACTAAAGTGAGAGAGACAGACACCCGCCGGTCACCTTTAAGCAACGAGTGCTCGTAACTGTGAAAATAGTCTCGCATAAGTGTGCGCGTAATGTCGGTCTGGGCCGCTTCATCCCACAATACCGCCAAATCAAAGTATGACATGTTGGTAAGCAGTATGATTATTATCGCCCACAACTCATTGAGTTCTACTCGTGCATATCATCTACACATAGACTTGGCTCAGATGCCACTGTTAGGGAACGTAGTATTTCAAAAAAAAAATCCTACGATCACGCAAGATCTATCTAGGAGAAGTATAGCAACAAGCGGGAAGAGTGTGTCCACGTACCCTCGTAGACCAAAAGCGGAAACGTTTAATAACACGGTTGATGTAGTCGAACGTCTTCGCGATCCAACCGATCCAAGCACCGAACGTACGGCACCTCCGCGTTCAGCACACGTTCAGCTCGATGACGTCCCATGAACTCTTGATCCAGTTGAGGTCGCGGGAGAGTTCCGTCAGCATGACGGCGTGGTGACGGTGATGATGAAGTTACCGGTGTAGGGCTTTGCCTAAGCACTGCAACGATATGACCGAGGTGTGTAACTATGGAGGAGGGCACCGCACACGGCTAAGAAATCAACTTGTGTGTCTATGGGGTGCCCCTGTCCACGTATATAAAGGAGGCGAGGAGGAGAGGGCCGGCCCTCCTATGGCGCGCCCAAGGGTGGATTCCTACTCCCGCTAGGAGTAGGATTCCACCTTTCCTAGTACGAGTAGGAGAAGAAGAAAGGGGAGGGAGAGAAGAGAGGAAGGAGGGGGCGCCGCCCCTTCCCCTAGTCTAATTCAGACTAGTCTTGGGGACCGCGCGGCCCTGCCCTAGGCAGCCCCTCTCTCTCTCCCCCTAAAGCCCAATAAGGCCCATTTACTCCCCGGGGGGTTCCGGTAACCTCCCGGTACTCCGGTATTTATCCGGTGACCCCCGGAACCATTCCGGTGTCCGAATATAACCTTCCAATATATCAATCTTTATGTCTCTACCATTTAGAGAGTCCTCGTCATGTCCGTGATCACATCCGGGACTCTGAACTACCTTCGGTTCATTAAAACACATAAACTCATAATACCGATCGTCATTGAACGTTAAGCATGCGGACCCTACGGGTTCGAGAACTATGTAGACATGACCGAGACTTATCTCCGATCAATAACCAAAGCGGAATGTGGATGCTCATATTGGTTCCTACATATTCTACGAAGATCTTTATCGGTCAAACCTCATAACAACATACGTTATTCCCTTTGTCATCGGTATGTTACTTGCCCGAGATTCGATCGTCGGTATCATCATACCTAGTTCAATCTCGTCACCGGCAAGTCTCTTTACTCGTTCCGTAATACATCATCTCGTGAATAACTCATTAGTCGTTTTCTTGCAAGGCTTATTACGATGTGTATTACCGAGAGGGCACAAAGATACCTCTCCGACACTCGGAGTGACAAATCCTATTCTTGATCTATGTCAACACCACAAACACCTTCGGAGACACCTGTAGAGCATCTTTATAATCACCCAATTACGTTGTGACGTTTGATAGCACACAAGGTGTTCCTCCGATATTCGGTAGTTGCATAATCTCACAGTCATAGGAACATGTATAAGTCATGAAGAAAGCAATAGCAGTAAAACTAAACGATCATAATGCTAAGCTAACGGATGGGTCTTGTCCATCACATCATTCTCCTAATGATGTGATCCCATTGATCAGATGACAACTCATGTCTATGGTTAGGAAACACAACCATCTTTGATTAACGAGCTAGTCTAGTAGAGGCATACTAGGGACTCTTTGTTTTATCTATGTATTCACACATGTACTAAGTTTCCGGTTAATACAATTATAGCATGAATAATAAAAATTTATCATGGTATAAGGAAATATAAATAAAAACTTTATTATTGCCTCTAGGGCATATTTCCTTCAGCCCTTTGGTTCATAGGAATGGATTCCTATTCCTATGTAGGATAGAAATCAATCCTTCACATTTTGGAGGAGAAAACATTAGCCTAGACTCAATGGAAAAATTCTTATCCTATGAACCAAATGGCGTCACTGGGTCACGCGAGAATAGTCCATAGCGAATGTCTATTCATTATCATTTCCGAAGAACTTAATCCCTCAAAATTTGAGGAGTTACCCCTCAAAGACTCAAATTGTGCTATTTTTATCCGAATTTGAATACCCATCATGCTCCAGCCAGTTTCTCCAAAAGTCCGAACTTACGGAGCGAGGCGGGCAATATATTTCAACACTTCCCCTCACGTCTACTCCACTTTAATCCTTAAATGTGGGACCGATGTACGCCGCATAATCGTTTTCTTAATACTGTGCTGCTTGGGTCGTGAACTCAAGACCTATTGTCTCGAATACCATATAAAAATTATAGAATGTCTAAATAATTTGTTGTATTGATCTGACCCTCGTAGGGGTATATATAGAGTACATGAGAGAGATAGGCTTGGAGTACAAGGTAAGGTTGTTTAAACCTATTTTATCACTAATACATATTTATCTCTAACTCTCAAATATTATATCTCTAACTGTTTCCTCATCTTTCCTATTCCCTCCACATGTTGAGTAGCCTCCCTTACACACCCTCCATGTGGCGGCAGCCTCCTAACCAGTCCAGCTTTGCATCCACGATCCCAGACCCACTCCTCTGTCCTCCCCGAGGACGAACTAACGAGGAAGCTAACATTGACTCCAGGCGAACAACAATGCTAGTGAGCATACTTACATGTTGTGGAGGTCATTCACTTCTCCTGGGTGAGAACTTGAACAATGGCAAATGTTAAGTCAATGAAATTGTTAATTTTGGCAGAGCATCGTGGTAAGGGCGAGAGAGGGCTTTGTCGGCTCTGGTTATTTTTGAGTGGTAAGGGTGGCTGGGAGTAGATGAGCGTATTTGTGCGAGGAATAATAGATACGGCTATCACTTTGGTCAGAACCGTGGCGGCGTCCATGGGGTCGATCGGTGCACATCCATATGGTTGGGGACGATTGATGCTTCAAATCAACGACATGCGTGGTAGTTAGCTTCATGAGGATACACTACTACAGGAAGGTCCTAACGCGACACATGTATAGGAGACCATTTGACCAAAGTGTGTGCGGTGCATAAATCGCAAACGGTATGGTAATAAAATCATCACCAATAAAATGAACTGTGTGTGATGGAGCACCCATCAAATACAATTCATAAAAGAGGTCCATGTGCGATAAATGGCATATCGTTGATCCATACAAAAATATTTGTGATGAGACAAAATAACGTGAACGGTTACCTAGATCAAGATGTGTACGATAGATGGCATACAAATCACTTGGATGAACTGTTTGCGATTATCCATAAGAACACAAACGATTTGACGTAACAAGATGTTTGCGATATCCGATAAACAGGTCAGTAATCAAAAGTGTGTGGGAAGACCGATAATAATACAGATGATTCCTGCTAATAAGTTGTGTGTGTTGTGTGCAAATGCTTGCTGATAAATAATTGCATGTGATTATTGAAATCATCATCGATGTGTTTCTTAGTTTATTCGTTTGCCATGCATTTGATTTGCTTAGTATGCACAACATCTACACTCTCTGTGTATAGAACAATATTCTTTAGTGTGAATAGTATGCTCGGTTAGGCATAGGCGTATATGGATCACATCCGTGGGTAAGCAATGTGTGCACACACATTATGCTAGCCCTTGCTTCCTTATTAGCTAATTTACCATTAATTGATGGCGTATTATGAGCACACCACCATTTTCCGTCACTTTTATATTGATTTCCCTCTGCCACCCAGTGATTGCGCATAAGCCTAGGCGGCATGCGACATGCGGAGACACAAGCACAACATATAGCCCCTCTACCTTTTGCAAGCATGTCAACCCACCAAAAGGCCGCCTCTGCCATCAACCTCCTCAACGAGGAAAATGAGCAGGCGCCACGGCCCGTCAAGGCCGAGGGCGTCCCCGGCAACATGATGGACAACGTCGTGTTGCGCATCATCGCCAGGGTTGAGCAGACCCTTGGCTCGAGGAGCTTCAGCGTCGTGGATCAAGATAGGCAAGTCAATGCTAAGAGGTTGCAGCTCGCCGCACAACATGATTGATGGTGCTCCGCGGAGCAAGATAGGCGCCGCACAACGAGACCAATGGAGCACCGCAGAGCGAGAGCCGTACGTCTCCGTCGTATCTACTTTTCCTAATGTTTTTGCTCTTGTTTTGGACTCTGATTTGCATGATTTGGATGAAAATAATCCGGACTGACGTTGTTTTCAGCAGAACTACCATGGTGTTCTTTTTGTGCAGAAATAAAAGTTCTCGGAATTGGACAAAACTTTTTGGAGAATTATTTCAGAATATATATAAAATATTGGAACCAAGAGCCACGTTAGGGGGTGCCCTGGCTGCACACAAGACGCCAGGGCACGCCACCCCCTCCCCCCTTGCGCGCCCTGGTGGGTGGTGGGGCCCTCGAGGCTCCGCTGACACTAACTCCGCCACTATAAATTCCTATTTCTGGAGAAAAAATAGGGGATGAAGTTTCATCATGTTTCACGACGCGGAGCCGCCGCCACCTCCTATTCATCATCGGGAGGCTAGATCTGGAGCATGTTTGGGGCTCCGGAGAGGGGAATCTTCGATCTTCGTCATCACCAACCCTCCTTTATCATAAATTCAATGATGCTCCCCACTGGGAGTGAGTAATTCCTTCGTAGGCTCGCTAGTCGGTGAGGAGTTGGATGAGATTCATCATGTAATCGAGTAAGTTTTGTTAGGGCTTGATCCCTAGTATCCATTATGTTCTGAGATTGATGTTGCTATGACTTTATTATGCTTAATGCTTGTCACTAGGGCTCGAGTGCCATAATTTCAGATCTGAACCGTTTATATTTTCACCATTATATCTATGTTCTTATCCGATCTTGCTAGTCATATGCACATTCTATGTGTTATGATCCGTAAATCCCAAATTACTAAATGTTTAAAATTATATGGGTACACAAAAGTGTACCCAGCCTTATGCACATGTAGCTAACAGGTGGGGCCAGAGGGCCCAGTTGACACAATCCACTGCACAGTCAGCAGTCAACAGAGCTGGCCGTTGAATAGTCAAAACTGCCAAGTGGGGCCCCATGTCATAGACTTAACTATTTTATACAATTTAGCATTTTAATTTTCGGCAGGGGGTCCACATGTCACATTCACATTAGACTAATTACTCCTAAACTAATTATAAATTAGTCCTAATTAAAAGGGTCGGCCCACTCGTTAGTGGCACCGGCTGGCAGTGACCACGGCTTGGCTTGCCATGGCCAGTACGCACGGCACCGGCGGGGTGCTTGGGCGTCCTAGTGGCTTCTTTGGGAGCATTGTGCCTCCACACCACTCCAATCGGAGATTAGCATTCGCAATGGTGTGAACTTCGGGATACATCGTCATCTTCACGTGCCTCGGTTATCTCTTTCCCGAGCCCTTTAATTATGCACTTTACTTTGTGATAGCCATAGTATTTCATGTTATATATCTTGCTATCACATAGTTGTTTATCTTGCTTAGCATAAGTTGTTGGTGCACATAGGTGAGCCTAGTTTTTCTAGGTTTTGTGCTTAAGAAATTAAACGCCTATTTTATTCTGTATTTGTTCAAGCCTAAACCGTAATTATTTTAAAGCGGCTATTCACTTCCCCCTCTAGGCGACATCCTCAATCTTTCAGTGTGTACTAATAGCTATGTCTTTTAGCTCTCTCTCCCCCATGTTCTTGGTGGATTCCGATCATGATGTATCATGAGATTTGTTAATAAAGTTGGATCACATTATGTTCACCCCCCCTCTCTTATTTTTCATGGTGAACCGAGTCTTGATCTTTGAGATTTATTTATGTTGGATTGAATATTTTGAATTTGTGATAACTTGATGCATGTCTAACTCACGGATACCCGTGGTGACATTGGGGTAATCTAGGCGACATCGAGGTTAAACAATATGTATCATATTGTGCCGTCGTAGTACAATCCATAGAACTATTCTTGACACTTTGGGGGTGGTTCAATAGATTGGTTGGAAGCACAACTCCGAGATGGTTTACTACCTACGTGATTTCATCTTACTTTCTCCGATAGGAATAGAGACTTTGGAGTGATTCTTTGCACACTTTGAGGGATTATCATGTGGTTCAGCTATGTTAATATTGTTGAGAAATTGCACTAGCGAAAGTATGAATCCTATGACTTATTTATAAGCACCGAGGCACCATTTTGCTCACTTTTGTTACTTGCTACCTTTATGTTTTTATTTTTTTCAAATTATAAAAAGCTATTTCTGCCGTCCATATTACACATCTATCATTATATGTTTGTCGAACTAGTGCACCTATACAACTGATTTGGGGACACAAGAGATTACTTGTATTTCATTGCATGATTGTTTGAGAGAGAACCACCTTGATCCAACACCTCTCGTGGACCGACAAATCTTAGGTCATCCAGTTGAGAAAAAATTGCGAATGTCCTACAAAATTCTACGCTTTGAGGCCCAACAAGTATATGGAAATAAAGTTGTGTAGTACACATCACTAGGCTCATGGCAAGCAAAGATACACTATTTTTCTGGGACATGGTGGCCTGGCGGCTGACCTTGGGTGACTATAAACAACCTTGGCATCGGCACCGACCCGTTCTTGGTGGTGCAGAGAGCGGATGATGCTCGTGGAGCATGGAAGGTTCCCCATGTCCACCTGTTCATGGAGGGGTCATGGTGGGACTATGCGGTGGTGGAGAGCAGAGATATGACGGTGGTAGCGTAGGGGCAATTCCACGGGGATGGTGGAGTAGGAGCAACCGCGAGAGGAATACCGGTGGAGTGCAGAATCAACGATTTTGCTTTAAACAATTTATTGGACTACATATTTGGACGGTTGAGTGTGGATCAAGGATCCAGAGCCATTTTTTCTTATCATCCAAACATGGAGATTTTCCGATTAGGCTGCCCATGATCATCTTTCAATAGTTTCGTCAGTTTTACTCGCGTATGTCTAATTCTCAGTCGACTGAGATTCGTTAGACCTTGTGAGCAATGCAAACTGAAAATTTTCATTCTTTGCTCGTAGTGAAGAGTAGTTCCCACACCTTACGAATCGTTCACCCTCGCATGCTCATGGTCGACCCGGTATGAGTGCTTCAGCCAGATGTTTCTGTTTCCATCTTATGTCGATCTGTTTTTTTTTCACTTTTCACCGTTTTTATCTGTATTTGCATATCTTTTTCTTTCACTTTTCCCGTTTTTTAAATTTTCTTCTCCTTTTTATGTTCTTTATCTTGAATACTTTCTGAAATCCACATATATTTAGTATCTGGGACATATTTAATAATTAAAGAATGTTTAAAAAAATGAACTTATCCATGAATATGAACGTTTTATTTCAAGTTGTTGCACTTTTTAATCCATGAAAATTATTTTAAAAACCCATGGATATTTTAAATAATTGCTGTAGAAAAATATTATAATATTATTATTACATGTGTAACAAAACGGGTAACCGGTTTTCCCAAGGAACAAAAACTGGTTTTGTAACCTGTAATAGAAGGGCCGTAATAGAACGCCACTATTCTGGCGAGCAACGACTTGTTGGGCCTTCCCCACCGCAGGTTAAACTGCGTACGTGGATACCCCAAATGTTGATACCCCGGTCTGATAGCTTGCACTAGATACACCTTGAACATTTTTTTAACATACATTACGACATTGTTCTTCCAAATACACATTGAATATGTTTAGAATACTTGTTATACATTTTTCACATACTCCTGAACATTTTGTTCATACACATTGAACATTTTTCAATACATGATGATTTATTTAATTGTCTTGAAGATAATTTAAAATGTGTGCACATTTTTAGATATCATGATTTTTAATGGTGTAGACTTTTTTTTAAACTTGACCGGGAAAAAATGTACTTTGCATGGACATTTTTTCGGACCGCACGAACTTTTTTGTTAAACCGCGAGAACAAACTTTTACAGTCCCCAAACAATTGTAATACATGCTAAACATATTTCAACTAAATAAAGTTATTTTTTCGCAAGTACGAAGCAAGAAAAGAAAAAAGAGAAAAATCCCTCGCACTAGAAAAATAAAATGAAAAAGATAATAGTGCAGTGAGTCAGGCCACTACTCGCTGCCCTTACCGTGTGCTGTTGCGTAGGGAGCGCTTGGTTATCAGGCAAGCCCTCGCTTAGCCTAGCGAGCAAGGAAGCGTGGGATTTGGTTCCTGGGCAAGATTGCTTTTTTACCAGCTTTTTCTTCGGTTGAGCCAGCGAGCCGATTTGGCTCGCCTCCATCAGCAAGGCTAGCCTTGCCTAGCGAGGTAAACAAGCTAGCGATCCAAACACTCCCACATCTCGCAACAGAGAGACAAAGTTGGGTAGATCCTATTCGCGGCCTACATGCGGCAAATAGATAACACAACCCCCGCTGGACCCCCCACTACTGGCAGTTCAGTTTGGGCCAGCCACGTTCGGGTCTTCTCGCTGCTTTTCTGTTCGTTGCAGTTTTGCTGGAGTTTTTCTGCTGGAGTTTTTTGTATTTTTTATTTTCTGTTTTTCTTTATTTTTCTACACTCTATTCTGCTTCTCGTTTTTTTAAGGGCCAATTCCATTTTTCCCCTAATTTTATCCCGGTCTCATCTTTACCCCGAAATAAAAACAGTGCTCAACTTTGCTCCTCTTCGGTTAAGTGCGCTTATAGAAATGCATTTCCGTACATTTTCTGTCTAGTGAAAGGCCTTTGACCGTTAGGTTTTTCTATGCGCACACTTAACGGTCAAAGGCCTTTGACTGGACAGAAAATGTACGGAAGGGCATTTCTGTAAGCGCACTTAACGGAAGAGGGGCAAAGTTGAGCACTGTTTTTATTTAGGGGTAAAGATGAGGTTGGGACAAAATTAGGGGGGAAATGTAAATCTCCTTTTTTTAATACATGTGAGAATTTTTTTGTATGTATAGTGAGCATTTTTTTCATTCACACTAAGCATTTTTGCAATGTACACTGAACAATTGTTAATATATGATGTATTTTTGTTTAATTATATGATGACAATTTGTTAATACACACTACAATTGTTTTTTAATATAAGGTGAATGCCATATACACTATTTTCAAAAATCACATACCAAAAAAATTAAATATAGATAGCTCCATAAATAATAACAGTCTTTTTTTAGAAGAACTGACTAAAAATTGAAGAGAGAGAAAAATTACTCGGTCCAGAGTCTTTTTTTAGAAGAATTGACTAAAAATTGAAGAGAGAGAAAAATTACTCGGTGCAGAGCCAGCTGGCCCGTTTCTTCAGGTTTCGCAAATCGGGCGGACACACCTCCGCTTCGCTGGACCGGCCCGTTCTTTTTTTTTTTGCTAAAACGGAAAAAACTAAGAGGTTGCGTGACCATGGTTGCAAGGTTTATCGCAGGCTAGGTCAACCAATCGGCTAACCTCACTATTTGTTATGGATAACAATTTTATCCTTCTTTTATTCTTTCCTTTTTTTTTGCAACAGTTTTCCTCCTTTTTATTTTTTATTTCTCTTTTTATTTTTCCTGAAACTTTTTTTGTTTATTTCGTTTTTACTGAATGCGCGAACTTTTCTAAAAAATCATGAACTTTTTTAAAAATCGCTGAACTTTTTTTTCAGAAGCGATTTTTTTAAGCAATGAAATTTTTCCCAAAATGGATGCTAAATTTGAAATTTGTGCACTTATTTCAAATTTGACGAACTATTTTTCAAAGTCAATGAACTTTTTTCAAATTTGTGAATCTTTTTCGAACTCAATGAACGTTTTCCAATTTTTTGAACTTATTTCAAATTCGACATTTTTTTCCAAATTCAGTGAACTTTCTGAATTCGATGAACTTTTTCGCTAATTCGATGAACTTTTTCGCAAAACCATTGAACTATTTTTCTTATTTTGTGACTTTTTAAAAATTCATCAATTAAATTTCAAATCTTTGAATTTTTTAACTCACAATTGGTTCTGTTTTAGATTTTTTTCAATATTTTTTGAGAAGTCAATCATTTACCGGTCGAGTCAACAGGTCAGCCATCGACCAGTTAACTATTGAATGAACAAAGGTGGGCTTGCTATCGAATTTACTCTACCTCGTGAATGGGCCGACCCATATGAGCAGCGGTGTGGCCGCCAGAGCCCCCAGCCGGCGCCTTCAACGCTGGTTAGGAGCACCCTCAGAAAATTGATGAATCTTATTTGGCGCTGCTGGCGCCCATTAGTGTGTATTTTGGAAACAGGCGCTTGAGTGGCCCGCGCTGGGCCGGCCCATATAGATTTTTGTCTACTGTGTTTTTAATCCGCAAAAAATGCACGCGTTGGTGGCGATTCGAACCAACGTCATCCCTCTTCGATGTGTACTGGTGCAACCAGTGGCAGAGCTACACATAAAAACTTGTGCGGGTCAAATTGAAGGGAAGTCCAACTATTTTAATCTGATGCCCCATTTGCTCTCATATCCTCGTGTATTTTCACTAAACTTGGGCGGGCCATACCACAGTTTGGCTTGGCTGTAACTCCGCCAGGGGGTGCAACCACCCCTCTAACCAGTCGAATCTAGTTAATTACAACATTTCCTTCCTTTTATTCTTTCTTACCCGTTTTCTACCTTTTTTCGTTTTCATTTTTCATTTTTCTTTTCTATTTTTTCTGCATGGGTAAATGAGTTATCTTGCAAATACCTTAACTTTTTTTTTACAAAGCAATGAACTTATTCAAATTCAATAAAAAAATTTTAAAGTGATGATTTTTTTTCAAAGTGATAAACTTTTTTCAAATTTTTATGTAATTTATTTAAATCCGTGATTTTTTCCATTTTTGTGAAGAGCTCTTTTCAAAATTGATTTATTTGTTTCAAATACGAGTATTTTTTTAGAAAACAATGAAATTTTCTCGGATTCGATGAAAATTTTCTAATTATGATAATTTTTTCCTCAGATTTGCTGAACTTGTTCCATTTATGATGAACTTTTCTCATATTCGATGAACGTTTTTTTCAAAATTCGATGAACTTTCTTCAAATTTGATGAACTTCTTTTAATAAACAATGAATAATTTTCAAATTCAACGAACCTTTCTAATTATGATGAACTTTTCTCAAATTCGATGAACATTTCCCAATTATGATGTACCTTTCTGAAATTCAATGATATTTTTTCAGATTCGATGAATATTCTTCAAATTTGGTTAACTTAAAAAACAACGAACTATTTTTCGTATTAGATGAACTTTTTCTAGTTATGTTTAAATTTTCTCAAATTCGATGAACTTTTTCCAATTATAATGAAGTTTTCTCAAATTTGATGAACTTTTTTTCAGAATCGCTGAACATAAAAAAATGAAATTTTTAAATATTTAAAAAACTCTTTACTTTTTATATATGTGCACACATTCGGCAAAAACAGGAAAGAAAAAAGGCGAACAAAACCAGTACTGAAAAGGAGAAAATAAATAAATAAACGGCTTTGCGTGCTGGAGAAAGAATAAAAGGAAGCAAACGAAGGTGAGGTCCCCAGTTTGAATCCGGCTCCCAGTGCACCATTTTTTGCTCTTTCTAAGAGAAAGAGAAAAAATAATAGGCCGGCCCGCTACGCGCCCCTGCGAGCACCAGCATCTCTAATCAGCGCTAACAGCCTCGACTAGGAGCTCCCCAAAAAGCCGCACCCCTTATCCACCAGAGCGACTACGTATGGCCTTTTTGAGGATTGCGCCTATGTATTGCCTGCTGCGAGACGAAATAATGTCACGCCTCATGGGCGTCTCCATGTCGCTTCTATTAGGCCGGACCAAGTCACCCCCTGCATGTTAATAATTTTTTTGTCTTTTCTCGAAAAAACAAATTTGTCTCAAGAAAATTATTTCCTATTTTTATATATATTTTTGAAAGAAATTTAGTTGAAACATATATTCCAAAACCTTAAAATTACTATGAATTTTAAACAACAAATTCCAATTTTTTTAAAGTAGTGTAAAGTATTCATTTGCATAGTTTAAAAAATGTTGATAGCGTTAAAAAATTGTGGCAGTAAATAAATTCTCAAATGTTTCTAAAAAGGTGACATTTCAAGAAAATATTTATACAATGTAAAACATGTTCTGTACCTTGAAATGTTTGCATAAATAATTTGTAGCATGAAAATAAATGCAAGTTACATGTAAAACATGTTCGCATAGTTTTTTGAAAAAATCCTACCACTCAAAAATATATTTAAGAAAAATGTTTTCATGTTTTCAAAAAACTAGGTTTAAAAATATGTATTTTAAAAATGGTACTCATGTATAGGAGAAAAACTTGAACGTGTATAAAAAAGTTTCTTATGTATAAAAATGTACAATGTGTATGAAAGAAAGTAGACATCAGAACATATATTTGAAAAATGCTAACCATGTATATGACAGATGTAAAGCGTGTATAAAAATAATGTTCCTGGTGCATACGAAATATGTACAATATGAATGAGAAAATGTGGATATATTTAGAAAATGAAAAACGAAAAAGAAAGAAAGATCCTAGCATATCCAATCAAATCCGCAAAACAAACAACAAAAACAAGAAAAGAAAGAAAAGAGGGAGAGAAAACTGAAGAAAACATTGAAGAAAATCAGTACAACCATTGAAAAATCGAGAAGAAGAGCAACAAAGAAAAAAAACACTCGAGCAAGAGGCGCTACAATATTGGGTCGGCCCGCTCCCTCGCACTAGAAGGCATATCGAGTTATGTCTCGGTACATGAGATATATAGCCTCACATTTTTCCGTTGGACTGACTCGACCTCGGCTTTGTGCTCTTTTTTTTTTGACCTTGTTGGATGATTCTGCCCATCAATTCAACTGAAATGATCTCTATGAATTTGTCTTGTCTTCATTATGGCCCAGAACATTTACATCATATGTTGACCTTTCTTTTATCGTCAACAGGCGTTCCTCGTTACTATTGTTTCTATTAGAATGACATTCATCGATTTAATTTGTCCTCGTTGCCGCTTCTTACAGCTTTGATGAAATTTAAATTCTAGGAAACTCATCAGTTTATGTGATCCATGAGGCACTTTAGCTTCATGCACGACCTTCATTTACATTTGTATGGTCAAGATTATTTCCCATGAATTACGGTTTCTGCAAATTGATTCCATCATCTTTGTTTCTTTCAGAATCCAAGATTTCATTACATCAACAATACATGTTGTTGTTATCACACTATCCGATGAACCACTAAGTCGAGTGTCAACTGAACATTATTTCTTCAACATGAAGGCCATGCTCACATAGTTGATATGCAATTAGATGATTCATAATTTCAATAGATTGTTTATCAGTAGCAACCAAATCCTCAAAGTCATCATCATCACTTGCACACTTATTTACTTGTGAAGTCAGGTGTGTTGTTGGTATATTGTTATGTTCAATAACAGTTTCACCTACTCCTTCATGTAATGTTTGACGTGTATCAATTGAACATTATTGCAAACTTGGTTCTCAACTAATCCAATTCCATTCTCATGGCCACATGGCCCATCTACCATTTATTTGATACCTTTACCAATATCTAATTGTAGCAACTTTGTATATTTGATTCATGAGTTGTCTTGACACTTGTATTTTGTCGCCGGTTGGTGATACAATATTTATTTGTCAACATATGGTAGGCCAACTACCAGATTACAATCTTCTTGAACTTTTTGATATGCAACATTTCTTAGACTTTGATTACTATTTATTCTAGTTTGTTGACCAGCATCTACTTGAGCAAAAATCTTCTTGATATTAGAAGTCATTTTTTCATGTAAGATGTGTATGTATTGCATTTGTTTGGTTTCTTATTCCTCTTATTGCTTTCACTTTCATATCCATTTTCCCATTCATTCGAAGTTCGTTTCTGGTCGACTTATCAATGTCTGCTTCTTTTATCATTGGAAATGATTCGATTCGCTCACGTTCTTCTTCTTATTCTTCTGTCTACACAACACGAAATTTTCACTTCTTCAAAATTTGAAGAATAGAAGTCTGAGAATTGTCAATCATTTTCTAGAAGGACTCAAAACAACTTGTCATAACTTCACGATCATTGTCCATCTTTTCTTTGATCATTGTGAGGATATGTAACCTACCATGGTAATTTCAGCAAGTTAGTTTAGTAAATCATATTATTGATAACCAAGTAGCTAATAGTAATACCAGATGACATAATTCTTCCTTAGAGTTGTCTTCAATACATCTAGACTTTCTTTTTACCATCTTATCTTGTCCATATTTACTAACTAAATTTCTCTTACTTAGCTTTGATATATTTCAATTTTAAGAACGTAAATCATATTCCATATCAGTTGAAGATTCAGGTTTTATAAGAGTTGCAGGAACAACACACCTTCTTCTATGTATATAGTATCATCACTGTCATTGATCTACATAAATATCATAATAATGAGTTCGATTAAGATGGATGATAAAAATATACTTGATACATGGATTATGATACATGATGATAATAGTCTGATATACCTTAAACTTATCTAAGTCCTTGTTAACCAATTGTTGGAAATGTTCTGTACCAATATACTTGATACGTGGGAAAGCAACCGTCACTACAATTTTTGGATCATCAACAGAGTCAAGTAACAAGATCTAACAAAGGAAATAAACATTAAGTCAGATGAACAATTTGTACATAGTATTTTTTAAAGTTGAATAATTTAAATAAAGAAATTTGTACCCTGAGCACGCGAAGACATCCTTCAACTTGAACATTATGGTCTCCAAAGTCTTTGTAATGCTTTATTCTAGTTAATAACTGTGACGCCCCCGATTTGTCCGTACACTAATCATGCACGCAAATGTGTACGGCTAAGATCAGGGACTCACTGGTAGATATCACAACACAACTCTAAAAGTAAAATAAGTCATACAAGCTTCATATTACAAGCCAGGGGCCTCGAGGGCTCGAATACAAGTGCTCGATTGTAGACAAGTCAGCGGAAGCAACAAATATCTGAGTACAGACATAAAGTAAAACAAGGTGCCATAAGATGGCTAGCACAAACTGGGATACAGATCGAAAGAGGAGCAGGCCTCCTGCCTGGGATCCTCCTAAACTACTCCTGGTCGTCGTCAGCAGACTACACATAGTAGTAGGCGCCTCTGGTGTAGTAGGAGTCGTCGTAGGTGGCGTTTGGCTCCTGGGCTCCACCATCTGGTTGCATCATCCGAGAAGAAGGAACAGAGGGGGAAAAGGGGGAGCAAAGGAACCGTGAGTACTCATCCAAAGTACTCGCAAGCAAGGATCTATACTACATATGCAATGGTAACAATGATATGGGTAATATCGGTGGACTGAACTGCAGCAAGCGAGAATAAGAGGGGGATAGCTAATCCAATCGAAGACTACGCTTCTGGCAGCCTCCATCTTGCAGCAGTAGAAGAGAAAAGATGGTAAGTTCACCAAGTAACATCGAATAGCATAATCCTACTCGGCGATCCTCCCGCACATCACCCTGTGATAGAGCAACCACCGAGTTATATCTGGAACTCATCTGGGTGTGTTTTATCAGGTGTCCGGTTCTAGTTGTCATGAGGTCGGAATACAACTCCGGGTCGTCCTTTTACCGAGGGACACGGCTATTCGAATAGATTAACTTCCCTGCAGGGATGCACCACATAACCCAGCACGCTTGATCCCATTTGGCCGGACACACTTTCCGGGGTCATGCCTGGCCTCGAAAGATCAACACGTCGCAGCCCTACCTAAACACAACAGAGAGGTCAACACGCCGGTCTAGACCCTAAGCACACGGGGGTCTGGGCCCATCGCCCAATGCACACCTGCATGTTGCGAGGGCGGCCGGTAAGCAGACCTAGCCTCTCCTAATACCAGAGTAGGCTTTCCAGTCTAATTCGGCGCGCGCCGCTCAGTCGCTGATGTCAAGAAGGCTTCGGCTGATACCACGACGTCGAGTACCCATAACTATTCCCACGTAGCTGGTTAGTGTGTATAGGCCAACGGCCAGACTCAGATCAAATATCCAAACACGTTAAGCGTGTTATTATGAAATAACTGCGGACAACGACCAGGGCCAGGCCCACCTGTCTCCTAGGTGTCTCAACCTGCCCTGTCGCTCCGCCACAAAGATCCACACAGAGGGCCGTCGGGAAAGTATGTCCTTTCAGCCCCCAATCCATGAATCAACCGCGGGTACTCAACGAGCCGACCCAACTTTAGTCACAACATGTATCATGTATAAGTGTATGTAGTATATATCCGTGATCACCCCAAGTGATCACGGCCCGATAGAATAGCAGGGCAGACGGACAAGGGTGTAGGGCCACTGATGGAGAACTTGCATCCTATATAAGCATTTAGGATTGCAGGTAAAGTATCAACAGTGGTAGCAACAATGACAGGCTATGCAGCAGAATAGGAGTATCGAAAGCGGTAACATGCTACACTACTCTAATGCAAGGAGTAGAGAGAAGAATAGGCGATATCATGTTGATCAAGGGGGCTTGCCTGGAAGCTCGGCAACCAAGGTGGGGTCGTCAATACCGTAGTCGATCGGGGCAGCGTCGGTCTCGTAGTCTACCAGAGAGAAGAGGGGGGAAGAAATAGTGAATACAATGCAAACAGATGCATGACGATGCATGACATGACATGTAACGGTGCTAGGTGTGCCCTAACGCAGTATCGGGTGATACTGGCGAAGGGGGGAAACATCCGGGAAAGTATTCCCGGTGTTTCGTGTTTTCGGGCGGATGAAACAGAGGGGGAAAGTTGCGGGTTAAGTATGCTAGGGATGTGTGGTTGACGAACGGTCTGCGTATTCGGATGCATCTCGAAATTCTGAGCAACTTTCATATATAAAGTATTTTCATCCGAGTTACGGATTATTTTATATTAATTTTTAAAAGATTTAATCATTTTTAGAATTTATTAAATAATTTTAAATCAACATTATCCAGAACAGTGCATGCTGACGTCATCATGACGTCAGCAGTCAACGGGACGTTGACTGGTCAAACTGACGTGTGGGTCCCGCGTGTCATTGACTGTAAGTTAACTAACAGTTTAGTTAGGTTAATTATGATTTAGTTAAGCTAATTATAGTTAATTAACTTAATTAATCTTTTAATTAATTAATTAATATTTTTTAATTATATTTTTTGTTCTTTTTTTTTACAAAAAGGGGGCGTGGGGCCCATAGGCCAGTGGCCCATGAGGCCACACAGTTAACAGGCGCAGGGGGTTATCGGGCGCGGGCGCCCGTCGGGGCTGACCCGACGAAGCATAGCCCGCTC
>LR738712.1:121605107-121742304 GCA_902687465.1 Secale cereale | reverse complement strand
CCCGTTTGCATCATTATTTCATAGATCCTAAGGAATCAAAGCTCATGCGCTGGCATGCGGAGAGATTCAAGCCCAACGATGGAGATGATCCGAAGCTGAGACACCTCGCAGATACTAGCCACTTGAGAGCATTCAACGCTGAATATCGATATTTCGTAGATCATCCAAGGAACATCGTGGTTGGCGTGAGTACCGATGGCTGAATCCGTTTAGCAACCAGAACACCAACCATAGTACATTGCACATGTTTCTATGGATGTGCAACCTCCCCCTAGAAGTGCATGAAGACAAAGTACATACACATGAGTATGCTAATTCAAGGACTGAAACAATCAGGAAATGATATTAATCTGTATCTCGGGCTACTGAAAGAGGAGCTACACTATCGGTGTACAAAAAGAGGGGTACACTTTTTGTACCCCTATGACTGTGCACGGGCAGTCTGAGCTACGGCGCCATCGCACCAAGCATGGCAAGGGAGGCGAGCCGGGGCAAGACTAAAGCTTGATGGAGACTGGAGCGACGCCAAGAAGAAGACCACAAAGAGCAAAGGGATGAAGCGGCTTCCCCCAGCAAGATCCTTGCCGGGGCCGGCTCTGGCAGCCCTGACAAGACCCTTGCCGCGGCAGCTCGCCCCACGCCTGCGGAGCGAATCACCCTTGAGTCCACCGCCCCTATGGGGCGAGGATTCGGGAGATATCCCCGTGGTGGCATGCAGATCTTTGTGAAGACCTTCAAGATCAGATGCAAGATAAGAAGACGACGACCCTTGACGGGATCCCAGCCAAGGAGGTCCACAAGGCCCCCAGCAATCACCTTGCCGGGGATGACAGCAGACGCCGCGGCAAGACCCTTGCCGGGGCCCGGGCAAGGCCCTTGCCGAGGACACCCACGGGGCCACCATCAGGCCCGCACCAACTGGGTTTCCACCGACCCACGCAGCTGCCGACCCGACCAGCTGGACAGGCTCCTACGTAGCAACCAACAGATCTTCATGGAGACCCGCCGTCGCGCCACCTCAGCTGTCTGTCTACCTACATGGCACCTTAGGCACCGCTGGCCAGGGCGCGTATCGTCACGAGGAGGAGCGGCGACGGACAAGACGGGCATCTCCCCTCGTCCCCGATAAAGCAAGGACACCTAAGCTGGGCGCATTAAATGCACCTTGTCCTGTAATGCGAGGGATAACCTCGCATCACTGTACCCTTTCCACCTCCTGTGTGCCACTATGGCAACCCATTTTCCCTATAAAAGGAGGCCCGAGGCGACCAGGAGGAGGATTCGGCTTTTCGGAACCCCTCACGACTCTTTTGGAGCTCCTCGTTAGCTGAAGAACACCAACATATAATCCACCAAAGCAGGAGTAGGGTTTTACGCATCTTTGCGGCCCGAACCTGGGTAAAGGAACCGTGTCCTGATCATTAGATCCGCTCTTCTCTCAACCCCGCGCCCCGCAACCATAGTAGGGATTCTTGTGATCCCATAGGTGTCGATTGAAATACACCGACATCTTTGGCGCGCCAGGTAGGGGGCGGCGTAGTTGTGAGAATCGGCTCTGGTGATCGGCCCGACGCTCTCTCGTCTTCGTGGCCCTTTGAGGAAGCCAGAAGACTTGCTTTCGAGCGGCTGCAAATAAAAGCTAAGTTACATCGAACTTTGGATATTTCTATCCTATCATTTAAAGTTATTATCCTCGAAGCTGTCATTCCTTGTGCAAAAAGAAACCTGCACGCGGATGGGGCCCTTCCCGATCGGCAACGCCTTGTTCTGTTTCGAGTCAGCTCAACATTTCAAACGGCTGCGTTGAAAGGGTAGGGTAGCCTTCCACAATTGACAAAGCTCTCGACTCTGACTCGAGTCAAACTCGACAGTTCGAGCGGCTACGTTGAGAGTGGCAAGGTGGCAGACCCTTCCGCAATTGACAAAGTTCTCGACTCTGACTCGAGTCAAACTCGACAGTTCGAGCGGCTGCGTTGATAGCGGCAAGGTGACAAACCCGGCTGCACGCTCACCCGGCAGGCCAATGGGGACCCGTCCCCAAGATGCCGCTTTGGGTATTTCGCGCCGGCAAGCCTACCCAGTTAACGTAGGGTGGAAACACAGGGAGGCAGCAAACAGGAAAATAACATGCATGATTCTGAAAATATTTCAAAGTTATATTACATCATGCCATCGCTGCGGTTCTAACTGAAGATAAAATTTGTCTTGGGCATGAACTCGCAGCGGCAAAGAAGAACGAGATATCTAATCCCGGCGCTGGCCCTCCACCCTCTTGATTTCGTCGATGCGGCTGATGACAGGCTTGATGCGCTCCTTGAGCGCCGTGAGGTTGGCATCCTCCGACAAGCTGTCCATCGCGGCTTCGAAGTCAAGGGCGGGGTTCCAAAACGCCACCTTGGTGAGGACCTTGGTCATGACTCCCCGGCAGAGCCGCCGGGCCTCCCCCGCAAGCGTGACCGTTTTGTTGGAGTGAAGATCAGTCAAGGCGCTGAGGACGCCCTCGAAGAACAGGGTCAGCTTGGCGTTGATGGACCCGCTCCATTCAGGAGCATACCTCACGTTCGGCACCCCCATGAGGGCCAACTGTGAGGTAACCCTGCCGGTGATGTCCTCCAGCCGGCTGATCTACCTGTTCTCCTCCACCACATATTCTTGGTGGGAGGCGCCCTCATCTGCCCGCAGCTGCTCCTCCTCCTCCAGGCTCTTGGCCAAGGCCCCCTCCCGAGCAGAGCTCTCCGCCAACGTCTTCTCGAGATTCTCTAGCCTCAGCCTGAGATCTCTGATGGAGCTTTGCGCCTCGGAGAGCTCCCCAGTCTTGCTGATGACCACTCCCTGCGCCTCTGTCAAGGCGCAGTTGAGTCTGGTCTTCTCGTCAGACAGCCTGAGGGCCTGCTCCTTCAGCCCGTCCCGTTCCACTTCCAGCTCTTGTATCTTGCCGGCGTGAGCCAGAGCCTGGGCATCGAGCGCCTCCTTGTGCCTCTGCCCCAGCTCGTGAGTCCGCCGCTCGACAAGAGCCTCAAGCTCTTCATCCTTGTCGGGGAGTGTCACGGCAAGCTTCGCCTCACGCGCGGAGAGGTCTTCCTCCTGGGAATCGAGGGCGGCTTGATGCTGGTTCCGGGCAGCCTCCGCCGCGGCAGCGGAATTCGCCGCCTCTTCCTGGGCCTTTTGGATGGCGACCATCTTCATGGTGAGCTCCACGTTGCGATGGGCCAGATCTTCCTGGGAGGCCCTCTGCTCCTTGCGGGACTGATGGAACCAGGTTTGCGCCTCAGCGATGCGCGCCTGGAAGTCCGCCTCCGCCTCGTCCACCGCCGCCATTCTGGACTTAACCTTGTCCAAACGGGCGCGGTAGAGCGCCTAGAGCTTCCGGAAGTTGGCCCCATGGCCCGGAAGAGCTGCTCCTCTGGGGAGCCGTCGCCGCCAGCGCTCGGTTCATTGACAACCTCGAGCCCGGCGGCGGCGAACACCTCGCCGTCAAAAACTTCCTCCTCGGCGGGGGCCCGGGGGCTTGACGCCCCGGCAAGATGGACGAAGAGGTTGTCACTCACCTTCAGATACTTGCCGGGGCCCGGGGTCACGGAGGAAGAGGGCTGGTCATCAGTCGCCTCCTCCTCGGCTGTGGCCTTGCCGGCCTCCCCGGCAGGCCCACCACGAGCGCCCTCGGCGGAACCCTTGGCGGCGTCCTCGGCAGTCTCGTCCACGGCGGCCCCTGCGGCGTCCTTGGCGGCCTCCTCGGCGGCGATCTCGTCAGCCTCCCTCGCGGCCTCCTCAGCGACCTCCTTGATGACGGCGTCCACGTCCTCCACATCCGTTGGAGGAGGGCCTGGGCCGTGACGGGGGAAATGAAGTCAAGAAAAAGCACAAGGGAAAGGCAAAGGCGAAAAGCGGGCAACTCACCAGCACCGGGCTGTGCAGCGGAAGTTCCCTCCTCGCCGGTGTCGGACGCCGGGGGCGGGCTGCCAGCGCCCAAGTCCTCCTCCTCCTCCATGTGTGTGGGCTCCATGCTTGGTGCCCTTGCCGGGGACGCCCCTCGTGGCGGCGTGGTCGATGGGGGTGGCGTGTTGGGAGTGGCCCCCTGCGGCTCCTCCTCCTGCTGCTCCCGTCCTACAGAACCGGCAAGGTCGACGCCTTCAGCATCTGACGCCTGCTGCATGTCGAGCGAGACAGGGTTGGCGGACTTACGCTGGGGGCTGTGCCGAGGGCTGCCGTCGGAGCTGCTCAACACCACCAGTGGTGTCTCTGTAGCCCCGGCAGGGGGCTGGCTGCTCGCTGAAGCCTTGGCCCTCTTCACCCTCTGGGCCAACGTTTCTGCGTCCCTGAAGAAGCAAGAACAAGTCAAGACGAGTGGAATGATCAAAAGAGATGGGGATGATGATAAAGCATGAAATACTTACTCGTCGTCCATCTCCTCCTCCTCTGCCGTCTTCCTCTTCCTCTTCGGGCTGAGGGGCCCGAGGTCGAAGGGGAGCTCCGCGTCGCCCTCCGAATCGACGTCTGCCAGGGAGGCGAAGGAGGGAGCGGAGTTCGTGCGCGCCTTGATGGAGAGGGAGCTGTCGCTTTCTTCTTCTCGGCAACCTTCGTCGACTTCTTCACCGCCGTGGCCCTCTTGAAGCGCCCGGACTCCTCCAGGGCCAATTGAGGCTGCGCAGTCTTGCCGAGCCGGACCGACTCGCCGGAGCAGGCCCGCCGCAAGACTCGCCCTCTTCCCCTGGTTGGCGCCGGGCCAGCTGCCACATCCTTCGATGACGACGACCCGTCGGCCGCGTCTTCAACCAATGGGCCCCCGGTGCTGGCGCTGCTAGCTTCTCCGGCAGCCGCTGCCCACTGGGCGAACTCCTCCTCCGCAGCTGCGGCATCCTGGTCTTCCATACCTCCGGCGCTGCCGGCCTCCTGGTCTTCCATACCTCCGGCGCTGCCGGCCTCCTTGATGAGCTGTGCCTCCTTCGCCCTGGCGGCGATATAGTCCAGCTCCTCCGGGGTGGTGTCCCTGACGAGCCACCACTCGGCGTCGGGATTGACGCACACCTCGACAAGGGAATCGAAGAACTGCTGCACAACCTCGTCCTCCGGCTCCTGCTAGCTCGGGACGGGGCCGTGCGCGCTACATTCCGGCATCATGGCGACGATTTCAGACTCGCGCGAATTGTTGCACAGCGGGACCACTCCCGCTGGCAGCTCTTCAAGCTGCCCCTTGACGGCCTTGCCGGCCTTGGCGGGAGCCTTCGCAGCCTTGCCGGTCCGCTCGACCTCGCCACCGTGACTCACATCCAGCTGGAAGAGCCGCTGACAGAAATGGGCATGTCCCATCACTATAAAATTGTGCTTGAGGCCAGTGCGGAGCCGCATGACGTCGGCCGGGTTCCTGAAGAGCCAGGCCGGCCTCCCCTTTTGGTGCAGCGGAGCGATCCGACGGCGGATGAAATCCGCCCCGATCATCTTGAGGGTGAGTCCGGCTTGGACAAGCCGGGTGATCCTAGTGACAACAACAGCGAGCTTCCCGTCGGCGGCGTCGATGTTGCTCCAGTCACTGCCGCGGACCGGCGGCACCCGGCGGACCTTGCAGAACGTGGGCGGCTCGTCCTCGTCGATCCAGCACCACCGGCCGCGCCATTCGTCCCACCTCTCCTTCACGGCGCCCTCCGGGTACACCACCTTGAGTCTCGGAATCCAGGCAATGCCTCCGGAGACCGAGCCTCCCGGCTGGATCCGAGGGATGAAGTAGTGGCGGAAGAGCGCCGTGTTGGGCTGCACTCCGACAAAGCCCTCGCAGAGGTGCACGAAGAAGGCCATGCACGCCAGCGCATTTGGAGTGAAATCCAAAAGACGGAACCCAAAAGTGTGCATGATGTCGCAGAAGAAATCGGAGAAGGGAGGGCACAACCCGGAAGAGAGATAATCACCGAAGAAGGGGTACCGATTTGAGCTGGGCGGAGCGAAGGCGGCCGGAACGACGCGCGTCGCCGGATGGCCCAAGTCCTTTGCCCGATCCCCCGTCTCCGCCCCCGAAAGGGGTTTGAAGACGGCCCGGAGCTCGAAGACATCGACCGACGACAGGATGAAGATGGCAGCCTTCGTCCGAACCCCCCGTGAATACGCCGTCCGGCGGCGCCGAAGGCCCGACACCCTTGGCCGCCCCTTTGCCCTTGGCGGGTTTTGACGCCATGGTGGCTAAATGGGAAGGCTGAGGGGAGGAGATGGCAAAGCAACTGCGGCGGACGACGGCGAAGGCTTCGGAAGGAAGGAAGCAAGGGAACAACAGCTCTGAGATTGGAAGAGGCGCGAGGAAAGTGGAGGAAGTGAGTAGCGCGCCCACGGTTATTCCTTTTTATGGGGAAGGCGCGGGCCGCCACCTTTCGCATTTACTGCGACGTGACGCATGCGTGTGGAAACCGCCCCACGCATGCCACCCACGTCACGCACGCCCCTCCACCCCGCACCGCGCGCGCGGGCCGTGGGAGGCGCAGCGCGCTGAAATTTTACCACGGTGAGGACCACCCCGCCTGCCCGCGCACCGTTCTGGGCCTGGCCCAACAACGTGTCGCGCTTATGTGTGGCCCAGGCCCGGGGGCTCCTGTCGGTGTACAAAAAGAGGGGTACACTTTTTGTACTCCTATGGCTGTGAACGGGCAGTCTGAGCCAGGGCGCCATCGCACCAAGCATGGCAAGGGAGGCGAGCCGGGGCAAGACTAAAGCTTGATGGAGACTGGAGCGACGCCAAGAAGAAGACCACGAAGAGCAAAGGGACGAAGCGGCTTCCCCCGGCAAGATCCTTGCTGGGGCCGGCTCTGGCAGCCTCGGCAAGACCCTTGCCGCGGCAGCTCGCCCCACGCCTGCGGAGCGAATCACCCTTGAGTCCACCGCCCCTATGGGGCGAGGATTCAGGAGATATCCCCTGGTGGCATGCAGATCTTTGTGAAGACCTTCAAGATCAGATGCAAGATAAGAAGACGACGACCCTTGACGGGATCCGAGCCAAGGAGGTCCTCAAGGCCCCTAGCAAGCACCTTGCCGGGGATGACAGCAGGCGCCGCGGCAAGACCCTTGCCGGGGCCCCGGCAAGGCCCTTGCTGAGGACACCCACGGGGCCACCATCAGGCCTGCACCAACTGGGTTTCCACCGACCCACGCAGCTGCCGACCCGACCAGCTGGACAGGCTCCTGCGTGGCAACCCACAGATCTTCATGGAGACCCGCCACCGCGCCACCTCGGCTGCCTGTCTGCCTACATGGCACCTCAGGCACCGCTGGCCAGGGCGCGTGTCGACATGAGGAGGAGCGGCGATGGACAAGACGGGCGTCTCTCCTCGTCCCCGATAAAGAAAGGACACCTAAGCTGGGCACATTAAATGCACCTTGTCCTGTAATGCGAGGGATAACCTCGCATCACTGTACCCTTTCCACCTCCTGTGTGCCACTGTGGCAACCCCTTTTCCCTATAAAAGGAGGCCCGAGGCGACCAGAAGGAGGATTCGGCTTTTCGGAACCCCTCATGACTCTTTTGGAGCTCCTCGTTAGCTGAAGAACACCAACATATAATCCACCAAAGCAAGAGTAGGGTTTTACGCATCTTTGCGGCCCGAACCTAGGTAAAGGAACCATGTCCTGATCGTTAGATCCGCTCTTCTCTCAACCCCGTGCCCCGCAACCGTAGTAGGGATTCTTGTGATCCCATAGGTGTCGATCCAAATACACCGACATACACACATTATGGACATCACCGGTCAAGACATGGGACACTAATAAAGGATAGTATTTCAATATGAGAGCCATGCTAATGACGATGGTGCACGACTATCTCGGTTACGAATATGTTCAGGCCAGGTGTGCCACGGATATTGCGTATGCTCGAGGTGCATGGATGATACAACGTCTCAGGAACTAACGAAAGATGGCAGGTCTGCGAAAATCATGTACATGGGCATCGAAGATGGATCGAGAAGGATGACCCATGGAGAAAGCATGGAGTTCTATTCAATGGTGAGGCTGAGCATCGAGGACCTCCACGTCAGAGGAGCGGCATCGAAATTGATGAGTTGTTGAAAAACTGGGAAGAGTGCCCCGTGTCGGGAAATAATAAAAAGGTGTCGGAGCCGCCGCTGAAGGTATGGAAAACGAGATCTGTTTTCTGGGACTTGGACTACTGGCCAAAACTCGACATGCCTCATAGCCTTGATCAAATGCATATCACGAAGAATTTCCTGGAGAGCTTGCTTGGCACACTGATGAACATGCCGGATAAGACCAAGGATGGTCCGAAGGCAAAAAAAAGGCTCATAATCTTTGAATGTCAGGGTAGATTTGCACATGCCATGTAATAAGTCATCGGACGAGACAGAGACTGAGAAGGAGGCGAAGGATAGGGGCAAAAAGCCAACAAGAAGGAAGATCATTATTGCCCTCCCTCTTGCTTCACCTTAAGTTCGAAAGAGATCGATCTTTTATTCAAGTGCCTTACCAAAATCAAAATTACTTCCAGTTACTATGGGAAGATCAGCAGATTTCTAGACATCAAGAAGAAAAGGTTCATCTGTATGAAGTCTCATGATTGTCACGTCATGATGACGCAGATACTCCCGGTTGCACCTAGAGGGATGCTGGACAAACACGTCCATGACACGTCTACTGGTTTCTGCAACTTTTTCTACGTCTCGAAAGTCAATTAGTGTGAAGCAGCTCCGGAGGCTACGGGATGAGATCATTGTCATACTAAATGAGCTTGAGATGTACTTCCTGTCCGCATTTTGGGACGTCATGGTGCATCCATGTGTCCACATTATGGACGACATCATCGACCTCGGGCCGACATTCCTTCACAAAATGATGTCGTTTGAGAGCATGAATGGGGTCACCAAAGGATTCGTTTGTAACATGTCCCATCCAGATGAAAGCATCCTTTAGGGCTATCTGACCCAAGAGTGCATCTCCTTCTATGAGAATTTTCTAGGTGTTGGAGACTCTGTTGCTGGTTTGCCTGTCAACAAGCACCTTGGGAATTGCATGTAGACCACTCGGGTCGACGCTACAACTTTGACAGAGCAAACTTAGTAGTGCTACAACACCTAGATGTGCTAGGTCCTTTCGGGACACTACATGAAGACACCATCGTAAAGAAATACCGTGACTGGGGGCTTTGCAAGACGGACACCAAAGTTATTAGAGAGCACAACTCCACTTTCTTCTGTTGGTTCAAAGAGCGAGTTCGAGCTAATCCCACAAAAGAGGGATGTGTGGATGGAATGCTCATATACACCATAGCACATGGCCCAGCAGCCAACCTCGCGACTTATCAGACATACAATATTAACAGATACATGTTCACTCAGAGGCCAAAGATACAAACAGTGATTACCATAACTCAGAGGTGATGATGGAATCAATGACCAGAGGCGATGATGAACTGAAAGATACTATGAAAGGGTCGAAGAGATCTGGGAGCTTGACTACTCTTGACTGCACAACACAGCAATGTTACGTGTCCGATGGGCTAAGAAACTATAGAGAAAAAACAATATTTCGCTACCATGTCTATACCCGATGCCAAGAGCGCTACCGTGAACGTTGAGGAAGTCCTGGACTAAGGGATCCTCGGGCGTCCGGCCTGTTATCCATGGGTCGGACTGATGGGTTGTGAAGACATGAATGCCGAAGACCATCCCCGTGTCCGGACTGGACTCTCCTTGGCGTGGAAGGCAAGCTTGGCGACCAACTATGAAGATTCCTTCTTATGTAACTGACTCTATGTAACCCTAAATCCCCCGGTGTCTATATAAACCGGAGGGTGTAGTCCGGAAAGGATATACA
Organism: Secale cereale; assembly: GCA_902687465.1. Lineage (NCBI taxonomy): Eukaryota > Viridiplantae > Streptophyta > Magnoliopsida > Poales > Poaceae > Secale > Secale cereale. The sequence goes on along the minus strand of LR738712.1, from coordinate 121,732,503 downwards.
CATTACCATAGTCATGCAGGCTAGGCTTCTAGGGTTTAGCCATTACGATCTCATGGATCAACTCTTGTAATACTCATATTCATCAAGATCAATCAAGCAGGAAGTAGGGTATTACCTCCATAGAGAGGGCCCGTGTCGGGACCCCGATCCTAAGTCACACCGATCTAGCATGTAACACACCATATCACTTTGCGGCCTCACGCACGGTATCCCCACGGGTGCCACCTTACCTGGCCCGGGACCGTTTGCGCATTTTGGCTCACGTATATGATAGTGTCGCTAGCATCCATATGCCAGAGAACCCGGGCCGACATGACCAGTTATAAACCAAAAGTGGCACTAAATTACAGAGACAGGCATTCATGACCCAGCAACGAACGTGTCGGTCATCAACGTATGAACCCAAGTCGTAGCAAGCTACAAGGACTTGAAGGAACAACGCGTGACATTTCCCCTAAGGGACAGACACAGGAACGAAGAAGGACATATGCCGGTCAGCCTAAGTGATCCGGAGCAGTAGCAAGCTACCAAGGCTCAGTGGAAGCACTAGGAGACATTTCCCTGTAAGATAGGCTACCAAGGGTAAACAACTAGGTGTCGGATCCCACACATACCAAGCATTTCAATAACATACACACAATATGCTCAATATGTGCAAATACAACATGGCATCACAACAAGACTCTAATAAACAAAGTATTTATTCATTAGGCTCTGAGGAGCCAAGTATTACAAACATGGGTCTCATGACCCAACATTCAGAGCATACAAGCAACAAGCGGAAACACTATATGTCTGAGTACAGACATCTACAAATGAAAAAGGCTGAAGAGCCTGACTATCTACAACACTCGTCCAAGATCGTAGCTGAGGTACAAGCTACTTGTCGAAGTCCAAGCGGAACTACTAGTGAGACATCAATCCTATCTGCAAAACATAAATTAAGCAAACATGAGTACAAAGGTACTCAGCAAGACTTACATCAGATCCTATCATACATGCACTTGTATCAAGATGGCATAGTGGGGTTTAGTTGCAGCAAGCCAGCTTTGACTCAGTGGCTATCCTATTCTACGATTGCTGGTAACACTTTGAGGTGGCGCACACGAGTCCACTAAGCACCACATAAAACACCACTATGGATTCATTCCCGTCTCCCTACGAGAAGGCCATCCATAGCACTCACACTTGTCTTGAGTATTTTAGAGTATCCACTTCAAATTGTCTATGTACCACGTAAGCATCCAAGAAGTCCATATCCGCGGACCCGGCTATTCGAATAGATTATGTTAACCCTGCAGGGGTGTACTTCTTCACACACGCTCTCGCCACTTACCGCCAGGTACATCTCGTGTATCTCGGCAACCTTCAAGCGGAAGCCTGGCGAGGGTGTCGGCCACGACCTGACTAACCACACAAGTCTCTCGTCCAGGTTTATCGCCTATTCGGGTTCCATCCGTGGGGAGATCCGGCCGGGGTGTCGCTCACGGCCCCAAATGATGTGCGCAGGGTTCCCAAGCCCACCTCGCCGAGTGGATCTACGCTTGGTACACCGTGCCACGGTGCCTAGTCTGTCCCAAGCCCACTGGCCGAGTGCCACTTGGTAGACTACTAACACTAACTACAAACACCAGAAACTAGTTGCAACTCCTGGACAAAGATCATGTTGATTAATAAGTCGAGAGGGGTCGAGTTACCGGAAACCAATGTATGGTAGTAACTAGTCATTGGACAACATACACAGAACTCAGTTCTTAGGGACGGTTCCAGTGAGACAACCCACCATGTACTCCTACATGGCCTCTCACCGCTACCTTTACCAAATCATGTTCACACGTTTAACCCTCAGCATCGGAACATATCATTTCACTCTAATTCATTCCCGATGAATTAGACCTGACACACTCTAAGCAATAGCAAGCAAGGCATGGTAAGATCACAACATGGCTTCAATCAACTCCTACACATGCTAGTGGGTTTCAACTATTTACTGTGGAATGACAGGTCATGCAGAGGAATGGGTTCAACTACCGCAGCATAAAGTAGCAGTTGCAAACGTTGTTGTCCTAATGCAATAACAGGGAGCAGGAGCGAGAGAGGGGTTGTATCGGAATGAACAAGGCGGTTTGCTTGCCTGATAAACAACGTGCAGAGCACTGCTCCTCTGACAGGTACTCTGGATCGGTCTCCGGAGCCGGACCTATCGAGAAGAACGGTGCCGACAATCAAACACAAGCATATGCAACAATATGATGCATGAATATGGCATGAAATTATGATGTTGTTTGAGCTAATGCAACTAGCATTTTAATTGGTTGAACTCCATTTGAACCAAGGGTTCAAATGCAACTCTTTAATAAGTACTATAAAATGCCATATATGTGTTTTCATATAAACAGTAGGTTTAACTTCATTTGTCATGCATGAAAATGGTACAGATGGATAGATTGAATTTTTCTGATAATTTTTCATATATAAATTATTTCATTCTGAGCTACGGTTGAATTTCTGTGATTTTTTTAAGTTTAAGCCAAATTCTAAATTAAATAAATCATTTAAGATTTATTTAAAAACCAGAACTGATTTACTGCATCAGCATGACACAAGCATGACGTCAGCAGGTCAAAGGGGCTGTTCCAGAGTCAAACCTGACAGTGGGGTCCACTGGTCAGTGACTCAATTAGTTAACTGGGTTAATTAACTCTAAATTAATCCTAACAGAACTAATTAGCAGGGCTGGGCCCACATGTCAGTGGCTAGATTAATTAACAAAACTTAATTACATTAACTAATTAGTCCACTAACTAAAAGGGTGGGGCCCACCTGTCATTGACACAGGGGGTCTAAGCACACCGGTCAGCGGTCAAATCCCACCGGCGGCTCGACGCCGGCGACCACAGACGCGGCGGAGGGCTTCGGGATTCCTGCTCCGGGGTCAAATGGCCAGCGGAGACCACGGGCGAGCTGTTGGAGCTCGTCCGCGTCCATTCCCTCAAGCGGCAGGAGCTGGGACGGCCGGAGCTCGCCGGAAACAAGCTCGCGGCGGCGCCGGAGTTCGGCCGAGCTCGGGTTCGGGGCTGTGGTGGCCTAGGCGGGGTAGCGCTAGCAGCTACGGCGTCTACGCGACGCGGGGAGCGTGTTGGTTGCACGCCCGGGACCAAAAGGTCACCGGAGCACCACCGGCGACGAGCGCGGGCGGCGGCGTGTGCGGGTGATCGTGGAGCGGCAGCTACAGCCTGCGAGGGGGAGAACGGAGAGGGGGAGCACGGCCAGAAGCTTACGGCGATCGCGACGGTGCAGGCGGAGGGCTCGGAGGAGGACCGTAGCAAGCAGGGCGGCGGAGGGGATCTCCGGCGGCCGGCGATGAAGAAGAGGTCGTGGTCGAGGCCTCGGGGCATCCGGCGAGGTGTGACTCGTCGAGGAGGTCGGGGAGGATGCGGCGGAGCTCTTGGGCACCTTGGCTGGGCGTGGGGAAGACGGTGGCTACGACCACGGCGATCGGCGGCGACGGCGGCGCTCGGGAGCTGCGAGAGAGGGAGATAGAGAAGAGGGGAGGCGTCCAGAAGAGTGCGGAGGGGGGTCGGGGAGGCTGCGTGGCTCGAGCAGAGGTCATCAGGCGGCGAGGGGGAGGACAGGCAGGCAGGAGGCGTGGCGCTCCGGCCGTGCGCGCGCGCCGGCCACACGCTCGGCCTCTTGTCGTCGGGGAAGACGAAAGGGGAGGGCTCGGTGGGCTGGGCTGCCAGCTGGACCGGCCCAGTGCCAGGCCAGCAAGTGGCCCAGGTAAGCTCTAACCTTTATTTATTTCTGTTTTCTAATTTTCTGACATTTGTTTTGATTTAATCTAATTTAAATCAATTATTTCTTCTGACATATTTATTTTGCAGGGACCTAGAAATTAACCCAAGCCCCTAAAAATAAACAACCAGAATTTTGGACATATATAAATATAAAATATATATATATATATCCAATGCAAATAACTATTGCATTAATTCCAAATGCCCAAAATAAATACTTATGAGCTCCTAATAATATTGGCTTGATTTTTATCTCTGACCAATATTTTTAGAGGGCCACATGAACATTTTCTTGGACCTTTTTGGAGCAACTTTTATTTGGGTCATTTTCAAAAGGGTTTCTGAGGGTTTCACAAGTCCTCATTTCAATTTCATTTGAAAATTAAACATGATGCAAACCACAAGGCTAACCTAGTGCATACCAGAACTAGGGTTGTGACAACTCGCCTCCACTCGAAAGAATCTCGTCCCGAGATTCAGGAGTAGGCGGAAAGAAGGTGGGGTATTCCAGTCGGAGACGATCTTCTCGCTCCCAGGTAGCTTCTCTCTCGGAATGATTAGACCATTGAACTTTGAGAAACTTGATGTTATGACGTCGAGTGACACGCTCTGCTTGATCCAAAATGCGAACGGGATACTCTCGATATGTGAGGTTATCTTGGAGATCAAGCGTTTCGTGGTCCACTCCGCGGATGGGAACCGAGAAGCAACGCCTGAGTTGAGAGACGTGGAAGACATCATGAACTCGAGAGAGATGTGGGGGTAGTTCCAATTGGTAGGCAACCTCTCCTCGTTTAGCGAGAATGCGAAAAGGACCAATGTAACGAGGAGCCAACTTTCCCTTGATACCGAAACGATGGGTACCTTTCAAAGGAGTAACCCGAAGATAAGCTTTGTCACCAACTTCATAAGCCACTTCCTTATGATGACGATCATATTGGCTCTTTTGACGAGACTGGGCTGTTTTCAAATTCTCACGAATGACGCGGACTTGCTCTTCTGCTTCCTGGATCATATCCGGTCCAAAGAATTGTCTTTCACCGGTTTCTGACCAGTTCAAAGGTGTTCGACATCTTCGTCCATAAAGAATCTCAAAAGGAGCTTGCTTAAGACTGGATTGATAGCTATTGTTATAAGCAAACTCGGCGAAAGGAAGACATTTCTCCCAATCCATACCGAACGAGATAACGCAAGCTCTAAGCATGTCTTCGAGAATTTGATTAACCCGTTCCACCTGACCACTTGACTGAGGGTGGAAAGCGGTACTGAAGGAAAGATGGGTGCCCATGGCAGTCTGGAAACTCTCCCAGAAATGAGAAGTGAAAAGACTACCACGGTCTGAATTGATCTCTAGTGGGACACCATGAAGTGACACTATTCGAGAAATATACAAGTCAGCAAGCTGACTAGCAGTGATACTCTCTCGAACAGGTAGGAAGTGAGCCACTTTGGAGAGACGATCAATGACTACGAAGATAGCATTATTCCCTATCTTGGTCCTGGGAAAGCCGGTGATGAAGTCCATACCAACTTTATCCCATTTCCACTCAGGAATAGCTAGAGGCTGAAGGGTGCCAGCAGGTCTTTGATGTTCTGCCTTAACGCAACGACAAACGTCACATTTAGCAATGAACTCAGCAATTTCTCTCTTCATCCTAGTCCACCAGAACCTCTGGCGTAGATCCTGATACATCTTAGTACTACCGGGATGAATCGTGAGAGGAGATTCATGAGCCTCTTTAAGAATCAATTGCCGAAGATGTTGCTTCTTGGGAACCACCAGCCGGTTTTGGAAGAGAACAACACCTCGGTCATCCATAGAGAAACTACCAGCAATACCTTTGGCAATGTTTCTCTTGATCCGGGTAATTCCGGTATCATGCTTCTGGGCTTCTATGATATGATCCACAAGAGTAGGTTTCGCCACCAAGGTAGAAAGGAATCCGTGAGGAGCAATGTGAAGGTTAAGCTTACATAATTCCTCATGGAGAAGTGGTTGGCCCTGCTGCAACATAAGATTGTTGCAATAGGATTTACGACTTAGCGCATCAGCCATGACATTGCCCTTGCCCGGGGTGTAGGTAATCCCTAAGTCGTAATCGGAGATCAATTCCAACCAACGTCTTTGCCTAAGGTTCAAATCTGGTTGGGTGAAGATATACTTGAGACTCTGGTGATCGGTGTAGATCTCGCAACGATTACCAAGGAGGTAATGCCGCCAGGTCTTAAGTGCATAGACTACGGCTGCAAGCTCTAGATCATGTGTAGGATAATTCTCCTCATGTGGATGCAACTGTCGAGATGCATAGGCAATCACATGACGATCCTGCATAAGGATGCAACCTAGTCCCTGTCATGAGGCATCACAGTAGATAACAAAGTCCTTAGTGAAATCCGGTGGCACAAGTATGGGAGCAGAAGTCAGGCGTCTTTTCAGTTCCTGAAAACTATGCTCACACTGTGGGGACCACTCAAACTTTTTATCTTTCTTAAGAAGTTCCGTGAGAGGTTTGGCCACTTTAGAGAAGTTCTCAACAAAGCGGCGACAATAACTGGCTAGACCAAGGAAACTCCTAACTTGTTTAACTGTTTCAGGCGGAGTCCAATCAAGAACGGCCTGAACTCTCTCGGGATTGACAGCAATGCCCTTACCAGAGATTACATGACCGAGGTAGGTCACTTCTGGCAACCAAAATTCGCACTTGGAGAACTTGGCATAAAGGCGGTGCTCTCTGAGTTTTTCTAGAACAAGTCTAAGATGTTCGGCATGCTCTTCATCGTTCTTCGAGTAAATAAGAATATCATCGAGGTAAACCACGACGAACTTATCTAAGTACTCCATGAAGATCGAGTTCATCAAGCGAGAGAAGGTGGCTGGAGCATTTGTTAGACCGAAGGACATGACGGTGTACTCGTACTGACCATAACGAGTGACGAAAGCCGTCTTGGGTATGTCCCCATTTCTAATCTTGATTTGATGGTATCCTAACCTCAAATCCATCTTGGAGAAGACTGAGGATCCAGCGAGCTGATCATACAGGTCATTGATCCTGGGAAGCGGATACTTGTTCTTTACCGTGACCAAATTAACAGGACGATAATCTACAACCATCCGATCCGTACCATCCTTCTTCTTGACAAAGAGGACGGGGCAAGCCCAGGGAGAAGAACTAGGACGGATGAAACCCTTTTGCAAGGACTCATCAAGTTGTTTCTTAAGCTCGGCTAGTTCTAAGGGTGCCATTTTGTAGGGTCTCCTAGAGATTGGAGCGGTTCCTGGGATAAGCTCTATAACAAACTCTACATCTCGGTCGGGTGGCACACCTGGCAGTTCCTCTGGAAAGACATCCGGAAAGTCACGGACTACCGGAACATCTTCAAGATCTGGGAGAGGGCTGGCATTAAGAGAATAGAGTTGACGCTTTGCAACTCTAGTGTTGACAGTGACTATCTTACCAGATGGATGTGTAAGCTGAACAGACCTAGTGAAGCAATCAATCTTGGCATGATGAGCTGTCATCCAGTCCATACCCAAGATGATATTAATATCTGAAGACTTGAGGGCTACAAGTGATGCAAGGAACACAAGTCTGTCAACAAGGATTTCATTACCATGGCTTACACTAGAAGTTTGCCATTTGGATCCAGGAGTTTGAATAAGTAGTGGGGAAGGCATATCACAAAATGACATGTCGTGCAAACGGGCATAACTTTCGGAAATGAAAGAATGAGACGCTCCAGTATCGAATAGAACCGATGCCGGATGACAATTGACGAGGAGTGTACCAAGAACGACATCTGGATCATCATGAGCGTCATTGGCTGAGACGTGATGCACACGTCCATGTTCGATGGGAGCTGACTTAACACTGATCATCTTGCGTGATGATTTATCGCGTCTAACAGACTTTACGGACTGGAATGGGGCAACACGGGTCTGAGTGCAAATACGAGCAATGTGTCCCGGCTCTCCGCACTTGTAGCAAATCCTGGGATTAGGACGTGGACCCGTATTGACAAACGGTCCATCAATAGACCTGGGTGGAGCAAACTGCTGAACTGGAAGAGGTACCATACGAGATGGCCTCGGAAGATAAGTGGGTGGATGAAAGTGCAACTAATCCCCGGGTGGTTTTGGTAATTAATAACAACATATATATCATTGGACTAATATTCACCTGAGAATCATTTCAGAAAAGTTCGATGATATTGGTATGGAAATGTCTGAAGAAGTGGACCCCTCAAAATGCTAAGACAAGCATTGGCAAAAGCTCAAGACTCTATTTTTGGTTTAGTGATCAAAGATCACATTGAGTCCATAGGAAAAGCCAATACTATTAAAAGGGGATGAGGTTGTGTTAATGATCTAGTTGCTCAAGTGCTTGGTGATCTAGCTCCCTCAACTATCAGCACTCTTCACTATTCAACACACTCATAAGTAATCTCGGACAAACCGATTCTGCAAACTCAGTCCCACCGAGATGAACCACTTCAGTTGTTTCCCCAAACCCTAATTTCTCGGTCCATCCGATTCTGAGTTTCGGTCTCACCGAAAATGTTCTGCCAACCTTCTGTAACCATTGACAGCATTTCGGAATATCCGAGTTGTTGTTTTCGGTCACACCGAGATGGCAAACCCTAATCTTTGACTCACTTCGGACACACCGAGATGGTATTTTCGGTCCCACCGAAAATCCCAACGTTCACTATATTTGAACTTTCGGTCTGACCGAGTTTTAACTTCGGTCTCACCGAGATTGGTCAAATGTGTGTGTAACGGTTGGATTTTGTGTGGAGGCTATATATACCCCTCCACCCCCTCTTCACTCGTGAGGAGAGCCATCAGAAAGTACCACCACTTCTACCATACACTTTCTGAGAAGTGAACCACCTACCCTTGTGTTGAGATCAAGCCATTCCATTCCTACCATATGAAACTTGATTTCTAGCCTTCCCAAGTTGCTTTCCACTCAAATCTTTCTTCCACCACAGTCATATCAGTGAGGAGAGTTGAGTGTTGGGGAGATTATCATCTGAAGCACAAGAGCAAGGAGTTCATCATCATCAACACCGTCTATTACCTTTTGGGGGGTGGTGCCTCCTAGATTGGTTAGGTGTCGCTTGGGAGCCTCCGTCTTTGAGATGTGGAGTTGAACCAAGAAGTTTGTAAGGGCAAGGAGATCGCCTACTTCGTGAAGATCTACCCCGAGTAAGGCTAGTCCTCCGTGGGCGTAGGCCGTGATGGAATAGACAAGGTTGCTTCTTCGTGGACCCTTCGTGGGTGGAGCCCTCCGTGGACTCGCGCAACCGTTACCCTCCGTGGGTTGAAGTCTCCATCAACGTGGATGTACGATAGCACCACCTATCGGAACCACGGCAAAAATCTTCGTGTCACCAAACTGTGTTTGATCTTCTCCACCTCTCTTTTACATGTGCAATTTACTTTCCGCTGCTTATACTCTAGAATTGCATGTGTAGGGTGATACTTGTGTTGATCTTAATTGTGAAACTGCCAAAAACATTGCATGATCTAAAGGCAGATTTTTTTATATTGTCAAGTAGTCTAATCACCCCCCCTCTAGACCTACTTTCGATCCTACAAGTGGTATCAGAGCTTTGGTCTCCATTGCTTTGGTTTCCATTGCATTGGACTCCATAAGCTTGGTTTCACAACCTAGGAGAGTATGGCGTCTAGTGAGGGTAATTATCGTAGAGGTCCTTACTTTGATGGTACAAATTTTGCTAGTTGGAAGCATAAAATGAAAATGCATATACTTGGTCATAACCCAGCCGCATGGGGCATTATCTGTGTTGGTATGCAAGGTGATTTCTTTGAAGAAGGAAAAGTTCCGGATCGCGAAGCTACACCCGAAGAGTTGCGGATGTTGCAAAACAATGCTCAAGCTTGTGACATTCTCTTCAATGCTTTGTGTCCCGAAGAGTTCAACAAAATCAGTCGTCTTGAGAATGCTAAGGAGATTTGGGATACTTTGGTAGAAATGCACGAAGGTACTGAATCTGTGAAGGAATCAAAGCTAGATATTCTTCAAGGTCAACTTGACAAGTTCAAGATGAAGGATGGTGAAGGAGTCGCTGAAATGTACTCTAGGCTTGCTCTCATCACAAATGAGATTGCTGGCTTAGGAAGCGAAGAAATGACCGACCGATTCATCATTAAGAAGATTCTCAGAGCTTTGGATGGAAAGTATGACACCGTGTGCACTTTGATCCAAATGATGCCAAATTACAAGACTCTCAAGCCAACTGAAGTCATTGGAAGAATTGTTGCTCATGAGATGACACTTAAGGATAAGGAAGAGCTTCACAACAAGTCAAGTGGTGCTTACAAAGCTACAAGTGATGCTCCTACTACCTCAAGTGATAAGCTAATTTCCAATGAAGAGATAAGCCTAATGGTCAAGAACTTCAACAAGTTCTACAAGAATAGAGGCAAAGAAAGAAGCTCAAAATCTAGATCATATGATGAAAAGAGATCTTCTAGCCGTGATCGAAACTGCTACAATTGTGGAAGACCCGGACACTTCTCAAATGAGTGTACGGCTCCCCACAAAAGAAGAGAAGAATCTCCAAGAAGAAGAGCAAGAGATGAGTCACCTCGGAGAGAGAGAAGGAGTAGAGATGATCGTTATGAACGAAGACCCTCTCGGAGAAGCAAGGATTCGGAGAGGAAAGACAAGTCATCAAGGAGCTACACAAGAAGAAGACATCAAGCTCATGTTGGTGAATGGGTCTCCGGCTCCGACTCTGACAATCAATCCGATGGAAGCTATCACTCCGACTCCGACTATAGTCAAGATGAAGGTGTTGCCGGACTTGCACTAGTATCCTCCAACTCCAACTCCTACGACTTATTTGATTCACCAAATGAGGGAATTGGAAGATGCTTCATGGCTAAAGGCCCCAAGGTAACACACCCTGAATTCATTGACTTTGATAGTGATGAGGATGACTTGCTTGGTAAAGATGAGCTCTTGCATGATAAATCTAGTGAGCTTAGTAATGATGAAAATGCTAGTAGTCTTTATAGTCGAGAAGAGTCGAATGACAATGCTATGAAGGAGATTGAGCGTCTAACTAAAGAACTAAACACTCTTAAGTTAGCTCATGAAACAACTCAAGAAGATCATAGAGAGCTCCTAAGATCTCATGAGAAGCTACGCTTCGAGAAGCTCACTCTAGAGCAAGAACATGAGTTTCTAAAAGCGATCAATGACGATCTTCGAAAGAAGAGTTCTTCATATCTTGCCAAACGACTTCTCTTGTCTAATTTCTTGCCACCTATTAAGACTAAGCATGACAAGCATAAGAAAAATTCTTCCTCTAGTAGTAACAATAACAATGTTAAATCCAATATTGTTGCTTCTAGTAGTTCTCTTGATTCCACTAACAATGTTTCAAGCCAAGTTACACTTGAGCAAGAAAATAGCTTATTGAAGGAAATCATAGAGAAAGGTGTCTACAAGAGTCTTGCCGGAAGCAAGAACTTTGAGGAGATTGTTCGCAAACAAGGAAGACACCGGAAGAATCAAGGGATTGGTTTTGAGCGAAAGTTCAACGCCGAAGGTGTTGAGTGGGAAGAAGGTCAATACCCTAATGACCTTCCACCACAAGACCACAAGCTAAAGGCCAAGGACAAGCTTCAAGAGGAGATTGATGCATTCATTGAAGCACCTCAAGCCATGGTCAAGTGGGTTCCCAAGGACACATCAAGTTCTACTTCGTCAAGCTCAACTACAGCACCAAGGATTCCCATCAAGATGATGTGGATCCCAAAGAAGAAGAACTAGTAGGTTCTTGAGGGTGACTCCGCCAACAAACTTCACTCATATTCATTTTGGCAAGAACTTGTGCAATCAACTTCCACATCATGCACTTGTTCATGGAGTCACAAACCCTCTTGTTGGTAAGTCAAGGGACAAGGTAATCATTGCTTTCATGGACATCATCTTTTGTGAACTTCACTCTATGTCTATGGATATTCTTGTTTGTTCCTTGTGGGACTAACCCATGTAGGTATTGAAAGTGCCCTAATCCAAAGGATTGCTCCCAACTCTTGATGATCTACATCAACATTGAGCATCCACATCTTCAACATCTACATGAAGTCTTCTACGACAACCCAAGGTTAGTTTGACCCTTTAAAAGGGGTTCTCACATCAAGGGGGAGCTTTGCTCTAAAAATTGAGCAAAAGCATCTCCAAATGATGTGAACACATAAATGCTTTATGTAAAAGTGGTAACCCCACTTGTGCTTAAACGATGAGTATGACCTATGATCAAATGTTCTCATTTGGCTCCTAAGTCAATATACTCATATATAGATGACCTAGTCATCGACAAATTGTGTGCTAGTAGCTAGAGTGTTGGTTGTGCATGTTTGACACATATTTCAGTTGCTATCTTATTGTGTGAGCATGTTGAATGCATGATTTCATCCATTCAAGGACATCCATTTGTTGTTTTGATTGTTTTGGTTGCTTTGTTTTTTTTTGGCCAAATGGATGGACAAGAATGCCTAAGCACCTTCCCTAGCTATCTATGCTTTCTTGTCTCAAAACTCTATTCATGCTCATATCACAACTTTGAACAAGTCTTTTTCGGACAGTCCGAGTGAGGAGCACTCGGAACCACCGATTCGTCTAAGGCTGACTTCCAAAACCTTCTAAGTCCATTTCGGTCTGACCGGTTTCTCAATCTCGGTCCAACCAAAACGCTTAGACTGATCTAGGTTTCATCTCGGTGAAACCGAGTTCAAATTCTCGGTCTGACCGATATGTGTAACTGCACAACAGTTATACATCTCGGTGACACCGAGTTTTTCAACTCGGTCCCACCGACAGCACGGGGTTATATATACCTGAGGGGCTGCGCGCGATTTCTTTCTTCAAACCGTTCGCCCCCAAGACCCCTGCTGCCGCCGCCCTGGTCTACGGATCGTCGCCTTCGTCGCCTGTGCGCCCTCGCCGCAGGTCTCCGCCGCCGTCAACGGTAATCATCTCCACCGTTGCCGCCGTAGAGGGACACCACCAAGTTAGGGTGTGTCCCGATCCCTTTTCGTGCTCCACTTCTGATTCTTGCACGATAGGTTGCCATGATTCAATCCACGTTTGATATGTTCCCTATACAATAGTTCAGATCTTCTAGTTTCGAGGAAAATTCTTAGGTTTAGGTTTCCACGGAATGCATCTCGGTGAAGCCGATTTTTGAAAATCGGAATGACCGATTTGGCCTCTGGCCATTGCACTGCGTAATTCGGTTTAACCGAGTTGTGCCAATCGGAACGACCGAAAAGTAGTTTCAGTGAAACCCTAAGTTTTCGGTAGAACCGAAACCCATTTCGGTCTGACCGAAAGTGGTGTGTAGGTTTCTGTTGAGCACTTCGATTGCACCGAAACCTAAAATCGGTTTGACTGAAATACATTCTGTGAAAACTCAAAACTAAGTTTTGAACTCATTTTTTTTTGCAAAAACTTCTGCAGTTGTGATAACTCTTCTATTCTGCCTATACCTTATCTTTTCACAGGTTTTTCAGCCATGTCAGATGTCAGTGACAGCCAGAACAGGTCTGAATCACCGTTTGCTGAAATTCCAGAGGCAGATACAAGTCCTGCGAGCAGCTCTAGTGATGATGGTGAGAGGAGCACCCCTAGTGGTTTGCCTCCTGCAGCCACCAGAACCAGGAAGAAGAGAACTTCTGATGATGAGGACTCTGACTTTGTTGCTGAGGAAGTTACCTCCAAGCCCAAGAGGAATGTGGTTGCCAAAGAGCACCAAGGGCAGCAGCCAAGGAAAGGCACAAGCAAAGTGAAGCAGTCAGCAGTTGCTAAGAAGCTCAACTTGGAAGAACCTGCTCCAAGCAAGGTGAAGAAGACTTCCAAAAGGAAGAGGGTAGTATATGCTGAACCTCAAGTTGACGCTGAAGAAGAAGAAGAAGAAGAAGCACCCCAGCCTCCTCCTCAGAAAGCTAAGTTCATGGGTGATGCTATTCGGGCTCAAGCCTCTTCTAAGCCCAAGAAGTCTGCTCCATCCAAGGCAGCTCCAGCCAAGCCCAAGAGAACAACCAGAAGCATTCCAGCTTCTGAGAAGAACAAAGGTGAGATGCCACCGTCTGAATCAGATGAAGAGCATGTGTTGCTTAAGCTCCGTCCCAAGTTGCCACTCCACAATGATGCTCATCCTCAAGCTGAGGACATGAAGGCAAGGAAGGACAAAGGTCTCAGGCTATGGAGACAGTCTGATCCATATGCTGTAAGGAGAAGGACTGTTGTGGACCCCAGATTCCACACCAGAGAGCAGTAGGATTTCTATGAGACCGTGCTAATGGATAAGAAGCCCATTGTTGCTGACACCAGGTATGTTGACTGGAAGTATATTGACAGTGAAGAGCACCGGGACTTCTTTCCCCATGTGCATGAGAGCTTTACTGCATGTGGAGTTGCTGACTTTGTGGGTCAAGAGCTGACAGCTTGGAATGACGAGATGATCATGCAGTTCTATGCCACGGCCCACTTCTATCCTGATGGCAAGATCACCTGGATGACTGAAGGTCAACGGTTTTCTTCGACTGTTGAAGAATGGGCAGAACTTCTGAACGCTCCAGTGCAGAGAGAGGATGACATTGATGTCTATGGGATTCCTAAGAAGAGTCATGATTCCATGAAGAATATGTACAAGGAGATCCCAGCTGCTGATTTGGAAGGATGGAAGCTTGGCTCAGTGTATTATCTCCAGGCAGGTCTGACCACCACTAACACTATTCTGAGGCATACATTGATGCCTAAGTCAGGAGACCACCGGATGATACGAGGCTATTCTATCAACATGCTGCACATTCTCGATGAAAAGGCACCTTTTAAGGTGATGGACTTGATGGTAGAAACCATTAAGAGGACTGCAGCTGACCAGAAAAGGTCGTGTGGGTTTGCACTGCAGATACAGATGCTCATCAACGCCAAGTTTGGCACGGGCAAATTCTTGCTGGATAGGAACCACTTGCCACTGCAGCCAGAGCATGAGGACAACGTAGTTGTGATGGATGAAGAGGATCCTACCTCAGTTGAAGGACAAGCCAAAATCGAAGCTGCAAAGAAGGCTAAAGCTGACAAAGAAGCAGCAGCAGCAGCAGCTAAGCCAAAGAGCTTTGGAGAACAAATTCTTGAAGCTACCCAGAGGATTGAACAACGCCTGGCCAGCATTGAGCAATCTCAGGAGAGCCTTGAGAGGATTGTCGAGGACAAGATCCACGCTCTGGACGTGAAGCTGACTGAGATTCAGGTGTCTGTCAACAAGCTTGAGGCAGACATGGAGGAGACGAGGCAGGAGAGAGCAGAGCTTATGCAGGATGATCTAGTCCAGGACTCTCATCGCCAGACCGCTCAGATTCCCAGAGGATCCAGATCTGCAGCTATCCCAGTGACAGACTCCAGGGCTACCACTTCAGCACCAGCTACAGCTCCAGCAGTTCCTCCAGCTCCAGCATCCACTCCTCCACCACAGACTTCAGCAGAAGTCTTCGCCGATGCAGCTATCTCTACACCGACATCTACCCAGACGGGAGCCGCCAGCAGAGCCCGCAGTGACGTTTAGCTCTATACCTTTTCGAACTTTTTGGTAACTTGTTGCCAAAGGGGGAGAAATTGTTATAGATCATAGGGCTTCGAGAGAGAGAGTGCTCTTTCGTCTTTTCGTTCTTTTGCCGGTTTTCCTTGAGATACATTGGTTTCTTTTGGTTCCAGATACTTTATGTGTGCTTGCTACTACGTTTGATGCTACCTTAATGAGTGCTTAGTCATACTATGCTTTAATGTGTGCTTATTGCTTATCCTATGCTATTCCTTATTGTATGGCTATTTACTCTTGTCTTGGTGATTGAGTGCATGTTACTCATTCTTATCATTTTGTGCGCTCCACCAAGATGTATGTGACATGGAAGAGTGACCCATAATCCTAATCGATTGTGCATTTGCATTCAAACGCAAATTTTAAATAATGCACAAATTTAGGGGGAGCTCTTGTTTATCACATACTTCTCAAAGCGACGATATTATTCATTGATTATATCTTTTGTCGAAGCTTTGATCTATATGTTGTCATCAATTACCAAAAAGGGGGAGATTGAAAGTGCAACTAATCCCTGGGTGGTTTTGGTAATTAATAACAACATATATATCATTGAACTAATATTTACTTGAGAATCATTTCAGAAAAGTTCGATGATATGGGTATGGAAATGTCTGAAGAAGTGGACCCCTCAAAATGCTAAGACAAGCATTGGCAAAAGCTCAAGACTCCATTTTTGGTTTAGTGATCAAAGATCACATTGAGTCCATAGGAAAAGCCAATACTATTAAAAGGGGATGAGGTTGTGTTAATGTTCTTGTTGCTCAAGTGCTTGGTGATCTAGCTCCCTCAACTATCAGCACTCTTCACTTTTCAACACACTCATAAGTAATCTCGGACAAACCGATTCTGCAAACTCAGTCCCACCGAGATGAACCACTTCAGTTATTTCCCCAAAACCCTAATTTCTCGGTCCATCCGATTCTGAGTTTCGGTCTCACCGAAAATGGTCTGCCAACCTTCTGTAACCAATTGACAGCATTTCGGAATATCCGAGTTGTTGTTTTTAGTCACACCGAGATGGTATTTTCGGTCCCACCGAAAATCCCAACGTTCACTATATTTGAACTTTCGGTCTGACCGAGTTTTCACTTCGGTCTCACCGAGATTGGTCAAATGTGTGTGTAACGGTTGGATTTTGTGTGGAGGCTATATATATACCCCTCCACCCCCTCTTCATTCGTGAGGAGAGCCATCAGAAAGTACCACCACTTCTATCATACACTTTCTGAGAAGTGAACCACCTACCCTTGTGTTGAGATCAAGTCATTCCATTCCTACCATATGAAACTTGATCTCTAGCCTTCCCAAGTTGCTTTCCACTCAAATCTTTCTTCCACCACAGCCATATCAGTGAGGAGAGTTGAGTGTTGGGGAGATTATCATCTGAAGCACAAGAGCAAGGAGTTCATCATCATCAACACCGTCTATTACCTTTTGGGGGGTGGTGCCTCCTAGATTGGTTAGGTGTCGCTTGGGAGCCTCCGTCTTTGAGATGTGGAGTTGAACCAAGAAGTTTGTAAGGGCAAGGAGATCGCCTACTTCGTGAAGATCTACCCCGAGTAAGGCTAGTCCTCCGTGGGCGTAGGCCGTGATGGAATAGACAAGGTTGCTTCTTCGTGGACCCTTCGTGGGTGGAGCCCTCCGTGGACTCGCGCAGCCGTTACCCTCCGTGGGTTGAAGTCTCCATCAACGTGGATGTACGATAGCACCACCTATCGGAACCACGACAAAAATCTTCGTGTCACCAAACTGTGTTTGATCTTCTCCACCTCTCTTTTACATGTGCAATTTACTTTCCGCTGCTTATACTCTAGAATTGCATGTGTAGGGTGATACTTGTGTTGATCTTAATTGTGAAACTGCCAAAAACATTGCATGATCTAAAGGCAGATTTTTTTATATTGTCAAGTAGTCTAATCACCCCCCTCTAGACCTACTTTCGATCCTACAGTGGAAGAACAGAGTTCGGAACCCAAATCCGGCGCTTTTGGAGACTAGTACCGGAGGAAGATCCCAAATCAAGGGTGTGCTTACGAGACTCATCGTAAGTGAGCTGAGCTGTCTCTGCGTTGATGGCCTTGTTCACAAGAGCCTGGAATGTGTTGCAATGATGCAAGTGTAGATCACGACGCAGTTTGGGATTGAGACCCTTTCGGAATCTAGCCTGCTTCTTGGCGTCCGTGGACACTTCTTCTGTAGCATAACGGGCGAGGTTCTCAAACTCTCGACTATAAGCATCAACAGCCATCTTAGCCTGTGTAAGACTACAGAACTCTTCTCTCTTACGATCGATAAGGGCTTGAGGAATATGATGCTCACGAAAAGCCTCGGTGAAAACTCTCCAGGTAGGAATCTGGCCAGCTGGAATCATGGCCTCATAGTTCTGCCACCAAAGACTAGCAGGACCTTCCAGGTGATAAGTGGCATAGATAACCTTGTCATCTTCAGCTACGTTCGCAGAACGCAGCTTGTGAGTGATACTACGGAGCCAGTCATCTGCGTCGAGTGGCTCAATGGAATGAGGAAAGGTGGGTGGTTTCAGACGAATGAAGTCATGGATGGTTGCTGATTCCTTGCACTGTTGTGCGGTGTTCTCCTCAATACGTGCCAACAAGCGGTTAGACTCACGCTTGTTTCTCTCCATCTCTATTAATAATTCTGCCAACGAAGGCTGGTCGGGAGGATCCACCTCATCCCTACCATCTCCGTGGTTCTGTCTACGAGCAGCTGAGCTTCGCTTAACTGAAGACATCCTGGGAAGCGAAACCGAAAACGGAAACATCAACAACTATAGGAAGCATAAGGTAGAACAAGAAATTAGTATCTCTCGAATTACTAGGATAATTCCGGCAGCATAACGGCAGTAAAATGCTCAGAATGAGACATCCTGCTAACAAAGGATAGTTCAACATCTCAACATCATCACTCAAGGTACTGTGATAGTACTAAAACAACTTCACCGGAAGAACTTGAAAACAGGAGTAGAACTCTGATCAACCAATCTTAAGGAACTACGGAGTAGTAACTCGTGATCCTGATAGACGGAAGAGAAAGCCTAGTTCCTTAACCCCGTAGAAAAGGTAAGATGACTCAGATCAGAAGACATGAGGTATAAGGAGTAAAAAGAGCCTTACGTTCCCTTCCACAATCAATTCCCTTATATAACTAAAGAATTTCTAGACTCAACTTCGACCAGTTTGGCTTGGTAATCCTACAGGCAGTCAGGCTCTGATACCAAAGCTGTCGGGACCCCGATCCTAAGTCACACCGATCTAGCATGTAACACACCATATCACTTTGCGGCCTCACGCACGGTATCCCCACGGGTGCCACCTTACCTGGCCCGGGTTCTCTGGCATATGGATGCTAGCGACACTATCATATACGTGAGCCAAAATGCGCAAACGGTCCCGGGCCAGGTAAGGTGGCACCCGTGGGGATACCGTGCGTGAGGCCGCAAAGTGATATGGTGTGTTACATGCTAGATCGGTGTGACTTAGGATCGGGGTCCCGACAGCCCGAACCTGGGTAAACATCGTGTCCCCAGTCTCCTGTAACCATCGACCTTAGACGCACAGTTCGGGACCTCCTACCCGAGATCCGCTGGTTTTGACACCGACATTGGTGCTTTCACTGAGAGTTCCACTGTGCTGTCGACGAAAGGTTCAATGGCCCCTTCAATTGTCGGTAGTGACGCTGTCCAAGGAGAAACCTTCCTCCCCGGACAGATCTTCGTATTTGGCGGCTTCGTACTGCGGGCCAACTCGCTTAGTCATCTGGAGCAGATCGACAGCTACGCCCCTAGCCATCAAGTCAGATTCGGGAGCCTGAACTATGTCGCGGACATCCGTGGAGACCTGATCTTCGACGGATTTGAGACCGCGGCGATCGCTCCCCTTCGCTCCGATGAACATGACTTAAATCTGTCATCGGATCACATCCAGGAGATGGTTCCTGTTGCTGCAACGGCCTTAAATCTGGGGTAGATTGCGCCATTCGAGGCCACAGAGTCCGTGGTGTTGGAGCCGCACACAGACTCGACACCTTGCAATATTTGCGTCAATGGAACTCCGGACATGTCTCCGATTATAAGTTCCGAACCACGTACGCATGCGGACACCGAGCTGGATCGATTATCGATTTTCGAATTCGGTGCCGGTGACATCTTCCAACACTCGCCCCTGGGTGACGTGCTAAACTCGTTAAAAAACCTGTCCTTGGCACGGGACTCACAGCCAAACTATGTCCGTTTCAAACTAGGGGCTGACGACTGAGAATTTTGCTTCCCACCCGCCACCCACTTCATAGCCACTGTCGAGGACTTAACTGACACGCTTGATTACGTCTCCAAAGACATCGATGGCATGGATGACGATGACGAGGAGGAGCAGGGTCAAAACCCGCCATTTACTAGGCGATGGACGGCCACTTCCTCATACGATGTGTACATGGTTGATACACCTAAAAAAGCTGATGACGATGACAAAGAAGATCCAGTTGAGAATAAACCTCCTGAGACATAGCCCAAACACTGACGGCCTAAATGCCGTTCTAAGTCACGTCGCTCAAAAGACAGCAACACTGGCACCGGAGAAAATAATACTCCGGATGACGTCGAAAACAACGAAGACGTTGTAGGAACAACATCCGAACAGGAGGAACAAGACAATGGGCAAGTCAACCCTGATAAACAGGCCATGACTAACGACCCGGATGACGATAGTTACCATCCACCCTTCGAGGAGGAGGAGATCCTCGGTAGCAAGGACTTCATCATGCCTGAGGCACCCCTCGAGCAAGAGCGCTTCAAGCGCCAGCTAATAGCCACTGCAAGAAGCCTGAAGAAAAAGCAGCAGCAGCTTCAAGCTGATCAAGACCTACTCATTGACAGATGGACTGACGTCCTGGCAGCCGAAGAATACGGCCTCAAGCGTCCAGCCAAGAGTTACCCAAAACGCAGACTGCTACCTCAGTTCAATGAGGAGGCGCCGGAACCCATACCTCCCTCACGCAATGCGGACCAACCACCTCGTGGTCGAGATAAAATGGCAACTTATGCCGAACACCAGCCTGCCCCACCGCCTCGTAAAAACAGAGACAAAATAGCTCGGGACTATACATACGACCTTCGGCAGGACCTGGAAAGTAGAGCAGGACACACCAGATCAATCTACGGACCGCAAGGACGCCTTTCAACTCGCGACGACGGCTACCTATTCGAAAGTGACAAAGCTAGTCACGCCCGGGCCGATAACCGCAGGTGGACTTCATCGGAGGTGCGTCGCGACGCGGCCAGATATAGAGGCGCTGCACACCCCCTCTGCTTCACAGATGAAGTACTGGATCATGAATTCCCCGAGGGGTTCAAGTCCGTCAATATCGAATCATACGACGGAACAACCGATCCCGCAGTATGGATCGAGGATTTTATTCTCCACATCCATATGGCCCGAGGAGACGATCTCCATGCCATCAAATACCTCCCACTAAAACTAAAAGGGCCAGCTAGACACTGGTTAAATAGCCTGCCTGAAAATTCCATCGGCAGCTGGGAGGACTTGGAAGAAGCTTTTCTTGACAACTTCCAAGGCACTTATGTCCGGCCTGTTGGGGAACGTAGTATTTTAAAATTTTCCTACGATCACGCAAAATCTATCTACCAGATGTATAACAACGAGGGGAAGAGTGTGTCTACGTACCCTCGTAGACCGGGAGCGGAAGCGTCAAGTGACGCGGTTGATGTAGTCGAACTTCTTCGTGATCCAACCGATCAAGCACCGAACGTACGGCACCTCCGCGTTCAGCACACGTTCAGCTTGATGACATCCCCCACGAGCTCTTGATCCAGTTGAGCTTCACGGGCGAGTTTCGTCAGCACGACGGCGTGGTGACGGATATGATGTATCTACCGGCACAGGGCTTCGCCTAAGCACTGCAACGCTATGACCGAGGTGTGTTTCTGTGGAGGGGGGGCACCGCACACGGCTAAAACAATTCAACTTGTGTGTCCTAGGGTGCCCCCTGCCCCCGTATATAAAGGAGCAAGGGAGAGGCCGGCCCTTGAGGGGGCGCGCCAAGTGTGGGGAGTCCTACTAGGACTCCCAAGTCCCAGTAGGATTCCCCTTTCCTTTCCGGAGTAGGAGAGAAGGAAAGAGGTGGAGAGGGAGAAGGAAAAGGGGGCTGCACCCCTTGTCCAATTCAGACCAGAAGGGGGGTGCACGCCTCCTTCCTTTTGGCCTCTCTCCTCTATTCCCGTAACTCCCCGGTACTCCGAAAATACCCGAATCACTCGGAACCTTTCCGATGTCCGAATATAGTCGTCCAATATATCGATTTTTACGTCTTGACCATTTTGAGACTCCTCGTCATGTCCCCGATCTCATCCGGGACTCCGAACTCCTTCGGTACATCAAAACTCATAAACTCATAATAAAACTATCATCGAAACCTTAAGCGTGCGGACCCTACGGGTTCGAGAACTATGTAGACATGACCAAGACACGTCTCCGGTCAATAACCAATAGCGGAACCTGGATGCTCATATTGGCTCCCACATATTCTACGAAGATCTTTATCGGTCAAACCGCATAACAACATACGTTGTTCCTTTTGTCATCGGTATGTTACTTGCCCGAGATTCGATCGTTGGTATCTCTATACTAGTTCAATCTCGTTACCGGCAAGTATCTTTACTCGTTCCGTAACACATCATCTCATGACTAACTCATTAGTCTTTTTGCTTGCAAGGCTTATTATGATGTGTGTTACCGAGAGGGCCCAGAGATACCTCTCCGACACTCGGAGTGACAAATCCTTGTCTTGATCTATGCTAACACCACGAATACTTTCAGAGACATCTGTAGAGCATCTTTATGATCACCCAGTTACGTTGTGACGTTTGATAGCACACAAGGTGTTCCTACGGTATTCGGGAGTTGCATAATCTCATAGTCATAGGAACATGTATAAGTCATGGAGAAAGCAATAGCAGTAAAACTAAACGATCATAGTGCTATGCTAACGGATGGGTCTAGTCCATCACATCATTCTCCTAATGATGTGATCCCGTTGATCAAATGACAACTCATGTCTATGGTTAGGAAACATAACCATCTTTGATCAATGAGCTAGTCTAGTAGAGGCATACTAGGGACACTCTGTTTTGTCTATGTATTCACACATGTACTAAGTTTCCGGTTAATACAATTCTACCATGAATAATAAACATTTATCATGATATAAGGAAATATAAATAACAACTTTATTATTGCCTCTAGGGCATATTTCCTTCAGTCTCCCACTTGCACTAGAGTCAATAATCTAGCTCACATCGCCATGTGACCAACACCCAAAGGGTTTACTAGATTCAACAATCTAGTTCACATCGCTATGTGATTAATACCCAAGATTAATAAGGTGTGATCATGTTTTGCTTGTGAGAGAAGTTTAGTCAATGGGTCTGTCACATTCAGATCCATATGTATTTCGCAAATTTCTATGTCTACAATGCTCTGCATGGAGCTACTCTAGCTAATTGCTCCCACTTTCAATACGCATCCAGATTGATACTTAGAGTCATCTGGATTTAGTGTCAAAGCTTGCATCGGCGTAACCCTTTACGACGAACTCTTTATCACCTCCATAATCGAGAAACATTTCCTTAGTCATCCAGTTACTAAGGATAATTTTGACCGCTGTACAGTGATCTACTCCTAGATCACTATTGTACCCCCTTGACAAACTCATGGCAAGGTACACAACATGTTTGGTACACAGCATGGCATACTTTATAGAACCTATGGCTGAGGCATAGGGAATGACTTTCATTCTCTCTATATTTTTCTGCCGTGGTATGGCTCTGAGTCTTACTCAACTTCACACCTTACAAGTCAGGCAAGAACTCCCTTTTTGACTGATCCATTTTGAACTACTTCAAAATCTTATCAAGGTATGTACTCATCGAAAGTCTTATCAAGCGTCTTGATCTATCTCTATAGATCTTGATGCCCAATATGTAAGCAGCTTCACCAAGGTCTTTCTTTGAAAAACTTTTATTCAAGTATCCTTTTATGCTATCCAGAAATTCTATATCATTTCCAATCAACAATATGTCATCCACATATAATATTAGAAATGCTACAGAGCTCCCACTTACTTTCTTGTAAATACAGGCTTCTCCAAAAGTCTGTATAAAACCATATGCTTTGATCACCTCATCAAAGCGTATATTCCAACTCTGAGATGCTTGCACCAGTCCATAGATGGATCGCTGGAGCTTGCCTTTGTTAGCACCCTTTGGATCGACAAAACCTTCTGGTTGTATCATATACAACTCTTCTTTGAGATATCCATTTAGGAATGCAGTTTTGACATCCATTTGCTAGATTTCTTAATCATAAAATGCGGCAATTGCTAACATGATTCGGACAGACTTAAGCATCGCTACAGGTGAGAAGGTCTCATCGTAGTCAACTCCTTGAACTTGTCGAAACCCCTTCGCAACAAGTCGAGCTTTGTAAATAGTAACATCACCGTCTGCGTCGGTCTTCCTCTTGAAGATCCATTTATTTTCGATGGCCTGCCGATCATCGGGCAAGTCAACCAAAGTCCACACTTTGTTCTCATACATGGATCCCATCTCAGATTTCATGGCCTCAAGCCATTTTGCGGAATCTGGGCTCATCATCGCTTCCTCATAGTTCGCAGGTTCATCATGGTCTAGTAACATGATTTCCAGAACTGGGTTGCCGTACCACTCTGGTGCGGAACGTACTCTGGTTGATCTACGACGTTCAGCAGAAACTTGATCTGAAGTTTTATGATCATCATCATTAACTTCCTCACTGATTGGTGTAGGAATCACTGGAACGAGTTTCTGTGATGTACTACCTTCCAATTCGGGAGAAGGTACAATTACCTCATCAAGTTCTACTTTCCTCCCACTCACTTGTTTCGAGAGAAACACCTTCTCTAGAAAGGATCCACTCTTAGCAACAAAGACCTTGCCTTAGGATCTGTGATAGAAGGTGTACCCAATAGTTTCTTTTTGGGTATCCTATGAAGATTTACTTCTCCGATTTGGGTTCGAGCTTATCATGTTGAAACTTTTTCACATAAGCATCGCAGTCCCAAACTTAAAGAAATGACAGCTTAGGTTTCTCGTCAAACCACAGTTCATACGGTGTCATCTCCACGGATTTTGATGGTGCCCTATTTAACGTGAATGTATTTGTCTCTAATGCATAACCCCAAAAGCGATAGTGGTAGATCGGTAAGAGACATCATCGATCGCACCATATCTAATAAAGTACGGTTATGACGTTCGGACACACCATTACACTATGGTGTTCCAGGTGGCGTGAGTAGTGAAACTATTTCACATTGTTTTTACTGAAGGCCAAACTCGCTAACTCAAATATTTTACCTCTATGATCATATCGTAGAAACTCTTATTTTCTTGTTACGATGATTCTCCACTTCACTCTGAAATTCTTTGAACTTTTCAAATGTTTTAGACTTGTGCTTCATTAAGTAGATATACCCATATCTGCTCAAATCATCAGTGAAGGTCAGAAAATAACGATACCCGTCGCGAGCTTCAACACTCATTGGTCCACATACATCTGTATGTATGATCTCCAACAAATCTGTTGCTCGCTCCATTGTTCCGGAGAACGGAGTTTTAGTCATCTTGCCCATGAGGCATGGTTCGCAAGCACCAAGTGATTCATAATCAAGTGATTCCAAAAGTCCATCACTATGGAGTTTCTTCATGCGCTTTACACCATTATGACCTAAACAACAGTGCCACAAATAAGTTGCACTATCATTATTAACCTTGCATCTTTTGGCTTCAATATTATGAATATGTGTATCACCACGATCGAGATCCAACAAACTATTTTCTTTGGGTGTATGACCATCGAAGGTTTTATTCATGTAAACAGAATAACAATTATTCTATGACTTTAAATGAATAACCGTATTGCAACAAATATGATCAAATCATATTCATGCTCAACGCAAATGCCAAATAACATTTATTTTGGTTTTACACTAATCCCGAAAGTATAGGGAGTGTGCGATGATGATCATATCAATCTTGGAACCACTTCCAACACACATCGTCACTTCACCTTTAACTAGTCTATGTTCATTCTGCAATTCTCGTTTCGAGTTACTAATTTTAGCAACTGAACCGGTATCAAATACCCAGGGGTTGCTATGAACACTAGTAAAGTACACATCAATAATATGTATATCAAAATATACCTTTGTTCACTTTGCCATCCTTCTTATCCGCCAAGTATCTAGGGCAGTTCCACTTCCAGTGACCATTTCCTTTGCAGTAGAAGCACTTAGTTTCAGGCTTGAGTTTTAGCTTTGGGTTTCTTCACGGGAGTGACAACTTGCTTGTCATTCTTCTTGAAGTTCCCCTTCTATCCCTTTGCCCTTTACTTGAAACAAGTGGTCTTGTTAACCATCAACACTTGATGCTTTTTCATGATTTCTACCTTCGCCGACTTCAGCATTGCGAAGAGCTCGGGAATTCCTTTCGTCATCCCTTGCATATTATAGTTCATCACGAAGTTCTACTAACTTGGTGATAGTGACTAGAGAACTTTGTCAATTACTATCTTATTTGGAAGATTAACTCCCACTTGATTCAAGTAATTGTAGTACCCAGACAATCTGAGCACATGCTCACTGGTTGAGCTATTCTCCTCCATCTTGTAGGCAAAGTACTGTCAGAAGTCTTATACCTCTCGACACGGGCATGAGTATGAAATACTAATTTCAACTCTTGGAACATCTTATATGCTCTGTGGCGTTCAAAACGTTTTTGAAGTCCCGGTTCTAAGCCATAAAGCATGGTGCACTTAAACTATCAAGTAGTCATCATACCGAGCTTTTGTCAAAACGTTCATAACGTCTACATCTGCTCCTGCAATAGGTATGTCACCTAGCGGTGCATCAAGGACATAATTCTCTGTGCAGCAATGAGGATAATCCTCAGATCACGGAACAATTCCGCATCATTGCTACTAACATCTTTCAACTTAGTTTTCTCTAGGAACATATAAAAAATAAACGGGGAGCAACATCAAGAGCTATTGATCTACAACATAGATATGCTAATACTACGAGGACTAAGTTCATGATAAATTAAAGTTCAATTTAATCATATTACTTAAGAACTCCCACTTAGATAGACATCCCTCTAGTCATCTAAATGATCACGTGATCCAAATCAACTAAACCATGTCCGATCATCACGTGAGATGGAGTAGTTTCAATGGTGAACATCTTATGTTGATCATATCTACTATATGATTCACGCTCGACCTTTTGGTCTCCAGTGTTCCGAGGCCATATCTGCATATTCTAGGCTCGTCAAGTTTAACCCGAGTATTTTGCGTGTGCAAAACTGGCTTACACCCGTTGTATTTGAACGTAGAGCTTATCACACCCGATCATCACGTGGTGTCTCGGCACGACGAACTTTCGCAACGGTGCATACTCAGGGAGAACACTTGTACCTTGAAATTTAGTAAGGGATCATCTTATAATGCTACCGTCGAACTAAGCAAAATAAGAAGCATAATAAGATAAACATCACATGCAATCAAAATATGTGACATGATATGGCCATCATCATCTTGTGCTTTTGATCTCCATCTCCAAAGCACCATCATGATCACCTTCGTCACCGGCGCGACACCTTGATCTCCATCGTAGCATCGTTGTCGTCTCGCCAACTATTGCTTCTACGACTATCGCCACCTCTTAGTGATAAAGTAAAGCAATTACATGGCGATTGCATTTCATACAATAAAGCGACAACCATATGGCTCCTGCCAGTTGCCGATAACTTTACAAAACATGATCATTTCATACAAAACCGTATAACTCATCATGTCTTGACCATATCACATCACAACATGCCCTGCAAAAACAAGTTAGACGTCCTCTACTTTGTTGTTGCAAGTTTTACGTGGCTGCTACGGGCTTAACAAGAACCGTTCTTACCTACGCATACAAAAACCACAACGATGTTTTGTCAAGTATGTGCTGTTTTAACCTTCACAAGGACCGGGCGTAGCCACACTCGATTCAGCTAAAGTGAGAGAGACAGACACCCGCCATTCACCTTTAAGCAACGAGTGCTCATAACGGTGAAACCAGTCTCGCGTAAGCGTACGCGTAATGTCGGTCCGGGCCGCTTCATCTCACAATACCGCCGAAGCAAAATATGACATGCTGGTAAGCAGTATGACTAGTATCGCCCACAACTCATTGTGTTCTACTCGTGCATATCATCTACGCATAGACCTGGCTCATGATGCCACTGTTGGGGAACGTAGTATTTTAAAATTTTCCTACGATCACGCAAGATCTATCTACCAGATGTATAGCAACGAGGGGAAGAGTGTGTCTACGTATCCTCGTAGACCGGGAGCGGAAGCGTCAAGTGACGCGGTTGATGTAGTCGAACTTCTTCGTGATCCAACCGATCAAGCACCGAACGTACGGCACCTCCGCGTTCAGCACACGTTCAGCTTGATGACATCCCACGAGCTCTTGATCCAGTTGAGCTTCACGGGCGAGTTTCGTCAGCACGACGTTGTGGTGACGGATATGATGTATCTACCGGCACAGGGCTTCGCCTAAGCACTGCAACGGTATGACCGAGGTGTGTTTCTGTGGAGGGGGGGCACCGCACACGGCTAAAACAATTCAACTTGTGTGTCCTAGGGTGCCCCCTGCCCCCGTATATAAAGGAGCAAGGGAGAGGCCGGCCCTTGAGGGGGCGCGCCAAGTGTGGGGAGTCCTACTAGGACTCCCAAGTCCCAGTAGGATTCCCCTTTCCTTTCCGGCGTAGGAGAGAAGGAAAGAGGTGGAGAGGGAGAAGGAAAAGGGGGCTGCACCCCTTGTCCAATTCGGACCAGAAGGGGGGTGCACGCCTCCTTCCTTTTGGCCTCTCTCCTCTATTCCCGTAACTCCCCGGTACTCCGAAAATACCTGAATCACTCGGAACCTTTCCGATGTCCGAATAGAGTCGTCCAATATATCGATTTTTACGTCTTGACCATTTTGAGACTCCTCGTCATGTCCCCGATCTCATCCGGGACTCCGAACTCCTTCGGTACATCAAAACTCATAAACTCATAATAAAACTATCATCGAAACCTTAAGCGTGCGGACCCCACGGGTTCGAGAACTATGTAGACATGACCGAGACACGTCTCCGGTCAATAACCAATAGCGGAACCTGGATGCTCATATTGGCTCCCACATATTCTACGAAGATCTTTATCGGTCAAACCGCATAGCAACATACGTTGTTCCTTTTGTCATCGGTATGTTACTTGCCCGAGATTCGATCGTTGGTATCTCTATACTAGTTCAATCTCGTTACCGGCAAGTATCTTTACTCGTTCCGTAACACATCATCTCGTGACTAACTCATTAGTCTTTTTGCTTGCAAGGGTTATTATGATGTGTGTTACCGAGAGGGCCCAGAGATACCTCTCCGACACTCGGAGTGACAAATCCTAGTCTTGATCTATGCTAACACCACGAATACTTTCGGAGACATCTGTAGAGCATCTTTATGACCACCCAGTTACGTTGTGACGTTTGATAGCACACAAGGTGTTCCTACGGTATTCGGGAGTTGCATAATCTCATAGTCATAGGAACATGTATAAGTCATGGAGAAAGCAATAGCAGTAAAACTAAACAATCATAGTGCTATGCTAACGGATGGGTCTAGTCCATCACATCATTCTCCTAATGATGTGATCCCGTTGATCAAATGACAACTCATGTCTATGGTTAGGAAACATAACCATCTTTGATCAATGACCTAGTCTAGTAGAGGCATACTAGGGACACTCTGTTTTGTCTATGTATTCACACATGTACTAAGTTTCCGGTTAATACAATTCTAGCATGAATAATAAACATTTATCATGATATAAGGAAATATAAATAACAACTTTATTATTGCCTCTAGGGCATATTTCCTTCACGGCCACCATACGCCGATGACTTAAGTCATATAGTTCAACAACCTGGAGAATCAGGCAGAAAATTCTGGACTAGGTTCCTGACCAAAAAGAACCAGATCGTTGAGTGTCCGGAAGCCGAAGCCCTACTGATACGTCTCCAACGTATCTATAATTTTTGATTGTTCCATGTTATTATATTATCCTTCTAGGATTTTTATGGGCTTTTATATACACTTTTATATTATTTTTGGGACTAACCTATTAACCCAGAGCCCAGTGCCAGTTTCTGTTTTTCTCATGTTTTAGGGTTTTACAGAAAAGGAATTTCAAACGGAGCCCAATTGAACTGAAAATCAACGGAGGCTGTTTTTGGACCTAAAGAAGCCCAGGAAGTGCCAGAGGGGGACGAGAGGACCCACGGGCTGCCCACGTGGGTGGGAGGCGCCTGCCCCCCCTAGGGCGTGTGCCCCCTCCCCCTCGTGGACAGCCCGTAGCCCCCCTTTGCTTGGCCCCGACTCCAACACCTCCTATATATTGAAACCTCCAGAAAGAAACCTAGATCGGGAGTTCCGCTGCCGAAAGCCTCTGTAGCCACCAAAAACCAATCTAGACCCCGTTCCGGCACACTGCCGGAGGGGGAAATCCCTCTCCGGTGGCCATCTTCATCATCCCGGCGCTCTCCATGACGAGGAGGGAGTAGTCCACCCTCGGGGCTGAGGGTATGTACCAGTAGCTATGTGTTTGATCTCTCTCTCTCTCTCTCTCTCTCTCTCTCTCTCTCTCTCTCTCTCTCGTGTTCTTGAGATGGCACGATCTTGATGTATCACGAGCTTTGCTATTATAGTTGGATCTTATGATGCTTCTCTCCCTCTACTCTCTTGTAATGGATTGAGTTTTCCCTTTGAAGTTATATTATCGGATTGAGTCTTTAAGGATTTGAGAACACTTGATGTATGTCTTGCACGTGCTTATCTGTGGTGACAATGGGATATCATGTGATCTACTTGATGTATGTTTTGGTGATCAACTTGTGGGTTCCGTGACCTTGGGAATCTAAGCATAGGGGTTGGCACACGTTTTCGTCTTGACTCTCCGGTAGAAACTTTGGGGCACTCTTTGAAGTACTTTGTGTTGGTTGAATAGATGAATATGAGATTGTGTGATGCATATCGTATAATCATGCCCACGGATACTTGAGGTGACAATGGAGTATCTAGGTGACATTAGGGTTTTGGTTGATTTGTGTCTTAAGGTGTTATTCTAGTACGAACTCTATGATAGATTGAACGTTACTACGGACCCTTGAATAGATCGGTCAGAAAGAATAACTTTGAGGTGGTTTCGTACCCTACCATAATCTCTTCGTTTGTTCTCTGCTATTATTTACTTTGGAGTGACTCTTTGTTGCATGTTGAGGGCTAGTAATATGATCCAATTATGTTATTATTGTTGAGAGAACTTGCACTAGTGAAAGTATGAACCCTAGGCCTTGTTTCTTATCATTGCAACACCGTTTATGCTCACGTTTACCACTTGCTACCTTGCTGTTTTTATATTTTATTACAAAAACCTGTATCTACCATCCATATTGCACTTGTATCACCATCTCTTCGCCGAACTAGTGCACCTATACAATTTACCATTGTATCGGGTGTGTTGGGGACACAAGAGAATCTTTGTTATTTGGTTGCAGGGTTGTTTGAGAGAGACCATCTTCATCCTACGCCTCCCACGGATTGATAAACCTTAGGTCATCCACTTGAGGGAAATTTGCTACTGTCCTACAAACCTCTGCACTTGGAGGCCCAACAACGTCTACAAGAAGAAGGTTGCGTAGTGGACATCAAGCTCTTTTCTGGCGCCGTTGCCGGGGAGGTGAGTGCTTGAAGGTATATCTTTAGATCTTGCAATAGAATATTTTTGTTTCTTGTTTTATCACTAGTTTATTTTATAAAAGAAAACTACCAAAAAATGGAATTGAGGGTTCCTCATATGCTTCATCTTTTTATTATCTTTCGTGAGAATGATGGGTAGGAAAATTGTGCTCAAGTACTAGAAGAAGAATTACATAGAATGCTTGGCATAAAATATGCGCATGATGAGCATGATTGCAATGTTAGTGTGAATCCTTTGAATATCCATGATGCTAATGATATGCAAAGCCACAAGCTTAGGGAAGCTATGTTTGATGAAGATGATATTTTGTGTCCCCCAAGTTTTGATGAGCAAAATTATTATGATGAAAGCATGCCTCCTATTTATGATGATTATATTGATGAAAGTGGATTTGGAGAGGTCATGACTTTATTTAGTGATGAATCCACTATCTCGGAAGAGGTTCCAATTGATTATGAGAACAAAGTTGCTATCTATGATGATTATTGTGATGACTTGTATGCTTTAAAGAATAAAGACAACCATGAAACTTGTCATCATGATTTTAATTTTCAGTTGGATTATGATTCACATGATAGTTATTTTGTTGAGTTTGCTCCCACTACTATTGAGAATAAATTTGCTTATGTGGAGAGTAGTAAAATTTCTATGCAAGTAGATCATGAAAAGAATGCTTTATGTGCTAGTTATATTGTTGAATTCATTCATGATGCTACTGAAAATTATTATGAGGGAGGAACATATGCTTGTAGGAATTTCAATAATATCAAGTTTCCTCTCTATGTGCTTAAAGTTTTGAAGTTATGCTTGTTTTGCCTTCCAATGCTAGTTGATTGTTGTCCCCATAAGTTGTTTGTTTACAAAATCCCTATGCATAGGAAGTGGGTTAGACTTAAATGTGCTAGTTATATTCTTCATGATGCTCTCTTTATGTTTCAATTCTTATCTTTTATGCGAGCATCATTGAAATCATCATGCCTAGCTAGGGGTGTTAAACGATAGCGCTTGTTGGGAGGCAACCCAACTTTATTTTAGTTTCTTTGTTTTTACTTTTGTTTAGGAATAAATATTGCATCTAGCTTCTGTTTAGATGTGGTTTTGTGTTTTAATTAGTGTTTGTGCCAAGTAGAACCTTTGGGAAGACTTGTGTGAAGTTTATATTATCTTGCTGTGAAAAACAGAATCGTTAGCGCTCGCTAGAATGGTCATCAGATTTTACCGGAGTGTGCTATTTAGTTGATTCTTTTTGCAGATGATTAATAGACAAATTACTCACGTTTACCAATTTATTTCAATTCTTTTGGAGTTATAGAAGTATGCGAAAGTTACAGATTACTACAGACTGTTCTGTTTTTGACAGATTCTGTTTTTCATGTGTTGTTTGCATATTTCAATGCATCTATGAGTAGTATTGGGAAGTATGAATCATAGAGAAGTTGGAATACAGTAGGTTTAACACCAATATAAACAAAGAATGAATACATTGCAGTACCTTTGAGTAGTGGTTTGTTTTCTTATACTAACAGAGCTCACGAGATTTTTGCCTAAGTTTTGTGTTGTGAAGTTTTCAAGTTTTTAGTATTGCTTTGATGGACTATGGAACAAAGAGTGGAAAGAGCCTAAGCTCGGTGATTCCCAAGGCACCCCAAGGTAAAATCTAAGGACAACCAAAAGCCTAAGCTTCGGGATGCCCTGGGAAGGCATCCCCTCTTTCGTCTTCATCTATCGGTAACTATACTCGGAGCTATATTTTTATTCACCACATGATATGTGTTTTGCTTGGAGCGTCAATTTAGTTTAAATTTTTTTTGCTTGCTGTTTGAATAATATCCCAAGATCTGAAGTTCTTAAATGTTAGAGAGTCTTCACATAGTTACATAATTATTCAACTACTCATTGATCTTCACTTATATCTTTCAGAGTAGTTTGATATTGCTCTAGTGCTTCACTTATATCTTTTAGAGCACGGCGGTGGTTTTATTTTGAAGAAATAGTTGAACTCTCATGCTTCACTTATATCCTTTTGAGAGTCTATTAGAACAGCATGGTAGTGTGCTTTGGCTATAAAACTAGCCTTCACATGATAGGCATCCAAGATCAATGTAGTAAAAACTTTCACATTAAGTGCATTGAATATGATGAGAAGTTGGATGCTTGATAATTGTTTTGAGATATGAGGATAGTGATATTAGAGTCATGCTAGTGGAGTTATTATGAAATTGAGAAATGCTTGTGTTAAAGATGGTGATTCCCGTAGGATGCACGTATGGTGAACCGCTAGGTGACGAAGTTAGAGCATGAGGTATTTGTAGAGTGTCAACCTTTGTGTGGAGGTAGGGGGCGCGCGATGGTTAACTCCTACCAACCTCCCCCCTAGGAGCATGCGTTGATTGCTTTGTTTTGATGACTCGTAGATTTTTGCAATAAGTATATGAGTTCTTATGACTAATGTTGAGTCCATGGATTATACGCACTCTCACCCTTCCACCATTGCTAGCCTCTCTTGTACCGCGCAACTTTCGCCGGTACCATACACCCACTATATATCCTTCCTCAAAACAGCCACCATATATCTTCCTCAAAACAGCAACCATACCTACCTATCATGGCATTTCCATAGCCATTCTGAGATATATTGCCATGCAACTTTCCACCGTTCCGTTCATATGACACGCTTCATATTGTCATATTTCCATGCATGATCATGTAGTTGACATCGTATTTGTGGCAAAGCCACCATGCATAATTTTTCATACATGTCACTCTTGATTCATTAGACATCCCGGTATACCGCCAGAGGCATTGATGTAGAGTCATACTTTGTTCTAGTATCGAGTTGTAATGCCGAGTTGTAAATCAATATAAGTGTGATGATCTTCATTATTAGAGCATTGTCCCGTGTGAGGAAACAAAAAAAAGATAAAGGCCAAATAAAAAAGGAGATGGCCCAAAAAAATAGAGAGGGGCTAAAAAAAGAGGAAAGCCCCTCCAAAAAAATGAGAGAAAAGAGAGAAGGGACAATGCTACTATCTTTTTCCACACTTGTGCTTCAAAGTAGCACCATGTTCTTCATGATAGAGAGTCTCATGTTTAGTCACTTTCATATACTAGTGGGAATTTTTATTATTGAACTTGGCTTGTATATTCCAACGATGGGCTTCCTCAAATGCCTTAGGTCTTCGTGAGCAAGCAAGTTGGATGCACACCCACTTAGTTTCTTTTGTCGAGCTTTCATACATTTCTAGCTCTAGTGAATCAGTTGCATGGCAATCCCTACTCACTCACATTGATATCTAGTGATGGGCATCTCCATAGCCCGTTGATACTCCTAGTCGATGTGAGACTATCTTCCTCCTTTTTGTCTTCTCCACAACCACCTCTCTATTCCACATAGTGCTATGTCCATGGCTCACTCTCATGTATTGCATGAAAGTTGAAAGGTTTGAAAGAATAGAGTATGAAAACAAGTGCTTGGCTGAAACCGGGGTTGTGCATGATATGAATATTTTGTGTGATGAAGAGGAAGCATAGCCAGACAATATGATTTTGTAGGGATAACTTTCTTTAGCCATAGTATTTTGAGAAGACATGATTGCTTTGTTAGTATGCTTGAAGAATTATTATTTCTTATGTCAATATAGACTTTTGTCTTAAATCTTTCGGATATGAACATTCATGCCACAATTAAGAGAATTACATTTAAAATTTTGTTGGTTAGCATTCCACATCAAAAAAATTGTTTTATCATTTACCTACTCGAGGACGAGAAGGAATTAAGCTTAGGGATGCTTGATACGTCTCCAACGTATCTATAATTTTTGATTGTTCCATGCTATTATTTATGATGTTTTGGATGTTTAATGGGCTTTCTCATACACTTTTATATTATTTCTGGGACTAACCTATTAACCTAGAGCCCAGTGCCAGTTTATGTTTTTTCCTTGTTTTTGAGTTTTACAGAAAAGGAATATCAAACGGAGTCCAATTTACGTGCCAATTTTGATGATTTTTTCTGGACCAAAAGAAGCCCCCAAAGTAAAAGAGTTGGGCCAAGAGAGCCACGGGCTGCCCACGAGGGTGGGGGGCGCGCCCTCCTATCTTGTGGACGGCCCGGAGGGCCCCCTGACTTGTGCCCTACGCCAAAGAATCCTATAAATACTGAAACCTTCGGAAATTAACCTAGATCGGGAGTTCCGCCGCCAAAAGCCTCTGTAGCCACCGAAAACCAATCTACATCCGTTCTGGAACCCTGCCGGAGGGGGGAATCCGTCTCCGGTGGCCATCTTCATCATCCCAGCGTTCTCCATGACGAGGAGGGAGTAGTCCACCCTCAGGGCTGAGGGTATGTACCAGTAGCTATGTGTTTGATCTCTTTCTCTCTCGTGTTCTTGGGATGGCACGATCTTGACGTATCGCGAGCTTTGCTATTCTAGTTGGATCTTATAATGCTTCTCCCCCTCTACTTTCTTGTAATGGATTGAATTTTCCCTTTGAAGTTATCTTATCAGATTGAGTCTTTAAGGATTTGAGAACACTTGATGTATGTCTTGCACATGCTTATCTGTGGTGACAATGGGATATCATGTGATCCACTTGATGTATGTTTTGGTGATCAACTTGCGGGTTTCGTGACCTTGGGAATCTATGCATAGGGGTTGGCACACATTTTTGTCTTGACTTTCCGGTAGAAACTTTGGGCACTCTTTGAAGTTCTATGTGTTGGTTGAATAGATGTTTCTGAGATTGTTTGATGCATATCATATAATCATGCCCACGGATACTTGAGGTGACAATGGAGTATCTAGGTGACATTAGGGTTTTGGTTGATTTGTATCTTAAGGTGTTATTCTAGTACGAACTCTATGATAGATTGAACGTTACTACGGACTCTTGAATAGATCGATCCAAAAGAATAACTTTGAGGTGGTTTCGTACCCTACCATAATCTCTTCGTTTGTTCTCCGCTATTAGTGACTTTGGAGTGACTCTTTGTTGCATGTTGAGGGCTAGTAATATGATCCAATTATGTTATCCTTGTTGAGAGAACTTGCACTAGTGAAAGTATGAACCCTAAGCCTTGCCTACTATCATTGCAACACCGTTTATGCTCACATTTACCTCTTGCTACCTTTCTGTTTTTATATTTTCAGTTTACAAAAACCTATATCTACCATCCATATTGCACTTGTATCACCATTTCTTCACCGAACTAGTGGACCTATACAATTTACCATTGTATTGGGTGCGTTGGGGACACAAGGGACTCTTTGTTATTTGGTTGCAGGGTTGTTTGAGAGAGACAATCTTCATCCTACGCCTCCCACGGATTGATAAACCTTAGGTCATCCACTTGAGGGAAATTTGCTACTGTCCTACAAACCTCTGCACTTGGAGGCCCAACAACGTCTACAAGAAGAAGGTTGTGTAGTAGACATCACCTAGCGGCCTTCAAACACATCATCCGTGACGAATGGCTCGCCCACCACCTCGGCCAAGAAAAGCCGAAATCCATGGCAGCGCTCACAGCACTTATGACCCGCTTTTGCGCGGGTGAGGATAGCTGGCTGGCTCGTAGCAAAAACACAGCTAGCGAGGTAGGCCCCTCCGAGTCTAAAAGCAGCACTGGCAAGCTCCGGCACAATAGACACAAACACTGA
Source organism: Secale cereale (assembly GCA_902687465.1). Classification (NCBI taxonomy): domain Eukaryota; kingdom Viridiplantae; phylum Streptophyta; class Magnoliopsida; order Poales; family Poaceae; genus Secale; species Secale cereale. The sequence goes on along the minus strand of LR738712.1, from coordinate 121,695,495 downwards.
AGCAATGGCGATAACACTGATGACACTGCAGTTAACGCCGGATTCAGTGGCTCCAAGTCTAGTCAGCGAAAGAGGTCGTACAAAAGGAACAGCGAGAGAGCATCTAGCTTCGATCGCATACTCGATCGTCCGTGCTAGATACATGGCACCCCAGGAAAACAAGCCAACCATACCAATAGATATTGTTGGGTTTTTAAACAGGCTGGCAAGTTAAATGCCGAGAACAAGGAAAAGGGATCACAAAGTGAGGACGATGACGAAGATCCCCGGCAGCCGAACACTGGGGGCAGAAGAAGTTTCCCCCTCAATTCAAAACGGTGAACATGATATACGCTACACACATCCCCAAAAGGGAGAGCAAGCGCACACTCAGGGACGTCTACGCGGTAGAGCCAGTCGCCCCAAAATTCAATCCATGGTCGTCATTCCCGATCACCTTCGATCGTCGAGATCATCCAACTAGTATCCGCCATGGCGGTTCGGCCGCACTGGTTATCGACCCAATCATCGACGGATTCCACCTAACATGAGTCCTAATGGACGGAGGCAGCAGCCTCAACCTGCTCTATCAAGATACAGTGCGCAAGATGGGCATTAGTCCCTCATGAATCAAACCCACAAAGACTACCTTTAAAGGAGTCATACCAGGCGTAGAGGCCTGTTATACGAGCTCAATCATGCTGGAAGTGGTCTTCGGTTCCCCGGACAACTTCTGAAGTGAAGAGCTAATCTTCGACATCGTTCCCTTCCGTAGCGGCTACCACGCACGCTCAGACGAACCGCGTTTGCAAGATTCAACGCGGCACCACACTATGCTTATCTCAATCTCAAGATGCCCGGTCCACGCGGCATCATAACAGTCAATGGAAACACGGAACGCTCCCTCCGTACAGAGGAGCACACAGCTGCCCTGGCAGTAGAGGTATAGAGCGGCCTTCTCAAGCAGAACAATAATCCGGCTGCCGAGCCCATGGACATCATCAAGAGGGTCCGGACTACACTGCAACAGGATAGCTCGGCTCGTCAAGAGCTCGAATAGCAATTTGGCCTTCGTCCCAGTCCCGATGAGGTAGTGGCATTCATACCACGCGTACATAACTACGCACTCAAAATCCCATGGGCACTCGCGGAGGCACATCTAGCTTGTGATCCACAGTTCAGCTAGACCGATCTCGGACTCACATATACCTTCACTATTTCCTCTTCCCTTCTCAGGTTTTACACAGGCCTCCTTCGAGGGCCTGATTGCTGGTCCTGTCCAAGGATAAGTACACCAGAACGGCACGAAGCACATGTGTACAGGAGAAGCCCTAGAGGTCAAATTAACCACTACTCTACCTGTTTTTAGGACTCACAGGCAGCTTGCCTTCGGTGGCGGCATTTTAAATAGCCGGTTGTTTATCACACTATTTGTATCGATGCGCTTTAACGCATGAATCCAATTATAAGGGAAACAGTTCATGGCCCAGGTTCAAGGGCCACATATATTGCCTCTGCTCTTTTCATGTTTTCCTTTGCCATTAATTACTTATATTCTCGCACCCGTACACTTTGGTACGTTTCATATTTGCCAGGGGCTCCTCACCGCCCCATAATACGGCAACAAAGTCCGAACACTTCTTATAGATAAGTTTGGCACCCCGAATTTAGCATTATATGCATTGGCTCTGAATCATGTCTTTGGTCAATAGTTGGGTTGCCCAGCTCCTGTGCTTGCTACCCTACGTTCCGCTACATCGGCTAGGGTAGTAAAGGGAGAACTACTGCGATTGCGCCCTAGTTTACCCGGATGAGCACCTCAGTAGAGAAAGCCGAAAACTGGCTGTCATGATGTGGTGAGAGCCGGTCAGCTGTTCGAGAGATTGAAAATTGCTGGAGATTTTTTCCGCATTACGCGAAGGATCAGTACTTCCCGATCAGACGCTGACAGCACTTTGGTCCGTATACCAGGGGCTGCACCCATATTTTATTATAAAACTCCGATGGCTAAGTGAGGGTGTTTAAGACGCATAGTCTGATTGCTTGGTTCGTTGCGCTAAACAACTCCTTCAAGGACCATATAATCGGATAAAGATTGTTTAGATTCCATCTCGAACACCTTCGTACTACCTACGTGAGGGCAGAAGCCGACGGCTGGCCAACCCTCAGATTACATAAAACACGGTCGCAAAGGAGGAAACAATTAAAACATGACAAACTTTATTTTACAAACTGGCTTTGTTTCATACAAGGCAAAGACAAAAACGAATGTATTCATTCGAAAATAATGTCCTGCTCGCACTCCGCTGCTGCAAGTCAAGACCCTTCTAGAACATCCGCGAAATATCTCTCGGGTGTGCGGTGCTCCGTGCCCTCTGGCAACCCCCTAGCCACCACGATGGTGTCCATCTTCGCCCACCACATCTTGCAACGGGCAAAGGCCATGCGGGCACCTTCAATGCAGACCGATCGCTTGACGATGTCTAGCCGCGGACAGGCTTCCACCACCTGCTTCACGAGGCCAAAGTAACTGCTGGGTATAGCTTCGGCTGGCCACAGCCGGATTATTAAATCCTTCATGGCCAGTTTGGCCACCCTATGCAGCTCGACCAACTGCTTGAGTTGATCAACAAAGGGCACCGGATGTTCGGGCATAGCATACTGCGACCAGAACAGCTTCTCCGTGGAATTCCCTTCTCTGGCTCGGAAGAACTCCGTAGCATCGGACATGATGCAGGGTAGATCTGCAAAAGCCCCTGGGCAACTCCGAATCCGGGTTAGTAAAAGGTACTTCCTCTCTGCATACTTGCTTTGCATGTTAAAAGCCTTACCCGCTGCAATCTTCTTGGCCTCCTGGATCTCCTCGAGAGCTTCCCGGGCTTCATTCCATGCGGCCTCTGCACTCTGGTGAGCCTTGGTAAGTTCAGTCTCTTGAGTCGATGCCTTGCGCTCCAAGGCTTCGCACTTCTTCATCGCGTCTTGGAGCTCCTGCTGGACCTCGCTGACCCGGGCCTTGAGCTCCTTACGGGCAGCTTGCTGCTGGACAGCCTTCCCCTCGGCTTCGGCCAGGGCATTTTTTAGGGCCTCGACCTCGGTCGCCGCTCCTATGATACGTCTCCAACGTATCTATAATTTTTGATTGTTCCATGCTATTTTTTGTGATGTTTTGGATGTTTAATGGGATTTGTTATACACTTTTATATTATTTTTGGGACTAACCTACTAACCCAAAGGCCCAATCCAGATGGCTATTTTTTTGCCTCTTTTAGGGTTTTACAGAAAAGGAATATCAAACGGAGTCCAAACGGAATGAAACCTTCGGGAGAGATATTATTGGAGCAAAATACGCACGGGAGACTTGAGAACCACGGAGTAGGGCTGACGTGGCGTCCACGAGGGTGGGGGGCGCGCCCGCCTATAGGGCGCGCCCCTGCCTCGTGGGCACCCCGTCTGGCCCCCGGTGCCCTCCTTCCTCCTATATATACCTACGTACCCCAAAACTATCAGAACAACAGAGAAAACCCTAGTTCCACCGACGCAACCTTCTGTTCCTGTGAGGTCCCATCTTGGGGCCTATTCCGGAGCTCCGCTGGAGGGGGGATCTTCCACGGAGTGCTTCTACATCATCATCATCGCCTCACCACGAGTTGTGAGTAGTTTACCACAGACCTTCGGGTCCATAGCTAGTATCTAGATGGCTTCTTCTCTCTCTTTGGATCTCAATACCAAGTTCTCCTCGGTCTTCGAGGAGATCTATTCGATGTAATCTCTTTTTGCGGTGTGTCTATCGAGATCCGATGAATTGTGCGTTTATGATCAACATTATCTATGAGAAATATTTGGTTCTTTTCTGAAATCTTTATGTATGATTATAATATCCTTGCAAGTCTCTTCGAATTATTGGTTTGGTTTGGCCTACTAGATCTATAGTTCTTGCAATGGGAGAAGTGCTTGGCTTTGGGTTCAATCTTGCGGTGTCCTTTCCCAGTGACAGTAGGGGCAGCAAGGCACGTATTGTATTGTTGCCATCGAGGATAAAAAGATGGGGTTTATATCACTATGTTTGAGTTTATCCCTCTACATCATGTCATCCTGCTTAAGGCGTTACTGTGTTCTTATGAACTTAATACTCTAGATGCATGCTGGATAGCGGTCGATGTGTGGAGTAAAAATAGTAGATGCAGAATCGTTTCGGTCTACTTGTCTCGGACATGATGCCTATATATAATGATCATGCCTAGATAGTCTCATAATTATTCGCTTTTCTATCAATTGCTCGATAGTAATTTGTTTACCCGCCGTAGAATAGTTATCATGAGAGAAGCCACTAGAGAAAACCATGGCCCCCGGGTCTATTCTCAACATATCAATCTACAATCTACTTTACTTTTCCGCTTTTACTTTCTGTTCTTATATCCAAAAATACCAAAAATATCAAACTATCATCTCTATCAGATCTCACTTTCGTAAGTGACCGTAAAGGGATTGACAACCCCTTATTGTGTTGGTTGCGAAGTTCTTATTTGTTTGTGCAGGTGTGAGGGACTCGCATGTGGTCTCCTACTGGATTGATACCTTGGTTCTCAAAAACCAAGGGAAATACTTACGCTACTGTGCTGCATCACCCTTTCCTCTTCGAGGGAATACAACGCAAGCTCGAGAAGTAGCAAGAAGAATTTCTGGTGCCGTTGCCGGGGAGGCTTACGCAAAAGTCACATACCAAGTACCTATCATAAACCCTTATCCTTCGGATTATAATTTTGCCTCTTGTTTTCCTCTCCCCCACTTCACCCATGCCGTTTTATTTGCCCTTCTTATGTCGTGTGTTTATCGTTCGCTTTCTTCTTGTTTGCTTGTGTGTTGCTTGCTTTCTTGTCACTATGGCTCTCCCTATCAGTGTTGACCCTCACCTCAAGAGGCTGGAGGAGATTGAAAACAATGTTAGACATTTTATGACTATACAATTTGAGCATAATGATTTTTTCAGAAGCGAGCTTAAAGAACAGAATTTTTTAATGGAATATATGAATAAAGACCTTGATGATATGTCTAAGGAATTCTATGGTTTGAAATCTTAGTTTGCCCATCTTGAGAACTTAATAGCGCAAATTTCGGATAAACAGTCCACCTTGATCAATAAGATGCTTGCTAAACCGGAAGAGCATGAAAATAAAGATGAAGATCTGAAAGTTATTGATGTGTCTCCTATTAGATCCTTGTTCTCTAGTATGAATCTTGATAAAGATAGGATTGAAGATGAGTCTACTTTAAGGTGTCCCAATGATTCAGATTTTTAGATCTTGATGCTAAAATTGTTAAAAGTGGGAGTGAAGAGATTAAAACTTTGCATAGTGATGAACCCACTACTTTGGATTTCAAGGGATTCAATTATGATAATTGCTCTTTGATTGTTGTATTTCCTTGTTGCAATCCGTACTAAACTCTCCGCATGCTTATAGTCAAAATAAAGCTTTTACCAAACACATAGTTGATGCCTTGATGCAATATTATGAAGAAAAACCTGAATTGGAAGTTTCTATCCCTAGAAAGCTTTATGATGAGTGGGAACCTACTATTGAAATAAAAATTAAAGATCATGAATGCTTTGCTTTGTGTGATTTGGGTGCAAGTGTCTCCACTATTCCAAAAACTTTGTGTGATTTGCTAGGGTTCCATGAGCTTGATGATTGTTCTTTAAATTTGCATCTCGCGGATTCAACTATTAAGAAACCTATGGGAAGGATTAATGATGTTCTTATTGTTGCCAATAGGAATTATGTGCCCGTAGATTTCATTATTCTTGATATAGATTGCAATCCTTTATGTCCTATTATTCTTGGTAGACCTTTCCTTAGAATGATTGGTGCAATTATTGATATGAAGAAAGAAAATATTACATTCCAATTTCCATTAAGGAAAGGCATGGAACACTTTCCTAGAAAGAAAATCAAATTACCATATGAATCTATTATGAGAGCCACTTATAGATTGCCTTCCAAAGATGGCAATACCTAGATCTATCCATGTATCGTGCCTAGCTAGGGGAGTAAAACGATAGCGCTTGTTGGGAGGCAACCCAATTATATATTTTTTTTGCTTCTGTTTAGGAATAAATATTGCATCTAGCTTCTGTTTAGATGTGGTTTTGTGTTTTAATTAGTGTTTGTGCCAAGTAGAACCTTTGGGAAGACTTGTGTGAAGTTTATATTGTCACAACCCTAGTTCTCGTATGCACTAGGCTAGTCTTGATGTTTGCATCATGTTTAATTTTTTCAAATGAAATTGAATTTAGGACTTGTGAAACCCTCAGAAACTCTTTTGAAAAATGACCCAAATAAAAATTGCTCCAAAAGGGACCAAGAAAATGTTCATGTTGCTCTCTGAAAATATTAGTTAGAGATAAAAATCAAACCAATATTATTAGGAGCTCATAAATATTTATTTTAGGCTTTTGGAATTAATGCAATAAATATTTGCGTTGGATATATATATTTATTATATATTTTATATATGTCCAATAATTCTGGATTTTGTGTGGGGCTTTGGACTACTCCTTTTAGTCCCTGCAAAATTGTCAGAATAAATTAAATGATTTTCTTTAAATCAAAACAAATGTCAAAAAAAAAAAGGAAAACAGGAAAAAGGAAAAGGCTTACCTGGCCTTACCTGCAGCCCAACCAGGCAAAGCTGGCCTGGCCCACTGGCCAAGCCAGTCACCACCAACCTCGCGCCAGTAGGCGAGGCGCGTGGCCGACGCGCGCGCACGGTGAGGACGCCACGCCTCCTGCCTGCATGTCCTCCCCCTCGCCGCTTGGGACGCCTAGAAGACGCCACGCGACGCACTGGATCCCTCTCGCACTCTCCCGTGGTTTCCCCTCCTCTCCCTCGCTCTCTCTCTCGCACCCCCGAACGCCGCCGTCGCCGTCGCTCGCCGCTGCCGTGGCCACAGGCCAACCCACGCCCAGCCAAAGTGCCCAAGAGCTCCGCCACCTCATCCCCGACCTCTCCGACGAGTCACGCGTCGCCGGACGCCTTGAGGAGCTGCCATCGCCATCTTCTTCATCGCCGGCCGCCGGAGATCCCCTCCGCCGCCCTGCTCGCTCCGGCCCTCCTCTGAGCTCTCCGCCTGCACTTCTGCGATCGCCGTGAGCTTCTCCCTCGGACCCCGCCCTCCGTTTCGCCATTCTCACGACTTAGCCATGCCACCCACCGGACCCGAGCGGTTGCGCCACCATGTTTCCTCTCCGCCGTGGCCAGAGCCACCGTGGCTTGCAACTTGGCGCGTCACCGCATTTGCCACACTGCCAGGAGCTCGTAGCACCCCTCCCCTGGCCTCCACGTGCCCCGTAGCGCCGTTTCCGACGAGGCCCGAACTATGGCGCCGCCGCGAGCTCGTTTCCGGCGAGCTCCGGCCGCCTTAGCTGCTGCTGCTTGCTGGAACGGGCGCGAGTGAGCTCCAGCTCCCCGTAGCTGGTCTCCGCTGCGCAAAAGACCGCCGGAACGGTGATCCCGACGCCCTCCGCCGCGTTTGCTGCCGCCGCCGGCTAAACGCCGGCGTGTTTGCCGGGGGTTGACCAGGATTTGACCCCCTGGGTCAATGACAGGTGGGCCCCCACCCCTCCAGTTAGTTGACAGTTTAGTTTTAATTAAGTAATTTTGTTAATTAGATTAGCCACTGACATGTGGGACCAGCCCTGCTGACTTTTCGTTAGGATTAGTTTTAGTGTTAATTAACCTAGTTAATTAACTGAGTCACTGACCAGTGGACCCCATTGTCAGGTTTGACTCTGGTCAGCCTGGTTGACGTGCTGACGTCAGGCTTGGGTCATGCTGACGCAGTATTCCAGTTCTGGAATTTAGATAAATCTTAAATGATTTATTTATTTCAGAAATTGGTTTAAACTTCAAAAAATCACAGAAATTCAACCGTAGCTCAGAATGAAATAATTTATAAATGAACAATTATCAGAAAAATTCAATCTATCCATCTGTACCATTTTCATGCATGACAAATGAAGTTATACCCACTGTTTATATGAAAACACATAAATGGCATTTAAAAATGCTTATTTTAGAGTTGCATTTGAACCCTTGGTTCAAATGGAATTCAACCAAATAAAATGCTAGTTGCATTAGCTCAAACAACATCATATATTCATGCCATATTCATGCATCATATTGTTGCATATGCTTGTGTTTGATTGCTGGTACCGTTCTTCTCGATAGGTTCTGCTCCGGAGACCGTTCCAGAGTACCTGTCAGAGGAGCGGTGCTCTACACGTTGTTATACCAGGCAAGCAAACCCCTTTGTTCATTCCGATACAATCCTACTCTCTCGCTCCTGCTCCTTGTTATTGCATTAGGACAATAACGATTCAACTACTACTTTATGCTGCGGTAGTTGAACCCATTCCTCTGCATGACCTGTCATTGCCACAGTAAATAGTTGAAACCCACTAGCATGTGTAGGAGTTGATTGAAGCCATGTTTGTTCTTACCATGCCTTGCTTGCTATTGCTTAGAGTGTGTCAGGTCTGATTCATTGGGAATGAATTGGAGTGCAGTGATATGTTCTGATGCTAAGCGTTACGTGTGTGAACACGATTTGGTAAAGGTAGCGATGAGAGGCCATGTAGGAGTACATGGTGGGTTGTCTCACTGGAACCGTCCTTAAGCACTGAGTTCTGTGTATGTTGTCCAACGACTAGCTACTACCACACATTGGGTTCCGGTAACTCGACCCCTCTCGGCTTATTAATCAACTTGATCTCTGTCCAGGAGTCGCAACTAGTTTCTGGTGTTTGTAGGTAGTGTTATTTCTCTACCAAGTGGCACCCGGCAGGGTGGGCTTGGGCCAGACCAGGCACACGTGGCCCAGTGTACCGAGTGGCACCCGGACGGTGGGCTCGGGAACCCTATACACATCGTTTGGGGTCGTGATAGAAACCTCGGCCGGACTCCCTTGCGGATGGAACCCGAATTGGCGATAAACCTGGACTAGAGTCTTGTGTGGTTAGTCAGGTCGTGGCCGACACCCTCGCCAGGCTTCCGCTTGAAAGTTGCCGAGATACACGACGTGTACATGGCGGTAAGTGGCGAGAGCGTGTGTGAAGAAGTACACCCCTGCAGGGTTTTATGATGATCTATTCGAATGGCCGGGTCCACGGTTATGGACTTCTTGGATGCTTACATGGTACATAGACAACTGAAAGTGGATACTCTAAAATACTCAAGACAAGTGTGAGTGCTATGGATGGCCTTCTCGTAGGGAGACGAGGATGAAACCATAGTGGTGTATTTGATGGTGATTAGTGGACTCGTGTGCGCCACCTCAAAGTTACCAGCAATCGTAGTACAGGATAGCCATTGAGTCAAAGCTGGCTTGCTGCAACTAAACCCCACTATGCCTTCTTGATACAAATGCATGTATGATAGGATCTGATGTAAGTCTTGCTGAGTACCTTTGTACTCATGTTTGCTTAATTTATGTTTTGCAGATGAGACTTCTGTCTCTCTAGTAGTTCCGCTTGGACTTCGACAAGTAGCTTGTTACCTCAGCTACGATCTTGGACGAGTGTTGTAGATAGTCAGGCTCTTCAGCCTTTTCATTTGTAGATGTCTGTACTCAGACATGTATGCTTCCGCTTGTTGCTTGTATGCTCTGAATGTTGGGTCATGAGACCCATGTTTGTAATATCTGGCTCCTCGGAGCCTAATGAATAAATACTTTGTTTCTTAGAGTCTTGTTGTGATGCCATGTTGTATTTGCACATATTGAGCATATTGTGTGTATGTTATTGAAATGCTTGGTATGTGTGGGATCCGACACCTACTTGTTTACCCTTGGTAGCCTATCTTACAGGGAAATGTCTCCTAGTGCTTCCACTGAGCCTTGGTAGCCTGCTACTGCTCCGGAACACTTAGGCTGACCGGCATGTGTCCTTCTTCGTTCTTGTGTCTATCCCTTAGGGGAAATGTCACACATTGTTCCTTTAAGTCCTTGTAGCTTGCTGCGACTTGGGTTCATACGTTGATGACCGACACGTTCGTTGCTGGGTCATGTATGCCGTCTCTGTAATTTAGTGCCACTTTTGGTTTATAACTGGTCATGTCGGCCCGGGTTCTCTGTCATATGGATGCTAGTGACACTATCATATACGTGAGCCAAAATGCGCAAACGGTCTCGGGCCAGGTAAGGTGGCACCCGTGGGGATACCGTGCGTGAGGCCGCAAAGTGATATGGTGTGTTACATGCTAGACCGGTGTGACTTAGGATCGGGGTCCCGACAGCGTTGGTATCAGAGCCTGACTGCCTATAGGATTACTAAGACAAACTGGTCGAAGTTGAGTCTAGAAATTCTTTAGTTATATATGGGAATTGATTGTGGAAGGGAACGTAAGGCTCTTTTTACTTCTTATACCTCAGGTCTTCTGATCTGAGTCATCTTATCTTTCCTACGGGGTTAAGGAACTAGGCTTCTTTTCCGTCTATCGGGATCACGTGTTACTATTCCGTAGTTCCTTAGGATTGGTTGATGAGAGTCCTACTCCTGTTTTCAAGTTCTTCCGGTGTAGATTGTTTAGTACTATCACAGAACTTTGAGTGATGATGTTGAGTTGTTGTACTACCCTTTGATAGCAGGATGTATCATTCTAAGCATTTACTGCCGTTATGCTGCCAGATTTATCCTAGGAGTTCGAGAGATAACCATTTCTTATCCTACCTTCTACAGCCTAGTTGATGCTGATTCCGTCCTTGGTTTCATTTCTCAGGATGTTGTCAGTTACCCAAGGTTCAGTTGCTCGTAGAAAGAACCACGGAGGTGGTAGGGATGAGGAGGATCCTCCCGACCAGCCTTCGTTGGCAGGGGTCATGTTAGAGATGGAGAGGAACAAGCGAGAGTCTAACCACTTGTTGGCACGTATTGAGGAGAACACCACACATCAATACAAAGAGTTAGCAACCATCCATGACTTCATTCGTCTAAAACCACCCACCTTCCATCATCCCATTGAGCCACTCGGTGCAGATGACTGGCTCCGTAGTATCACTCACAAGCTGCGTTCTGCGAACGTAGCTGAAGGAGACAAGGTCATCTATGCCACTTATCACCTGGAAGGTCCTGCTAGTCTTTGGTGGCAGAACTATGAGGCCATGATTCCAGCTGGCCAGTTTCCTACCTGGAGAGATTTCACTGAGGCTTTTCGCGAGCATCACATTCCTCAAGCTCTCATCGATCGCAAGAGAGAAGAGTTCTGTAGTCTTACCCAGGGTAAGATGGCTGTTGATGCTTACGGTAGAGAGTTTGAGAACCTTGCCCGCTATGCTACAGAAGAAGTGTCCACGGACGCCAAGAAGCAAGCTAGGTTCCGGAAGGGTCTCAACCCCAAGCTGCGTCGTGGTCTTCACTTGCATCATTGCGATACATTCCAGGCTCTTGTGAACAAGGCCATCAATGCAGAGACCGCTCAGCTCACTTACGAGGAGTCTCGTAAGCACACCCGTGATTTGGGATCTTGCTCCGGCACTAGTTCCCAGAAGCGCCAGATTTGGGTTCCAAACTCCGCTCTTCCACCCAGATATCCTCCGAGGCCATCTTATGAGGTGCCTCATCCAGTTCAGTCTTATGCTCTACCCAAGCCTATTGGTAGACCGCTTGCCAATGCGGGTCCACGACCTACCTCAGGGACTTGCTTTACATGCGGAAAACCAGGACACTATGCACGTGACTGCTCTCAGGCCAGTCTTGCTCCACCCTAGCCCGAGAAGTCCGTTCTTCATAGTAAGCCACCACGCAAGACGATCAATGCCAATTCGGCTACCACTAAACATGGACGTGTGCATCATGTCTCAGCTAAAGACGCTCATGATGATCCAAATGTCGTTCTTGGTACACTCCTTGTCAATTGCCATCCGGCTTCGGTTCTGTTCGATACTGGAGCATCTCACTCCTTCATCTCTGAAGGCTATGCCCGTTTGCACGACATGTCATTTTGTGATATGCCAACTCCGCTCGAAATCCAAACCCCAGGGTCTAAATGGCAAACTACCAGAATAAGCCATGGTAATGGAATCCTTGTTGACAGACTTGTATTCCTTGCCTCACTCATAGCCCTCAAGTCTTCAGATATTAACATCATCTTGGGTATGGACTGGATGATAGCTCATCATGCCAAGATTGATTGTTACACTAGGTCTGTTCAGCTTACACATCGATCTGGCAAGATAGTCACTGTCTCCACTAGAGTTGCAAAGCGTCAACTCTATTCTCTTAATGCCAGCCCCCTTCTAGACCTTGAAGATATCCCGGTAGTCTGAGACTTTCCGGATGTCTTTCCAGAAGAACTACCAGGTGTTCTACCTGACAGGGATGTAGAGTTTGTCATAGATCTTATCCCAGGAACTGTTCCAATTTCTAGGAGACCTTACAAGATGGCACCCCTAGAACTAGCTGAGCTTAAGAAACAACTTGACGGGTCCTTGCAAAAGGGTTTCATCCGTCCTAGTTCTTCTCCTTGGGCTTGTCCCGTCCTCTTCGTCAAGAAGAAGGATGGCACGGAACGGATGGTTGTAGATTATCGTCCCGTTAATTTGGTCACGATAAAGAACAAGTATCCGCTCCCCAGGATCAACGACCTGTATGATCAGCTCGCTGGATCCTCAGTCTTCTCCAAGATGGATTTGAGGTTAGGCTACCATCAAATCAAGATTAGAAACGGAGACATTCCTAAGACGGCTTTTGTCACTCGTTATGGACAGTACGAGTACACCATCATGTCTTTCGGTCTAACCAATGCTCCAGCCACTTTCTCCTGCTTGATGAACTCGATCTTCATGGAGTACTTAGATAAGTTCGTCGTGGTTTACCTCGATGATATTCTTATTTACTCGAAGAACGAGGAAGAGCCTGTTGAACATCTTAGACTTGTTCTAGAAAAACTCAGAGAGCACCGCCTTTATGCCAAGTTCTCCAAGTGCGAATTTTGGTTGCCAGAAGTGACCTATCTCGGCCATGTAATCTCTCGTAAGGGCATTGCTGTCAATCCCGAGAGAGTTCAGGCTGTTCTTGATTGGACTCCACCTGAAACAGTTAAACAAGTTAGGAGTTTCCTAGGTCTAGCCATCTATTGTGGCCGCTTTGTTGAAAACTTCTCTAAAGTGGCCAAACCTCTCACGGAACTTCTCAAGAAAGATAAAAAGTTTGAGTGGTCCCCACAGTGCGAGCACAGTTTTCAGGAACTGAAAAGACGCCTGACTTCTGCTCCCATACTTATGCCACCGGATTTCACTAAGGACTTTGTTATCTATTGTGATGCCTCACGATAGGGACTAGGTTGCATTCTTATGAAGGATCGTCATGTGATTGCTTATGCATCTCGACAGTTGCATCCACATGAGGAAAATTATCCTACACACGATCTAGAGCTTGCAGCTGTAGTCTATGCACTTAAGACATGGCGACATTACCTTCTTGGTAATCGTTGCGAGATCTACACCGATCACCAGAGTCTCAAGTATATCTTCACCCAGCCAGATTTGAACCTTAGACAAAGACGTTGGTTGGCGTTGATCTCAGATTACGACTTAGGGATTACTTATACCCCAGGCAAGGCCAATGTCATGGCTGATGCTTTAAGTCGTAAGTCATATTGCAACAATCTCATGTTGCAGCAGGGCCAACCACTTCTCCATGAGGAATTATGTAATCTTAACCTTCACACTGCTCCTCATGGATTCCTTTCAACCTTGGTGGCGAAACATACTCTTATGGATCATATCACAGAAGCCCAGAAGCATGATACGGGGATTACCCGGATCAAGAGAAATATTGCCAAGGGTATTGGTGGATGTTTCTCTATGGATGATCGGGGTGTTGTGTTCTTCGAGAATCGCTTGGTGGTTCCCATGAAGCAACATCTGCGACAACTGATCCTTAAGGAGGCTCATGAATCTCCTCTCACGATTCATCCCAGTAGTACTAAGATGTATCAGGACCTACGCCAGAGGTTCTGGTGGACTAGGATGAAGAGAGAAATTGCTGAGTTCATTGCTAAATGTGACGTTTGTCGTCGCGTTAAGGCAGAACATCAAAGAGCTGCTAGCACCCTTCAGCCCTTAGCTATTCCTGAGTGGAAATGGGATAAAGTTGGTATGGACTTCATCACCAGCTTTCCCAGGACCAAGAGAGGGAATAATGCTATCTTCGTAGTCATTGATCGTCTCTCCAAAGTGGCTCACTTCTTACCTGTTCGAGAGAGTGTCACTGCAAGTCAGCTTGCTGACTTATATATTTCTCGTATAGTGTCACTTCATGGTGTTCCACTAGAGATCAATTCAGACTGCGGTAGTCTTTTCACTTCTCATTTCTGGGAGAGTTTGCAGACTGCCATGGGCACCCATCTTTCCTTCAGTACCGCTTTCCACCCTCAGTCAAGTGGTCAGGTGGAACGGGTCAAACAAATTCTCGAAGACATGCTTAGAGCTTGCGTTATCTCATTCGGTATGGATTGGGAGAAATGCCTTCCTTTCACCGAGTTTGCTTATAACAATAGCTATCAATCCAGTCTCAAGAAAGCTCCTTTTGAGATACTCTATGGACGAAGATGTCGAACACCTTTGAACTGGTCAAAAACCGGTGAAAGACAATTCTTTGGACCGGATATGATCCAGGAGGCAGAAGAGCAAGTTCGCATCATTCGTGAGAATTTGAAAACAGCTCAATCTTGTCAAAAGAGCCAGTATGATCGTCATCATAAGGAAGTGGCTTATGAAGTTGGCGACAAAGCTTATCTTCGGGTTACCCCTTTGAAGGGTACCCATCGTTTCGGTATCAAGGGAAAGTTGGCTCCTCGTTACATTGGCCCTTTTCGCATTCTCGCTAAACAAGGAGAGGTTGCCTACCAGTTGGAACTACCCCCACATCTTTCTCGAGTTCATGATGTCTTCCACGTCTCTCAACTCAGGCATTGCTTCTCGGATCCCATCCGCGGAGTGGACCACGAAACGCTTGATCTCCAAGATAACCTCACATATCGAGAGTATCCCGTTCGCATTCTGGATCAAGCAGAACGTGTCACTCGACGTCATAACATCAAGTTTCTCAAGGTTCAGTGGTCTCATCATTTCGAGAGAGAAGCTACTTGGGAGCGAGAAGATCGTCTCCGACTGGAGTACCCCACTTTCTTTCCGCCGACTCCTGAATCTCGGGACGAGATTCTTTCAAGTGGGGGTGAGTTGTCACAACCCTAGTTCTGGTATGCACTAGGATTGTCTTGATGTTTGCATCATGTTTAATTTTCTCAAATGAAATTGAATTGAGGACTTGTGAAACCCTCAGAAACTCTTTTGAAAAATGACCCAAATAAAAATTGCTCCAAAAGGGGCCAAGAAAATGTTCATGCTGCTCTCTGAAAATATTGGTTAGAGATAAAAATCAAACCAATATTATTAGGAGCTCATAAATATTTATTTTGGGCTTTTGGAATTAATGCAATAAATATTTGCATTGGATATATATATTTATTATATATTTTATATATGTCCAATAATTCTGGATTTTGTGTGGGGCTTTGGACTACTCCTTTTAGTTCCTGCAAAATTGTCAGAATAAATTAAATGATTTTATTTAAATCAAAACAAATGTCAAAATAGAAAAAGGAAAACAGGAAAAATGAAAAGGCTTACCTGGCCTTACCTGCAGCCCAACCAGGCAAAGCTGGCCCGGCCCACTGGCCAAGCCAGTCACCACCAACCTCGCGCCAGTAGGCGAGGCGCGTGCCCGACGCACGCGCACGGCGAGAGCGCCACGCCTCCTGCCTGCCTGTCCTCCCCCTCGCCGCTCGGGACGCCTAGAAGACGCCACGCGACGCACTGGATCCCTGTCGCACTCTCCCGTGGTTTCCCCTCCTCTCCCTCGCTCTCTCTCTCTCGCACCCCCGAACACCGTCGTCGCCGTCGCTCGCCGCTGCCGTGGCCACAGGCCACCCCACGCCCAGCCAAAGTGCCCGAGAGCTCCGCCACCTCATCCCCGACCTCTCCGACGAGTCACGCGTCGCCAGACACCTTGAGGAGCTGCCATCGCCATCTTCTTCATCGCCGGCCGCCGGAGATCCCCTCCGCCGCCCTGCTCGCTCCGGCCCTCCTCCGAGCTCTCCGCCTGCACTGCTGCGATTGCCGTGAGCTTCTCCCTCGAACCCCGCCCTCCGTTTCGCCGTTCTCACGCCGTAGCCATGCCACCCACCGGATCCGAGCGGTTGCGCCCCCGTGTTTCCTCCCCGCCGTGGCCAGAGCCACCGTGGCTTGCAACTTGGTGCGTCACCACGTTTGCCACACTGCCAGGAGCCCGTAGCACCCCTCCCCTGGCCTCCCCGTGCCCCGTAGTGCCGTTTCCGACGAGGCCCGAACTCCGGCGCCGCCGCGAGCTCGTTTCCGGCGAGCTCCGGCCGCCTTAGCTGCTGCTGCTTGCTGGAACGGGCGCGGGTGAGCTCCAGCTCCCCGTAGCTGGTCTCCGCTGCGCAAAAGACCGCCGCATTTGCTGCCGCCGCCGGCTAAACGCCGCCGTGTTAGCCGGGGGTTGACCAGGATTTGACCCCCTGGGTCAATGACAGGTGGGCCCCCACCCCTCCAGTTAGTTGACCATTTAGTTTTAATTAAGTAATTTTGTTAATTAGATTAGCCACTGACATGTGGGCCCAGCCCTGCTGACTTTCTGTTAGGATTAGTTTTAGTGTTAATTAACCGAGTTAATTAACTAAGTCACTGACCAGTGGACCCCACTGTCAGGTTTGACTCTGGTCAGCCTGGTTGACCTGCTGACGTCAGGCTTGGGTCATGCTGACACAGTATTCCAGTTCTGGAATTTAGATAAATCTTAAATGATTTATTTATTTCAAAAATTGGTTTAAACTTCAAAAAATCACAGAAATTCAACCGTAGCTCAGAATGAAATAATTTATATATGAAAAATTATTAGAAAAATTCAATCTATCCATCTGTACCATTTTCATGCATGACAATGAAGTTATACCCACTGTTTATATGAAAACACATAAATGGCATTTAAAAATGCTTATTTTAGAGTTGCATTTGAACCCTTGGTTCAAATGGAATTCAACCAAATAAAATGCTAGTTGCATTAGCTCAAAAAATATCATATCTTCATGCCATATTCATGCATCATATTGTTGCATATGCTTGTGTTTGATTGCTGGCACCGTTCTTCTTGATAGGTTCTGCTTCGGAGACCGTTCCAGAGTACCTATCAGAGGAGCGGTGCTCTACACGTTGTTATACCAGGCAAGCAAACCCATTTGTTCATTCCGATACAATCCTACTCTCTCGCTCATGCTCCCTGTTATTGCATTAGGACAACAACGATTCAACTGCTACTTTATGCTGTGGTAGTTGAACCCATTCCTCTGCATGACCTGTCATTACCACAGTAAATAGTTGAAACCCACTAGCATGTGTAGGAGTTGATTGAAGCCATGTTGTGTTCTTACCATGCCTTGCTTGCTATTGCTTAGAGTGTGTCATGTCTGATTCATTGGGAATGAATTGGAGTGCAGTGATATGTTTTGATGCTGAGCGTTAAGTGTGTGAACACGATTTGGTAAAGGTAGCGGTGAGAGGCCATGTAGGAGTACATGGTGGGTTGTATCACTGGAACCGTCCTTAAGCACTGAGTTCTGTGTATGTTGTCCAATGACTAGCTACTACCACACATTGGGTTCTGGTAACTCGACCCCTCTCGGCTTATTAATCAACTTGATCTATGTCCAGGAGTCGCAACTAGTTTCTGGTGTTTGTAGGTAGTGTTATTTCTCTACCAAGTGGCACCCGGCAGGGTGGGCTTGAGCTAGACTAGGCACACGTGGCCCGGTGTACCGAGTGGCACCCGGATGGTGGGCTCGGGAACCCTGTACACATCGTTTGGGGCCGTGATGGAAACCTCGGCCGGACTCCCTTGCGGATGGAACCCGAATAGGCGATAAACCTGGACTAGAGTCTTGTGTGGTTTGTCAGGTCGTGGCCGACACCCTCGCCAGGCTTCCGCTTGAAGGTTGCCGAGATACACGACGTGTACATGGCGGTAAGTGGCGGGAGCGTGTGTGAAGAAGTACACCCCTGCAGGGTTTTATCATGATCTATTCGAATAGCCGGGTCCACGGTTATGGACTTCTTGGATGCTTACGTGGTACATAGACAACTGAAAGTGGATACTCTAAAATAGTCAAGACAAGTGTGAGTGCTATGGATGGCCTTCTCGTAGGAAGATGGGGATGAAACCATAGTGGTGTATTTGATGGTGATTAGTGGACTCGTGTGCGCCACCTCAAAGTTACCAGCAATCGTAGTACGGGATAGCCATTGAGTCAAAGCTGGCTTGCTGCAACTAAACCCCACTATGCCTTCTTGATACAAATGCATGTATGATAGGATCTGATGTAAGTCTTGCTGAGTACCTTTGTACTCATGTTTGCTTAATTTATGTTTTGCAGATGAGACTTCTGTCTCTCTAGTAGTTCCGCTTGGACTTCGACAAGTAGCTTGTTACCTCAGCTACGATCTTGGACGAGTGTTGTAGATAGTCAGGCTCTTCAGCCTTTTCATTTGTAGATGTCTGTACTCAGACATGTATGCTTCCGCTTGTTGCTTGTATGCTCTGAATGTTGGGTCATGAGACCCATGTTTGTAATATCTGGCTCCTCGGAGCCTAATGAATAAATACTTTGTTTCTTAGAGTCTTGTTGTGATGCCATGTTGTATTTGCACTTATTGAGCATATTGTGTGTATGTTATTGAAATGCTTGGTATGTGTGGGATCTGACACCTAGTTGTTTACACTTGGTAGCCTATCTTACAGGGAAATGTCTCCTAGTGCTTCCACTTTGCCTTGGTAGCCTGCTACTGCTCCGGAACACTTAGGCTGACCGGCATGTGTCCTTCGTTCCTATGTCTGTCCCTTAGGGGAAATGTCACGCGTTGTTCCTTTATGTCCTTGTAGCTTGCTACGACTTGGGTTCATACGTTGATGACCGACACGTTCGTTGCTGGGTCATGTATGCCTGTCTCTGTAATTTAGTGCCACTTTTGGTTTATAACTGGTCATGTCGGCCCGGGTTCTTTGTCATATGGATGCTAGCGACACTATCATATACGTGAGCCAAAATGCGCAAATGGTCCCGGGCCAGGTAAGGTGGCACCCGTGGGGATACCGTGCGTGAGGCCGCAAAGTGATATGGTGTGTTACATGCTACACCGGTGTGACTTAGGATCGGGGTCCCGACATATATGATCTTGCTGTGAAAAACAGAATCGTTAGCGCTCGCTAGAATGGTCACCAGATTTTACTGGAGCATGCTATTTAGTTGATTCTTTTTGCAGATGATTAATAGACAAATTCCTCACGTTTACCAATTTATTTCAATTTTTTTGGAGTTACAGAAGTATGCGAAAGTTACAGATTACTACAGACTGTTCTGTTTTTGACAGATTCTGTTTTTCGCGTGTTGTTTGCTTATTTCAATGCATCTATGAGTAGTATTGGAGGATATGAACCATAGAGAAGTTGTAATACAGTAGGTTTAACACCAATATAAACAAAGAATGAATTCATTGCAGTACCTTTGAGTAGTGGTTTGCTTTCTTATACTAACGGAGCTCACGAGATTTTTGTCTAAGTTTTGTGTTGTGAAGTTTTCAAGTTTTGAGTATTGCTTTGATGGACTATGGAACAAAGAGTGGCAAGAGCCTAAGCTTGGGGATGCCCAAGGCATCCCAAGGTAAAATTCAAGGACAACCAAGAGCCTAAGCTTGGGGATGCCCCGAGAAGGCATCCCCTCTTTCATCTTCATCCATCGGTAACTATACTCGGAGCTATATTTTTATTAACCACATGATATGTGTTTTACTTGGAGCGTCTTATATAATTTGAGTCTTTGCTTGCTAGTTTGCCACAATTATCCTTGCTGGACACACCTATTTCAGAGAGTTAAATATGGCCTAGGAATTGATAGAACACCCTATGTGCTTCACTTACATCTTTTGAGTTGAATAGTTTTTGCTCTAGTGCTTCACTTATATCTTTTAGAGCATGGTGGTGATTATATTTTGTAGAAATTGTTGATCTCTCATGCTTCACTTATATCCATTTGAGAGTCTATTAAAACAGCATGGTAATGTGCTTTGGCTATAAAACTAGCCTTCACATGATAGACATCCAATATCAATGTAGTAAAAACTTTCATACTAAGTGCATTGAATATGATGAGAAGTTGGATGCTTGATAATTGTTTTGAGATATGAGGATAGTGATATTAGAGTCATGCTAGTGGAGTTATTATGAAATTGAGACATGCTTGTGTTAAAGATGGTGATTCCCGTAGCATGCATGTATGGTGAACCGCTTGGTGACGAAGTTAGAGCATGAGGTATTTGTAGAGTGTCAACCTTTGTGTGGAGGTCGGGGGCACGCGATGGTTAACTCCTACCAACCTCCCCCCTAGGAGCATGCGTTGATTGCTTTGTTTTGATGACTCGTAGATTTTTGCAATAAGTATATGAGTTCTTATGACTAATGTTGAATCCATGGATTATACGCACTCTCACCCTTCCACCATTGCTAGCCTCTCTTGTACCGCGCAACTTTCGCCGGTACCATACACCCACTATATATCCTTCCTCAAATCAGCCCCCATACCTACCTATCATGGCATTTCCATAGCCATTCTGAGATATATTGCCATGCAACTTTCCACCGTTCCGTTCATAGGACACGCTTCATATTGTCATATTGCCATGCATGATCATGTAGTTGACATCGTATTTGTGGCAAAGCCACCATGCATAATTTTTCATACAAAGTCACTATTGATTCATTGCACATCCCAGTACACCGCCGGAGGCATTCATATAGAGTCATACTATGTTCTAGTATCGAGTTGTAATTCAATATAAGTGTGATGATCATCATTATTAGATCATTGTCCCATGTGAGGAAAGGCCAATAAAAAAAGATATGGCCCAAAAAAATAGAGAGGGGCTATAAAAAAGAGAGAAAGCCCCTCCAAAAAAATGAGAGAAAAGAGAGAAGTGGCAATTGCTACTATCCTTTTCCACACTTGTGCTTGAAAGTAGCACCATGTTCTTCATGATAGAGAGTCTCATGTTTAGTCACTTTCATATACTAGTGTGAATTTTCATTATAGAACTTAGCTTGTATATTCCAACGATGGGCTTCCTCAAATGCCCTAGGTCTTCATGATCAAGCAAGTTGGATGCACACCCACTTAGTTTCTTTTGTTGAGCTTTCATACAATTTTTTAGCTCTAGTGCATCTGTTGCATGGCAATCCCTACTCACTCACATTGATATATATTGATGGGCATCTCCATAGCCCGTTGATACGCCTAGTCGATGTGAGACTATCTCCCTCCTTTTTGTATTCTCCACAACCACCTCTCTATTCCACCCATAGTGCTATGTCCATGGCTCACGCTCATGTATTGCGTGAAAGTTGAAAGGTTTGAAAGAATAGAGTATGAAAACAAGTGCTTGGCTGAAACCGGGGTTGTGCATGGTATGAATATTTTGTGTGATGAAGAGCGGGAGCATAGCCAGACTATATGATTTTGTAGGGATAACTTTCTTTAGCCATAGTATTTTGAGAAGACATGATTGCTTTGTTAGTATGCTTGAAGTATTATTATTTCTTATGTCAATATACACTTTTGTCTTGAATCTTTCATATCTGAACATTCATGCCACAATTAAGAGAATTACATTGAAAAACTATGTTAGTTAGCATTCCACATCAAAAATTCTGTTTTTATCATTTACCTACTCGAGGATGAGCATGAATTAAGCTTGGAAATGCTTGATACGTCTCCAACGTATCTATAATTTTTGATTGTTCCATGCTATTATTTATGATGTTTTTGATGTTTAATGGGCTTTGTTATACAGTATTATTTTTGGGACTAACCTACTAACCCAAAGGCCCAGTCCAGATTGCTGTTTTTTGCCTATTTTAGGGTTTTACAGAAAAGGAATATCAAATGGAGTCCAAACGGAATGAAACCTTCGGGAGAGATATTTTTGGAGCAAAATAAGCACGGGAGAATTGAGAACCACGGAGTAGGGATGATGTGGCGTCCACGAGGGTGGGGGGCGCCCCCCCTATAGGGCGTGCCCCCCTGCCTCGTGGGCACCCCGTCTGGCCCCCGGTGCCCTCCTTCCTCCTATATATACCTACATACCCCGAAAATATCAGAACAACAGAGAAAACTCTAGTTCCACGGCCGCAACCTTCTGTTCCCGTGAGATCCCATCTTGGGGCCTGTTCCGGAGCTCCGCCAGAGGGGGATCTTCCACGAAGTGCTTCTACATCATCATCATCGCCTCACCATGAGTTGTGAGTAGTTTACCACAGACCATAGGGTCCATAGCTAGTATCTAGATGGCTTCTTCTCTCTCTTTGGATCTCAATACCAAGTTCTCCTTGGTCTTCGAGGAGATCTATTCGATGTAATCTCTTTTTGCGGTGTGTTTGTCGAGATCCGATGAATTGTGGGTTTATGATCAAGATTACCTATGAGAAATATGTGGTTCTTTTCTGAACTCTTTATATATGATTATAATATCCATGCAAGTCTCTTCGAATTATTGGTTTGGTTTGGCCTACTAGATCTATAGTTCTTGCAATGGGAGAAGTGCTTGGCTTTGGGTTCAATCTTGCGATGTCCTTTCCCAGTGACAGTAGGGGCAGCAAGGCACATATTGTATTGTTGCCATCGAGGATAAAAAGATGGGGTTTATATCACTATGTTTGAGTTTATCCCTCTACATCATGTCATCTTGCTTAAGGCATTACTCTGTTCTTATGAACTTGATACTCTAGATGCATGCTGGATAGCGGTCATTGTGTGAAGTAATAGTAGTAGATGCAGAATCGTTTCGTTCTACTTGTCTCGGACGTGATGCCTATATATAATGGTCATGCCTAGATAGTCTCATAATTATTCGCTTTTCTATCAATTGCTCAATAGTAATTTGTTTACCCGCCGTAGAATATCGCTATCATGAGAGAAGCCACTAGAGAAAACTATGACCCCCGAGTCTATTCTCAACATATCAATCTACAATCTACTTTACTTTTCTGCTTTTACTTTCTGTTCTTATATCCAAAAATACCAAAATATTAAACTATCATCTCTATCAGATCTCACTTTCGTAAGTGACCGTAAAGGGATTGACAACCCCTTATCGCATTGGCTGCGAAGTTCTTATTTGTTTGTGCAGGTGTGAGGGACTCGCCCGTGGTCTCCTACTGGATTGATATCTTGGTTCTCAAAAACTGAGAGAAATACTTACGCTACTGTGCTGCATCACCCTTTCCTCTTCGAGGGAATACAACGTAAGCTCGAGAAGTAGCATCCTACACATATTATGACAATCCGGTCAATACTCACTACTTATTCTTTTCGAATACACATAAAGTCAACACTCACCTTGCTTCTCCTGGAGCTGAATCTTCACCTCGCCGAGCTCGTTCTCGGCCCGCTCTAACCTCTGCTTCAGTTCAAAGACTTCTGCAGCATGCGGGATCGCGGCCAACAGTGACGCCTGCTCATTCATACATATCAAGTTAGTCTCCAGCAAATGGTTGATCCTCTGTCCGGCCTCTCTTTCTGAGCACCGGACAATGTCTCAGGGGCTACTGTCAGCATGGGGTGTTCTCTTTTTACAAGACTTACCTCAAAACGTGTCAACAGATTGATGCAGGCCTCGTTCAGTCTGCTCTTGACAGACTGAACCTTCTCGATCATCGTACCCATAATGAAACGGTGCTCGTCTGCAATGGAGGCGCTTTGTAGCACCTCCATCAGGTTATCCGGTGCCCCTAGTTGGACAGGGGGCATTGGTGGAACTGGAGCACCTCCCTTCGAAGGAAGGCGCGCACTGGATTCCAGGGCGGCATCGGTTCCCGGAATCGTATTCGGCTGAGGGCCGAACTGAATATGTCCCTCCTCGCTAGTCTCCATGGGGATCGGCTCCCCCATGTGTCCAGCAGCGGAGGTCTCGCCTCGCGGCGCATCCTGGACAGCATCCTGGGTCCCTCCACGGCTCGGAGCGGTCCTCCGGGACAATACTTCGATGTCGTCCTTGGCCTCGGGGGAATAAGCGGGCGACAACGACATGCTGGCCATTTTCGCCAGATCCAAAGAACCTCCAAATGAGGATCGCTGGATGCTACCACGAGCCGGACTGCAATAGCACAATTAACCACGTCAAAACAACAAAAAGGAGAAGCCGGGTACACTAGCATACGTGAGTCATAGTCCGGCCCGAGGCCTAGTGCGGAGGCGTCGTTCCGAACTGCTGTCAATGTCCCATGCGGTGTTGACCGCAAGGGCGCCCTTCCTCTTCTTGGGTGTTCCCGCCTCCAGATTCATGGAGGCCCCACTTTTCTTTTTCCCCTCCTTAGGGGGAGGGTTCTCCTCCTCCTCCTCCTCTTGCTCGTCGTCGTCCTCAGGGATGGAGGAATGGGCTTCTTCGTCTTCGGACATCATGTCTGAAGTGAAGGAAATATGCCCTAGAGGCAATAATAAAGATGTTATTTGTATTTCCTTATATCATGATAAATGTCTTTTATTCATGCTAGAATTGTATTGACCGGAAACTTAGTACATGTGTGAATACATAGACAAAACAGTATGTCCCTAGTACGCCTCCACTAGACTAGCTCATTGATCAAAGATGGCTATGTTTCCTAGCCATAGACATGAGTTGTCATTTGATCAACGGGATCACATCATTAGGAGAATGATGTGATGTACTAGACCCATCCGTTAGCTTAGCACTATGATCGTTTAGTTTTACTGTTATTGCTTTCTTCATGACTTATACATGTTCCTATGACTATGAGATTATGCAACTCCCGAATACTGTAGGAACACCTTGTGTGCTATCAAATGTCACAACGTAACTGGGTGATCATAAAGATGCTCTACAAGTGTCTCTGAAAGTATTCGTGGTGTTGGCATAGATCAAGAATAGGATTTGTCACTCCGAGTGTCGGAGAGGTATCTCTGGGCCCTCTCGGTAATGCACATCATAATAAGCCTTGCAAGCAAATGACTAATGAGTTAGTCACGAGATGATGTATTACGGAACGAGTAAAGAGACTTGCCGGTAACGAGATTGAACTAGCTATAGAGATATCGACGATCGAATCTCGGGCAAGTAACATATCGATGACAAAAGGAACAACGTATGTTGTTATGCGGTTTGACCGATAAAGATCTTCGTAGAATATGTAGGAACCAATATGAGCATCCAGGTTCTGCTATTGGTTATTGGCCGGAGATGAGTCTCGGTCATGTCTACAAAGTTCTCGAACCCGTAGGGTCCGCACGCTTAACGTTTGATGACGATCGGTACTATGAGTTTATGAGTTTTGATGTACCGAAGGTAGTTCGGAGTCCCGGATGAGATCACGGACATGACGAGGAGTCTCGGAATGTCTGAGACATAAAGATTGATATATTGGACGACTATATTCGGACACCGGAAGTGTTCCGGAAAAGTTTCGGATTTAACCGGATTGCCGGAGGGGGTTACCGGAACCCCCTACGAGGGGGTATGGTCGATAGTGGGCTTTGAGGAAAGAAGAGAGGCAGCCCATAGAGGCTGGCCGGCGCCCCACTAGGGAATCCTAGTTGGACTAGGATTGGGGGGCGCCACCTCTCCCTCTCCTTCCTTCCCCCCTTCTCCTTCTTGGTGGACTCCTACTAGGAATAGGATTGCAATCCTATTCCTAGTAGGATTGCCTCCCTGGCGCGCCATAGAAGGGCTGGCCGGCCCCTCCCCTTGCTCCTATATATACGGGGGCAGGGGGCACCCTAGAACACACAAGTTGATCAGTTGATCTCTCCCAACTGTGTGCGGTGCCCCCCTCCACAGAAACACACCTCGGTCATACCGTTGCAGTGATTAGGCGAAGCCCTGCGCCGGTAACTTCATCATATTCGTCACCATGCCGTCGTGCTGACGAAACTCTCCCGTGAGGCTCAACTGGATCAAGAGCTCGTGGTACATCATCATGTTGAACATGTGCTGAACGCGGAGGTGCCGTATGTTCGGTGCTTGATCGTTTGGATCGCGAAGAAGTTCGACTACATCAACCGCGTCACTTGACGCTTCCGCTTCCGGTCCACGAGGGTACGTAGACACACTCTCCCCTCGTTGCTATGCATCTAGTAGATAGATCTTGCGTGATCGTAGGAATTTTTTTGAAAATACTACGTTCCCCAACAGTGGCATCATGAGCCAGGTCTATGCGTAGATGATATGCATGAGTAGAACACAATGTGTTGTAGGCGATACTAGTCATACTGCTTACCAGCATGTCATACTTTGCTTCGGCGGTACTGTGAGATGAAGCGGCCCGGACCGACATTACGTGTACGCTTACGCGAGACTGGTTTCACCGTTATGAGCACTCGTTGCTTAAAGGTGACTGGCGGGTGCCTGTCTCTCTCACTTTAGCTGAATCGAGTGTGGCTACGCCCGGTCCTTGTGAAGGTTAAAACAGCACATACTTGACAAAACATCATTGTGATTTTTGTATGCGTAGGTAAGAACGGTTCTTGTTAAGCCCGTAGCAGCCACGTAAAACTTGCAACAACAAAGTAGAGGACGCCTAACTTGTTTTTGCAGGGCATGTTGTGATGTGATATGGTCAAGACGTGATGAGTTATATGGTTTTGTATGAGATGATCATGTTTTGTAAAGTTATCGGCAACTGGCAGGAGCCATATGGTTGTCGCTTTATTGTATGAAATATAATCGCCATGTAATTGCTTTACTTTATCACTAAGCGGTAGCGATAGTCGTAGAAGCAATAGTTGGCGAGACGACAACGATGCTATGATGGAGATCAAGGTGTCGCGCCGGTGACGAAGGTGATCATGATGGTGCTTTCAAGATGGAGATCAAAATCACAAGATGATGATGGCCATATCATGTCACATATTTTGATTGCATGCGATGTTTATCTTATTATGCTTCTTATTTTGCTTAGTACGACGGTAGCATTATAAGATGATCCCTTACAAAATTTCAAGGTATAAGTGTTCTCCCTGAGTATGCACCGTTGCGAAAGTTCGTCGTGCCGAGACACCACGTGATAATCGGGTGTGATAAGCTCTACGTTCAAATACAACGGGTGTAAGCCAGTTTTGCACACGTAGAATACTCGGGTTAAACTTGACGAGCCTAGCATATGCAGATATGGCCTTGGAACACTGGAGACCGAAAGGTCGAGCGTGAATCATATAGTAGACATGATCAACATAAGATGTTAACCATTGAAACTACTCCATCTCACGTGATGATCGGACATGGTTTAGTTGATTTGGATCACGTGATCATTTAGATGACCGGAGGGATGTCTATCTAAGTGGGAGTTTTTTAAGTAATATGATTAATTGAACTTTAATTTATCATGAACTTAGTCCTGATAGTTTTTGCATATCTATGTTGTTGTAGATCAATGGCCCGTGCTACCGTTCCTTTGAATTTTAATGCATTCCTAGAGAAAGCTAAGTTGAAAGATGATGGTAGCAATTACACAGACTGGGTCCGTAACTTGAGGATTATCCTCATTGCTGCACAGAAGAATTATGTCCTTGCAGCACCGCTAGGTGACAAGCCCACTCCCGCTAATGTAGACGCTTTGAACGTCTGGCAGACGCGGTCTGATGACTACACGATAGTTCAGTGTGCCATGCTTTACGGCTTAGAACCGGGACTTCAACGACGTTTAGAACGTCATGGACCATATGAGATGTTCCAAGAGTTGAAGTTAATATTTCAAGCAAATGCCCGGATTGAGAAATATGAGATTTCCAATAAGTTCTACAGCTGCAAGATGGAAGAGAATAGTCCTATCAGTGAACACTTGCTCAGAATGTCTGGGTACTACAATCATATGACTCAACTTGGTTGCAAAGTTGACGAGGATAGTGTTATTGATAGAGTTCTTCAATCACTGCCACCAAGCTATAAAGGCTTCGTGATGAACTATAATATGCAAGGGATGCAGAAGTCAATTCCCGAGCTCTTCGCTATGCTCAAAGCTGCGGAGGTAGAAATCAAAAAGGAGCATCAAGTGTTGATGGTTAACAAGACCACTAGTTTCAAGAAAAAGGGCAAGAGAAAGAAGGGGAACATCAAGAAGAATAGCAAGACAGTTGCTACTCCCGTGAAGAAACCCAAGTCTGGAGCCAAGCGTGAAACTGAGTGCTTCTATTGCAAAGGGGCTGGACACTGGAAGCGGAACTACCCCAAGTATTTGGCGGATAAGAAGGATGGCAAGGTGAACAAAGGTATATGTGATATACATGTTATTTATGTGTACCTTACTAATGCTCGTAGTAGTACCTGGGTATTTGATACCGGTTCGGTTGCTAATATTTGTAACTCGAAACAGTGACTACGGATTAAACGTAGATTGGCTAAGGACGAGGTGACGATGCGCCTGGTAAATGGTTCCAAAGTCGATGTGATCGTCGTCGGCACGCTACCTCTACATCTACCTTCAGGATTAGTTTTAGACCTAAATAATTGTTATTTGGTGCCAGCATTGAGCATGAACATTATATCTGTATTTTTTTTGTTGCGAGACGGTTATTCATTTAAATCTGAGAATAATGGTTGTTCTATTTTTATGAATAATATCTTTTATGGTCATGCACCCTTAACGAGTGGTCTATTCTTGTTGGATCTCGATTGTAGTGATACACATATTCATAATATTGAAGCCAAAAGATGCAAGGTTAATAATGATAGTGCAACTTATTTGTGGCACTGCCATTTAGGTCATATTGGTGTAAAGCGCATGAAGAAACTCCATAGTAATGGACTTTTGGAATCACTTGATTATGAATCACTTGGTTCTTGTGTGACGCCCCCGATTTGTCCGTACACTAATCATGCACGCAAATGTGTACAACCAAGATCAGGGACTCACTGAAAGATATCACAACACAACTCTAGACACAAATTAAAATAATACAAGCTTTATATTACAAGCCAGGGGCCTCGAGGGCTCGAATACAAAAGCTCGAAAACACAAGAGTCAGCGGAAGCAATAATATCTGAGTACAGACATAAGTTAAACAAGTTTGCCTTAAGAAGGCTAGCACAAATATAGCAACGATCGAAAAGGCAAGGCCTCCTGCCTGGGAGCTCCTAACTACTCCTCGAAGCCGAACTCCACGTAGAAACATCCTCGGGATCCTCTGGGTCCTGGACTCCACCATCTGGTTGCATCAACCAAGAAGAAAGGAGAAAGGGGGAAAAGGGAAAAAAAATCAACCGTGAGTACTCATCCAAAGTACTTGCAAGCAAGGATCTACACTACATATGCAATGGTATCTTTGTAAAAGGGGTAATATCTATGGACTGAACTGCAGATAGCAGAATAAGAGGGGGTAGCTAATCCAATCGAAGACTACGCTTCTCGTAACCTCCATCTCGCAGCAGAAGATGAGGGTAGCTGGAAAGTAACAAGTATCCTCGCTTCTCGCAGCCTCCGTCTTGCAGCAATAGAAGGGAGTAGATGGTAAGTTCACCAAGTAACATCGTATAGCATAATCCTACTCGGCGATCCTCCCACACATCACCCTGTGAGAGAGCAACCACCGAGTTGTATCTGGCACTGGTAAGGGTGTGTTTTATTAAGTATCTGGTTCTAGTTGTCATGAGGTCGGAATACAAGTCCGGGTCGTCCTTTTACCGAGGGACACGGCTATTCGAATAGATTAACTTCCCTGCAGGGGTGCACCACATATCCCAGCACGCTCGATCCCATTTGGCCGGACACACTTTCCAGGGTCATGCCCGGCCTCGGAAGATCAACACGTCGCAGCCCTACCTAAGCACAGCAGAGAGGTCAGCACGCCGGTCTAAGTCCTAGGCGCGCAGGGGTCCGGGCCCATCGCCCAACGCACACCTGCATGTTGCGTACGCGGCCGGTGAGCAGACCTAGCAACCTCCATTACTAAGGAAGTTGCGTTACGCGGTCCAACCCGGCGCGCGCCGCTAAGCCACTGACGTCAAGAAGGCTTCGGCTGATACCACGACGTCGAGTACCCATAACTATTCCCACGTAGCTGGTTAGTGCGTATAGGCCAACGGCCAGACTCAGATCAAATATCCAAACTCGTTAAGCGTGTTATTATGAAATAACCGCGGACAACGACCTGGGCCAGGCCACCTCTCCACTGGGTGTCTCAACCTGCCCTGTCGCTCAGCCACAAAGATCCACTCGGGGGCCGTCGGGAACTTAGGCCCACCACTACCTGTATGGAGCCACCTGTCCTTTCAGCCCCCATATCGGAATCACTTGCGGGTACTCAAAGAGCCGACCCGACTTTAGTCACATCATGTATCATGTAAAGTGTATGTAGTATATACCCGTGATCACACCCAAGTGATCACGGCCCGATAGAATAGCAGGGCAGACGGACAAGGGTGTAGGGCCACTGATGGAGTACTAGCATCCTATACTAAGCATTAGGATGGCAGGTAAAGTATCAACAGTTGTAGCAACAATGACAGGCTATGCAGCAGAATAGGAGTAACCGAACAGTAACATGCTACACTACTCTAATGCAAGCAGTAGAGAGAAGAATAGGCGATATCTGGTGATCAAAGGCGGGGCTTGCCTGGAAGCTCTACAGACGAAAGGAACCTTCGGAAGCGTAGCCGTAGTCGAACACCGAACCATCAATGGTCTCGAGGTCTATCATGGTATCGGAGTCTACCAAAAATAAGCAACGAAGGGGAAACAAATAAATAACAGAGCAAACAATAGCATCACAAAGCATAACATGGAAAAACGTGGTGCTACGTGTGACCTAACACGGTGCTCGGTGATACAGGCGAAGAGGAATATCATCTGGGAAAGTATTCCCGGTGTTAGGCATTTTCGGGCAGATGAAACGGAGGGGAATGTTGCATGTTCGGTATGCTAGGGATGTGTGGTGGACGAACGGTCTGCGTATTCGGATGCGTCTCGAAATTCTGAGCAACTTTCATATATAAAGTATTTCCAACCGAGCTACGGTTTATTTTAAATTAAATTTTAAAGTTTTTAAATCATTTTCTAATTTATTAACTATTAAATAAAACAACATTATCCAGAACAGTGCATCCCGACATCATCATGACGTCAGCAGTCAACTCGGAGTTGACTGGGTCAAACTGACGTGTGGGACCCGCGTGTCATTGACTGTAAACTAACTAATAGTTTAGTTAGGTTAATTATGTTTTAGTTAATTATAGATTAGGTTAACTAATGATTAGATTAATCTAAATGTGATTAAATAACTTAATTAATTTGTTAATTAATTAATTAATTAATTAATATATTTATTTATTTATTTAATTTTATTATTGTTTGTTTTTTTATTTTTATTTTTTGTTCTGGGGGGCGGGCCCCCCTTGTCATAGGGCCATAGGCCTAATGGGCGACGGGTTTCGGGCGAGGGCACCCATGCCCGAGAGGGACGAACCCGAGCGCGGCGGGGCGTTGGCCCAGGGCGCCAGTCGGGGCGAGGTCGCCGGGCGGCGAGCGGCGCGACGGCCACCGGCCGGAGGCGGGAGTGGCTACGGCGTGGGGCGGCTGTGGGGAGGCCACGGCGGGGCATCGGAGGCGCGGCCGTGGCGCACGGGAGGGCCAAAGGGCGGGCGCGGCGGTGGGGACTGAGCCGGGCGCCGGCGGACAGGAGAGGTGGGCGCCGGTCGGGAACGGCGCCGGCGAGGCCGGCCGAGGTCCGAGCTGCAGAATGGGACGGCAGGGTCGTGCGAGGCCGCGGCGGCAGTGAGGCGTAGCGAGGCGGAGGTGAGCGAGGGAAAGCCCGGCGGCGGGGAGCGTCATGGCAGCCGAGCGCGGCAGGGCGCGGCCAGGCGCGTCGCTGGCGCAGCCAGGCGCGGCCAGGCACAGCCGGGCAGAAGCCGCTGCAGCGGGCGGAGGGAGGTGCTGGTTCCTGGGCGTAGAGGCCGTAGCGGGGCGAGGTCGTGCGGTGCGTGAGAGGACAGAGAGAAGGAAGGGGAGAGGCTCACGGGCGTTGCTGAGAAGTGGGGCGGCGAGGCTCGAGGAGGCCGGTGTGGGGAGGAGGTGAGGACGACGGTGACGGCGAGGTAGTCTGGTGACGGTGAGTCAGCTCCAGGCGGCGGCGATCGAAGGCTCGAGCGGCGTCGGGGCCGATGGGTCCTTGCCCCCGATCTCGATCCAGATCGGGGGGGAGAGAGAAGCGGGCGATGTGGGGGGAGTGGGGTGCGTGGGTTAGGGATTCAAGGGCGTGGGGGGTAAGGGAGTGAGGGGGGAGTGGGTGGCCGGATGGGCCAGGTAGGCCGACCGGGCGGCCTGGTGGCCTAGTGGGCCAAGGCCTAGGGGCCTCGTTTTCCTTTTCCTTCTTTTTTTCTTTTACCTTTTGTTTAATTTTCTTTTATTGTCTATTAGTTTCCTATTTTGTTTTCTAATTATTTTAGTTTTATAAAATATAAAAATAGTACCTAAATTAGCATTACGAAATACACCACTTCCAATATTATCTTGGCATTTAACTAAAATAGTTTGTAATTTTATAAATCTAAAAAGGCATTTACTTATTTGTTTTAGCCACTATTTTTAACTGTTTAGGACATTCAAACACCTGACAAAAATGTGGTTTCTCCAACATGATTACCTATGCATTATTTGGCACGACCCGAACATTTTAGTTTTAAGATTTGAAAATTTTCATCGTTTGACTTTAATTCAAATTTGAATTTGAATCGGTTTTTTAAACTAACGTGAGTTTATCAACAGTAACCATGGTGACGTGGTATCATTTGCATAGGGTTATTGTAGCTTGATTACCCGGGCGTCACAGCTTGCGAATCATGCCTCATGGGCAAGATGACTAAAACTCCGTCCTCTGGAACTATGGAGCGAGTAACAGAGTTGTTGGAAATCATACATACTGATGTATGTGGACCAATGAGTGTTGAAGCTCGCGGCGGGTATCGTTATTTTCTGACCTTCACTGATGATTTGAGCAGATATGGGTATATCTACTTAACGAAGCACAAGTCTGAAACATTTGAAAAGTTCAAAGAATTTCAGAGTGAAGTAGAGAATCATCGTAACAAGAAAATAAAGTTTCTGCGATCTGATCGTGGAGGAGAATATTTGAGTTACGAGTTTGCTCTTCATTTGAAACAATGTGGAATAGTTTCACAACTCACGCCACCCGGAACACCACAGCGTAATGGTGTGTCCGAACGTCGTAACCGTACTTTATTAGATATGGTGCGATCTACGATGTCTCTTACCGATTTACCACTATCATTTTGGGGTTATGCTTTAGAGACAGTTGCATTCACGTTAAATAGGGCACCATCTAAATCCGTTGAGATGAAACCTTATGAACTGTGGTTTGGCAAGAAACCAAAGTTGTTGTTTCTTAAAGCTTAGGGCTGCGATGCTTATGTGAAAAAGCTTCAACCTGATAAGCTCGAACCCAAGTCGGAGAAATGTGTCTTCATAGGATACCCAAAAGAGACTGTTGGGTACACCTTCTATCACAGATCCGAAGGCAAGATATTCGTTGCTAAGAATGGATCCTTTCTAGAGAAGGAGTTGCTCTCGAAAGAAGTGAGTGGGAGGAAAGTAGAACTTGATGAGGTAATTGTACCTTCTCCCGAATTGGAAAGTGGAACATCACAGAAACTAGTTCCGGTGATTCCTACACTAATTAGTGAGGAAGCTAATGATGATGATCATGAAACTTCAGATCAAGTTTCTGCTGAACGTCGTAGATCAACCAGAATACGTTCCGCACCAGAGTGGTACGGCAACCCAGTTCTGGAAGTCTTGTTACTAGACCATGATGAACCTACGGACTATGAGGAAGCGATGATGAGCCCAGATTCCGCAAAATGGCTTGAGGCCATGAAATCTGAGATGGGATCCATGTATGAGAACAAAGTGTGGACTTTGGTTGACTTGCCCGATGATCGGCAAGCCATCGAAAATAAATGGATCTTCAAGAGGAAGACCGACGCAGACAGTAATGTTACCGTTTACAAAGCTCGACTTGTTGCGAAAGGGTTTCGACAAGTTCAAGGAGCTGACTACGATGAGACTTTCTCACCTATAGCGATGCTTAAGTCTGTCCGAATCATGTTAGTAATTGCCGCATTTTATGATTATGAAATCTGGGAAATGGATGTCAAAACTGCATTCCTGAATGGATATCTCGAAGGAGAGTTGTATATGATGCAACCAGAAGGTTTTGTCGATCCAAAACGAGCTAACAAAGTATGCAAGCTCCAGCGATCCATCTATGGACTGGTGCAAGCATCTCGGAGTTGGAATATATGCTTTGATGAAGTGATAAAAGCATATGGTTTTATACAGACTTTTGGAGAAGACTGTATTTACAAGAAAGTGAGTGGGAGCTCTGTAGCATTTCTGATATTATATGTGGATGACATATTGTTGATTGGAAATGATATAGAATTTCTGGATAGCATAAAAGGATACTTGAATAAGAGTTTTTCAATGAAAGACCTCGGTGAAGCTGCTTATATATTAAGCATCAAGATCTATAGAGATAGATCAAGACGCTTAATTGGACTTTCACAAAGCACATACCTTGATAAAGTTCTGAAGAAGTTCAAAATGGATCAGTCGAAGAAAGGGTTCTTGCCTATGTTACAAGGTATGAAGTTGAGTAAGACTCAATGCCCGACAACTGCAGAAAATAGAGAGAAAATGAAAGTCATTCCCTATGCCTCAACCATAGGATCTATCATGTATGCAATGCTGTGTACCAGACCTGATGTGTGCCTTGCTATAAGTCTAGCAGGGAGGTACCAAAGTAATCCAGGAGTGGATCACTGGACAGCGGTCAAGAACATCCTCAAATACCAAAAAGGACAAAGGATATGTTTCTCGTGTATGGAGGTGACAAAGAGCTCTTCGTAAACGATTACGTCGATTACAGCTTTGACACTGATCCGGATGACTCTAAGTCACAAACCGGATATGTATTTTTATTGAACGGTGGAGCTGTCATTTGGTGCAGTTCCAAGCAGAGCGTCGTGGCGGGATCTACATGTGAAGCGGAATACATAGTTGCTTCGGAAGCAGCAAATGAAGGAGTCTGGATGAAGGAGTTCATATCCGATCTAGGTGTAACACCTAGTGCATCGGGTCCAATGAAAATCTTTTGTGACAACACTGGAGCAATAGCCTTAGCGAAGGAATCCAGGTTTCACAAGAGAACAAAGCACATCAAAAGACGCTTCAATTCCATCCGCGATCTAGTCAAGGAGGGAGACATAGAGATTTGCAAGATACATACGGATCTGAATGTTGCAGACCCGTTGACTAAGCCTCTTCCGCGGGCAAAACATGATCAACACCACGACTCCATGGGTGTGAGGATCATTACTTTGTAATCTAGATTATTGACTCTAGTTCAAGTGGGAGACTGTAGGAAATATGCCCTAGAGGCAATAATAAAGATGTTATTTGTATTTCCTTATATCATGATAAATGTCTTTTATTCATGCTAGAATTGTATTAACCGGAAACTTAGTACATGTGTGAATACATAGACAAATCAGTATGTCCCTAGTATGCCTCTACTAGACTAGCTCATTGATAAAAGATGGCTATGTTTCCTAGCCATAGACATGAGTTGTCATTTGATCAACGGGATCACATCATTAGGAGAATGATGTGATGGACTAAACCCATCCGTTAGCTTAGCACTATGATCGTTTAGTTTTACTGCTATTGCTTTCTTCATGACTTATACATGTTCCTATGACTATGAGATTATGCAACTCCCGAATACCGTAGGAACACCTTGTGTGCTATCAAACGTCACAACGTAACTGGGTGATCATAAAGAAGCTCTACAGGTGTCTCCGAAAGTATTCGTGGTGTTGGCATAGATCAAGAATAGGATTTGTCACTCCGAGTGTCGGAGAGGTATCTCTGGGCCCTCTCGGTAATGCACATCATAATAAGCCTTGCAAGCAAATGACTAATGAGTTAGTCACGAGATGATGTATTACGGAACGAGTAAAGAGACTTGCCGGTAATGAGATTGAACTAGGTATAGAGATACCGACGATCGAATCTCGGGCAAGTAACATACCGATGACAAAAGGAACAACGTATGTTGTTATGCGGTTTGACCGATAAAGATCTTCATAGAATATGTAGGAACCAATATGAGCATCCAGGTTCCGCTATTGGTATTGATCGGAGATGAGTCTCGGTCATGTCTACATAGTTCTTGTAACATCCTGATTTTTTTCGAGGGTTCATTTTTTTTTCAAGCAAAGGATGTTGCAACATATTCTTGTTATTATGTTTTTTTTTCGTTTTGGAGTTGCTTAAATTAATACTACGTTGTTTGGAATTAATTTAGCACATATCAGGTGGAAAATAAATTATGTAATGTCTTGAGTCGGTTTTTTTTTCGTTCGTAGTATTGCATTTTAAATTCTTCTTGCCTATTTTGTCACTTGAATTCTTGGGTTCTTAATGACTTCTAATTTTTCCTCTTGTAACAATCTTAATAAAAGAAATCAATATTATATTATATTGATTTTCTTTTCTTCTCTCTCTTTTAGTTTTCCTCTTTGTTATTGGTCCTTGAACCAATACATGTATCTAGCCTAGCCCTCATTGGTATATATCACGTATGCACCACTGGATCGTTCCTTCTTTTTTTTTCTAATCTAAACTCCCCAGCCACCAAACCAACAGGGCCAAGGCCACCCAGTGCAACGCAAGGCCCATCCAGCCGGCCCAGCCGAGCGAGCGAGCGGACCGCTCGGCTCTCCTTCTTCCTCACGCACGCGTGCACGTACCTGTACAGAGAAGAAACGCCATGGCCGCCGCCTCTTCTTCCCTTTGTCCCCTCAATTTCTTTCACCGTTTCAACTTGTCTTCAACACGAGAATTACTCCCCACTCAACCACGAATCCATTCAGGCAATTTAATCCTCCCATGATTACCTTAATCTCCCGTGAGCAGCTAGTGGACAGAATACCCACCGTTGGCGTTCGTCCCTTGATCTCTCCCTACACACCACCGTTTCTACATCCGTTCGCGTCACTTGGTGCTCCAGAAGCTCCTCTATAAAATCCCTCTCCTCTGGTTCTCCAATTCCTTTCCACACTCTCGCAATTCACCCCGCAACACAGCCGCATCTGCAGCGTTCTTCGCCTACCGTCGCTTAAGGTGAGCATCCCAAGCCAATTCCTCCCACGAACAGAATCCCCTCACCAAGGACTACCACATAGACATCTTTTCCCGTCAGTTGGTTGATGTTGGCCGCGTGCACAACGACCCCGTGCCGCTGCCACCCTTTTGGACCGACGTTGTCGTCAACGGATGACCGTTCGTCATGTTCGTCTGTGTCCTGGTGTTCCAACATCACCAAGAGCGTCACGCACCACCATCTCCTCATCACCGTCGTTCCGACAACGACGACTACGCGCGTCGGCACTCACCCGTGTCAACATGTCCATCCCCGACTATTCCTCGGTGACCCAAAACCAATCCTAACCTATAGGACGATTTTGTTGATATTAGAAACGAGTGGATGTTTGTTTTTATTTTCATTGAGTAGGTGTTGAATTGTGATAGTTTTTTTTTATTAAGTGCGTATGATGTTTTGTGTAAGTAGTTGTACAAAATTGTTTACGTCTTATTTTCATGTCCGTAGCATGCTTAGGGTACATACTAAATATTGTTGAGTGATTCTAGGATATCTTAGAATATTGTAGAATTTATTTCGGCTTACTCAAATTAGTGATGCATGATAATACAATTTTTTTATAGTGCTTGCGTGCATTTCGTGAGAACAATATTGTCATGCGTAGAAATATTCATGTTTAAATTAAATTCGATACAAGTATTTTATCATTGTTAATTATTATTTTATTGGGTTATGTTGTGAGACATAACACATTAATGTTGTCATTTCTTTAAATGATTGATGATGCTATGACTAGATTTTTGTTGTCTTTTGTTACATATGTATTTAGAATATTATTTTAAATACCGCATCGTTTATGCGTGTAATGTTTTAGAATCATTTTAGAAGAATATTATCGTTTGATGTTTATCTAGTTTAGTCATCCAATTTGTATAGCTTGGTTGGCATTTACAATTATGAATAATTATCTAAATATTGATTGTGGGTATATATTGTATTGCCATGCTAAGTTGATTCGGGTCTTCTAAATACATAGGTTTGTTATTGTTTTGTGTTTATGTCATGTCAGTCATTATTTTGTCTTTTCTTTATAGTTAGCTGAAGTATTTGTATTGGGCACTATTAAAGTACAGTTAACATATTGCTATTTAGAACGTTAGACATGATGGCCGAGTTTTGCTTAGTCGTGATAAACCTATACCCAACCAATCCGTTCAATCCCTCAACTCATTTTCAATCAATCCACCTCTTTTGAAATCTCCATATCCATCCAGATCTTTCTACCAATACTTCCTATATTGTTATTTCATTGGATGTTATTTGGATTTTACTGCTTGTGTATTTATTATTGCTTCGCCGTTACTACGAGTAGGAGGTGACGGTATCGGGGAGGAGCATTACGAGGAAGACGGAAA
Source organism: Secale cereale (assembly GCA_902687465.1). Classification (NCBI taxonomy): domain Eukaryota; kingdom Viridiplantae; phylum Streptophyta; class Magnoliopsida; order Poales; family Poaceae; genus Secale; species Secale cereale. The sequence goes on along the minus strand of LR738712.1, from coordinate 121,656,799 downwards.
CGGGGGACTCGACAACGAAGGCATGCCTCCTTCTTGATCATACTTATCCTATGGTTTACAAAATTGCATTGAGTTTTATTGTTACTATGTGCATGCTATTTTAATTCTCGTAGCTAGTGTGTCGATTGACACATTACCTTGATCCGCGTGTCGCCTATTCATTTGATACCTGAGTAGAATTACAGTATTCCGGTGGAGTAGAAATGCTTAGCCATGCTTATCACCCTATAGGTACTATGTTGAATGACCTCTGAGTCATTGACACTTGAACTTAACGCTGAGCTAGGCCAGTTGGCCCTTCTTGATCTTCTCTATCCTCTTCTACTCTGGGTGAAACTTACCATCTGAATACTGGCGCGGGCGGCAGCTGAATCAAGGATTGAAGGAGCGATTGGCCGCCCTTCACGAGTTGAAGGGGCAATCAGTCGTCCGTGCCGCATGAGGCCTAATAAGTCTTGGATTTGAAGATTGTGACAATGGTACAACCACATGCTATATGGGCACTGGCTTGGTTAATTAGTTAGCTCACTCTTATTGTTGTCATCGTCGTACCGCAGATGGGATAGCTGCCTTGTGAGGAGTGTCCTCGGCACAAAAGGGGGCTTGGACTGTGAACTGCGGTTACTTCCGTGTTGAAACCTAGTGGGCTTGGCATAGTAAGTTTGGTCTAATGAAAGACCTCGTCATAATCCCCCTGCCGGTACACCAAATGGAGTACTATACCAGCGACCACTGGTGGCAACAAGTCGGGATTGTGTCGTGTGGGTAAAGTGTACAACCTCTGCAGAGTGTAAAACTATTCGAATAGCCGTGTCCACGGTCATGGACGGCACATGAATCTTTCTTGACATACAGGACCTGTCTTTCTTATTCCCTCTTTCCCTATTCTTGGAACCTGTGAAGAGTGTGAGTTGATCGAGGATCCTCACTTTGATGAAAGTTATTCTGGAGACAAAAACATGTTTTCATCTAAAACTGCTTTATCCAAGTACTATGTTATTTCAAACAAAACTAGCTTTTATGCAAATGAGCCATACAGCCTTCCTTTGAAGCCACATGTAGCAATTAGGTCCTTCCCCGTGGGAGGCATGTTGAGTACGTAATGTACTCATGGCAATACTTTTGTTGAACAACAGAGATCTATGAAGACGAGGGCATTGACTACGACTATTATGATGATCCTGAGGAGTGAGACACGTTGACTACATCGACTGCCTGTGGCTGAGATGGCGTCGCTACGTATTTTATATTCCGCTGTGTTTCTGATTGTAATGAATGTCATGCGACATTTCACTATGTATGCCTTGTGGCAAGAGATATTAAACTTATACTTGTTTTAAATGTTCTGCAATGATACCATTTTGCTGTGTTGTCAAGTTGATCCTGGATTGACAAATATACACAGGAGGGTCTGGAATTAATTTTCGGGTTCTCACAGAAGTGGTATCAGAGCCGACGTCGACCTAGTAACGTGGCCTTAGTTAGAAATGGAAAGCCTTAGGACATATTTTGGAAAATATTATTTTATAAATTATCTAGTATTTCGCTCCTATTTCCGCTTGTTAAAATTGTTTACTGATTCTCTCCTTATTCAAATATGTAGATGGTGATATCATCCTCACGCCGGATTGAGCAGTTTGGCAACCTCGGTCGTCAGTTTCGAGACATGCTCACATGCTTGGGCTTCAACAAGGACCCAGAGGTTTCTGGACACTCCTACCGCACGATCGGGGGCGAGGAACGTTTTAAAGTCAACTTGGTGTTGTATCCTAGGATGGAACAAGCCAGCGGTTACCGATTCACATATGATGGAGAAGACTTCTTTGATGCGGTCATTGGAGTTGTTCATCAGGCGATGCATCGGATAGCCGGACTTCACCAGGACGAGCTGAGGCACACCCCGTTCCGGTACTTCACTTTCCGTATTGGGGATGGTGCAATTCAGCAGAACTTGGGGTACATGGAGGAGGATGATCCCACGATCATTCGTATGGCTTCACTTATCTTTGGACTTGAGCAAAACCTTGGTATGACTACAACTATGCTGGAGGAGAACCGTCAGCGCTTAGAGTTTTACCAGGAGCGTGTGGAGACACTTGAGGAGAGACCGGTGGAGGCGAACACTTCCTTAGCCGCTGCCCATGAAGCACGGGAGGCCGCTGAGGCAATTGCAGAGCAGGGTATCATCGCAACGAACACGATGCTTTCCATGGAGAATGGTGACCAGCAGGAGATGCCACCAGAGGACCCTACACCTCCTCCACAACAGAGGCTTCATCCACGCATCAAGATTACACGGACGAAGAAGAGCATCCTAGCGAAGAAGCGTCTCCTGATACGTCGCGCCGTTGCACCTTCAGCACCGCCCGCACTTCCAGCAACACCGATTCGCGAGCAGCAGCTCGACGACAGCGAGGAGGAGGAGGAGACTGAGCCTGAGGAGAGAGTTCCTGCTACACCAGAGGGGACCGCGTCACCACAGTTTGGGCTTCGCTTTGCACCATCACCTACCCACCACTATGATGGAGATCTCAGCGAGTAGATGGACTATAGGAACCATGAGCGATATTTATGATGATGCGAGTGAACATTAGTTATTTGCATGTTTGCTATGTCCATGGTCGACTATACTGATATATGTGGTATAGCTACTATGTTGTCCAGTACTTTTGGGATTGAGTGTTTTATTTGGAGTTTTATTTGCAGTTCAGTTGCTGGATTTATTTGATCTTTTGTTATCATATTGGGTTTATGGGTTAGATATTTCCCTCTCTTCTATTCTCACACTGAGAGGCCAACAGGATGGATGCTAATCGTGGAGGTCGTGGCCACGGAGCACGTGGACGTGGTCGTGGCCGTGGTCGTGGACGTGGACGCGGTCATGGACCGGGTTTTGAGGAACCCATCTTTGAAGAAAACTTTGAGGAAGGACATGTCAATGACACCGACTCTGACTCTGGAGGAGATGATGTGCCACCACCGCCGCCGCCACCCAATATGGCACAGATGATGCTGATGCAAACCCAGATACTTCAGCAGCTTGCAGCCAACGTTGCGAACCAGAATCAAGGTCAACCACCACAGTCAGGATTTGCTGAGTTCATGAGGGCAAAACCACCAACTTTTGAGGGATCATCAGACCCACTTGATGCTGATGATTGGTTGAAGGACATCAGGAAGACACTCAACTTGGCCAATTGCACTGTGGGTAATCGTGTAAAGTTTGCGGCACACCAGCTCAAGGGTGTGGCTGCAGATTGGTGGGAGAATTATTGTGAAGCACATGAGGATGCTCAAGCTATCACTTGGAATGAGTTTGCAGAAGCTTTCCGCACCGCACATATTCCTGCGGGCATCATGGAGCTGAAGAGGGATGAGTTCCGGGCTCTTACTCAAGGAAAGATGACTGTGTCTGAATATCTGAGTCGTTTCACGCAGCTGGCACGTTATGGAAGGGCAGATATTCCAACTGAAGCTGACAAGACTGCCAAGTTTTTGAAGGGGCTGAACCCTGGGTTGAAGTACAGGCTGGTATCTCATGATTTCCCTACCTTTCAAGCCCTGGTCAATAAGTCTATACTCCAGGAGAACTCTAGGAGGGAGTTAGAGGAGCACCGCAAGCGTAGAGCGCCACAGAGTCACCATGGGACAGGTAGCTCAAGACAGAAGGTTGGTCATCATCCTGGTTATCATGCACAGTATGTCAAGCCATCAAGGCCCAACAACACCTTTCAGCCCAATGCTTATAAGACTCCACGAGCTGAAGTGGGAGGTAATCATGCTAATACAGCTGGAAGGGCATGCTTTAGTTGTGGGCAAGAGGGTCACTTTGCTGCTGCATGTCCCAATAAGAACACCGGTCCTACCCCAGTGAGGTTCAACTTGGGTTCTACAGTCAAGACACCCGCAGCAGGACGTGGTCGAGGCATTCTTAATACACCCGGGAGTGCACCTCATGCACCTGGACGTGGCAGGGTCAATCATGTCACCATCGAGCAGGCTCAAGAGGCACCAGATGTTGTTCTTGGTATGTTTCCGATCAACTCACATTATGGTTCAGTGCTTTTTGATTCTGGAGCTTCTCATTCATTCATTTCCAAAAGCTTTGCTGAAAAATACCTATTTCCAACTAAGGGTATGAGTCGGGTTTGGATGATACAATCACCTGGGGGTACCTTAAGGGCAAGTTTGGGGTGCCCAAAGGTGGTTATTCACATAGAAGGGGTGGAGTTTCTAGCAAACCTTATTTTATTAGACTGCACAGGTTTGGATGTGATTTTGGGTATGGATTGGTTAAGGAATCACAAGGCACTAATAGATTGTGCTGGTACTTCTGTTACTTTAACAAGCACTGAAGGAGGCATTGTGCAATACCAAGCTAGGATTGCAGCTCAACCCGAGGTTGATTGCGTGCTGAACCAAGTGAAGGAGTTAACTCTGGAGGATGTTCGAGTTGTGAAGGAATATCCAGATGTATTTCCAGATGAATTACCAGGATTGCCACCAGACCGTGAGATTGAGTTTGTCATTGAGTTAATACCAGGTACCGCTCCTATTGCAAAGAGACCTTATAAGATGGCAGCAAATGAATTAGTTGAGTTGAAGAAGCAAATTCAGGAGCTAGAAGAGAAGGGTTACATTAGGCCGAGCACGTCACCATGGGGCGCACCTGTGCTATTTGTGAAAAAGAAAGATGGTAGCATGCGCATGTGTGTGGATTACCGAGCGCTGAATGCAGAAACTATTAAGAATAAGTATCCCGTGCCAAGGATTAATGACTTGTTTGAACAGTTGAAGGGGGCATGTGTGTTTTCCAAAATAGATCTCCGATCAGGATACCATCAGTTGAAGATTCGCCCGCAAGATGTTCCAAAGACCGCCTTTGTTACTCGATATGGTCTCTATGAGTTTTTGGTAATGTCATTTGGACTCACAAATGCACCAGCTTACTTCATGTATCTCATGAACAGCGTATTCATGGATTGCCTGGATAAGTTTGTTGTTGTGTTCATCGATGATGTTCTGATCTATTCCCGGAGTGAAGAAGAGCACGAGGAACACCTTCGAGTGGTTTTGGAGAGGCTAAGGGCTCATCAGCTCTATGCCAAGTTCAGTAAGTGTGAATCCTGGTTGAAGCAAGTGGACTTTGTAGGACACGTCATCTCAGCCGAAGGAGTTGCCATGGATCCAGCAAAGGTGGAAGCAGTACTCAGTTGGAAGCAACCCAAGAATGTGTCAGAGATACGTAGTTTCCTTGGACTAGCCAGATATTACCGTCGGTTCATAGAAGATTTCTCCCGAATAGCAAGACCTATGACTCAGTTGTTGAAGAAGGATAAAAAGTTTGAGTGGTCAGAAGCTTGTGAAGCAAGTTTCCAAGAATTAAAGAGGAGGTTGACAACTGGTCCGGTATTGGTATTGCCAGATATTCAGCAAGATTTTGAGGTTTATTGCGATGCTTCTCAGCAAGGTTTGGGATGTGTGCTTATGCAACAAGGAAAGGTTGTAGCTTATTCGTCGAGACAATTACGCCCTCATGAGGTTAACTATCCCACACATGATTTGAATTAGCTGCTGTAGTGCATGCCTTGAAAACTTGGAGGCACTACCTTATCGGAAATAGGTGTGAGATATACTCGGATCATAAGAGTTTGAAGTACATTTTCACACAACCAGATTTGAATCTCAGACAGAGAAGGTGGCTAGATTTGATCAAGGATTATAATCTGAACATTAACTACCACCCCGGTAAAGCCAATGTAGTAGTTGATGCACTGAGCAGGAAAGTTTATGTCAACAATGTGATGATTCAGAATGAAGCGCCAGAACTTCATGAGGAAATTCGAAAGATGAATCTTTATGTGAGCCTTGCAGAAAATGGTGAGATGTTAGAGATCAAGTTTACTCTCCAAGATCAAGTGCGAGAGGCGCAGAAAGATGACAAGGGCATTGAAGAGATTCGAGAGAAAATCAAATTGGGCGAGGCACCCGACTATAGAGAAGATGAGAGTGGAAGCATGTGGTTTCGAGATCGTTTGCTGGTGCCAGACCAAAAGGAGATCAAGGACACGATCATGAAGGAAGCTCATGACTCAGCATACTCAATACACCTTGGAAGTACAAAGATGTATATTGATCTTCGGGGTAGTTTTTGGTGGTCGAGTATGAAGCGAGAAATCGCTGAGTATGTTTCACAGTGTGATGTATGTCGAAGGGTCAAGGCGGAAAATCATAAACCCGCGGGACTACTACAACCACTTAAGGTTCCAGTGTGGAAATGGGAAGAAATTGGAATGGACTTTATCACGGGCCTTCCAAGGACATCTTCTGGATTTGAGTCTATTTGGGTCATAGTGGACAGATTGACAAAGTCATCTCATTTCATTCCAGTAAAGACCACCTATGGTGGAGAGAAGCTCGCAGAGTTATATATGGCAAGAATCATTTGTACACATGGAGTTCCTAAGAGGATAGTGTCAGATCGAGGTACTCAGTTTACGTCAAGGTTCTGGAAGAAAATACATGAGGTTCTGGGAACTCAGTTGGATTTCAGTACATCATATCACCCACAGACTGATGGACAGACTGAACGGGTAAACCAAATTCTTGAAGACATGCTTCGAGCTTGTGCCTTGACTTATCAACGCAGTTGGGATAAGAGTCTTCCTTATGCAGAGTTTTCTTATAACAACAGTTATCAAGCAAGTATAAAAATGGCTCCATTTGAGGCTTTATATGGACAAAAGTGTCGTACACCTCTTAACTGGCATGAAGTAGGAGAAAATCAAGTGTTTGGTCCCGACACATTGGAAGAGGCGGAAAAGCAAGTGAAAATGATTCAAGAAAGGTTGAAGGCAGCCCAGTCTAGACAGAAGGCTTATTCAGATAAGCGTCGCCATAACATATCATTCAAGATAGGAGATGATGTGTACTTGAAGGTATCTCCACTACGTGGAATGCGTCGATTTGGAATCAAGGGTAAGCTAGCGCCCCGCTACATTGGTCCGTTTGGGATTACCGCTAGACGTGGAGAGGTGGCCTATCAGTTGGCACTTCCAGAGAAGTTGTCAAATGTGCACAATATTTTTCATGTGTCACAGTTAAAGAAATGTTTTAAGAAACCCGAGGAAGAGGCGCAGAAGACGTCACTAGACAACATTGAGGTCAAGGATGATTTGACGTATGAAGAATATCCTATCAAGATTCTTGATGAGCAGTTGCGTACAACTAGGACTAAGGTGATCAAACTTTGCAAGGTGCAGTGGAGCAATCACACCGAGAAGGAGGCAACTTGGGAGCGAGAAGACGACCTCAGGGAGGAGTTTCCAAATCTTTTCTCTTAGCTCTGAATCTCGGGGTCGAGATTCCTTTTAAGGGGGGTGGAGTTGTAACATCCTGATTTTTTTCGAGGGTTCATTTTTTTTTCAAGCAAAGGATGTTGCAACATATTCTTGTTATTATGTTTTTTTCGTTTTGGAGTTGCTTAAATTAATACTACGTTGTTTGGAATTAATTTAGCACATATCAGGTGGAAAATAAATTACGTAATGTCTTGAGTCGTTTTTTTTTCCGGTCGTAGTATTGCATTTTAAATTCTTCTTGCCTATTTTGTTACTTGAATTCTTGGGTTCTTAATGACTTCTAATTTTTCCTCTTGTAACAATCTTAATAAAAGAAATCAATATTATATTATATTGATTTTCTTTTCTTCTCTCTCTTTTAGTTTTCCTCTTTGTTATTGGTCCTTGAACCAATACATGTATCTAGCCTAGCCCTCATTGGTATATATCACGTATGCACCACTGGATCGTTCCTTCTTCATTTTTTTCTTTCTAATCTAAACTCCCCAGCCACCAAACCAACAGGGCCAAGGCCACCCAGTGCAATGCAAGGCCCATCCAGCCGGCCCAGCCGAGCGAGCGAGCGGACCGCTCGGCTCTCCTTCTTCCTCACGCACGCGTGCACGTACCTGTACAAAGAAGAAACGCCATGGCCGCCGCCTCTTCTTCCCTTTGTCCCCTCAATTTCTTTCACCGTTTCAACTTGTCTTCAACACGAGAATTACTCCCCACTCAACCACGAATCCATTCAGGCAATTTAATCCTCCCACGATTACCTTAATCTCCCGTGAGCAGCTAGTGGACAGAATACCCACCGTTGGCGTTCGTCCCTTGATCTCTCCCTACACACCACCGTTTCTACATCCGTTCGCGTCACTTGGTGCTCCAGAAGCTCCTCTATAAAAGCCCTCTCCTCTGGTTCTCCAATTCCTTTCCACACTCTCGCAATTCACCCCGCAACACAGCCGCATCTGCAGCGTTCTTCGCCTACCGTCGCTTAAGGTGAGCATCCCAAGCCAATTCCACCCACGAACAGAATCCCCTCACCAAGGACTACCACCTAGACATCTTTTCCCGTCAGTTGGTTGATGTTGGCCGCGTGCACAACGACCCCCTGCCGCTGCCACCCTTTTGGACCGACGTTGTCGTCAACAGATGATCGTTCGTCATGTTCGTCTGTGTCCTGGTGTTCCAACATCACCAAGAGCGTCACGCACCACCATCTCCACATCACCATCGTTCCGACAACGACGACTACGCGCGTCGGCGCTCACCCGTGTCAACATGTCCATCCCCGACTATTCCTCGGTGACACAAAACCAATCCTAACCTATAGGACGATTATGTTGATATTAGAAACGAGTGGATGTTTTTTTTATTTTCATTGAGTAGGTGTTGAATTGTGATAGTTTTTTTTTATTAAGTGCGTATGATGTTTTGTGTAAGTAGTTGTACAAAATTGTTTACGTCTTATTTTCATGTCCGTAGCATGCTTAGGGTACAAACTAAATATTGTTGAGTGATTCTAGGATATCTTAGAATATTGTAGAATTTATTTCGGCTTACTCAAATTAGTGATGCATGATAATACAATTTTTTTATAGTGCTTGCGTGCATTTTGTGAGAACAATATTGTCATGCGTAGAAATATTCATGTTTAAATTAAATTTGATACAAGTATTTTATCATTGTTAATTATTATTTTATTGGGTTATGTTGTGAGACATAACACATTAATGTTGTCATTTCTTTAAATGATTGATGATTCTATGACTAGATTTTTGTTGTCTTTTGTTACATATGTATTTAGAATATTATTTTAAATACCGCATCGTTTATGCCTGTAATGTTTTAGAATCATTTTAGAAGCATATTATCGTTTGATGTTTATCTAGTTTAGTCATCCAATTTGTATAGCTTGGTTGGCATTTACAATTATGAATAATTATCTAAATATTGATTGTGGGTATATATTGTATTGCCATGCTAAGTTGATTCGGGTCTTCTAAATACATAGGTTTGTTACTGTTTTGTGTTTATGTCATGTCAGTCATTATTTTGTCTTTTCTTTATAGTTAGCTGAAGTATTTGTATTGGGCACTATTAAAGTACAGTTAGCATATTGCTATTTAGAACGTTCGACATGATGGCCGAGTTTTGCTTAGTCGTGATAAACCTATACCCAACCAATCCGTTCAATCCCTCAACTCATTTTCAATCAATCCACCTCTTTTGAAATCTCCATATCCATCCAGATCTTTCTACCAATACTTCCTATATTGTTATTTCATTGGATGTTATTTGGATTTTACTGCTTGTGTATTTATTATTGCTTCGCCGTTACTACGAGTAGGAGGTGACGGTATCGGGGAGGAGCATTACGAGGAAGACAGAAACGGGGGACTCGACAACGAAGGCACGCCTCCTTCTTGATCATACTTATCCTATGGTTTACAAAATTGCATTGAGTTTTATTGTTACTATGTGCATGCTATTTTAATTCTCGTAGCTAGTGTGTCGATTGACACATTACCTTGATCCGCTTGTCGCCTATTCATTTGATACCTGAGTAGAATTACAGTATTCCGGTAGAGTAGAAATGCTTAGCCATGCTTATCACCCTATAGGTACTATGTTGAATGACCTCTGAGTCATTGACACTTGAACTTAACGCTGAGCTAGGCCAGTTGGCCCTTCTTGATCTTCTCTATCCTCTACTTTGGGTGAAACTTACCATCTGAATACTGGCGCGGGCGACAGCTGAATCAAGGATTGAAGGAGCGATTGGCCGCCCTTCACGAGTTGAAGGGGGCAATCAGTCGTCCGTGCCGCATGAGGCCTAATAAGTCTTGGATTTGAAGATTGTGACAATAGTACAACCACATGCTATATGGGCACTGGCTTGGTTAATTAGTTAGCTCACTCTTATTGTTGTCATCGCCGTACCACAGATGGGATAGCTGCCTTGCGAGGAGTGTCCTCGGCACAAAAGGGGGCTCGGACTGTGAACTGCGGTTACTTCCGTGTTGAAACCTAGTGGGCTTGGCATAGTAAGTTTGGTCTAATGAAAGACCTCGTCACAATCCCCCTGCCGGTGCACCAAATGGAGTACAATTCCAGCGGCCACTGGTGGCAACAAGTCGGGATTGTGTCGTGTGGGTAAAGTGTACAACCTCTGCAGAGTGTAAAACTATTCGAATAGCCGTGTCCACGGTCATGGACGGCACATGAATCTTTCTTGACATACAGGACCTGTCTTTCTTATTCCCTCTTTCCCTATTCTTGGAACCTGTGAAGAGTGTGAGTTGATCGAGGATCCTCACTTTGATGAAAGTTATTCTGGAGACAAAAACATGTTTTCATCTAAAACTGCTTTATCCAAGTACTATGTTATTTCAAACAAAACTAGCTTTTATGCAAATGAGCCATACAGCCTTCCTTTGAAGCCACATGTAGCAATTAGGTCCTTCCCCGTGGGAGGCATGTTGAGTACGTAATGTACTCATGGCAATACTTTTGTTGAACAACAGAGATCTATGAAGACGAGGGCATTGACTACGACTATTATGATGATCCTGAGGAGTGAGACACGTTGACTACATCGACTGCCTGTGGCTGAGATGGCGTCGCTACGTATTTTATATTCCGCTGTGTTTCTGATTGTAATGAATGCCATGCGACATTTCACTATGTATGCCTTGTGGCAAGAGATATTAAACGTATACTTGTTTTAAATGTTCTGCAATGATACCATTTTGCTGTGTTGTCAAGTTGATCCTGGATTGACAAATATACACAGGAGGGTCTGGAATTAACTTTCGGGTTCTCACAGTTCTCGAACCCGTAGGGTCCGCACGCTTAACGTTTGATGACGATCGGTATTATGAGTTTATGAGTTTTGATGTACCGAATTTAGTTCGGAGCCCGGATGAGATCACGGACATGACGAGGAGTCTCGGAATGTCCGAGACATAAAGATTGATATATTGGACGACTATATTCGGACACTGGAAGTGTTCCGGAAAAGTTTCAGATTTAACCAGATTGCCGGAGGGGGTTACCGGAAACCCCCACGAGGGGGTATGGTCCATAGTGGGCTTTGAGGAAAGAAGAGAGGCAGCCCATAGAGGCTTGCCGGCGCCCCACTAGGGAATCCTAGTTGGACTAGGATTGGGGGGCGCCACCTTTCCCTCTCCTTCCTTCCCCCCTTCTCCTTCTTGGTGGACTCCTACTAGGAATAGGATTGCAATCCTATTCCTAGTAGGATTGCCTCCCTGGCGCGCCATAGAAGGGTTGGCCGGCCCCTCCCATTGCTCCTTTATATACGGGGACAGGGGGGCACCCTAGAACACACAAGTTGATCAGTTGATCTCTCCCAACCGTGTGCGGTGCCCCCCTCCACAGAAACACACCTCGGTCATACCATTGCAGTGCTTAGGCGAAGCCCTGTGCCGGTAACTTCATCATATCCGTCACCACGCCGTCGTGCTGAAGAAACTCTCCCGTGAGGCTCAACTAGATCAAGAGCTCATGGGACGTCATCAAGTTGAACGTATGATGAACGCGGAGGTGCCGTATGTTCGGTGCTTGATCGGTTGGATCGCGAAGAAGTTCGACTGCATCAACCGCGTCACTTGACGCTTCCGCTTCCGGTCTACGAGGGTACGTAGACACACTCTCCTCCTTGTTGCTATGCATGTAGTAGATAGATCTTGCGTGATCGTAGGAATTTTTTTGAAAATACTACGTTCCCCAACATGAAGCACCCTTACGACGGGGGCCAATTTTGGCCCCCTTGGCCTTCTTCGTGGCCTTCTTCCCCGGCGCCTTATATGGTGCCGGCACCAGCATCTTCGCCAGACGCGGGATGACTGGTTCATCAGGCAGCGGAGCCGGACACTGGATCCGCTTCTCCCTCTCCGTACAATCCTGAAAAAGCAAATGATAAAAGCTCAAACATCATCCTCGAAACAAACAAGTAGGGGATACGTTTAAAAATAACATACCTCGCTGGCGAGGTGTTTAATGTCGTGCCCCCGGTCTGAATCTGTGGCCGGCGGTTTCTTGTTGCCCTTGAAGAGCAACCTCCAGGCACCCTCGTGAGTGGTTTCAAAGAGCCTCACCGGGGTTTGGTGCTTCTTCGGATTGAACTCCCACAGAGGGCGACTTCTGCGCTGGCACGGGAGGATCCGGCGAATCAGCATCACCTGAGTTACATCGACAAGCTTGACGTTCTTGGCTATCATGCTTTGAACACGCGTCTGCAGCGCAATCAACTCATCGGGCGAACACCAGTTCGGACTCTTCTCGACCCAAGAGGTGAGTCGCATGTGAGCGCCGGAGCAGAATTTGGCAGCTGCGGCCCATGTGGTGCCGCGGGATTCCGTGATGTAGAACCATTGTTTCTTCCACTCCTTTACTGTCTCCAAAAAAGTGCCTTTCGGCCAAGAGACGTTGGACAGCTTACTCACCATGGCTCCTCCGCCCTCCGCGTGCTGGCCATCCACCACCTTCGGCTTCACGTTGAAGACTTTGAGCCATAGCCGAAGTGGGGTCGGATACGGAGGAAGGCCTCACACACGATGATAAACGCCGAGATGTTGAGGAAGGAATTCAGGGACAGATCGTCGAAATCTACCCCGTAATAATACATCAGCCCGCGAACGAAATGGTGGAGTGGAAACCCTAGTCCGCGGAAGAAATGAGTTATGAATACCACCCTCTCGTTGGGCTCCGGTGTAGGGACGACTTGTCCCTCGGCCGGCAGACGGTGGGCAATTTCCTCCGCCAAGTATCCGGCCGCCCGAAGCTCAGTAATGTCCTCCTCCTTGACAGAGGAGACCATCCACCTGCCTTGATCTCCGGATCCGGACATGGTTGAGTGCTAGCTCAAGTGGAAAGGAGATGAGAACTTGGGCGCTGGAGCCCGAGATTGGAAGGGCGGAGATAGAGAGAAGGCGGGGGAAAGGAAGAGGGAGTCCTTATCCCCTTATAAAGGCAGTAAATATTGAACGCCTCCCCACTCGCCTCAGATTTCACCTATTCCCAAGGCCTGTGTAAACGACACGGTTGGGTTACCCATGCCCGCATTGATGAGAATCCCACGATAAGAGGACACGATCTCTGCTTCGACAAGACGTTCCAATGGCAACCGCATCTCGGGACGTGGAGCGTCTGGCACAAAGCGGTCCGGAATTATGACCGGTCGGACGTGATGTCATGCTACAAAAATTTGCAGCGGATTAGACTCGTGTAAAATTATATATTTGAAGGAAATATACCCTAGAGGCAATAATAAAGTTGTTATTTATATTTCCTTATATCATGATAAATGTTTATTATTCATGCTAGAATTGTATTAACCGGGAACTTAGTACATGTGTGAATACATAGACAAAACAGAGTGTCCCTAGTATGCCTCTACTAGACTAGCTCATTGATCAAAGATGGTTATGTTTCCTAACCATAGACATGAGTTGTCATTTGATCAACGGGATCACATCATTAGGAGAATGATGTGATGGACAAGACCCATCCGTTAGCATAGCACTATGATCGTTTAGTTTAACTGCTATTGCTTTCTTCATGACTTATACATGTTCCTATGACTATGAGATTATGCAACTCCCGAATACCGTAGGAACACCTTGTGTGCTATCAAATGTCACAACGTAACTGGGTGATCATAAAGATGCTCTACAGGTGTCTCCGAAAGTATTCGTGGTGTTGGCATAGATCAAGATTAGGATTTGTCACTCCGAGTGTCGGAGAGGTATCTCTGGGCCCTCTCGGTAACACACATCACAATAAGCCTTGCAAGCAAAAAGACTAATGAGTTAGTCACGAGATGATGTGTTACGGAACGAGTAAAGAGACTTGCCGGTAACGAGATTGAACTAGGTATAGAGATACCGACGATCGAATCTCGGGCAAGTAACATACCGTTTGACAAAAGGAACAATGTATGTTGTTATGCGGTTCTGACCGATAAAAGATCTTCGTAGAATATGTAGGCGCCAATATGAACATCCAGGTTCCGCTATTGGTTATTGACCGGAGATGAGTCTCGGTCATGTCTACATGGTTCTCGAACCCGTAGGGTCCTCACGCTTAACGTTTGATGACGATCGGTATTATGAGTTTATGAGTATTGATGTACCGAAGGTAGTTCGGAGTCCCGGATGAGATCACGGACATGACGAGGAGTCTCGGAATGTCCGAGACATAAAGATTGATATATTGGACGGCTATATTCGGACACCAGAAGTATACCAGAAAAGTTTCGGATTTATCGGGATTGCCGGAGGGGGTTACCGAAACCTCCTACGAAGGGGGATGGTCCATAGTGGGCCTTATGGAAAGGAGAGAGGCAGCCCATAGGGCTGGCCGGCGCCCCACCTAGTTCCTAGTTGGACTAGGATTGGTGGGAGGCGCCACCTCTTCCTTTTCCTACTCCATCTCTTCCTTCTTTGGTGATTCCTACTAGGAATAGGATTGCAATCCTATTCCTAGTAGGATTCCTTCCCTAGCCGCACCATAGGAGGTTGGCCGGCCCTCCTCCCTTGCTCCTTTATATACGGGGGCAGGGGGGCACCCAAAGACACACAAGTTGAATTGTTTTAGCCGTGTGCGGTGCCCCCCTCCACAGAATCACACCTCGGTCATACCGTCGCGGAGCTTAGGCGAAGCCCTGCGCCGGTGAACACATCATATCCGTCACCACGCCGTCGTGCTGACGAAACTCTCCCGTGAAGCTCAACTGGATCAAGAGCTCGTGGGACGTCATCAAGCTGAACGTGTGCTGAACGCGGAGGTGCCGTACGTTCGGTGCTTCATCGGTTGGATCGCGAAGAAGTTCGACAACATCAACCGCGTCACTTGACGCTTCCACTTCCGGTCTACGAGGGTACGTAGACACACTCTTCCCTCTCGTTGCTATGCATCTGGTAGATAGATCTTGTGTGATCGTAGGAAAATTTTAAAATACTACGTTCCCCAACAGTGGCATCATGAGCCAGGTCTATGCGTAGATGATATGCACGAGTAGAACACAATGAGTTGTGGGCGATACTAGTCATACTGCTTACCAGCATGTCATACTTTGCTTCGGCGGTATTGTGAGATGAAGCGGCCCGGACCGACATTACGCGTACGCTTACGCGAGACTGGTTTCACCGTTACGAGCACTCGTTGCTTAAAGGTGACTGGCGGGTGTCTGTCTCTCTCACTTTAGCTGAATCAAGTGTGGCTACGCCCGGTCCTTGTGAAGGTTAAAACAGCACATACTTGACGAAACATCGTTGTGGTTTTGTATGCGTAGGTAAGAACGGTTCTTGCTAAAGCCCGTAGCAGCCACGTAAAACTTGCAACAACAAAGTAGAGGACGTCTAACTTGTTTTTGCAGGGCATGTTGTGATGTGATATGGTCAAGACATGATGAGTTATACGTTTTTGTATGAGATGATCATGTTTTGTAATGTTATCGGCAACTGGCAGGAGCCATATGGTTGTCGCTTTATTGTATGAAATGCAATCGCCATGTAATTGCTTTACTTTATCACTAAGCGGTAGCGATAGTCGTAGAAGCAATAGTTGGCGAGACGACAACGATGCTACGATGGAGATCAAGGTGTCGCGCCGGTGACGAAGGTGATCATGACGATGCTTTGGAGATGGAGATCAAAAGCACAAGATGATGATGGCCATATCATGTCACATATTTTGATTGCATGTGATGTTTATCTTATTATGCTTCTTATTTTGCTTAGAACGACGGTAGCATTATAAGATGATCCCTTTGAAGGAAATATGCCCTAGAGGCAATAATAAAGATGTTATTTGTATTTCCTTATATCATGATAAATGTCTTTTATTCATGCTAGAATTGTATTAACCGGAAACTTAGTACATGTGTGGATACATAGACAAAACAGTATGTCCCTAGTATGCCTCTACTAGACTAGCTCATTGATCAAAGATGGTTATGTTTCCTAACCATAGACATGAGTTGTCATTTGATCAACGGGATCACACCATTAGGAGAATGATGTGATGGACAAGACCCATCCGTTAGCATAGCACTATGATCGTTTAGTTTAACTGCTATTGCTTTCTTCATGACTTATACATGTTCCTATGACTATGAGATTATGCAACTCCCGAATACCGTAGGAACACCTTGTGTGCTATCAAACGTCACAACGTAACTGGGTGATCATAAAGATGCTCTACATGTGTCTCCGAAAGTATTCGTGGTGTTGGCATAGATCAAGATTAGGATTTGTCACTCCGAGTGTCGGAGAGGTATCTCTGGGCCCTCTCGGTAACACACATCATAATAAGCCTTGCAAGCAAAGGACTAATGAGTTAGTCACGAGATGATGTGTTACGGAACGAGTAAAGAGACTTGCCGGTAAACGAGATTGAACTAGGTATAAAGATACCGACGATCGAATCTCGGGCAAGTAACATACCGTTTGACAAAAGGAACAACGTATGTTGTTATGCGGTTCTGACCGATAAAAGATCTTCGTAGAATATGTAGGAGCCAATATGAACATCCAGGTTCCGCTATTGGTTATTGACCAGAGATGAGTCTCGGTCATGTCTACATAGTTCTCGAACCCGTAGGGTCCGCACGCTTAACGTTTGATGACGATTGGTATTATGAGTTTTGAGTATTGATGTACCGAAGGTAGTTCGGAGTCCCGGATGAGATCACGGACATGACGAGGAGTCTCGGAATGTCCGAGACATAAAGATTGATATATTGGACGGCTATATTCGGACACCGGAAGTATACCGGAAAAGTTTCGGATTTATCGGGAATGCCGGAGGGGGTTACCGGAACCCCCTACGAGAGGGAATGGTCCATAGTGGGCCTAAAGGGTGAGAGAGAGGCAGCCCATAGGGCTGGCCGGCGCCCCCACCTAGGAATCCTAGTTGGACTAGGATTGGGGGGGGCGCCACCTCTCCTAATCCTTTCCCCCTTCTTCCTTCCGGTGAATCCTACTAGGAATAGGATTGCAATCCTATTCCTAGTAGGAGTCCCCTCCCTAGCCGCACCATAGGAGGTGGCCGGCCCCTCCTCCCTTGCTCCTTTATATACGGGGGCAGGGGGGCACCCAAAGACACACAAGTTGATTTGTTTTAGCCGTGTGCGGTGCCCCCCTCCACAGAATCACACCTCGGTCGTACCGTCGCGGAGCTTAGGAGAAGCCCTACGCCGGTGATCACATCATATCCGTCACCACGCCGTTGTGCTGACGAAACTCTCCCGTGAAGCTCAACTGGATCAAGAGCTCGTGGGACGTCATCAAGCTGAACGTGTGCTGAACGCGGAGGTGCCGTACGTTCGGTGCTTGATCGGTTGGATCGTGAAGAAGTTCGACAACATCAACCGCGTCACTTGACGCTTCCGCTCCCGGTCTACGAGGTGGCATCATGAGCCAGGTCTATGCGTAGATGATATGCACGAGTAGAACACAATAAGATTGTGGACGATACTAGTCATACTGCTTACCAACATGTCATACTTTGCTTCGGCGGTATTGTGAGATGAAGCGGCCCGGACCGACATTACGCGTACGCTTACGCGAGACTGGTTTCACCGTTACGAGCACTCGTTGCTTAAAGGTGACTGGCGGGTGTCTGTCTCTCTCACTTTAGCTGAATCAAGTGTGGCTACGCCCGGTCCTTGTGAAGGTTAAAACAGCACATACTTGACGAAACATCGTTGTGGTTTTGTATGCGTAGGTAAGAACGGTTCTTGCTAAAGCCCGTAGCAGCCACGTAAAACTTGCAACAAACAAAGTAGAGGACGTCTAACTTGTTTTTGCAGGGCATGTTGTGATGTGATATGGTCAAGACATGATGAGTTATACGGTTTTGTATGAGATGATCATGTTTTGTAAAGTTATCGGCAACTGGCAGGAGCCATATGGTTGTTGCTTTATTGTATGAAATGCAATCGCCATGTAATTGCTTTACTTTATCACTAAGCGGTAGCGATAGTCGTAGAAGCAATAGTTGGCGAGACGACAACGATGCTACGATGAAGATCAAGGTGTCAAGCCGGTGACGAAGGTGATCATGACGGTGCTTTGGAGATGGAGATCAAAAGCACAAGATGATGATGGCCATATCATGTCACATATTTTGATTGCATGTGATGTTTATCTTATTATGCTTCTTATTTTGCTTAGATCGACGGTAGCATTATAAGATGACCCCTTACTAAATTTCAAGGTATAAGTGTTCTCCCTGAGTATGCACCGTTGCGAAAGTTCATCGTGCCGAGACACCACGTGATGATCGGGTGTGATAAGCTCTACGTTCAAATACAACGGGTGTAAGCCAGTTTTGCACACGCAGAATACTCGGGTTAAACTTGACGAGCCTAGCATATACAGATATGGCCTCGGAACACTGGAGACCGAAAGGTCGAGCGTGAATCATATAGTAGATATGATCAACATAAGATGTTCACCATTGAAACTACTCCATCTCACGTGATGATCGGACATGGTTTAGTTGATTTGGATCACGTGATCATTTAGATGACCAGAGGGATGTCTATCTAAGTGGGAGTTCTTAAGTAATATGATTAATTGAACTTTAATTTATCATGAACTTAGTCCTGGTAGTATTAGCATATCTATGTTGTAGATCAATAGCTCGCGATGTTGCTCCCCGTTTATTTTTCATATGTTCCTAGAGAAAACCAAGTTGAAAGATGTTAGTAGCAATGATGCGGAATTGTTCCGTGATCTGAGGATTATCCTCATTGATGCACATAAGAATTATGTCCTTGACGCACCGCTAGGTGACAGACCTATTGCAGGAGCAGATGCAGACGTTATGAACGTTTTGACAAAAGCTCGATATGATGACTACTTGATAGTTTAGTGCACCATACTTTACGGCTTAGAATCGGGACTTCAAAAACGTTTTGAACGCCACGGAGCATATAAGATGTTCCAAGAGTTGAAATTAGTATTTCATACTCATGCCCGTGTCGAGAGGTATAAGACCTCTGACAGTACTTTGCCTACAAGATGGAGGATAATAGCTCAACCAGTGAGCATGTGCTCAGATTGTCTGGGTACTACAATTACTTTAATCAAGTGGGAGTTAATCTTCCAGATAAGATAGTAATTGACAAAGTTCTCTAGTCACTATCACCAAGTTAGTAGAACTTCGTGATGAACTATAAATATGCAAGGGATGACGAAAGGAATTCCCAGCTCTTCGCGATACTGAAGTAGGCGAAGGTAGAAATCATGAAAAAGCATCAAGTGTTGATGGTTAACAAGACCACTTGTTTCAAGTAAAGGGCAAAGGGATAAAAGGGGAACTTCAAGAAGAATGACAAGCAAGTTGTCACTCCCGTGAAGAAACCCAAAGCTAAACTCAAGCCTGAAACAAGTGCTTATACTGCAAAGGAAATGGTCACTAAAAGTGGAACTGCCCTAGATACTCGGCGGATAAGGAGGATGGCAAAGTGAACAAAGGTATATTTGATATACAGATTATTAATGTGTATTTTACTAGTGTTCATAGCAACCCCTCGGTATTTGATATTGGTTCAGTTGCTAAAGAGTAGTAACTCGAAATGGGAGTTGCATAATGAACAGAAACTAGTTAAAGGATGAAGTGACGATGTATATTGGAAGCAGTTCCAAGATTGATATGATCATCATCGCACACTCCCTATACTTTCGGGATTAGTGTTGAACCTAAATAAGTGTTATTTGGTGTTTGTGTTGAGCATGAATATGATTTGATCATGTTTATTGCAATACGGTTATTCATGTAAATTAGAGAATAATTGTTGTTCTGTTTACATGAATAAAACCTTCTATGGTCATACACCCAATGAAAATGGTTTGTTGGATCTCGATCGTGTGATACACATATTCATAATATTGAAGCCAAAAGATGCAAGGTTAATAATGATAGTGCAACTTATTTGTGGCACTGCCGTTTAGGTCATATTGGTGTAAAACGCATGAAGAAACTCCATAATGATGGACTTTTGGAGTCACTTGATTATGAATCACTTGGTACTTGCGAACCATGCCTCATGGGCAAGATGACTAAAACTCCGTTCTCCGGAACTGTGGAGCGAGCAACAGATTTGTTGGAGATCATACATACAGATGTATGTGGACCAATGAGTGTTGAAGCTCGCGGCGGGTATCGTTATTTTCTGACCTTCACTAATGATTTGAGCAGATATGGGTATATCTACTTAATGAAACACAAGTCTGAAACATTTGAAAAGTTCAAAGAATTTCAGAGTGAAGTAGAGAATCATCGTAACAAGAAAATAAAGTTTCTACGATCTGATCGTGGAGGAGAATATTTGAGTTACGAGTTTGGTCTTCATTTGAAACAATGTGGAATAGTTTCACAACTCACGCCACCCGGAACACCACAGCATAATGGTGTATCCGAACGTCGTAACCGTACTTTATTGGATATGGTGCGATCTATGATGTCTCTTACCGATTTACCACTATCGTTTTGGGTCATGCATTAGAGACAGCTGCATTCACGTTAAATAGGGCACCATCTAAATCCGTTGATACGACACCTTATGAACTATGGTTTGGCAAGAAACCAAAGTTGTCGTTTCTTAAAGTTTGGGGCTGCGATGCTTATGTGAAAACACTTCAACCTGATAAGCTCGAACCCAAGTCGGAAAAATGTGTCTTCATAGGATACCCAAAAGAGACTGTTGGGTACACCTTCTATCACAGATCCGAAGGCAAAATATTCGTTGCTAAAAACGGATCCTTTCTAGAAAAAGAGTTTCTCTCGAAAGAAGTGAGTGGGAGGAAAGTAGAACTTGATGAGGTAATTGTACCTTCTCCCGGATTGGAAAGTAGTACATCACAGGAAATTGTTCCAGTGATTCCTACACCAATTAGTGAGGAAGTTAATGATAATGATCATGAAACTTCAGATCAAATTTCTACTGAACGTCGTAGATCAACCAGAGTACGTTCCGCACCAGAGTGGTACGGCAACCCAGTTCTGGAAATCATGTTACTAGACCATGATGAACCTACGAACTATGAGGAAGCGAAGATGAGCCCAGATTCCGCAAAATGGCTTGAAGCCATGAAATCTGAGATGGGATCCATGTATGAGAACAAAGTATGGACTTTGGTTGACTTGCCCGATGATCGGCAAGCCATCAAAAATAAATGGATCTTCAAGAGGAAGACCGACGCTGACGGTAATGTTACTGTTTACTAAGCTCGACTTGTTGCGAAAGGTTTTCGACAAGTTCAAGGAGTTGACTACGATGAGACTTTCTCATCCGTAGCGATGCTTAAGTCTGTCCGAATCATGTTAGCAATTGCCACATTTTATGAAATCTGGCAAATGGATAACAAAACTGCATTCTTTAATGAATTTATTAAAGAAAAATTGCATATGATGCAACCCGAAGGTTTTATCAATCCTAAAGGTGCTAACAAAATGTGCAAGCTCCAGCAATCCATCTATGGACTGGTGCCAGCATCTCGGAGTTGGAATATACGCTTTGATAAGTTGATCAAAGCATATAGATTTATACAGACTTACGGTGAAGCCTGTATTTACAAGAAGTGAGTGGGAGCACTACAACCTTTCTGATAAGTATATGTGAATGACATATTGTCGATCGGAAATGATGTAGAATTTTCTGGAAAGCATAAAGGAGTGTTTGAAAGGAGTTTTTCAAAGAAAGACCTCAGTGAAGCTGCTAACATATTGAGCATCAAGATCTATATAGATAGATCAAGACGCTTGATAAGACTTTCGATGAGTACATACCTTGATAAGATTTTGAAGTGGATCAGTCAAAGAAGAAGTTCTTGCCTGACTTGTGAGGTGTGAAGTTGAGTAAGACTCAAAGCCAGACCACGGCAGAAAAATATAGAGAGAATGAAAGTCATTCCCTATGCCTCAGCCATAGGTTCTATAAATTATGCCATGATGTGTACAAAACACGTTGTGTACCTTGCCAAGAGTTTGACAGGGAGGTACAATAGTGATCCAGGAGTAGATCACTATACAGCGGTCAAAATTATCCTTAGTAATTGGATGACTAAGGAAATATTTCTCGATTATGGAGGTGATAAAGAGTTCGTCGTAAAGGGTTACACCGATGCAAGCTTTGACACTAAATCCAGATGACTCTAAGTATCAATCTGGATGCGTATTGAAAGTGGGAGCAATTAGCTAGAGTAGCTCCATGCAGAGCATTGTAGACATAGAAATTTGCGAAATACATAGGGATCTGTATATGACAGACCCGTTGACTAAACTTCTCTCACAAGCAAAACATGATCACACCTTATTACTCTTGGGTATTAATCACATAGCGATGTGAACTAGATTATTGACTCTAGTAAACCCTTTGGGTATTGGTCACATGGCGATGTGAACTATGGGTGTTAATCACATAATGATGTGAACTATCGGTATTAAATCACATGGCGATGTGAGCTAGATTATTGACTCTAGTGCAAGTGGGAGACTGAAGGAAATATGCCCTAGAGGCAATAATAAAGTTGTTATTTATATTTCCTTATATCATGATAAATGTTTATTATTCATGCTAGAATTGTATTAACCGGGAACTTAGTACATGTGTGAATACATAGACAAAACAGAGTGTCCCTAGTATGCCTCTACTAGACTAGCTCATTGATCAAAGATGGTTATGTTTCCTAACCATAGACATGAGTTGTCATTTGATCAACGGGATCACATCATTAGGAGAATGATGTGATGGACAAGACCCATCCGTTAGCATAGCACTATGATCGTTTAGTTTAACTGTTATTGCTTTCTTCATGACTTATACATGTTCCTATGACTATGAGATTATGCAACTCCCGAATACCGTAGGAACACCTTGTGTGCTATCAAACGTCACAACGTAACTGGGTGATCATAAAGATGCTCTACAGGTGTCTCCGAAAGTATTCGTGGTGTTGGCATAGATCAAGATTAGGATTTGTCACTCCGAGTGTCGGAGAGGTATCTCTGGGCCCTCTCGGTAACACACATCACAATAAGCCTTGCAAGCAAAAAGACTAATGAGTTAGTCACGAGATGATGTGTTACGGAACGAGTAAAGAGACTTGCCGGTAATGAGATTGAACTAGGTATAGAGATACCGACGATCGAATCTCGGGCAAGTAACATACCGTTTGACAAAAGGAACAACGTATGTTGTTATGCGGTTCTGACCGATAAAAGATCTTCGTAGAATATGTAGGAGCCAATATGAACATCCAGGTTCCGCTATTGGTTATTGACCGGAGATGAGTCTCGGTCATGTCTACATGGTTCTCGAACCCGTAGGGTCCGCACGCTTAACGTTTGATGACGATCGGTATTATGAGTTTATGAGTATTGATGTACCGAAGGTATTTCGGAGTCCCGGATGAGATCACGGACATGACGAGGAGTCTCGGAATGTCCGAGACATAAAGATTGATATATTGGACGGCTATATTCGGACACCGGAAGTATACCGGAAAAGTTTCGGATTTATCGGGATTGCCGGAGGGGGTTACCGGAACCTCCTACGAAGGGGGATGGTCCATAGTGGGCCTTATGGAAAGGAGAGAGGCAGCCCATAGAGCTGGCCGGCGCCCCACCTAGTTCCTAGTTGGACTAGGATTGGTGGGAGGCGCCACCTCTTCCTTTTCCTACTCCATCTCTTCCTTCTTTGGTGATTCCTACTAGGAATAGGATTGCAATCCTATTCCTAGTAGGATTCCTTCCCTAGCCGCACCATAGGAGGTTGGCCGGCCCTCCTCCCTTGCTCCTTTATATACGGGGGCAGGGGGGCACCCAAAGACACACAAGTTGAATTGTTTTAGCCGTGTGCGGTGCCCCCCTCCACAGAATCACACCTCGGTCATACCGTCGCGGAGCTTAGGCGAAGCCCTGCGCCGGTGAACACATCATATCCGTCACCACGCCGTCGTGCTGACGAAACTCTCCCGTGAAGCTCAACTGGATCAAGAGCTCGTGGGACGTCATCAAGTTGAACGTGTGCTGAACGCGGAGGTGCCGTACGTTCGGTGCTTGATCGGTTGGATCGCGAAGAAGTTCGACAACATCAACCGCGTCACTTGACGCTTCCGCTTCCGGTCTACGAGGGTACGTAGACACACTCTTCCCTCTCGTTGCTATGCATCTGGTAGATAGATCTTGCGTGATCGTAGGAAAATTTTAAAATACTACGTTCCCCAACAATATTCTCTCTGTGGTTGTGTATGGCATGAACGACAGGGCTGGATACTATCATCGCGTCCGAAGACTATCTTAGAGTTCGGAAAAAAGGGAACCCGCCTTGCAATGCCGAAGACATTCTGCGCGTCGGACTCGTCGTCATTGAAGTCAGGTTCAGGGGCTACTGAGGGAGTCCTGGACTAAGGGGTCCTCGGGCGTCCGACCTGTTATCCATGGGCCGGACTGATGGGCTGTGAAGACATGAAGGCCGAAGATCGTCCCCATGTTCGGATTGGACTCTCCTTGGCGTGGAAGGCAAGCTTGGCGACCAACTATGAAGATTCTTTCTTATGTAACCGACTCTATGTAACCCTAGATCCCCCCGGTGTCTATATAAACTGGAGGGTGTAGTCCGGAAAGGATATACGCATTGCCATAGTCATACAGGCTAGGCTTCTCTAGGGTTTAGCCATTACGATCTCGTGGTAGATCAACTCTTGTAATACTCATATTCATCACGATCAATCAAGCAGGAAGTAGGGTATTACCTCCATAGAGAGGGCCCGAACCTGGGTAAACATCGTGTCTCCAGTCTCCTGTAACCATCGACCTTAGACGCACAGTTCGGGACCCCCTACCCGAGATCTACCGGTTTTGACACCGACAAACGTCACAACAAAAAATGAGCCATGGGTACACACTAAGCACGTGACACAATGCTTCTTCATAACCGACTCAAGCAATCCCAACCGTATTGTCGTGAGGAGAGGCAAAAAGAGTATCGTCGGAATGGATAGAGTCGCTAACAAGGGTTAGGATTGTTTATGTATCTATTTTCTAAAAATCGATACCGGTCAAATGATGTGATATATATTATGCACTAATTAATATCACTAAATATCGTGCATCAATACGATGTTATTACTAGAAAAATAACCCTAACCCGCGCTACAACTTTAAACAAACAAAAAAATGAAACAGAAAAGGGAAAAAGGAAAAAAATACTTGTTAAAAACATAATAAAAGAAAAGTACATTTTAGAAAAAAATATATAAAAAATTTACTGTGTTAACTGTAGCGCTGGTTATCTCAGGCGCGCTACAGCTAACTTAGTTGTAGCGCTGGTTATCTCAGGCCGCGCTACAACTATAGCTATATTATAGAATAACAAACTGAACAAAAGAAAAACTTAGTTGTAGCGCGGGTTTGTGACCCTGCACTGCAACTAAGTTAGCTCTAGCGCGGGTCCTTGACCCTGTGCTACAACTAAGTTTGACTTATACAGTACCGCGCGGGCTTCCCTCCTCCTCCTTCCTTCTCATTCCCTCGAGCTCCCATTCTCCTTCGACGCCCTAGCCCACCGCTGCCGTGCTGCACGGGTTGCCGGTCGTTGGAGGCACGGCAGGGCGGGCCGGCGGAAGCGGAGGCGAGGCAGGGCGGGCCAACGATGAGGCAGGGGCGCGGCAATTCCCACACTGCAATCTCGAACTGCTCCTACTACCTCCGTGTAGTAGGTGCTTCTCTCTTCCTCCCCTCCAATTTCTAGGGTTTGCTTAGTTCCCTAAAATCCCCAATTTCTAGGGTTATTTTTGCTGTTGTTATTCTAGGAACTTTGCATTAGGGATAAATATATTAGGGATTATGATTTCATTTTGGTGCTGTCCAATTTACGGTAAAATTATCCATATCTCTTTAGTTCTCGAGTAGATGTTTACATAATTCACTAAGGTACCAAATTTTAGGTTTCTTCAAGTAGACAATAGTTAGGAATGAAATTATAGACAATAGGAATTTTTATTAGGACAGACATTTTCTTTTTTCTTGTTTTATTCCATTTATGGCATAGATCTTGCTAAATATTGTATTGGGGCAGAAAAATCCATGTAATCCATTCTTGCCATTAATTTTGTCATTTTGTAATCCATGTAATCCTCTCTCACAGGCCTTACTCAAAAGTTCGGTCCTTCAACGAATTTCACTCAAGGGCGAATCATCGGATGCTAATTAGTGAAGGCGCATAACCATGGTTCATGTATAAAGCCACTGGGAATGGACAGCTATAGCACACACGGACCCAACCAAAATAGAACAGCACGCAGCAACTAACGTACCACTGACAATACGGCCTGCAGTGATTCGTTCAAGTTAACTCGGGGACTAGCTAATTCACCAGAACTTGGTAATGCAAATGCGCAGATGAATCTCTTTGGGCTCCCCGTGCAGCATCTCCGGATTGACATGCGCATGGAGGCGCCCGTGCTCCATGTCCACCTCGCCGGGAACTCCGCAGTTCGCCACGTCGCCTTTCAGCTGGAAGCTGCTCCTGAGGTGGCCTGCGGCGGCCGGAGGGCCATCCACCCAGAGCACGCCTGTGTACATCGGCCTCGCGTCGGCGTCGACATTGCCCCTGACGCACACGACGTTGACGGGGCGGACGCCGGCCGTGCCCCTCCCCGCGCCCACGGCCAGGAGGAACACGCGCCCGTCCTCCTCCGCCACTAGCAGAAGGCGGTGCTCCGACGCCGGCACGACGAGCGGGCGGCAGATCTCGTACTTGATCTTCTCCATGGGCCAACAATGCCGGCCAGACTCCTCCGTGAGGTGACGCAGGAGGCTTGCCGGGGAGCCCTGGAACGCGCACTCGAAGCAGTAGCAGGGCGCGTGCGCGCACTTGGCCGGGTGGTCCGCGGCCGAGTGGTAGGCGATGGACCTCGTGCAGCCGAAATTCCTGTAAGGGCACGCCACCTTGTAGGCGCCGACAAGGCCGTCCATGTAGGGGATGCGGGTATAGGAGGTGGTGCGGCTGCACAAATCACAGTCCTTGTTCGCTCCGCCGTTGCCATTGCCGCCGCCGCAGTCACAGCACACGACATGTCCATTCCCACACTGCAATCCACAAATCCATGCATGTCTATGAATCAACCTTACTTTTTTTACGGACATTTCAGTTAGTTCGACTATGTATTACCATGAATATGGGACGCTTGAGGGGCGCAGGGCACGCAGCGCAGTGAAGCCATTTCTTCTTCACCTCTATGATGACGGCCTCCTCTTCCGCTGGTGCCGCGGCTACCATGGCATTTGCTACTTGTTCGTCGATTTCGAGCACCCCTCCGTCTTTCGGCTCATGCTTCGCCGTTGCGGGTGGGTTCACCACGGCGACCGGCGTCGCCGTAGCAACTGGGGTGGGAGCCGTCAGAGCCGGCGTCTTCGTGGACACTGCACAGGGCTCCGCCGGCACCGACGTCTGTGTGGCCACCGGACTGGGCGCCTCCTGTGCCGGCGTCATGGTGGCCACTGGACTGGGCGCTGCCGGTGCCGGTGCCATGGTGACCACTGGACTGGGCGGCGCCGGCGTAGTCTTCTTTATGGCAACCGGACTAGGCGCTCCCGGTGCCGGTGCCATAGTGGCCACTGGACCGGTTACTGTCACCGTAGAGGCCGTTGGCTTCACCTTGGCAACCGAACTGGGCTCCGTCGATGCCGGTGCCATGGTGGCCACCGGACCGGTCACTGCCACCGTAGCGGCCGTTGGCTTCATCACCGCGATTGGTTTCGCCTTGGCAACTGGACTGGGCGATGCCAACGGCCGCGTCCCCGTGACCCCCGAACCAGCCACCTCCTTGATGCTGAACCTGAACTTCTTGTTGCTGCTCTCGGCGTTCTCGGAAACCCGCTCCCTCTTGTTATGCTGGTCAGCCGGTTTCTTTTGGTCCGCCATAGATCTCCGGCGGGTTTGCGCCCGGCTGAACGATTGACCGGAGTGAGGATCCAACGTGCGATTCATAGATGGCTCCAAACATGCGAGAAAATGTAGAGAAAGACGGAGACTTACATTTGGCAAGAGGAAGCTGCAAGCTATGGAGGAGAGGGAGCGACGTTTCTACGGAAGAGACGATCCTTCCTTCTTCACTCTGAGCAGTGGACTGTGGAGTGAGACCGAGTGAGTAGCTAGGCTAGTGTTTTCGAGGGCCGTGCTGGGTGCTGGCGTGCTTCGGAACGTGTGCACTAATGCATGCTTGCAGTGGAGACGCGTGCACGCGTTGATTCGAGTGTGAGGTGAGAGAGTGTGAGACCATGAGCGGCCGGCTTGTGTGAACGCAACACTAGAACAGAAGACTCCGGTCTGGTCTGGTCAAGGGCGAGAGCAGACCCGTCACTTCATCTTACACCGGTCTAGTGTAGCGTCATCACACACTGCTGCGCAGCAAGCTAGCTAGCTCGATCGTCTCGTCTCGTCTAGTAATGCACTAGATTGGGTTCGTGCCCTGACGCGAGGGTGTGGGTCACAACGTTTTGATAAAGCGTGTAGCAAAACGTACGTAGAAAACCAGGTGTAGCATGTACACTATGATGTTAAAAACATAACATAATTGAACTAAAGATGATAATGAAAATATAAGACGGAACCAAGCTCGGTGCTTTCATATAATCAGAGATAAAACACAGGAACATTGTTTACGACAGAAAGATAGGAACTAAAACTTAGTCTATACATGTCTTGTTCAGAGCAAAGTGGGAATAACAACATATAACAGAATACTACTATGTATTTCTTGTTCAGAAGAACATCAATGCTCCGCAAACGTGATGGGGATGCGCCGACCGAAGCTCACCAGATACTATCCATGATCTCAACGTTTTGGTCAAGCGGGTAGTGCTAAGTCTATAGTAACCCATATTGAGACTAAGACAAAATTAATTTCTCATTGCCCGTCCAACACTCTGTTTTTGGTTCATCTCAAGTAAGGAAATATATGATTTAGTATAAAGAAACAATATCCAATAGAGTGGTTCATAAGATCATGATTCACGATATAGCAAAAGATAACTTGATTCAACTGAAATTGTCCCATCCATCGAACGGTCCAGCACGCCAGATACAAAACTATGGTTAATCATTCAAGAAATCATCAAGTATATTCATGCCTGTAAACCATGTATTTTTTTATAAAGTCGAGCTCAAAAGAAGACTCAAACTATAACATTTCATCACAAAGCATAAAGATCCAGTTCATACCACATAATCAAGGCATCATGATCGCCCATGTCAATAAGCTCATTGCAAAGGACAAAAATTGTACCAAAAGCACGCCCGATTGATAGAGCAGTTGCCCAGCCCAGTCACGAGCTGTAGAACATTATAATATCACAAATGGTTTACGCTAAGTAGGGATGCTTCCAGTTTGACACAAAGAAATAGACAAAAATTAACACAGTTTCATGCATCAGGATTACAGATTATTTATATAGAAAGCAACACATACCACAAGTCAAAAGACCATGGATAATAATTAGAGCAAGCCGTTTACATAAAAAGGGTCCAAAGACTAAGTAGCACATTACAGGCAACCGGACAGTGCAAAATACAAAAAGCAAGGCGTTTATACAAAATGATGCATATCAAATGTTACAGGAGGTTGTAATCTTGTTCAGAGCAAGTGAGAACAGCAACATAATCACCGAGTAATCTTATATGTCACAGGAGGCTGTATTAGAGTTTTACCTTCATTTTCATTGATGCATATCGGATCAGTGCTCCTTGACCCTTTCATAATGTGGTTGTTGTTGGTTTCTGGAATGAGTGAAACTGCATTAGTATTTGTATCCATGCTTGTTCAGAAACAATTTGACTGTAATCAATTTGAAGAATATAAGGACTGTTTTTCCTTGTTTGAAAATAGCAAAATCTACATGGCATAAACACTACTAGGAAAAGGGCTATAGATGGTTCAAGCACTAATGACGCACTAGGCATGTGGTGCACCATTACTATATACTAATGACGCACCATGTGTCGGTGCGTCATTAGTAATTTTTTTTTCAAAACTACTAATGGCGCACCACATCGACGATGCGCCACTAGTAATTTTTTTTCTATTTTTTTTATTTTTTTTTCAAAACTACTAATGGCGCACCAGTGAATAGTGCGTCATTACTGGTTCAACTAGTAATGGCGCACCACATCCACGGTGCGCCACTAGTATTTTTTTTCATTTCTTTTTCAAAACTAGTAATGGCGCATGGCGCACCACTCCCACGGTGCGCCATTACTAACTTGGCCCAAAATTTCACCAACTGCACCACCCCCCTCCCCCCTGACCGCCTTTTCCAGTTTAAAAATAAATAAAAGAAAATGATGGAAATGTCAAAAAATAAAAGAAAATAAATTTCCCATGTGATATGTGGTCTACTTGTTGGGAAAATTTACAAATATGAATTTCGACTTTATTTGCAAAATATCTCTGGAATTTGTAAAATGGGCATAACTTTTGCATACGAACTCGGTTTAAAAAGTTTTTTATATGAAAAATCATCTACTCAAAAAGTTACATTCTAATTTAACGGGAGGACATTTTCAAAATCCCCAAAACCTAATAGAAAAAAAGTTACGGGGCTTTTAAGACCTAGAGGGAAAAAATGGAAAATTTCAAACTTATTAGTGGCGCACCGTTTGCTAGGTGCGCCACTAGTAACAGAAAAAAAAATTGGTTTCGAAAAAAAAATCATTTTTTTTTTCAAATATGATACGTAATATGACCGGGAAGATTGAAATATTTTTTCAAAATTTCATCATACTCATGAACATGAACAAAGTCCTAGACATCAAGAAGGTTTAATAGGATTGATATGATAGATATATCAACAAGTGCCTGTGAAGTGAGCTGGTGCTGGGATTGGATAAAACTGCGAAGTTAAGCATGCTCGGGCTGGAGTAGTGTGAGGATGGGTGACCTTCTGGGAACTTTGATCGTAGAGTGCGATTTGACTTGAGATTAAGCCATAGTGACCGGAGATTAAAGAAAAAACGAAAAAAAATTGAAAAAAAAAATTGAAAAAGAAAATACTAAAAAAATTTCTATTTTTTTTACTAATGGCGCACTTCTATGTGGTGCGCCATTAGTATCTGGTATACTAATGGTGCACCAGTGATGCGCCATTAGTATCTGCTATACTAATGACGCACCACAGGTGCGCCATTAATAATAAAAAAAATCTAATGGCGTCGTGCTAGTGGCGCACCACTAGTGCGCCATTAGTAGGCAAAAGTGGTGCGCCACTAGCATGCCTTTTTTTAGTAGTGAAAAGAGTTAGTATCCAGCCCGGTAATACTTGTATAGAACAATTCCATGCTCATAATATATAATACCATCAAAGAAATAAGATTACACCTGCCATAACAATAATGTAATATCACCTCCTTCTTTAAGTCATGAAAAGGGAAATCAAATGGCATAAAACGGCTTTCTCTGAAGCTCAGTTATATAAATGAAATAAAGGAGACCACATCCACCCAACAAAAGATATATATATATTTGCACTTGCATTAGATATTAGCTCACATATATGTATTAGTGGCAGGTCTAACTTCCAAAGCTCAATGAAAAATTGATAACATATCATTTGATGTTACGGTCAAAGGTTATTAAGTGTTTATTTTCACAATCGCAAGCTATGTATGCATTAAAATTGGAACACACTAAAGTTTCTAGTTACTCACTCCTTTGCAAAACTGGAAATAATCACATACTGGTTCATGCAAGAACCACATCAATTATAATATCATGGACCAAAACATCATCCTCTTCTTTACCAGAATATAAAGTAAAAGCCCTATCTATAAAATGAAATTTAGTATACTTATCAATGCAGAGTATCACATTGTGTCAAGGAACTGCAGAATTGAGGCTCCAATGCTATACAAATGTGTCCATTGTGACAGTTCCTCATGCAGGAAAAAGTTAGAAAGGCTAAGCAGGAAAGGTAAATAATCTAATCCAGAAGTGAATCATATCTACATTTTGATTCCTCGGTTTTACCCCCTCCACTTACGACTAAAACTCACGTTGTATGAATCAAGTGGGAGAACATGGATCACATAAGCTAGGGTAAATGCAAGAAAAAGGCAATACTGAAAGTATAAAATGAGATAGGAGGATTAATAATGAATATATGACATAAAAAATGAAAGGGCAGTCAAGATGTGTCCATGGCTCTGCGCACAAAATGAGGTCTACCAAAATTTAATAATGACAGCTATAAAGTTGATTCCTTGCTGTATATATGAGAGGGAATAGCATCAAACAATTGGAGTATGTGTACTATTTAATCGGCAAGGATACGTGCAGTCTTAAGAGATTTTTTATGCTGCAAAATAAATAGATCCTCTAGGCTGGGTAGTGAAACCATTCTTGTTCTATCACAACTCCGAAAATATTATGAACCAGCTTCCACATCACCTCCTCAGAAAATCCTGTAAACCTTTGATCCATAGAGTAACCGGGGATGTTTTGTCTTCACTTTTTCCTGCATGAGAAGCTGTCAAATGCCAACTTCACAAATCTAATACTGGCAGCCAAGATGAAATAACCTGTATTTTAATATCAATGATACTTTATAAATGAGACAAGCCACTACTATGCATATTCATATTTTGCCTATGGGCAATGCCCTCTATTTCATGACCATCACTCTATACTACAGACAAAGCAGCAACATATTTTTGGGATTAATTTTGTGTTCAGACTAATTACTTCACAGTTGCCTAACATGGTTGAGAAAGCTGACAGAACAATATCAAAACAATATAAAAGTTACATATTTTTTAACCGATTGTCCAAGCTTCAGAAACAAAAATCTAATAAGAACCATGTTTAGTGTATAACAAGCCAACCTACAATAGCCAATAGCAGAGTCAACTTTCAGTGTATAAATTCATGACCTGGGAAAAATACCTATGCTGACAACATCCATGTTAGGGAAGTCATCCTGCAGGTAGTCTAGGCACATTTTGGACGTCCTTGGAGACCATGTTCATCCCCTTGGCATCCCCGGTGTTGTAGGTGAACCTCATGTACAAGTTTCTCCTAGCCATCGCGCACTAACGCCTTGTAGCCTTGCTCTGGAGAACTGAATCAAATCGTTTTGAATTCGACAAAGAACTCGTGCGATCTTGATGTACATTCAGAGTTGCAACTCCATGCATTAAATAAAGCTTGACAGTGAAAATTGAGAACAGAGATGTAAGTTGTGAGAACTCAATAGCAGGTAAAAAGAGAGCTATGACCAAGCAGCAACAAAGAAAGAAAAGAGATAGCTGCGATTTTGATGTCCGGAGAGAGAGGGAGAGGGGAGCGTGGTCCAAATGCTTTAACTGTATCAGTTTTGCTTTTCTTGGCAGCGCATGCGTCCCTCTGCGAGCAGCTGGTCCTCCGTTCATCGCCACCATCCTGTCCTGCGTCACTAACACAAATTTAGCCCTAGACCAAGCAGAGACAACAAAAATGCAAAGGAAAATAAATCGGTTTCAGACAGATTCTTCAGTAGCTCTTCATTTCTGGGATCAAAAGTAGAAAATTGTCGCGGTAAAAAAATGGTGTTGTTGACATGAGAAGCATGCGAAAAGATCATGCTGCTAATAAATCCTAGTTCGCCTTGCACTTCTCTTTGTTTCAGTTTTCTCAGGACCAAAACAACATCCTCTTCTTTACCAGAATATAAAGTAGCAACCCTATCTGTAGAATCAAATTAAGTATACTTAATAATGCACCAATTGTCGACCAAGGAAGTAACTAATGCACCAATTAAACATAGTAATGCACCAGTTTACTGTTGGGGATACACATAACAGGTAGGCCCACAAAGGGTCGAAATATCATAAAGCATGTGGTCCATGCAGCATGTGGGTCCAGATAAATTTCATACATACATACTATCCATTCGGACAAGCTATGTACTGTCCACTCGGACAAGCAGCATACCATCCACTCAGATGACAGTCGACCACTGTATCGTACAACTCACTCGGATATGCGAAGATCAACCGTCGACAAGGCAATCAAAGCATCACCTTAGTAATAGGCTGACATTATGGCATCAATGCCCACTTTGTAACATAGGAGATGAGGGGTGGCACACTCTATATAAGCCACCCCCACCACTAGACTAGACAAGCTCTCATTCTTCCCCCCTCTATCTCTATCGCCATTAGTCTCAGGACTAAGCTCAGGCATGAGGATCTGTTCCTCCCTCTCTCACACATTGTAATCTCCGAATACATACACAGATAAACAAAGCCTCTCCGGAGCACGAGACGTAGGGCTGTTATCTCCACCGCGAGAGGCCCGAACTCGCTAAAACTACCGTGTCACCCATATGCATCTCGATAGATCATGCTCCTTTACCCTATCCCTTAGTATTGTCGGAATCGTTCCCACGACAGTTGGCGCCCACCGTGGGGCCTGGCGTCTATCAAGCCATGATGCAAATGGTTTTATTTCTTCGATCTCCGTCCGTCGGTCAACAATCATCGATGGAGAATTTGATCCAGGATGTTCCAGACATCGCTCCATTCACCGGAAAGTCATGACACTCCGCGTACAGAAGGATAAGGGAGTTGCTCATCTCAACTTGTCCTCTTTACAATCAAACAATGATCTAACAATGGTTTGTTCTTCTTATGTATGCACACGAGCTTATACGAAAGGACGCCTCCTTTTGTTCTGATTGATGGCTCGGTTCTCGGACGATGAAGCATCGTCATCCGCCCATCATCATCTCGCGAACTTCTCTGCGACGCCGTCGTCGAGCGCCCACACACGCACATCCGCTAACGCTCGGCCTGGTTCCCCGACCGGCTGAGCACGACGACCGACGGCCGACCCGGTTCCTCAGGCGACAAGGCGCGGCTGCTGGCAATGTAAGGGCACTCTTCTCCCTAATGGTTTTGGTGATTGATGACAATACTCTTGCGGACTAATCGTGTGCTGTAAGCTCATACAGGTATATCTCTCTTATGGCACAAGACGATTGTTATGCCCCTCGGATCCCATGAAGGACGGTGTTTTCTTTTTGCTCCCTGTAGGTGGCATTGAGTGATAGGAAAGCCGTACTATTAAGAGGGGGTCCGCGTCGGAAAGGTTTGGGTAGAATCATCACGTACACATCACTCTCCTCCACTTCCTTTCCTTTCTTCTCTGGAGGTCCAACCGGCCTTTCTTTCGTTGTGGCAATTCTGTGGCTTCTGTACTGATCTTCTGCCAAGCATGCGGTAGTACCGCCTAGCCAAGCGGTAGTACCGCACAGGTACACGGTAGTACCGCTTGCTGACACGGTAGTACCGCTCCCGCGGTAGTACCGCGTCCCCATGCGGTAGTACCGTGTATCTGGGCCTGGCACTGGAGTCTAAGTATAAGAAGTGGAGCGGAAGTAAATTTCTACTTCCGCATACCGCACGGTAGTACCGTTTAGCTTAAGCGGTAGTACCGCTCAGCGTAAGCAGTAGTACCGTGTCGCATTTTGCTACTTCCGTTTTCCCCTGCGGATGTAGCCACGGATGTAATTTATTTCATCCGTGGCTATATCAGGTCGTGTTATTTTGCCGTGGCGGTAGTACCGCTTCCCAAGCGGTAGTACCGCGCAGCCTGCGGTAGTACCGCTCGTAAGTTGCGGTACTACCGCTCTCTGCGGGCTGAAACCCCACATAACGGTTGGTTTTGTCCCCCCACTATATATAGGGGGTCTTCTTCTCCAAGGAGACTTACCTCTTCCCCCACTACTCCATTGTTGCTCCAAAAGCTCCATTTCCGCCCGATCTCTCTCCCTAGCCAATCAAACTTGTTGATTTGCTCGGGATTGCTTGAGGAGGCATCGATCTACACTTCCACCAAGAGATATTTGATTCTCCCCACTAATCCCTTGCGGATCTTGTTACTCTTGGGTGTTTGAGCACCCTAGACGGTTGAGGTCACCTCGAAGCCATATTCCATTGTGGTGAAGCTTCGTGGTTTGTTGGGAGCCTCCGAGTTGTGGAGATTGCCCCAACCTTGTTTGTAAAGGTTCGGTTGCCGCCTTCAAGGGCACCACTAGTGGAATCACGGCACCTTGCATCGTGTGAGGGCGTGAGGAGATTACGGTGGCCCTAGTGGCTTCTTGGGGAGCATTGTGCCTCCACACCGCTCCAACGGAGACGTACTTCCCCTCAAAGGGAAGGAACTTCGGAAACACATCCTCGTCTCCTTCGGTTCTACTTGTGGTTATTTCTTACCTTTACTCTTGCATGCTTTACTTGCTTAATTCCTATAGCATGCTTGTGTAGTTGTTGGGCTTATTGTCTTTAGTTGTCTTCTTAGTAGTTTATCTAGACAACTTATTTTGTCGCCTAAGTTTAATTGGTTAAGAAAAGCTAAAAATTGTTAGTTGCCTATTCACCCCCCCCCCTCTAGTCAACCATATCGATCCTTTCAATTGGTATCAGAGCCTCGTCTCTTTTTAAGGACTTTACCGTCCAAAGAGTATGGTTGACAACGTAGTCGAGACGGAGGACCATTCCGATGGAAATCCGTCCTTGCCTACGGTAGATGGGGGAGCCTCCGTCACTCGTGAGGAGTTCAATGTGGCCTTGACCACATTGAAAGAATCACTAGCGAGCGAGGTCAAGGGCATGTTTAAAGAAATGTTTGAGGGGCTTAAATTATCCACCTCACCGTTGGAAGTGGGTCGTCCCGCTACCAACGTGTCAGAGGCTAATCCCGACAAGGGAGAAGCTAGTAGTGAGCAAGCCCCGGTCAGTAAGCATGGTAGTGGGAAATTTGCCCAATCTCCTCCGCCTACTCACTATGGAGGACCCGTCCCCACACCGCATTTAAATTCCG
Organism: Secale cereale; assembly: GCA_902687465.1. Lineage (NCBI taxonomy): Eukaryota > Viridiplantae > Streptophyta > Magnoliopsida > Poales > Poaceae > Secale > Secale cereale. The sequence goes on along the minus strand of LR738712.1, from coordinate 121,619,562 downwards.
TCGGGCCCCCACCAAAGTTTGTTAAAAATACTGATTTTGCTACTTGGGTGTTTCGTTTCAAACGTCATATTAATCATTGTTCCACTAACCTCTGGAGAATCATTGAGCAAGGTTTTTATCCGTATGATCCTGACAACATGACTCCAAGAGAAACTGCCGATCATCAGTTCAATGAGTCCGCACTTTGCATTCTTCAAGACTCAATCCCTCCTGAAGACATTGCTCATCTTCGTCCATTCACTGTGGCCAAGGAAGCATGGGAACATGTTGGCACAATGTACAAGGGAAGCACAAGCATTCAACGCTCCAACTATGAAGTAGTGCAAGATGAAGCTGATGAGTTTGCAATGATTGAGGACGAAGATCCTCGTGAGCTCTATCGAAGATTAACTATTCTTGCAGTATCTCTTCGAGACCATGGCAGTAAGGACACGGATGACAATTGGATCAAGCGCAAGTTCCTCAAGGCCATGATGCCCTATCACAAGGCCATGTCCTCTATGATTCGTCAGAGACCGGACTTCCACACTTTATCCTCAAACGAAGTGTTGGATGAATTTGTTGCCATGAGGATCCTTGACGTTACCGCCGACAATGCGGTCCTAAGAGCTCAACGATCCAAGAAGCCTAATCTTGCCCTGAAGGCCAAGGCTTATGTGGAAGAGGAGGAAGTTGAGGATGATGATGAGTGCTGCCCCGAGGACACCAAATATGCCTATCACGAGCACATGGCTCTTGCTTCTAGGCAATTCTGGGGCAAGAAGAATTCAAGGTCCAACTTCAACAGGAACAACTCCAGTGGGAACAAAGGGAAGCAACGAGTAAGGACATGCTTCAACTGTGGAAATGTAAGCCACTTCGTTGCGGATTGCCCATATGAGAAGAGAGAAGACTTTGGAGGCAAGCTTATTCGGAAGGACAAGTCAAAGTCCTATCCCAACAAGAACAACTTCATCAAAAAGACTCCTCCGAAAGTGTTGGTGGCTCAAGAAGAATATGTGGAAGATGATGACAATGATGAAGAGGATGAGGTGACCACTATGGCCACAATTGCAATTGCTACCACTCCGCACTCATCTCTATTCAACTCACCAAACGAAAACATCACCGCCAAGTGTCTTATGGCCAAGGCCACCAACAAGGTAACTCCGATCATCAACTCTACTATCTCTTCTAACCCCTCATTAATTAATTGTATTGATGAGGGTGAGGGTAGTAAGGAGGGAGAAAATGAATTTGATGTGTTCATAAAGAATCTCAAGGGCAAATCCAAGAAGCATGTGGTTGCTCTCTTGGAACAACTCGGTGAGGCAAATGACATTATTGAGGCTCACGAGGAAACCATCACTAAAATGGAAGGGCATAGTCGAGACTATGCCGATGAGATATCGGATCTCTCTAACGCTCTAGAGGAGGAGCGTGGTCTTCGTTTGACTCTTGAGGAGTCACACAACGTTGATCATGCTAAATTAAAAAAAGATCTTGATCATGCTCTAGTTGTCTCTCGTGTCCTTAACTCAGAGAAGGCAAAACTTGCGGTTGATCATGCTAAACTCAAAGAGGAGTTTGACATACTTGACAAGGCTCACAAGGCCTTGAAAGGAATGCATGCTTCTCTCAAGGAGTCTCATGATCAACTCCAAGTTTCGCTAACCAAGGAAAAGGCTATCTTTCCTCGCATGGTTTTAATTGATAATGCAAATGCTACTAACCCATGTTGTGAGCATGTGCATCTTGTTGAAGAGAATGCCGAGTTGAAGAAGCAACTTGAGAAAGGCCTTGTGACTTGCATACAAGGTGAGAAGAATCTCAACGCCCTTTTGAGCAATCAAAGGGAAGTTGTGGCAAAGGAAGGAATTGGGTTTGCTCCTAAGCCCAAGAAGAAGAAGAATGACAAGACAAAGCAACCACCCCCTCTCCGACAATCCTTTGTGAAAGAAGGAGAGGGCACCTCTACCAAGAAGAAAAGTGGTGGGGTCAGGAAAAACTCCACCACACCCTCAAACATGGCCGGCGATTTTAATCCGTCATACGTTTTATGCCGTGCTAGTGATGGCCATGTGTTTGCTAAATTTGTTGGTTCTTCTTATGAGTACATTGAATGGTCCATTTGGGTTCCTAAGACCCTTTTCACTAACCTCAAAGGACCCATTACCAAATGGGTACCTAAATCCAAGCATTGATCTATTGTAGGGGTTTGCTTCCGGTGGGGGATCATGGTTGCTCGATAGCGGAGCCACAAATCATATGACCGGAAGCAAAGACTTGGTGGTGGACGTGCATCTCGGTTCATCTATGGCCACCAACGTCGAATGGGGTGATGCTTCATCTTCTAAGGTATTGGGACTTGGCAAGGTGGTTGTCTCTCATGATCTCACGATCGAGAAAGTCATGCTTGTTGAGTCCCTTGCATACAATTTACTTTCTGTCCGCCAACTTGCACTCATGGGCTTTGCTACATTCTTTGATATTGATTCTGTGGCCCTCTTGTGGAGCAAGACTCTTAAAGTAGCCTATGTTGGGCATGTCGAGAACGGCCTTTATGTGGTTAACTTCTCGGAGCAACCCACTAAGGTTGCGACATGCCTAATGGCTAAGGTTGATGTGGGATGGCTTTGGCATCGCCGTTTGGCCCACGTCAATATGAGATCTTTGCAAAGTCTTCTCAAGGGGGACCATGTCCGAGGACTAACAAATGTTAGCTTTGCCAAAGATCGTGCTTGCAGGGCGTGCATTGAAGGAAAATTACATGAGAAGGCTCACCCTCCCACGACTATCATCTATTCAAAGAGACCTCTAGAGCTCCTCCACATGGATCTCTTTGGGCCTCCCACTTTTGATAGTCTTGGGGGTAGAAAATATTGCTTGGTGATTGTGGATGATTACTCAAGATATACCTGGGTATACTTCTTCAAAAAGAAGAGTGAAACCCAACAAACCGTCATCAACTTTGCAAATGAAGCTCAACGACAACATGAAGCAAAGATTTTGATGATTAGAAGTGACAATGGCACCGAGTTCAAGAACTACACCTTGGATGAGTTTCTTGGTGATGAGGGGATCAAGCATCAATATGCCGCCCCATATACCCCTCAGCAAAATGGTGTTGCGGAGAGAAAGAACCGAACTTTAATAGATGCTGCAAGAACTATGATGGCTGAATTCAACTCTCCATACAACTTTTGGGCCGAAGCCATCAACACCGCTTGCCATGCATCAAATCGTCTCTATCTTCGCAAAGGCTTGAACAAAACTCCATATGAGATTCTTACCGGTAACAAGCCCAATCTCAAGTACTTCCGGGTGTTCGGGTGTAAGTGTTTCATTCTTAAGAAAGGTGTTCGGTTGTCTAAATTTGAATCTAGAGCTCATGAGGGCATATTTGTTGGTTATGCTACAAACTCTCATGCTTACCGTGTCCTCAATAAATCCACCGGACTCATTGAGGAGACGAGTAACGTAGAGTTTGATGAAAATAATGGCTCCCAAGTGGAGCAAAGTGGTACTTGTGATACAGGTGATGAAATTCCTCCTCAAGCCATAAGAAGAATGGGTATTGGATACATCCTACCCGTTGAGGAACCCCTTGTGGCCGAAGGAGAAGGACAATGTTCCACTCAAGTGGAACCATCACCAACCCAAGACCCACACGCTTCCGAAGAACAAAATGAAGGCCCTCAACCGGACGAACAAGGCCAAGTGCAAAATCAATCACAAGATGGTGGGGATCCACCAAATGATGCACAAGGCCAAGTTCTCTCCTCCGAGCAAGATCAAGGTCAAGAGGAAGCTCAAGATCAAGATTTAGCTCCTGACGACGCTCAAGATGACCAACTCAGTGCTCCTCAGTTATCTCTTGAAGAGCAATTGGAGCGTCGTGCTGCAAAAGTTGCCTCCAGGCTTGTTTCCAGAGGACATCACATGGAGAATATCCTAGGATGCATCAAAAAGGGGGTAAGCACTCGTAAACAATTAGCAAACTATTGTGCTCATCAAGCTTTTGTCTCCTTTGTTGAACCTAAGAAGGTTTATGAGGCTCTCGAAGACCCCGACTGGCTCAATGCCATGCATGAAGAACTCAATAACTTCGAGCGCAACAAAGTGTGGCGTCTGGTGCCAAGACCAACGGAGAACCATAATGTCATTGGAACCAAGTGGATCTTTAAGAACAAGCAAGATGCCCATGGCATTGTCATCCGCAACAAGGCACGACTGGTGGCTCAAGGCTACTCCCAAGTCGAGGGTATCGACTACGGTGAAACTTTTGCCCCTGTTGCCCGTCTTGAATCCATTCGTTTGTTGCTTGCCTATGCTTCCCATCATAACTTTAAATTGCAACAAATGGATGTGAAAAGTGCTTTTCTTAATGGTCCCCTTAACGAGTTGGTATATGTTAAACAACCCCCGGGGTTCGAGGATCCTAAGTTCCCCAATCATGTGTATCAACTTGATAAGGCACTCTATGGCCTTAAACAAGCCCCACGAGCGTGGTATGAGCACCTTACCGAGTTGTTACAAGATCGTGGGTTTGAAATTGGGAAAATCGACCCCACTCTTTTTACTAAGAAGGTCAAAGGGGAGTTGTTTGTATGCCAACTATATGTTGATGATATTATCTTTGGTTCTCCTAACAAAGCTTTCAATGATGAGTTCGCCGCACTCATGACCACTCACTTTGAGATGTCCATGATGGGAGAGTTGAAGTACTTCCTTGGATTTGAGATCAAACAAAGAAGAGAAGGCATCTTCATCAAACAATCCAAGTATACTCAAGACATGCTCAAGAGGTTCAACCTTAGTGATGTCAAGCCGGCTACTACTCCGATGCCAACCAAATGCCAACTTGACATTGATCCCAATGGTAAAGCGGTGGATCAAAAGGTATATCGCTCTATGATCGGATCCTTGCTTTACCTTTGTGCATCTAGACCGGATATTATGTTGAGTGTGGGAATTTGTGCACGGTTTCAAGCCTCACCTAAGGAAAGTCACTTTGTGGCTGTCAAGCGAATCTTTCGATATTTGGCTCATACCCCAAACTTTGGCTTATGGTACCCAAGAGAAGCGAACTTCAACCTTGTTGGTTTTTCTGATTCTGACTGGGCGGGAGACAAAGTGGATAGGAAGTCCACCTCAGGAGGGTGCCAATTTCTTGGTTGCTCTCTTGTTAGTTGGTCTTCCAAAAAGCAAAGTTGTGTATCTCTCTCGTCCACTGAAGCAGAATACGTGGCCGCTGGCAGTTGCTGTGCTCAACTCTTATGGATGAGGCAAACTTTGAAGGATTACGGTGTCATTTGTGACAAAGTGCCTCTTTGGTGTGACAATGAGAGTGCCATCAAGATTTCTCTCAACCCGGTGCTTCACTTCAAGACGAAGCATATTGAGATTCGGTATCATTTCATCCGGGATCACATAAGGCAAGGAGAGATCGAGCTTCACTACGTCAACACTCATGATAACCTTGCAGATATCTTCACGAAGCCATTGGATGAAGCTAGATTTCGCGAGTTAAGGCATGAGCTAAATATCATCGATTTGAGCAATGTGGTTTGAGTCTGTGCACACACACCCCTCACACTCAATATAGCTATCTTGTCTAGATGTAGGCATGGACATAGGGGGAGTATTGTTCTCTCAATGAACTATTCCTCCCCCCATTATGCATAAACTAACCAAGTCTTTATCATTTGCCATACATTTGTGGTTTAAATGTTTCAAGTCGAGTTTTGGATCATGGGCCCAAGGATAATTCTTCGCGGTGCCATATCCATATACTCAAACATAGGTGGCCTCGGCCATCGCCCTCCTCTGAAGAGTGTGTTGGTTCACTTTGCGTGTGCGTGCATTTGTGTTTGTTCTTGGAGGAGCGGTACTACCGTGCAAACTTACGGTACTACCGCAGATGGGGTTACGGTACTACCGCTCGACCAGCACGGCAGTAATTTTTTGCTGCCGCTGGTAAAGCGGTACTACCGCTTGGCGCGCGGTACTACCGCGCAAGCGGTACTACCGCGATGACCGCGGTACTACCGCACGTATCAAAACGCGTGGGGGTTATAAGCAGGCAGGGGGAGTTCCATCTCCCCCATACCCATTCACTCCTAACCCCCACGTCGTCCCTGTCTCTCTCTCTCTCAAGAACGCCGCCGGAGGACCTTGCCGGATCTCCTTCCTCGTCCACTCGTTTCTCTTTCCGACCGGTGGGATCGTTCCCCACCACGTCCTCTTGCCATGGATGCAGGTTTTTCCCCGTTTCCCTTCTTCTTTTGCCTTGCCTAAATTTCTAGGGTTAGGGGAGATGCTTAGTGCTTTCTTGTGTTCTTCGTGATATCATCCATGAATGCTTAGGGTGTGGGAGAGTGTTTATGATCTGGATTTGTGCTTAGAGTTGTTGCCACGTAGTTACTGATCAGCCGTAGTACCGTGTGTAGATCGTGTTGGTAGTTTCGAATTGTTTATCTTCCCAGATCTGTTCCGTGCGGTACTACCGCTGGAGAACCGCGGTACTACCGCACGGTGTAAACCAGATCCGATCTGACCTTAGCGGTACTACCGCTGCACTTAGCGGTACTACCGCTCTAGCGGAATTAAAATTTTAGTACTGCATGTAGAGCGGTACTACCGCGTCCTTACGCGGTACTACCGCTCCGCATGCAGCACTAATATTTTAGTTCCGCCCCCTCGGGCGGAAGTAAAATTTTAGTACTGCATGTCGAGCGGTACTACCGCGTCCTTACGCGGTACTACCGCTCCGCATACAGCACTAATATTTTAGTTCCGCCCCCTCGGGCGGAAGTAAAATATTAGTACTGCATGCCGAGCGGTACTACCGCGTCCTTACGCGGTACTACCGCTCCGCTTGCAGCACTAATTTTTTTAGGTCCGCCCCTTTGGGCGGAAGTAAAATCCTACTACCGCAAGGCATGCGGTACTACCGCATGTGCCACGCGGTACTACCGCTTGCCCTCCGGTACTATTTTTTTACTTCCATTGGGTCTGCAGTACTACCGTTTGGCTCACACTAGCTTCGTGGCATGTTCTCTTTTCTATTTCCACTGGTTTCTTGTGTCTCTCGAGGCTCTGGCATTGATTCTTCTCGCGTTTGTTTTGCTATGGTTGTGTGTTTGTGTTTTTAGGTGGTGGCTCCGGCTTTGCGGGTCGTCGTACCAACCCAGTTCGTGACACCGGGTCCAAGCGCATGCGTACCCCGAGCGATGTGCCAGAGGGCTCCAACCCCAATCCTCAGCGTCGGTACAAGGTCTCTGCCAACAAGCGCAAGGAATCATCTATGTCTATGGAGGAACTGCCTGCTGGTGAGTTCATGGCTAGACGGAAGATCAACCCATATGGGGATCCTCGTGAGATCTTCCCTGGTGATGATGTCTTCTGGACCAAGCAGCAGTATCGCATCTATCATGAGGTGCTCAAGACCAAGGCAAATCTGTATGTGGATGCTCACTGGATCGATGTGGAGCACATGAGGAAAGATACCAACAGGGCATATTTTGCTGAAGCCCTTGACTTGATCGAGCAGCTGGGTCTGGAACATATCATGACGTTTCAGAACGATTTTGATCCTGAGCTCATTGCACAGTTCTATGCATCTGTCAACTTTCAGGCCAAGGAAGATCGTCCCATGACTTGGATGACTCAGGGTCACAAGATGACAGCCACTTGGAAGGAGTTCATGGATCTTCTTCAGGTTCCTGATGAGGGTCTCCACACCCCTATTGGTTTTCGGCCTCACGCCAACCCTGAAGCAGCCAACAAGGACAAACTTCTTCCTTTCTATGAAGCAAAGACCCTTGCTAGTGGCAAAACAACCTATGTGCTGAATACTTTCCTGGACATTATGTATCGGATTTTTTGCAACACGCTGTTTCCTCGTGTTGGCGACAAGGACAAGGTTCACGCCTATCTGGTGGATATGCTTCTGATGTGTCAAGAGGCTCGCTCTGCTCAGGCTGCTCCTCTGGACATCTCTCACATCATGTGGAATGAGCTTCGGTTTGCTATCTACACTCGCAAGGTACCTATCTATGGTCCTTTCTTATATCTGCTCATCTCCAAGACTTGGGAGAAATTGTATCCAGAGGAGGAGCTGGAGGCCGACTGCTACCGCCACGATCCTATCAAGCTTCGCGTCAAGACTCGCTGGGCCAACACCACTACTCGCGCTCAGGCTGCTGCTGCTCAGATGGGCACTGAGGATGAGCCTATGGAGGAGCCTGCCGATGTTCGCTCAGGCAGATTTGCCCCCTCGTCTTCCTCTACCATAGAGAAGCCGTCATGGGCCAAGAAGCTCCAGCAGAAGATGAAGGCTCTCTTCTGCATGCAGGCTCAGGGGCAATACCGTGCCCATGTGACTGACAAGAAGACTCGTCAGAGGGACAAGAAGATTCTGTCCGTGTATGGTGAAGCGGTCTCAGACGGATCGGAGGACAACATCACTCCAGAGGCTACCTGGATGGCTCGTCAGGGATACCAGTGGACAGATTCTGATGATGAGTATCAGCCAGAGCAGCAGGGATCTGATGAGGACTATCAGGACGAGGAGCAGCAGGGCTTTGATGACGAGTATGACGACTGAGCTTCTCCCGGGCTGCCACCCATCTTCGTTTCCTCTCTTTCCCTTTGTGGTGTCTCGCTGACAAAGGGGGAGAGTGATTTGCATTTGCCGTCTTGTGTCGTCTTGTGTGTGTGCTTCTTTTCGTTGAACTTGGTTTTATTGTGCGTGTTTCTGTGAGACAATCCATATGGTGTAAGACATATGCCCTCGTATCATTAAACTTATTATCATGTTCTTATGCTTATCCTATGAAGTTAAATGTATTATAGAGTATCGCTTGTGTAGACTATAGGGGAACGCCATGCCCTGTATGTGTGCAGTGCAGTCCAAAGCACAATCATTTGTAGGCATACATACAGGGGGAGCTCACCTATACTCTAGGGCTTATTTTGTTGTCTCTATCATTTCTTCTCTGTGCAAATCTCGTGTTGTCATCAATACACCAAAAAGGGGGAGATTGTAAGGGCACTCTTCTCCCTAATGGTTTTGGTGATTGATGACAATACTCTTGCGGACTAATCGTGTGCTGTAAGCTCATACAGGTATATCTCTCTTATGGCACAAGACGATTGTTATGCCCCTCGGATCCCATGAAGGACGGTGTTTTCTTTTTGCTCCCTGTAGGTGGCATTGAGTGATAGGAAAGCCGTACTATTAAGAGGGGGTCCGCGTCGGAAAGGTTTGGGTAGAATCATCACGTACACATCACTCTCCTCCACTTCCTTTCCTTTCTTCTCTGGAGGTCCAACCGGCCTTTCTTTCGTTGTGGCAATTCTGTGGCTTCTGTACTGATCTTCTGCCAAGCATGCGGTAGTACCGCCTAGCCAAGCGGTAGTACCGCACAGGTACACGGTAGTACCGCTTGCTGACACGGTAGTACCGCTCCCGCGGTAGTACCGCGTCCCCATGCGGTAGTACCGTGTATCTGGGCCTGGCACTGGAGTCTAAGTATAAGAAGTGGAGCGGAAGTAAATTTCTACTTCCGCATACCGCACGGTAGTACCGTTTAGCTTAAGCGGTAGTACCGCTCAGCGTAAGCAGTAGTACCGTGTCGCATTTTGCTACTTCCGTTTTCCCCTGCGGATGTAGCCACGGATGTAATTTATTTCATCCGTGGCTATATCAGGTCGTGTTATTTTGCCGTGGCGGTAGTACCGCTTCCCAAGCGGTAGTACCGCGCAGCCTGCGGTAGTACCGCTCGTAAGTTGCGGTACTACCGCTCTCTGCGGGCTGAAACCCCACATAACGGTTGGTTTTGTCCCCCCACTATATATAGGGGGTCTTCTTCTCCAAGGAGACTTACCTCTTCCCCCACTACTCCATTGTTGCTCCAAAAGCTCCATTTCCGCCCGATCTCTCTCCCTAGCCAATCAAACTTGTTGATTTGCTCGGGATTGCTTGAGGAGGCATCGATCTACACTTCCACCAAGAGATATTTGATTCTCCCCACTAATCCCTTGCGGATCTTGTTACTCTTGGGTGTTTGAGCACCCTAGACGGTTGAGGTCACCTCGAAGCCATATTCCATTGTGGTGAAGCTTCGTGGTTTGTTGGGAGCCTCCGAGTTGTGGAGATTGCCCCAACCTTGTTTGTAAAGGTTCGGTTGCCGCCTTCAAGGGCACCACTAGTGGAATCACGGCACCTTGCATCGTGTGAGGGCGTGAGGAGATTACGGTGGCCCTAGTGGCTTCTTGGGGAGCATTGTGCCTCCACACCGCTCCAACGGAGACGTACTTCCCCTCAAAGGGAAGGAACTTCGGAAACACATCCTCGTCTCCTTCGGTTCTACTTGTGGTTATTTCTTACCTTTACTCTTGCATGCTTTACTTGCTTAATTCCTATAGCATGCTTGTGTAGTTGTTGGGCTTATTGTCTTTAGTTGTCTTCTTAGTAGTTTATCTAGACAACTTATTTTGTCGCCTAAGTTTAATTGGTTAAGAAAAGCTAAAAATTGTTAGTTGCCTATTCACCCCCCCCCCCTCTAGTCAACCATATCGATCCTTTCAGGCAATTCGCCAAGTTCCGCGGATGTCGAAACGCGACTCCGACCGGCGCACGGCTCCGGCTCCCCGAGCAGTGAAGCGCGATCACCAGCGCTCACGTCAGGCTCGCCCTTGGCTGCGCCGGCCCGCGACTCCCGTGCCTGGACTGCGGCCAGCTGCTCATCCTCCTCGTCGCCTCCTCTCGGCCGCCGTCCGATTCCGTCCAGACCGGCGGTTTCCGCTGCAGCGGGGCTCTCCCTCGGGCTGCCTCTACAGCTCTCCTGATTTCAACTCCCTCGCATGCATAATCTTCTTTAATTCTTGCTTAAGGGCATCTCCAATAGATTGTATGTTAGTCTTGTTGGTAACATGTCCATGTCATCAACCAACAAGATATCATACAACTACTCCAATATGTTGTATCTAAGCTATCCAATAGATGATGAGGAAATAAATGTGATTGCTCTCTATTTCACCTTGGAGCTTGTGCAAAGGTTGTTGGTTATTCTACATACAACTTTGCTCTCTCTCCATATTTATTACATGCCACATCACCACTATGTCCTAGGGACACGGCCAGCTACAGACTAAGGCTGGTCACAATGTTCAGGAACATAAGGTAGTAACATACACACTTATCTAGACTATGTTACTACCTCCACAGTGGGTAGGAACATGTAGGTAGTGTCATGCAACGATGCATTTATTAGCTTATAGACTCATTGTTTCTTGAAGTGTGTGATGTTCCGGTAACTTAGCTAGTTACCACAAGCACCTCAATCGTCATTAAATATGTACCACATAAGCAACGTTGTATTGAAATATGTGATGTTACTCCTCAGAGCAAGTACAATAAGAGCAAGTATAATAAGGTGATGTAGGCGGGCTGTAAGACATTAAATATTATATTTTTGCTTACTTGAAAGAGAGAGAAGAGGAGAGAGAAGAGAAGCGGGCTACTAGTTAACAGCCGGCTACAGCACGTGCTCCTAGGTACTTTGTGAGAGAGTGAGGTGGGCCATGTATCAACAAAGTAGTACATATTTATATCTAGCTATTGTACTTGTTGACTATAAGCTTGGCTATATGTGACATGGCAACATCATATAGCCAGCAGCTGGCTATATTATTAACCATGCTCTAAGGTGATGTAGGCGGGCTGTAAGACATTAAATATTATATTTTTGCTTACTTGGAAGAGAGAAGAGGAGAGAGAAGAGAAGCGGGCTACTAGTTAACAGTCGGCTGCAGCACGTGCTCCTAGGTACTTTGTGAGAGGGTGGGATGGGCCATGTATCAACAAAGTAGTACATATTTATATCTAGCTATTGTACTACCTCCTTTTCGGTTTATAAGGCATGCGCGTATCCCTAGGTCTATAATTTGACCAATATAAAATAAGTTGTATAGTCTAAAAATTACACCATTAGAAAATAGAAAATCTGAAGTTTCTAATGATATATTTTTTGTGACAAATAACTTGTATTACGTTGGTTTATTTGTCAACCTAGATATACGCGCAAGCCTTATAAACCGGAAAGGAGGTAGTAGTTGTTGGCTACTCCCTCCGTCCGGGTTTATTAGGCCTAAAGACAACTTCTCTTAGACCAAGACACATAGAAATTTGCTCACATTAATTCTTCCATTCCACTTCCAATGCACTCTCTCACATGCATGCAGCCAATGAAAAAACACGCATGAAGTGTATTAATTTTCCAGCCATGACACCAACAACAATGGCTTTCAATGCAACCAATGAAATGTTTGCATTCATGCACCTTTCCAAAGCGAGGCCTTATAAAAAGGGACACGCTTGTGATGCTAAGAGGCCTAATAAACCCGGACGGAGGGAGTATAAGCTTAGCTATATATGACATGGCAACATCATATAGCCAGCAGCTGGCTATATTATTAACCATGCTCTAAGTTTCACCCCATTGGGACCAGCCTTACTGTTGGAGATGCCCTTAATTAGCACTAATACCTCCTGCATGCAGGACCTGGACGTGGGGCAACCCCTTCAATGCGTTGGACGTGGACAATCACACCTGTAAATACCAGGCTTTATTGCTCCACGACTAACCGACCGAGCTCTGCACCAAATCACCTCCTCGAGGGATAACTGCATGCAGGAAAACGGAAGGACTGGCTCCCACCAGTACGCCGCTCCGCTTCGTCAAGGTATAATCGGGCTCATCTGGTGAGTATTTCCTAAGCCAATTACTGCAACCAAAAACTTCCGCTATTCCCGCGCCAGTAATTGATGCATGCATGCATGTGCAACGGCCCGGCCATTATTTTCGTGGCTGTGCTAGCTAACTTGCTAGTAACTTGCAGGGAAGTGCTGATCCAAAAAATAAACATTCCTGGGACGTGGAGTATCTGCTCCCGAGCTCATTTGAGCTCGGGTGAACAGTAAAATCGAAAAAAATTCAAAAAAATCGAAACTTTTTTTTGGGTGAACATTGACAAAAGTCTAAGGAGGTGTTTGGTTGCAGATCAGTAACACAAACGCAAACGTAATTGGATTACACTGTTAATGTAAACGGTATGGGCTAAAATCAAATTTTGTTTGGCTACCCAAGCTGTAACGTTAATGAATACCTTGACCAACGCATGGGGGGCGAGGAGGGAGACAGCATCGTTCCTGTCTTGGGGGCGAGGGCCTGAGAGCGAGGCTAACAGCAACGACAGCAGCGGCGGATGCGTCGGCGGCTGCAGCGACGGCGCCGGCGGCGGACACGACGGCGGATGGTTGTGGCGGCGCCGGCGGCGGATGCCTCGGCGGCTGCAGCGACGGCGCCGGCGGCGGACACGACGGCGGATGGTTGTGGCGGCACCGGCGGATGCTGTTGCGGCGGCGACGGCGGCGGCTGGTTGCGGCGATGGCGTGGACGGCTGGTGGCGGAAGCAACGCTTTAACCATCGCAGAGGAGATAGCAAGGAGGGAGACGGCTGTAGCGTCTTTCGTTACCGACAATTTCGACCGGTAACAGATTTGTACTAGGCTGGGATCTAATACCGTGTTATGGGATTACAGAGCAACGAAAACAAACAAGATTTGACGGTATCTGTTAACGCTGTAATTAGGTTACGATACAAAAGTACGAACCAAACACCTCCTAAGTGCATGCAAAAATTTGTCAAGGAATCACATTCCTAGAAGGCGTGCCAAAAAAAACAAAATCAGTACTCTGAAAATGCTACATTCAAAAGCATTTTGGAGCACTGATTTTGTTCTTTTTGGCACACCTTCTAGGAATGTGATTCCTTGACGATTTTTTGCATTCACTTAGAACTTTTGTCAATGTTTCACCCAAAAAAAAGTTTGGATTTTTTTTTAATTTTTTTCGATTTATTTTCGATTTTACTGTTCACCGAGTTCAAATAAGCTCGGGAGCAGAAAGGCACTTTCGATATTCCTGGCCATACTTGCTACTAACTCGCAGGGTCACTCGTCCCGTCGTGGTGGTCTCCGGGCAACAATTCATTCGGACGGACATTTCGTTCTGGCGGATAACACAATGACATATAGTCGGACGTCCCGCACATCGTCACTCCGCGGGACACATCTACTTTATTCGGACGCCTCGCGTATCGTCACTCCGCGGGACGCATCTACATCGCTCGGCCGCTCCATGCGTCGCCTCTCGATTGGTCACCTCATAACCATTCGGCCGCTCCGTGCGTCGCCTCTCGATTGGTCACCTCATAACCACTCGGCCGTTCCGTGTGTGGCCTCTCGGTTGGTCACCTCATAACCACTCGGCCGCTCCGTGCGTCGCCTCTCGGTTAGTCACCTCATCACTACCCGGCCGCCCCGCGCGTCGCTATCGGTTGGTCCCCTCATAACCGCTCGACCGCTCCGTGCGTCGCCTCTCAGTTGGTCACATCATAACCACTC
>LR738712.1:121594077-121604667 GCA_902687465.1 Secale cereale | reverse complement strand
CATTTCATCACCACCCAGCCGCCCCGCGCGTCGCCACACGGTTGGCCACCTCATCACCACTCAGCCGCCCCACGCGTCGCCTCTCGGTTGGTCACCTCATCACCACTCGGCCGCCCCGCGCGTCGCCACACGGTTGGCCGCCTCATCACCACTCAGCTGCCCCGCGCGTCGCCTCTTGGTTGGTCGCCTCATCACCACTCGTCTGCCCCGCGCGTCGACACTTGGTGAGACACATCTACATCAACCGACCGCCCCGCGCATCGCCATCGGTCAAACACATCTTCACCACTCGTCCCCTCACGTGCCTTCAGACAGATAAGTCATTCTACATGAAGGAAATATGCCCTAGAGGCAATAATAAAGTTATTATTTACTTCCTTATATCATGATAAATGTTTATTATTCATGCTAGAATTGTATTAACCGGAAACTTAGTACATGTGTGAATACATAGGCAAAACAAAGTGTCCCTAGTATGCCTCTACTAGACTAGCTCATTGATCAAAGATGGTTATGTTTCCTAGCCATAGACATGAGTTGTCATTTGATCAACGGGATCACATCATTAGGAGAATGATGTGATGGACTAGACCCATCCGTTAGCTTAGCACTATGATCGTTTAGTTTTACTGCTATTGCTTTCTTCATGACCTATACATGTTCCTATGACTATGAGATTATGCAACTCCCGAATACCGTAGGAACACCTTGTGTGCTATCAAACGTCATAACGTAACTGGGTGATCATAAAGATGCTCTACAGGTGTCTCCGAAAGTGTTCGTGGTGTTGGCATAGATCAAGACTGGGATTTGTCACTCCGAGTGTCGGAGAGGTATCTCTGGGCCCTCTCGGTAATGCACATCATAATAAGCCTTGCAAGCAAATGACTAATGAGTTAGTCACGAGATGATGTATTATGGAATGAGTAAAGAGACTTGCCGGTAACTAGATTGAACTAGGTATAGAGATACCGATGATCGAATCTCGGGCAAGTAACATACCGATGACAAAAGGAACAACGTATGTTGTTATGCGGTTTGACTGATAAAGATCTTCGTAGAATATGTAGGAACCAATATGGGCATCCAGGTCCCGCTATTGGTTATTGACCGGAGATGAGTCTCGGTCATGTCTACATAGTTCTCGAACCCGTAGGGTCCGCACGCTTAATGTTTGATGACGATCGGTATTATGAGTTTATGAGTTTTGATGTACCGAAGGTAGTTCAGAGTCCCGAATGAGATCACGGACATGACGAGAAGTTTCGGAATGTTCGAGACGTAAAGATTGATATATTGGACAACTATATTCATACATCAGAAGTGTTCCGTAAAGTTTCGGAATTAACCGGAGTACCGGGGGGGTTACCGGAACCCCTGGGAAAGCTATGGGCCTTAACGGGCCGTAGGAGAAAGAGGGAAAGAGGGCCAGGGCTGGGCCGCACGCCCCCCACCCCTTGGTCTGAATTGGACAAGGAAGGAGGGGGGGCCGGCGCCCCTTTCCTTCTCCTTCTCCCTCTCCTTCCTTTCCCCCTTCTCCCTTTTGGTAGTTCATACTAGGAATAGGATTGCAATCCTATTCCTAGTAGGATTGCTCCTCCTTGGCGCGCCAGTAGGGGCCGGCCGGCCTCCCCCTTGCTCCTTTATATACGGGGGCAGGGGGGCACCCAAAGACACACAAGTTGAATTGTTTTAGCCGTGTGCGGTGCCCCCCTCCACAGAAACACACCTCGGTCATACTATCGCAGTGCTTAGGCGAAGCTCTGCGCCGGTAGATACATCATATTCGTCACCACGCCGTCGTGCTGACGAAACTCTCCCATGAAGCTCAACTGGATCAAGAGCTCATGGGACGTCATCAAGCTGAACGTGTGCTGAACGCTGAGGTGCCGTACGTTCGGTACTTGATCGGTTGGATCGCGAAGAAATTCGACTACATCAACCGCGTCACTTGACGCTTCCGCTCCCGGTCTACGAGGGTACGTAGACACACTCTCCCTCTCGTTGCTATGCGTCTGGTAGATAGATCTTGCGTGATCTTAGGAAAATTTTAAAATACTACGTTCCCCAACAGTGGTATCAGAGCCAGGTCTATGCGTAGATGATATGCACGAGTAGAATTCAATGAGTTGTGGGCGATACTAGTCATACTGCTTACCAGCATGTCATACTTTGCTTCGGCGGTATTGTGAGATGAAGCGGCCCGGACCGACATTACGCGTACGATTACGCGAGACTGGTTTCACCGTTATGTGCACTCGTTGCTTAAAGGTGACTGGCGGGTGTCTGTCTCTCTCACTTTACCTGAATCGAGTGTGGCTACGCCCGGTCCTTGTGAAGGTTAAAACAACACATACTTGACGAAACATCGTTGTGGTTTTGTATGCGTAGGTAAGAACGGTTCTTGCTAAGCCCGTAGCAGCCACGTAAAACTTGCAACAACAAAGTAGAGGACGTCTAACTTGTTTTTGCAGGGCATGTTGTGATGTGATATGGTCAAGACATGATGAGATATACGGTTTTGTATGAGATGATCATGTTTTGTAAAGTTATCGGCAAACTGGCAGGATCCATATGATTGTCGCTTTATTGTATGAAATGCAATCGCCATGTAATTGCTTTACTTTATCACTAAGCGGTAGCGATAGTCGTAGAAGCAATAGTTGGCGAGACGACAACGATACTACGATGGAGATGAAGGTGTCGCACCGGTGATGAAGGTGATCATGAAGGTGCTTTGAAGATGGAGATCAAAAGCACAAGATGATGATGGCCATATCATGTCACATATTTTGATTGCATGTGATGTTTATCTTATTATACTTCTTATTTTGCTTAGTACGACGGTAGCATTATAATATGATCCCTTACAAAATTTCAAGGTATAAGTGTTCTCCGTGAGTATGCACCGTTGCGAAAGTTCGTCATGCCAAGACACCACGTGATGATCGGGTATGATAAGCTCTACGTTCAAATACAATGGGTGTAAGCCAGTTTTGCACACGCAGAATACTCGGGTTAAACTTGACGAGCCTAGCATATGCAGATATGGCCTCGGAACACTGGAGATCGAAAGGTCGAGCGTGAATCATATAGTAGATATGATCAACATAAGATATTCACCATTGAAAACTACTCCATCTCACGTGATGACCGGACATGGTTTAGTTGATTTGGATCACGTGATCATTTAGATGACCAGAGGGATGTTTATCTAAGTGGGAGTTCTTTAAAGTAATATGATTAATTGAACTTTAATTTATCATGAACTTAGTCTTGGTAGTATTAGCATATCTGTGTTGTAGATCAATAGCTCGCGATATAGCTCCCCTTTATTTTATATGTTCCTAGAGAAATATAAGTTGAAAGATGTTAGTAGCAATGATGCGGACTAGGTCCGTGATCCGAGGATTATCCTCATTACTGCACAGAAGTATTATGTCTTTGATGCATCGCTAGGTGACGAACCTATTGCAGGAGCAGATGCAGACATTATGAACGTTTGACAAGCTCGGTATGATGACTACTTGATAGTTTAGTGCGCCATGCTTTACGGCTTATAACCGGGACTTCAAAAACGTTTTGAACGTCACGGAGCATATGAGATGTTCCGAGAGTTGAAATTAGTATTTCATACTCATGCCCGTGTCGAGAGGTATAAGACCTCTGGTAGTACATTGCCTACAAGATGGAGAAGAATAGCTCAACCAGTGAGCATGTGCTCAGATTGTCTGGGTACTACAATTGCTTGAATCAAGTGGGAGTTAATCTTCCAGATAAGAGAGTAATTGACAAAGTTCTCTAGACACTATCACCAAGTTAGTAGAACTTCGTGATGAACAATAATATGCAAGGGATGACAAAAGTATTTCCCGAGATCTTCGCGATACTGAAATCGGCGAAGGTAGAAACCAATAAAGAGCATCAAGTGTTGATGGTTAACAAGACCACTTGTTTCAAGTAAAGGGCAAAGGGATATAAGGGGAACTTCAAGAAGAATGAAAAGCAAGTTGTCACTCCCGTGAAGAAACCCAAAGCTAAACTCAAGCCTGAAACTAAGTGCTTCTACTGCAAAGAAAATGGTCACTGGAAGTGGAACTGCCCTAGATACTTGGTGGATAAGAAGGATGGCAAAGTGAACAAAGGTATATTTGATATACAGATTATTGATGTGTACTTTACTAGTGTTCATAGCAACCCCTGGGTATTTGATACCAGTTCAGTTGCTAAAATTAGTAACTCGAAACAAGAATTGCAGAATGAACAGAGGCTAGTTAAAGGTGAAGTGACGATGTGTGTTGGAAGTGGTTCCAAGATTGATATGATCATCATCGCACACTCCCTATACTTTCGGGATTAGTGTAGAACCTAAATAAATGTTATTTGGCATTTGCGTTAAGCATGAATATGATTTGATCATGTTTGTTGCAATGCGGTTATTCATTTAAAGTCATAGAATAATTGTTATTCTGTTTACATGAATAAAGCCTTCGATGGTCATACACCCAATGAAAATAGTTTGTTGGATCTCGATCGTAGTGATACACATATTCATAATATTGAAGCCAAAAGATGCAAGGTTAATAATGATAGTGCAACTTATTTGTGGCACTGCCGTTTAGGTCATATTGGTGTAAAGCGCATGAAGAAACTCCATAGTGATGGACTTTTGGAATCACTTGATTATGAATCACTTGGTGCTTGCGAACCATGCCTCATGGGCAAGATGACTAAATCTCCGTTCGCCGAAACAATGGAGCGAGCAACATATTTGTTGGAAATCATACATACTGATGTATGTGGACCGATGAGTGTTGAAGCTCGTGGCGAGTATCGTTATTTTCTGACCTTCACTGATGATTTGAGCAGATATGGGTATATCTACTTGATGAACCACAAGTCTAAAACATTTGAAAAGTTCAAAGAATTTCAGAGTGAAGTAGAGAATAATCGTAACAAGAAAATAAAGTTTCTACAATCTGATCATGGAGGTGAATATTTGAGTTACAAATTTGGTCTTCATTTGAAGCAATGTGGAATAGTTTCACAACTCACGCCACCCGGAACACCACGACGTAATGGTGTGTCCGAACGTCATAACCGTACTTTATTAGATATGGTGCGATCGATGATGTCTCTTACCGATCTACCACTATCGTTTTGGGGTTATGCATTAGAGACAGCTACATTCACGTTAAATAGGGCACCATCTAAATCCGTGGAGATGACACCGCATGAACTGTGGTTTGGCGAGAAACCTAAGCTGTCATTTCTTTAAGTTTGGGACTGCGATGCTTATGTGAAAAAGTTTCAACATGATAAGCTCGAACCCAAATCGGAGAAGTAAATCTTCATAGGATACCCAAAAGAGACTGTTGGGTACACCTTCTATCACAGATAAGAAGGCAAGGTCTTTGTTGCTGAGAGTGGATCCTTTCTAGAGAAGGAGTTTCTCTCGAAAGAAGTGAGTGGGAGGAAAGTAGAACTTGATGAGGTAATTGTACCTTCTCCCGAATTGGAAAGTGGAACATCACAGAAACTAGTTCCAGTGATTCCTACACCAATTAGTGAGGAAGCTAATGATGATGATCATGAAACTTCAGATCAAGTTTCTGCTGAACGTCGTAGATCAACCAGAGTACGTTCCGCACCAGTGTGGTACGGCAACCCAGTTCTGGAATTCATGTTACTAGACCATGATGAACCTGCGAACTATGAGGAAGCGATGATGAGCCCAGATTTCGAAAAATGGCTTGAGGCCATGAAATCTGAGATGGGATCCATGTATGAGAACAAAGTGTGGACTTTGGTTGACTTGCCCGATGATCGACAAGCCATCGAAAATAAATGGATCTTCAAGAGGAAGACCGACGCTGACGGTAATGTTACTATTTACAAAGCTTGACTTGTTGCAAAGGTTTTCGACAAGTTCAAGGTGTTGACTACGATGAGATTTTCTCACCCGTAGCGATGCTTAAGTCTGTCCGAATCATGTTAGCAATTGCCACATTTTATGAAATTTGGCAAATGGATAACGAAACTGCGTTCTTTAATGGATTTATTAAAGAAGAGTTGTATATGATGCAACCAGAAGGTTTTGTCAATCCTAAAGGTGCTAGCAAATTGTGCAAGCTCCAGCGATCCATCTATGGACTGGTGCAAGCATCTCAGAGTTGGAATATACGCTTTGATAAGTTGATCAAAGCATATAGTTTTATACAGACTTGCGGTGAAGCCTGTATTTACAAGAAAGTGAGTGGGAGCACTACAGCCTTTCTGATAAGTATATGTGAATGACATATTGTCGATCGGAAATGATGTAGAATTTTCTGGAAAGCGTGAAGGAGTGTTTGAAAGGAGTTTTTCAAAGAAAGACCTCGGTGAAGCTGCTTACATATTGAGCATCACGATCTATAGATAGATCAAGATGCTTGATAAGTTTTTTCAATGAGTACATACCTTGACAAGTTTTTTGAAGTAGTTCAAAATGGATCAGTCAGAGAAGGAGTTCTTGCCTGAGTTGTAAGGTATGAAGTTGAGTAAGACTCAAAGCCCGACCTCGGCAGAAGATAGAGAAAGAATGAAAGTCATTCCCTATGCCTCGGCCATAGGTTCTATAAAGTATGCCATGCTGTGTACCAAACCTGTTGTGTACCTTACCATGAGTTTGGCAAGGAGGTACAAAAGCGATCCAGGAGTAGATCACTGGACAACGGTTAAAATTATCCTTAGTTACTGGATAACTAAGGAAATGTTTTCTTGATTATGGAGGTGATAAAGAGTTTGTCGTAAAGAGTTACACCAATGCAAGCTTTACACTAATCCAGATGACTCTAAGTATCAATCTGGATGCATATTGAAAGTGGGCGCAATTAGCTAGAGTAGCTCCATGCAGAGCATTGTAGACATAGAAATTTGCGAAATACATACAGATCTGAATGTGTCAGACCCGATGACTAAACTTCTCTCACAACCAAAACATGATCACAGCTTACTACTCTTGGGTGTTAATCACATAGCGATGTGAACTAGATTATTGACTCTAGTAAACCCTTTGGGTATTGGTCACATGGCGATGTGAACTATGGGTGTTATTCACATAACAATTTGAACTATCGGTATTAAATCACATGGAGATGTGAACTAGATTATTGACTCTAGTGCAAGTGGGAGACTGAAGGAAATATGCCCTAGAGGCAATAATAAAGTTATTATTTATTTCCTTATATCATGATAAATGTTTATTATTCATGCTAGAATTGTATTAACCAGAAACTTAGTACATGTGTGAATACATAGACAAAACAGAGTGTCCCTAGTATGCCTCTACTAGACTAGCTCATTGATCAAAGATGGTTATGTTTCCTAGCCATAGACATGAGTTGTCATTTGATCAACGGGATCACATCATTAGGAGAATGATGTGATGGACTAGACCCATCCGCTAGCTTAGCACTATGATCATTTAGTTTTACTGCTATTGCTTTCTTCACGACTTATACATGTTCCTATGACTATGAGATTATGCAACTCCCGAATACCGTAGGAACACCTTGTGTGCTATCAAACGTCACAACGTAACTGGGTGATCATAAATATGCTCTACAAGTGTCTCCGAAAGTGTTCGTGGTGTTGGCATAGATCAAGACTGGGATTTGTCACTCCGAGTGTCGGAGAGGTATCTCTGGGCCCTCTCGGTAATGCACATCATAATTAGCCTTGCAATCAAATGACTAATGAGTTAGTCATGAAATGATGCATTATGGAACGAGTAAAGAGACTTGCCGGTAACGAGATTGAACTAGGTATAGAGATACCGACGATCGAATCTCGGGCAAGTAACATACCGATGACAAAAGGAACAACGTATGTTGTTATGCGGTTTGACTGATAAAGATCTTCGTAGAATATGTAGGAACCAATATGAGCATCCAGATTCCGCTATTGGTTATTGACCGGAGATGAGTCTCGGTCATGTCTACATAGTTCTCGAACCCGTAGGGTCCGCACGCTTAACTTTTGATGACGATCGGTATTATGAGTTTATGAGTTTTGATGTACCGAAGGTAGTTAGGAGTTCCGGATGAGATCACAGACATGACGAGGAGTCTCGGAATGTCCGAGACATAAAGATTGATATATTGGACAACTATATTCGGACATCGGAAGTGTTCCGTAAAGTTTCGGAATTAACCGGAGTACCGGGGGGGGGGTTACCGGAACCCCTGGGGAAGCTATGGGCCTTAATGGGCCATAGGAGAAAGAGGGAAGGAGGGCCAGGGCTGGGCCGCGCACCCCCCACCCCTTGGTCCGAATTGTACAAGGAAGGAGGGGGGGGGCGGCGCCCCTTTCTTTCTCCTTCTCCCTCTCCTTCCTTTTCCCCTTCTCCCTTTTGGTAGTTCCTACTAGGAATAGGATTGCAATCCTAATCCTAGTAGGATTGCTCCTCCTTGGCGCGCTACTAGGGGCCGGCCGGCCTCCCCCCTTGCTCCTTTATATACGGGGGCAGGGGGGCACCCAAAGACACACAAGTTGAATTGTTTTAGCCGTGTGCGGTGCCCCCCTCCATAGAAACACTCCTTGGTCATACTGTCGCAGTGCTTAGGCGAAGCTCTGCGCCGGTAGATACATCATATCCGTCACCACGCCGTCGTGCTGACGAAAATCTCCCGTGAAGCTCAACTGGATCAAGAGCTCGTGGGACGTCATCAAGCTGAACGTGTGTTGAACGCGGAGGTGCCGTACGTTCGGTACTTGATCGGTTGGATCGCGAAGAAGTTCGATTACATCAACCGCGTCACTTGACGCTTCCGCTCCCGGTCTACGAGGGTACGTAGACACACTCTCCCTCTCGTTGCGATGCATCTGGTAGATAGATCTTGCGTGATCGTAGGAAAATTTTAAAATACTATGTTCCCCAACACTACATGCACTACATTCTGTTATTTCCGCGTTCCCGAGTATCCCGTAACTCACACATTACGTTCACTCGGAGGCTACGCCCCCGAGTGTACCTCGATGCTCCATTGCTTATTTTGACATACTTCCTTCATACGGGTTATTTGACTCCCGAGTACAACTTTTATTTTAGTGCATTTTTCACTCACGAACACCAGGAGTTCTTCATTTCGAGTTTTCATCGGTCCTTGGGGGCTGCAACTCAGTCGGAACACTACACTTCCGTTTTATTTGAGCCAGTACTCCAACGAGTTTAGTCAGATCCATCACTTCGACATGTTCGAACGGATTCTTCGCTCTTTCAGACCCTTGCTGGTTAACCAGCAAGCCCCTTGCACTCCCAGCGGGTGTCTATGGGCGTTATTCACACCAATTATTTCAGCACACATCAAATTTCCTCGAGAAATTGTTACGTTGGCTTGTGCTATTTTTCATGCACAAGTTACGCGATCACTCGATGGCATTGTGCGTCAACTTCATCGCTACTCGGACTCGGTCACCGTTCCGATATTAGTGCACCTCAACACCGACCTTGTCGCTCTGTTGACTTCGAACACATCCGGCCGACTCCTCCGTGGAGCCTTCTTCATCGTATCAACGACATAGACCTCGTCGTCTCGTTGGGCATGAGTCAGATAAATCTATTTTACAATCAAACTGCATACTTCACGCCTTTGCAAGTTTTCCTCTTTCGAGCATCACTCGGTAGCTCCTCCTCACCTTTACCCGAGTCTGACTCGACGAATTACAATTTATCCATTGAAAACTATATTACTCGTTTTCCGACAGGACCTCGGGCGAAGCCTATAGTATGTTCGGGGGATACGCCGCACTCCAGGGCTGCAGCTCATTCGGAATCACACTCTCCTGAGTGGTCGAGTACTTAAACACCAGTCAGAACCTTCACTTCAACGAGTGCACCGGATCTTCCACTTCGATAAGTTGCCTGATCACTCAGGCCCTCTGCACGCCATCTTCGTTCCTACTCATAATCAGTTGGCAACCGGTCTTCTTGCACCGCAACCATGCTACACCGACCTCGTCACTACATTATCTTCGAAAGCATCCGACTAACTTCTCCGAGGATCATTTTTGCCGCTCGGTGGCACATGTCTTCACTTCGACCACCCAACGCGTCATCACTCGGCCGCTCCTCGCGCTTCCACTCGGTCGCCCCACGCATCGCCACTCGATGGAACACACCTTCACTTTGACCGCCCCGCGCGTCGTCACTCAGCGCCCCGCGCGCCACCGCTTGGCCTCATGCGTGTTGCCACTCCCTAGGACACGCCAACATCACTATGACCGCCCCGCGCATCGCCACTCGGCCGCCCCACGAGTCGCATTCAGTTGTGCACATCTTCTCCATTCGGCCGCTCCATGCGTCGCCACTCCGCCGCACCGCGCGTCGCCCTCGGTTGTGCGCGTCCTCACCACTCGGCCGCCCCGCGCGTCGCCACTCTGTGGAGCACGTCTTCACTTCGGCCGCCCAGCGCATCGTCACCCGGCCGCTCCGCGCATCGTCACTCCGTAGGGCACATCTTCACTTTGACCGCCCCACGCGTCATCATTCGACCGGACACGTCGTCACCACTCGGCCGCTCTTCGCGTCGCCACTCCGTGAGGCACATC
>LR738712.1:121558948-121593825 GCA_902687465.1 Secale cereale | reverse complement strand
CACTCGCCCGCTCTGTGCGTCGCCACTCGGTTGTGTACGTCTTCACCACTCGGACGCCCTGCGCGTCGTCACTCGGTTGTGCACATCCTCACCACTCGCCTGCCCCGCGCGTCACCATTCGGTTGGTCGCCTCTTCGCTTCTTGGCCGCCCCGCGTGTCGCCACTCCTTGGAGCATGTCTTCACTTCGACCGCCCTATGCGTCGTCATACAACCGGACAAGTCCTCACCACTCGGCCGCTCCCCGCGTCGCCACTCTGTGGGACACACCCTCACCAGTCGGCCGCTCTGCGCGTCGCCACTCGGTTGTGCACGTCTTCACCACTCGGCCGCCTGATGGCTTCTCGCCCCTCATTGGTTACCCCAAGTGGAAGGTTGAAACGCTTCATAGCGGCAAATTTCCCTTGGCAAAGATACCAAGGATCGAATCCCGTGAGACTCCGAGGGTCGACAAGTAGGTGTCAACGACGCCAGAAACTTAGCGGTTGACGGGACCTGCACACTGATGTCTACACACGCTTCTACTCTTGTAGACTATGTTGGGCCTCCAAGCGCAGAGGTTTGTAGGACAACAGCAATTTCCCTCAAGTGGATGACCTAAGGTTTATCGAACTCAGGGAAGTAGAGGTTGAAGATGGTCTCTCTCAAGCAACCCTGCAACTAAGATACAAGAAGTCTCTTGTGTCCCCAACACACCTAATACAACTAGGAGTTGTATAGGTGCACTAGTTCGGCGAAGAGATGGTAAAATATGGATGATAAGAGTGGCAAAGCAAAGTAATATAAATCTGTAATAAAAAGTGCAGCAAGCAAATAAGTGGTAAACGTGAGCACAAATGGTATTGCAATGGTGAAAACAAGGCCTAGGGATCATACTTTCACTAGTGGCAACTCCCAACAACATTAACATAATCGAATCACATGATATTTCCCATAAAACATGCAATGGAGACGCACCCGGAGGTCATTCCTTCGTGGTCAAGAGAGGACGAGAATTATGTAGGGCTACAAAAGCACACCTCAAAGTTCGTAGTTCTCAATCTAAGGATTTCCCAATGTCACCGCGGCCATCCAAAGAGAGTCCCACAATCACCACAACATATCTAAAGGATAGTCAAAGACAAGCACCAAGAGACTCTCAATCTTCAATCAACACACAAGAGAGGAAATCACTCATGAAAATATTTTTCTAATCCATGTCCAATAGACTGCTGTCACCTTGGTCTCGGAGATTATACTAGATAAAGACAAGTGAGTACATCAATCCAATACATAGAGGAAGGGGAAATATCATGGGATCACCCTAGATTAACATAGCCTATGATCACAATGAAGATCACATCATGGGAGAGAGAGATAACCACATAGCTACACGTACAAGCCCTCGGCCCGGAAGGAGACTACTCACACATGGACATGGTGAGGAGGAGGTTGATGATGGTGTTGATGGAGAGGTGCAGCCCCGCGAGGTGGAGACGGCCGGCGGCAGCCACGGAGGCGGCGGCGGCGGCCCTAGGGGGCGGCGGCGGCCCTTGGGGCGGCGGCGGCCCAAGGGGGCAGCGGCTCCTTGGCCCCCCTTCTTTCTTGTGGATGGTGCTGCAATGGTGCTGGTCCTCCCCTCCAAGACGGCGGCTCGGGAGGAGGAAAATTCGTGGCCCTTGGTGACCTAGGTTTCCTCTCTTTATATAGACTCTCGGATTCCCGTCATCAGATTTTGGGCCTCAGTAAAATGGGCTTTACTCGGCCGTCCGGACTTCGATTTGGACGAATTTTATATCCAGAAGCATCGCCTCGAAATTCCCCACAACTTTCGCAACTAGATTTTTTCCGTTTGACGTCGTCTTCGGGCTGGAACGTGACCATCTTTAAAAAACGTTCTCAGGCAGATTTCAGGAAAGTCAGAGTCCTACTCCAATACGACTCCTTTTGCGTTTTTGTCAATTTCCAAGTAATTCCTACACAATAAAGTGTAAAACAAGAACATTGTGCACTTTTGCAACCATTAGTAGGTTAGTCCAAATATGATCAAAAGTGTATGGAAGTGCATAAATATGATAGCAATATCACACAAAAAAGGCATGGAGCAAGCAGAAATTATAGATACGTTTTGGACGTATCAACATCCCCAAGCTTAATTCCTGCTCGTCCTCGAGTAGGTAAATGATAACAAGCATAATTTCTGTGGTGACATGCTATTAACCATATAAGAACTTTTAACAGTCACATGACAAATGCTTACTGAGATAATGAATCTGTAGTAATTAAGTTTCCTCATGAGAATATCACAAAGAACTGAAAGTTTTACAATATGATACTGAAACACTCAATATATTTGTAGTGAGCATGGTGTGCAAACATGACAAAGTGATACCTCGCTTGCCCCCTTTAGTGAAGCAAAACATAAGTGCAGGGGCACCTCCAAGGTTTAAGTGACGACTAGATACAATGATTTCAGAATAAACGATATCATAATCATGCAAAAGACAATGCTACTTTGGGACAATGCACATTACACTCAGAATGACAATCATGCTCTCAATAGTTGGTGCTTTAAAGAAGGTGGAGACTCTCAAACCGTGGCTTTTGTTGGCAAGGTTGAAAACCCGTGGTCGGAAACAAAAACTAAACATGTACCAGAGCTCTTGGTTTTAAAAACAGAGGTAATAATTATTTTTTTAGATTATGCATATTTCGTCAACGAATGCTAGCAGATAACTCAATTACTTCTCGAGCTGGACAAGTTTCGAGGAACGGCTCCCGAATGAGGACGATCACATCCTCTTAATCTCCTTTGTTTATCACTGCCAAAGTTTTCTGATTTCTCATGAACAAAGCGTGAAGGAGGGTTTGTTTGTTGTATAATTTT
Organism: Secale cereale; assembly: GCA_902687465.1. Lineage (NCBI taxonomy): Eukaryota > Viridiplantae > Streptophyta > Magnoliopsida > Poales > Poaceae > Secale > Secale cereale. Next base: position 121,590,961 of record LR738712.1, on the reverse strand, counting down.
ATAATGAGCCGGGCGCACTCTATGCCAGTTCCTTTTCGTATTATGGGTTTGCACATTAGACATGCAATCCCGGGGTGAAGCATGTCCAACTTAAAAAGATCATGAATTAACTACTACTTCCTCATGATCTAAAACAGAGGCACAAAAGGGAAATGCTTTTTTTTTGAATAATTTCGAGATGGTACATGAAAGTCTTCGTTAGGAATGGCAGGTAAATACCATGTATAGGAAGGTATGATGGACTCATATGGCATAACTGGGTTAAAGGATTTTGGATGCACAAGCAGTCAGTCCGCTTAGTACAGGCGAAGGTTAGCAAAAGACTGGGAGCGACCAACTAAGAGAGCAATGACAGTCATAATCATGCAGAGCGACAAAGCAACATTGAATCGGGCATGGAAGTTATATCGCTACTCAGAAATTAAAGATCATCAAGGCTTGATAGACTTTCTTTACAGTCTTAAATATGCGTGAGCATACGCCAAGTCAATCAAAATAAATTCTTGAAGGAAGATATCACTAAACCATACCACATCATAAGCAAACAAATCATGTTGGTACTCCAATAACACATTGAGAACCCCCCAGCTATTTGAAACTAACCATAAGAAAACATGAACTACTAAGCACCATTATGCACATAGCATTTTTATCATAGACATATCAACCAGTGCAACAGAAGCCAACTCTCTTAACAAGATAAGCATGATAAATAAAGAGAGTTCCAGCGACCAACTAAACAAAAGCTCTTTAAAAAGATAAGCATGAAAACTAAGAGCTGAACATGATAGTAGCTATTGAAAGACAAAGAACACACACAGCAAAGATAGACATGAAAATTCTATGTTATGTTCTAGGTTGAAGTGGAGCGGGTCTCTCTCCCACACAAAGAAAGCTGGATTCCAACTCGTTATGAACAGCAAGCAAAGCTAAAGAAAACTAAAAAGGAAACTAAAAGCAAGACGCTCCAAGCATAGCACATAACACATGAAGTGATAAAAATATAGTGGAACGAAAGACGAACTGATAATTGTTGATGGAGAAGGGATGCACGGGGGCATCCCCAAGCTTAGACGCTTGAGTCTTCTTGAATATTTTTTGGGGGTGCACGGGGGCATCCCCAAGCTTGAGCGTTTGACACTCCTGAATCTTTTTATCATCTTCCCTCGCACACTTGAAAACTCCCTTCATACATAACTCATCATAATCTGATTAGCGAGGTTAGTACCCTTAATAAAATAATTGTTCCTTGCTGGAAATAAGGATATTCTTGAAGGCCTACTGTTTCTCAAGATTGCCAAAAGGTTTTTGCAAAGAAAAAGCAAGCTCAAGGTTTGCAAAATGAAGGAAAGGCAAAACAGGACAGAATCTGTGAAAAACAGACCAGCAGGTAGTAAATGATTTTTTTCGGGGCACTTCTACAACTCTAATCAAAAAACTCAGAACAGACGCCCGAAAGCCAATTGTATAGAGCACGCTGTCGAAAAAATTCAGACCAAAAAGATGATCTGGTGATTTTATACGAATTTTTCTATCCAAGGACAGAATCTGTTTCCTGGACAACACGTCACAACTTTTGAACTTTCTTGCAATCAGAGGCTACACTTGGCACAAAGCTGAAAAGTAAAGATACAATGATGATGCTACTATAGTAACAACATCAAGACACAACAAAAGCAAAATAAAATTTTATTCATTGTGGGCTGCCTCCCAAAAGCGCTTTCTTTTATGCCTTTAAGCTAGGCATAAGACTTTAATGATGCTCTCGTAGGAATAAGAGTTGAAGAACAAAAGAGAGCATCAAGAAGCAAATACCAAACACATTTAAGCCTAACATGCTTCCTATGCATAGGAATATTGCAATAGAATAATTCATTGAAGCACAAAGCAATAAACATAGGAAGGCAAAACAAGCATAACTTCAAAATATTCACCATAAAAAGAGGAAACTTCTTATTATTAAGATATTTAGAACCATGTCTCCCTCTCTCATTATAAATTTCAGTGGCATCATGGATGAACTCAACAATATAACTATCACATAAGGCATTATATCCATGATCCAAAAGCATAAAAGTGTCATTACTCTTCATATAAGCAAAATCTTTCTTATTAGGAATAGTGAGAGTAAGACTATCACAACCATCATGGTAATCATCGTATTTAGGAGGCATATCATAATCATAATAAATTTTATCCTCAATAGTAGGTGGACTGAAAATATCATATTCATCATTGTAATCATCATATATAGGAGGCATAGTATCATCAAAGTAAATTTTCTCCTCAAAAGTTGGGGGACTAAAAATATCATGTTCATCAAACGTGTCATCCCCAAGCTTAGAGCTTTCCATGTCATTAGCAATATTGATATTAAATAAAAACATACTAATAACATCACCACCATCATGATTGTTATGCAAATAATGAAGTTCCAAAGGTTTTTTAATTTTCTCTTCGAACACATCATGTCCAAGTTCAAGGTAGAGCTTATAAAGCTCTCTCATATTTTTGTTGTTTTCCATTAAGCAAAACTAGTGAAAATAAAAACAAGAAACAAAAAGATTTAATTGCAAGATCTAAAGATATACCTTCAAGCACTCACTTCCCCGGCAACGGCGCCAGAAATAGCATGATGTCTACACACGCTTCTACTCTTGTAGACTATGTTGGGCCTCCAAGCGCAGAGGTTTGTAGGACAGCAACAATTTCCCTCAAGTGGATGACCTAAGGTTTATCGAACTCAGGGAAGTAGAGGTTGAAGATGGTCTCTCTCAAGCAACCCTGCAACTAAGATACAAGAAGTCTCTTGTGTCCCCAACACACCTAATACAACTAGGAGTTGTATAGGTGCACTAGTTCGGCGAAGAGATGGTAAAATATGGATGATATGAGTGGCAAAGCAAAGTAATATAAATCTGTAATAAAAAGTGCAGCAAGCAAACAAGTGGTAAACGTGAGCACAAATGGTATTGCAATGGTGGAAACAAGGCCTAGGGATCATACTTTCACTAGTGGCAACTCCCAACAACATTAACATAATCGAATCACATGATATTTCCCATAAAACATGCAATGGAGACGCACCCGGAGGTCATTCCTCCATGGTCAAGAGAGGACGAGAATTATGTAGGGCTACAAAAGCACACCTCAAAGTTCGTAGTTCTCAATCTAAGGATTTCCCAATGTCACCGCGGCCATCCAAAGAGAGTCCCACAATCACCACAACATATCTAAAGGATAGTCAAAGACAAGCACCAAGAGACTCTCAATCTTCAATCAACACACAAGAGAGGAAATCACTCATGAAAATATTTTTCTAATCCATGTCCAATAGACCGCTGTCACCTTAGTCTCGGGGATTATACTAGATAAAGACAAGTGAGTACATCAATCCAATACATAGAGGAAGGGGAAACATCATGGGATCACCCTAGATTAACATAGCCTATGATCACAACGAAGATCACATCATGGGAGAGAGAGATAACCACATAGCTACTGGTAGAAACCTCAGCCCCGAGGAGGAACTACTCCCGCATCATGGAGGGAGGAAGCAACGTCGATGGAGATGAATCCGGGGGCACTTCCCCGTCCCGGCAGGGTGCCGGCTGATGTCTACACACGCTTCTACACTTGTAGACTATGTTGGGCCTCCAAGCGCAGAGGTTTGTAGGACAGCAGCAATTTCCCTCAAGTGGATGACCTAAGGTTTATCGAACTCAGGGAAGTAGAGGTTGAAGATGGTCTCTCTCAAGCAACCCTGCAACTAAGATACAAGAAGTCTCTTGTGTCCCCAACACACCTAATACACTTGTTAGATGTATAGGTGCACTAGTTCGGCGAAGAGATGTTAAATGGCAAGTGATATGGATGGCAAAACAAAGTAATATAAATCTGTAATAAAAAGTGCAGCAAGCAAACAAGTGGTAAACGTGAGCACAAATGATATTGCAATGGTGGAAACAAGGCCTAGGGATCATACTTTCACTAGAGGCAACTCCCAACAACATTAACATAATCGAATCACATGATATTTCCCATAAAACATGCAATGGAGACGCACCCGGAGGTCATTCCTTCGTGGTCAAGAGAGGACGAGAATTATGTAGGGCTACAAAAGCACACCTCAAAGTTCGTAGTTCTCAATCTAAGGATTTCCCAATGTCATCGCGGCCATCCAAAGAGAGTCCCACAATCACCACAACATATCTAAAGGATAGTCAAAGACAAGCACCAAGAGACTCTCAATCTTCAATCAACACACAAGAGAGGAAATCACTCATGAAAATATTTTTCTAATCCATGTCCAATAGACCGCTGTCACCTTGGTCTCGGGGATTATACTAGATAAAGACAAGTGAGTACATCAATCCAATACATAGAGGAAGGGCAAATATCATGGGATCACCCTAGATTAACATAGCCTATGATCACAACGAAGATCACATCATGGGAGAGAGAGATAACCACATAGCTACACGTACAAGCCCTCGGCCCGGAAGGAGACTACTCACACATGGACATGGTGAGGAGGAGGTTGATGATGGTGTTGATGGAGAGGTGCAGCCCCGCGAGGTGGAGACGGCCGGCGGCAGCCACGGAGGCGGCGGCGGCGGCCCTTGGGGGCGCAGCGGCGACGGCGGCCCTAGGGGACGGCGGCGGCCCTCGGGGCGGCGACGGCCCTAGGGGGCAGCGGCTCCTTGGCCCCCCTTCTTCCTTGTGGATGGTGCTGCAATGGTGCTGGTCCTCCCCTCCAAGACGGCGGCTCGGGAGGAGGAAAATTCGTGGCCCTTGGTGACCTAGGTTTCCTCTCTTTATATAGACTCTCGGATTCCCGTCATCAGATTTTGGGCCTCAGTAAAACGGGCTTTACTCGGCCGTCCGGACTTCAATTTGGACGAATTTTATATCCAGAAGCATCGCCTCGAAATTCCCCACAACTTTCGCAGCTACACTTTTTCCGTTTGACGTCGTCTTCGGGCCGGAACGTGACCATCTTTAAAAAACGTTCTCAGACAGATTTCAGGAAAGTCAGAGTCCTACTCCAATACGACTCCTTTTGCGTTTTTGTGAATTTCCAAGTAATTCCTACACAATAAAGTGTAAAACAAGAACATTGTGCACTTTTGCAACCATTAGTAGGTTAGTCCAAATATGATCAAAAGTGTATGGAAGTGCATAAATATCATAGCAATATCACACAAAAAAGGCATGGAGCAAGCAGAAATTATAGATATGTTTTGGACGTATCACACACAGATACAGATAACTTTGCTCCCAACGAGTACAGAGAGGTTGTCAATCCCTCCGGCCTTATTGTTTACAAAGGATCAAACACAAGAGATAGTAATGATAGCTATGACTGCAACTAGGAAATAAAAACAGGAAGTAAATAGAAGGTGTGATCAGCGGTGGTAATATGGACCGGGGTCCCATGATGTTCACTAGTGATGTCTCTCTCCCAAAAGACGATAAAACAGCAAAGCGAGGTAAACAAATTACAGCTGGGCAATTGACAGGATTATGTGCGCAAACTAATGCTAACTATGCTGCAAAGAAAGATAGAGGCTCAAAAGCATGGGCGGTACGCCAAGGCAAGTAGACCGAAATCCATCTGCATCTACTACTAATCATCCACCTTGAGATATCTATCCAGAACATCTCGCTGGTATTAAGTTGCGAATCCCACCCAAATTGTAAACTCAAAGCAACAGACAACTGCATTAAAAGAACTTTGCGTAAAGTAAACAATCCTTGCACCCGCAAGTACAAGCACCGTTGTTTTCTCCCTTGTGGCAACAACACATCCCCTAGACTCATGTTTCTGTCACTCAAGCTAGTCATCAGGGGGCATGAACCCACAATCAAGCATAATGCTCCCTCTTGGAGTTACTACCTAGTACTTGGCCAAAGCAATAAACAGCAACAGAGAACATGCAAGAATTACTCAAGAACAAAGATATAAAAGAGGTGAATCAAATATATTACTCAAACACAATCTGAACATAGTCTCATAATCCATCAGATCCCAGCAAACTCAGCAAAGCAATAGCAGAAAGATTACATATGTGCCTCGATCATGTAGGGCAGCTCACGAGGTCTAAACCATGAAGAGCAAAGAGGGGAGGAGAACATCACATAGCTACTGATCATGGACCCATGGTCCAAGGTGGACTACTCACGACTCATCCGGGAAGCGTCCATGGTGGTGGAGAAGCTCCCGGTGGTGGTTCTCCCCTCCGGCAGGGTGCCGGGAAGAGTTCTCCTGATGCTCCCGATCTTGGAAGCGTTGCGGCGGCGGAACAGAGGCGAGATCGCGAAAAAGGGTTCTGTCTTCGAGGGTTTCGGGACGAGAGGGATATATATGCGAAGGGGGGCAGCCAGAGGCGGAGCAGGGGCCCCAGGCGCCCCCCTGGCGCGGCCAGGGGTGGGGCCGCGCCAGGTGGCCGCCTGGGCCTCCCCTGGCTCCCCTCTGGCCCATCTTTGGTTCTTCGCGAAGCTTCCTGTACGCTGATTTTTCCTATATTTTTCCTGGAATTTTTGGAGCACTTTTAATATGGGGGAAACCTGAAATAGAAAAATAGCAAAAAATAGGAACTGGCACTGTGGTGCACTGAGTTAATAGGTTAGTCCAAATATGATCAAAAGTGCATGGAAGTGCATCAATATCATAGCAATATCACACAAAAGAAGCATGGAGCAAGCAGAAATTATAGATACGTTTTGGACGTATCAACATCCCCAAGCTTAATTCCTGCTCGTCCTCGAGTAGGTAAATGATAACAAGCATAATTTCTGTGGTGACATGCTATCAACCATAAAAGAACTTTTAAGTAAAGCAATCAAGGCATGTAATTCAATTCAAGTCATAACAAGCAAGAGTCTATATTAGCATTGTAACAAGCAACATAAGAACATAAAGGTGCAAGAGCTCTCGCTGTCCGTGACTCGAATGTCTCCAAATGGTGTTTGCGTGCAAGAAAGGGGATAGGGATATACGAGAGAGTAAAACATAGTTTTTGTATTGTTGAGAACTTAATATACTAAAGTTTCACACTTGGTCTTCTTTGGAATCTTATCTTGACTCATCCCCAGACCACTAGCCAGGTACAAGTCAAAATGATCCACTCCCTTTCAATATTTTGAGCACTCATGCAATGGATGAGCGTAAGCAAGAAATTTGACACTTAGGATGGCAAAGAGAGAAAAATGATGAAGGGGGAAGACAAAAAAGGTGTGAAAGGGTAACATCAATGAGGACAATCATAGGCGAGAGAAAGCCAAATGATAGATATGATGTGAGGAGTAGGGATTGCCATGCAACGGATGCACATATGAGCTAAGGTAAGCTCTCCAATGGAACTAGTGGGGGTGCATCCAACTTGCTCGGTCAAGAAGACCTAGAGCTCTTTTGAGGAGGCTCATCATTGGAATATACAAGCCAAGTTCTATAGTGTGAAGGTCCCCACATAGCTATATGCATTAATGATAATCTCTATGGAGTACAAGGTATAAGATGGAGTACGAGTGTGGATCTCTCAAAAGGAATAGTAGTGTGCCCCCTTCTCTCTTTTTATTTCTTTTTCTCTTTTTTTTTATTTTTTGTGGCCTCAATGGCTCTTTCTATTTAACTCTCATTTGTCCTCTTTGGGATCTTTTGATTTTGTCCTCTTTGGGATCTTTTCCTCACTTTAGAGGCAACACTCTATATATTACAAGAAGTATAGAAGATCTTTCACACTTTACAAAAGTACTCAACATAAAGAAGATGAAACTATCATGATGTATGCAAATGTATGCCTCTGCCAGTGTAGCAGGATATGCAATGATACTAGCGCGTCATGTAGCAATAATTAGGGCAAGGCCCAACTAGCATGCGGCTCATCGATCAAGCAAAAAGCATGTATGACATGAAGATCAAGTCATGAGAAGATGGATGTTGCATGGCAATGTATCTCGGAAAGGCTATGGAAATGCCTTGATAGGTAGGTATGGTGGCTGTTTTGAGGAAGGATATAATGAGGCTTATGATGACAGAGCGTATCGTGCCAAGGATTTGGATGCACCGGCGAAGTATGCGCCAACTCTCGAGGTGAGAAAGGGCAATGCACGGTACCGAAGAGGCTAGAAAAATATGGCTAGGTGGAAGTGTCAACTTTCGAATACTCACATTAGTCCGAAGAACTCATGCACTTATTATCGGTAACTCTCAATCTAATTAGGAGGTTCACAAAGAGACAAGTACCCCGAGGAGGAGTGTATGGGGGTTTGGTTATCCTTGCGCATCCTCGACTCATGGTACGTGAGTGTACTCTAATATTCGATCCCTCCAAAGATTAGTGATCCATCTAGTAGCTAAAGTTCTCAACTATTTTGTAGGTTTTCGAAAATAAACACGGATTGCCCAAAATATGACATCTATCACTAATAGGCTAAAGCTCTTGACACCAAAAGTTCACACATTACTCATGGCAATACCTCAAAACTATTGCAAGTTACTACTAAAATTAAATAGCAACCTCAATTACCTACTTTAAGTTAAGACACACAACTCAGTGCAACAGGCAAACTCTCTTAACAAGATAAACATGAAAACTCAAGAGAGTTCAGCAACCAACTAAACAAAAGCTCTTTAAAAAGAAAAGCATGAAAACTAAGAGCTAAACATGACAGCAGCTATGGAAAGACAAAGAACACACACAGCAAAGATAAGCATGAAAATCCTATGTTGTGTTCTAGGTTGAAGTGGAGCGTGTTTCTCTCCCACACAAAGAAAGTTGGGTTCTAACTTGTTATGAACAGCAAGCAAAGCTAAAGAAAACTAAAAAAGGAAACTAAGAGCAAGACGCTCCAAGCATAGCACATAACGCATGAAGTGATAAGAATATAGTGGAACGAAAGACGAACTGATAATTGTTGATGGAGAAGGGGATGCATGAGGGCATCCCCAAGCTTAGACGCTTGAGTCTTCTTGAATATTTCTTGGGGGTGCACGGGGGCATCCCCAAGCTTGAGCGTTTGACCCTCCTGAATCTTCTTTTATCATCTTCCCTCGCACACTTGAAAACTCCCTTCATACATAACTCATCATAATCTGATTAGCGAGGTTAGTACCCACAATAAAATAATTTTTCCCTACTGGAAATAAAGATAATCTTGAAGAGCTACTGTTTCTCAAGATTGCCAAAAAGTTTTTGCAAAGAAAAAGCAAGCTCAAGGTTTGCAAAACGAAGGAAAGGCAAAACAGGACAGAATCTGTGAAAAACAGACCAGCAGGTAGTAAATAATTTTTTCGGGGCACTTCTGCAACTCAAATCAAAAAACTCAGAACAGACGCTCCAAAGCCAATTGTATAGAGCACGCTGTAAAAAAAATTCAGATCAAAAAGATGATCTGGTGATTTTATTCGAATTTTTCTGTCCAAGGACAGAATCAATTTTCTGGACAGCACGTCACAACTTTTGAACTTTCTTGCAATCGGATGCTAAACTTGGCACAAAGCTGAAAAGAAAAGATACAATGATGATGCTACTGTAGTAACAAACATCAAGACACAACAAAAGCAAAATAAAACCTAATTCTTTGTGGGCTGCCTCCCAAAAGCGCTTTCTTTTATGCCTTTAAGCTAGGCATGATGCAAAATGAGAAGATCAAGTTTTATCAAGAGTAAGAGAATAGCTAGCCCGTGTAACGGACTCAAAAGGCAACTTAATCTTCTTTCTAGGGAAGAGTTCCATCCCTTTCTTGAGAGGGAATTGGAATTTTATATTCCCCTCTTTCATGTCAATGATAGCACCAACGGTGCGAAGAAAAGGACGTCCCAAAATAATTGGACATGAAGGTTCACATTCAATATCCATAATAGTAAAATCAACGGGAACATAATTGTCATTGACAATGATAAGAACATCGTCGATCTTCCCCAAAGGTTTCTTTACAGAAGAATCAACAAGACGAACACCAAAAGAACAAGGATCAAAAGGTTTCAATTCAAACATATAATACATTCTTTTGGGCATAACGGAGGTACTAGCTCCAACATCACATAAAGCATAGCAAGAGAAGTTATTCAACTTAATTTTAATCATAGGATCCCAACTATCTTCTAGCTTTCTAGGTATGGAGGCTTCTACCCTAAGCTTCTCCTCCCTAGCTTTGATAAGAGCATTAGTGATATGCTCCGTGAAGGCAAGATTAAGTGTGCTAGTGTGGGGATCTCTAGACATCTTGTGAAGAAAACCAATAACTTCAGAAAGGGTGCAATTATCAAAATCAAGGTCACTACTATCAAGTAAAGTGGTAGTGGTGTCCTTTAGGCTCACTTGTTTGGTAGCTTCTATGGTCATAGGAGTTTCTTCTTCTACGGTTGAGGTCATAGCATCACCATTAATAGGTCCAATGGGACTAGGAGTGCATTGCGTGCTAAGAGTTTGGATATCCTCAACAACTTGGATAGTAGCAACAGTGTGGTGCGTAGGAAGGCTCTTAATTCTATCTTCTTCCTCCTTTTCTCTAGCCCATCTCTCTTTAAGTTTAGCCATCATCCTAATGTTTTCATTAATTTGCACTTGAATAGCATTCATAGGAGTGGTCTTCCTCTCCTCAAGAGGAGAAGTTCTAATTTTAAGCAACTCTACCTCATGGGCTAAATTGTCTACCTTCGAAGAGAGATTATCTAGTTTGTCTAGTTTTTCTTCTACACTCTTATTGAAGGCCTTTTGGGTAGTGATGAAGTCTTTAAGCATAATCTCTAGTTCAGAAGTGGAGTTCTTGGTGCTAGGATAAGCATTGTTGTTCCCATAGGAATTAGAGGGGAACGGTCTAGGGTTGCTACCAAAATTACTCCTATAAGCATTGTTATTGAAATTGTTTCTAGAGATAAAGTTCACATCTACTTGATCTTGAGCAATCAAAGAATTTAAAGGAACATCATGAGGATCAATAGAAGATTGCTTGGAAAGTAGAGACATGATCAAGTCAACTTTTTCATTTAGGGAGGAAATCTCCTCGACAGAGTTTACCTTCCTACCTGTTGGAGCGCGTTCGGTGTGCCATTGGGAATAATTGGTCATCATCTCGTCGAGAAGCTTCGTGGCAGCACCAAGTGTAGTTGACATAAAGGTTCCTCCCGTGGCCGAATCTAACAAGTTCTGCGAGGTAAAGTTCAAGCCCGCATAAAAAGTTTGGATAACCATCCAAGTAGTCAAACCATGAGTAGGTGATACGTCCAAAACGTATCTATAATTTCTGCTTGCTCCATGCCTCTTTTGTGTGATATTGCTATGATATTTATGCACTTCCATACACTTTTGATCATATTTGGACTAACCTATTAACTCAGTGCACCCCAGTGCCAGTTTCTGTTTTCTGCTGTTTTTGTATTTCAGGTTTTCCCATTACGTAAACTGCCAGAAAAATTCCGGGAAAAATATATATAAAATCAGCATTCCGGAAGCTTCCATGCGGCCAAAGTAGGGCCGGAGGGGGGCCACCAGGGCTCCAGGCGCCCTGGCCACGCGGCCCCCCTCCAGGCCGCGCCGGGGGGGGGCCTGGGCCCCCCTTAGCTCCCCTGGCGACCCCCTTTGGCATATATTTAACACCCGTTGAGGAAACCCTGATTCCAGACCCCTTTTCTCCAGACGCAATCCCGATCTCCGCCGCCATCGCCATCAAGCATCGGGGAACCAGAATTCCTGTGCCGGCACCCTGCCGGGACGGGGAAGTGCCCCCGGATTCATCTCCATCGACGTTGCTTCCTCCCTCCATGATGCGGGAGTAGTTCCTCCTCGGGGCTGAGGTTTCTACCAGTAGCTATGTGGTCAATTCTCTCTCCCATGATGTGATCTTCGTTGTGATCATAGGCTATGTTAATCTAGGGTGATCCCATGATATTTACCCTTCCTCTATGTATTGGATTGATGTACTCACTTGTCTTTTGTAATGCACCGGATGTAATACTTTCCCTGTTGGGTATATAATATATCTCCGGCTTCATCTATTTTCTTTCCGGGTTCTTTGTCTTTCGGGTTTTCGGCGTTTTGTTGTGTGCGTGTGTGGCATTCATTCATATCATGTAGACATGTGCATCGCATTGCATTTGTGTTGTCGGTTGCATCCGGTTCCACGCGTTCCTTCCCGTTGTTTGTTTCGCGTTTCGGAGCTCCCTCACGTGTCCGTGGTGTCCCGTAGGCCTACTTTGGTGTTTGGGCATGTAACGTTACCGGTGTGCCGTGAGACTTGTCGTGCGTTGTTGTTTTGTTGTGTGCAACCCGCCTCTCAAATCTCGTCGCGTTTGGACTCCGTTTGCTATCCCAACAGTTATTCGTGTGGGTCCAAAGTGCCTTCGCTTTGTGGCCCGAAACACCCCTACAGCAGCCCACTAACATCTCCTAGGCCCATCTAAACTTCCCCCGCGATCAGATCCGTCGGATCGCGATCGGAGGGCTCCTAAACACCCATTCCCCCCTAACCCTAAAAATCTGCTATTTATAGACCCCTAGGTCTATTTTTTGGCATCTCTAGCTTCTTCCTCCTCCTTCCAATTCGCCACTTGGCTGTCCCTCTCCTTGATTCCCGCAGGAATCAGATCGCCGCCGCCGCTCGGGACGAGGGCGCCCAATCCCCTCGCCCGATCGAGGGCCAGGTCAACGCCTTCGCTCCCTCCGCCCGATCGATCCCTCCTGGACCACATCATCGCCTGGGCCGCGTCAGCCCTGCATCGGCCTTCCCTCCTTCGACCCCTCCAGCCGCGGGGCTGGACCACTTCACCGTCGCCACCGTGGGCCTTCCCTCCTCCGCGAGCCAGGCCGCCAGGCGCCTTCGCCTCACCCCACCGATCCGTCTGGGGTCCGAAGGCCAGGCCGCTTCGCCAGCCACCGAGCCAGGCGCGCCAGGCCGGCCCGTTCCTCCGCTACGCCCGAGCGGGGCCTCGCCTTCCATCGCCCGCAAGCCGCCGCGAGGTCCGCCTCCCACCAGGCCAGATCCTCCGCTCCGGGCCGCCTTCCTCCCGGGCCGCCAGATCGCCAGTCCGCGGGCCGCCTCCACCGCCTCCAGGCGCAGCCCACCGCGGGCCGCCGCCGCCTCCGCACCGCCTGGGCCCTCCGCCAGGCCGGACCCGAGCCAGATCGGGTCGATCCAGCTCCACGGGCCCATCTCTTCAGATCTGAGGTTGACACCCTAAAAACCACTAAGTCTGTGGATTTCTTATCTGTCTGATGCTATCTTGCAACTATTATATCTTTTTGTGTGGATGTCCGTTTTGCGCAAATAGCATGTCCAGACGTTCGTGGTGATTAGCACTACGTTTTATCTTTTTGTGTCATGCATGTTAGGGATCATCTAGGTACTTGTTTTTCCGTTGCAAGAGTGCATCCCGATATATTTGCTGCTGTGTGATGTTTTTATGCCATCTTTGCCATGTGATAACTTTTAGCTCGTTTGACCGAATGATGCAAATGACATGTCCACGTGTTCGTCTTGCCATGCTCTACATGTTGCTTGTGTTAGGTTGCATGATAGATTTATTCTTGCCATGTTTATCATCGTTGCAAAGTGCCATGTGGCTGTGATGTTGTTTCACTTGTGATGAAATGCCATCTTGTTGAGCTCGTTGCTATCGTTGTGTTTATCTCCATGATGCATGCTTATATGTTTCGGAATCACCATCATGTGTACTTTGATGAGGTGCTTACCACTTGCCATGTTTTAGTTTCGAGGTGACTTAAACTTGCTCTTTTAGATGCCATGATGAAACTGCTGTTTTAACACTTAGTGGTTTTTCACTAAGTCTGAAATCTGTAACGTTCCGATGCCATATTTGCTTGCTGCTCTAGGACAAACCATGATAGTTTTGGGGTGGATCTTGATTGCTCCTTGTAGTATATATTGTTGGCTTTCCATTCATGTTCTCACATGCTTATTTGAGTGGCTGTAGCATGTTTAACTTTTACTCCAAAGTTTCAATAAAATTCTGCTGCCTGAATTTTATTGTCAAGTTCAATATGTCCAAGCTTATTGCTATTAATCTGTGGCTCCTTTGGGGGTGCACCTTTGGACTTATTTGCTGTAGGATATGTCTAGTTTATGTTCATGCTCTTTGCCATGGTGTTTGAGTTCTGTAGCTTATTTTTCTAGTGCTCCGAAGTTGCTATGTTGCTGAAATTTTCAGCTTTCGCTCATTTCTTGTTTCGGGCATAACTTTTAGCCCGTAACTCCGATTTCAGCGAGTCTTATATGAAACTTGATTGATTTTCTGTGTAGATTCATAATATCTTATTGTTATCATGTTTTGAGGTGATTTGCTTGAGTGCTATTTTCCGTGCTCCGTGTGCTCCCTTAGTGCATCCATCATGCATCCATCATTTTCGAGTGCGCATTGCATCTTGTTGATTTGTGCCTTGTGTGATTGTATTGTTTAGAGCCGGAAGCTGAGACCGAGTACGAGTACGAGCACGAGGTTTCCAACGAGGTTGAGCACGAGGACCCTTCTTACGATCCGAACGACTTCTCTTCAGGCAAGATGACCGAACCCCGATAACATTACTATCTTTGCCTATTGCTAGTAGTTCCGCTCTATAGTTTTGCCTCGATGCCCATGTTCTTCCTGTCAGCCTCCTACTTGTAACCATGTCCATGTCTAACCACCCTACCTATGCAAACCGTTGCTTGGCTAAGTACGCTTCGCTCAGCCCTTCTTATAGCATTGCTAGTTGCAGGTGAAGATCGAAGATGCTTGCTTCATGTTGAAGTTTTGTTGGGTTATATCACACTATATAAATGCTTAAAATGAAATCATCTATATATTGGCAAGGGTGGAAGGCTAAGCCTTTTGCTTGGTGATTTGTTCCACTCATGCCGTTAGGAACCGTATAAACCGGTGTTATGTTCCTTGATTATGCGTTCCTAACACGGTTGGGGTGTATGGGACCCCCTTGATAAACCGCTAAGTGCTAAGTCTTTTCCAGCAAGTCCCAACATTGGTACTATTTGCCTAATAACTAAATAAACTTGCATAGGGAGTAATTAACCCTCTTTCTTAATTCTACAACCCCGGGCCAGTGCTCCACATGAGTGTTGGTCCGAAACGGGGGTTCTGCGGGGCCACCTCAAGGAAACTCGAGGTTTGGTAAAAACCTGTAGAATCGCCCATCCGGTCGTGGCCTGAGACGAGATACGCGCGGCTACTATCAGGGTGTCGGCACGCCGGCAGGATTTGCTGGATTAGCCTTACCTTAGTTCGTAGTATCTTGAGCACGGGATTCCGAGAATACTCGGGTCTTCCCACTTTGGAGTTGCGACTCCGCAGATCGTGGGCTTGTAATGGGTCAAGTTGGAACATCCCTGCAGGGTTTTGAACTTTCAAAAGCCGTGCCCGCGGTTATGTGGCAGATGGGAGCTTGTTAATATCCGGTTGTAGATAACTTGACACAATGTTTCTAATACACTACCAGCGTGTGTACCGTGACTGTCAATTTCCGAATAGGGATTCGGGAGTTGAACACGGTGGGGTTATGTTTGTTGAGCTTTAGCTAGGATCACTTCGTGATCATCTCTCGACCGAGGCTTTCTCTTCTCGCACTCTCTCACGTAAGCTAGTTGCTAGTTGCTGCTGCAGACACTTATTCTTTTCTTCAGCCTTATCCTCTCCCAAGGCTTAAATAGTCTTGTTACCCGGGAATGGGATTGCTGAGTCCTCTGTGGCTCACAGTTACTTCACCACACCAGATGCAGGTCCAGTTGTGAGCTATCCAGGTGATGGTACCGAGCTAGACTGGGAGTACGACGAGGAGCGTAGTCGATACTATGTTCGTTATCCTGATGGTCAGTAGTGGAGACTTCTACTAGGATTCGATCCGACCTGTGGTTTATTTATTTATGTTTGGTATCTTGCCATTTGGAATTTGCCCTTAGAGGGTTGTGATATTCTTAATGTATGATGTTTGAGACATGTATTGTATTTGTGTGACGTGGCGAGTGTAAGCCAACTATTTATGTTTACAATCCCCTCTTTTACATGAGATGTGCAAAGATTACCAAACTTGAGATCATTCTAGGATGGACTTATACCTTTAAGTCGTGCCTCGACACGTAGGAGGTATAGTTCCATCCTGGGCATTACAAGTTGGTATCAGAGCCTTCTCCGACCTAGGAGCCCCCACTGATTGATCGAATCGTTGACGGTCGAGTCTAGGCACACACTGAAAATATTTTGAGTCCTATATTATATCGGAGAGTAGGATTTCTTTGCTTCTCATCCCCTTTCTCTCTGGTGAGGACTCCTGACGACTACTCTTGTCTCTTCTATCTTCAAAAATTGCACCAAATTTTTTTTAGGAATCTCGCGAGTATTCTGGGATTGTTTCGATGTTCTTGTGACGAGAATATTGTTCTCGATGCCTCCTGACATTAGGGGTTGTGGTAGTGTCCCGGGGAGTTGAGCTTCGGGGTATTGTCGTCACAAGCATATCGCGGCAGTACTAAATACTTTAGACGGCCGACATCGAAAATCTCTCCTATACGGCCAGTGGCAAGATAACCCCGACATCACCCAGTACTGGGGAGGTAGTTCGGGAGTATTGCCATAGCTTGTTATAGTGGATGCTTTTCGAAGGTCCGAGGTAGACAGTTTCCGAGAAAGACTGGTTATGTGTTGAAGGATGGATACACCTGGATGTAGGTTTAGAGTTGATTGCGCGGTGCTTCCCGTGTATCCCCAACACCTGATTGCATAACTGGAATCTTTCGGAAATTTATAGGTGGGTTTATCCAGTAGTTCGTAGGCATTCTTCCAACGAATGCAGGTTAGCGAGTTCGGGGTTCTACATTGAGTGAAGTGGTATTATGACCGATGTTCCGATCGGGAGTTGCATCTTAAAGGGTCCTTGGCTATGCTGATCCGGGGATTGCAAAACCCGTTCGTAACGCGTTCATATGCTTTCAGCACAAAGATGTTAGAACGAAGCTCCTATCTTGTGTTTGTTCCCGTCTGTACCTTGTTGTTTTTCTTATTTTACCTTTTGTCCCCTATGTGGCTTCTCGTGAAGATGATGTTATCATTTAACTGAGAATTTCATTCGTTCCTCTTGTTCAAATGATTTCATTCGTTCCTATTGTTCGAATGATTATTGTGAAGACTTGTTGCAATTCATTCCATTGATTCAGCTTATACCTTCTGTCAATCAATTGCTGATTCATGGTCATCTCTTTCAGGATGGCTCCGAAAAGGGTTCCCAACGCTAACCCAGAGGATGAAGAGGTCCCAGATCGTCCTCCTTCCCCTCCTCCTCCGTCCGAGGCTTGGAGAGCGATTATGCAGACTACAGCTCAGAACACTCAGATGTTGATGCAGATGATGCAGCAGATGCAAGCTAATCAAGCTAATCAGGGTGTTCCAGGGAATCAAGGCAACTTCTTCAACCAGCAACACCATGCTACTCTCAACGAGTTCTTGGCCAATAATCCAAAAGCTTTCAGTTACTGTGTCGACCCTCTTGATGCTGAAGATTGGTTAACCGACATAAAGAAGCATTTTGAGTGCAGTAACGTAAGAGAAGAGGATTACGTGAAGTTTGCAGCCTTCCAACTCAAAGACCAAGCAGCTGACTGGTGGCAGCAGTACAAAGACTCCAGGCCAGGTCAAGTGATCTCTTGGGAGAATTTCTGCAAGGACTTTCGCTCTCACCACATTCCTACAAGTGTCATCGAGGGTATGCGTGAGCAATTCCGCAACCTGAAGCAGGGCTCTATGACAGTCTATCAGTATAATGTCAAGTTCCAAAACCTTGCCCGCTATGCTAAGCAAGACATTCCTGACGCCAAGAGCAAAATCTACCAGTTCCGTGGAGGTCTCAAAGATGAACTTCAACTTGCTCTCACCTTGTTCGAGCCGGATGAATTCGACAAATTCTATAACATGGCTTTGAAACAAGAGGCAGCTTAGCTTAAGATGGAGGCTTCTAAAAAGAGAATTCGAGATGCCGTTCACTCTTCCTCATCGTCTCAGATGGTCTCGAAACAACAGAAATTCTGGCTTCCTCCTCCTCCAGTGATTCGAGCTTCTTTCAACAACTCCAACAACTCCAACAACAAGAACTCCGGTGGACGTGGTTTCTCCCACCCACCCAACCCGAGCAACCAGTCGAAGAAGCAGTTTCAGTCTCAAGGCTCCAAGTCAAGTGGCTCTCATTTCCGTCCTCTCTCAGAAGTGACTTGCAACAAATGCACTCAGAAAGGTCACTATGCCAACAGATGTCCCAACCCGAAGCGTCTTCCACCTCCTCCACCTGTCGGTACCGCTATGGTCAAGCATGATCCAAAGGCAGCAAGGGTCAATCTGATGAATGCAGCACAAGCGGATAATTCTTCTGATGTCATTTTGGGTAACCTTCCAGTTAACTCTTTTCCAGCTAAAGTGTTATTTGATTCGGGTGCTTCACATTCTTTCATGTCATACCCATTTGCATCCAAGCATAGTGTGACCACAGCAGCTTTACCAAGGCAATTGGCAATTTCTTCTCCGGCAAAGCAGATGCATTCCAGTATATATGCTCCGAATGTGTCCATTCGCATGGGTGATTATCGCTTTCTGGCTAATCCGGTGGTTCTTGGAAATTCTGACATCGACCTCATCCTCGGAATGGATTGGCTTTCTCAGCATGATGCTCACATTGATTGTGCTCAAAAGGAAGTCAAGATGACTCATCCTGATGAAGATGTGATTATCTTTGCCTCCAGGGATAACACTATCAGGCTTTTCTCTCTCAATGGTAAGGGCAAAATTAATGCCATATCTCAAATTCCGGTGGTGAACGAATATCAAGACGTCTTTCCTGAAGAACTTCCAGGCATGCCTCCACACCGTCAGGTGGAATTTGTCATTGAACTCGAGCCGGGTACTGAGCCAGCATGCAGGCGTCCGTACAAGCTCTCTCCGGATGAATTGAAGGAATTGAAGAAGCAGCTTGATAAGCAGGAGAGTATGGGTCTCATCAGGCCTAGTACGTCTCCTTGGGGCTGTGGTGTCTTATTTGTCAAGAAGAAAGATGGCACGGAGCGTCTCTGTGTTGATTACCGGCCATTGAACAAGAAGACAATAAAGAACAAATATCCGCTCCCCAACATCAACGAACTCTTCGAGCAGCTCAAAGGAGCTAAAGTGTTCTCAAAGCTCGACCTCCGAATGGGCTATCATCAAATTCGCATTCGCGAGGAAGACATTCCCAAGACGGCCTTCAGAACGAGCTACGGTTCATACGAGTATACTGTCATGTCCTTTGGTCTCGCCAATGCTCCTCCTACCTTTTCGAGGATGATGCACTACATCTTCAACCCCTATACTGGCGAGTTTGTGCTTGTGTATCTGGATGATATTCTGGTGTTTTCCAAGAATGAAGAAGATCACGAAAAGCACTTACATCTGGTTCTTGATCGACTCCGAGAGCATAAATTCTATGCCAAGTTCTCCAAGTGCGAGTTTTGGCTCGATAAGGTTTTGTACCTGGGCCACATCATCTCAGCTGACGGTATTGCGGTAAATCCCGAGAAAGTTGAAGCAATTGTCAACTGGGAAGCTCCTCAGAACGTCAAGCAACTCCGCAGTTTTCTGGGTCTTGCCAGCTATTGCAGAAGGTTCGTTGAGAACTTCTCCAAGATTGCCAAGCCTCTTTCAAACTTGCTTCAGAAGAATGTCAAATACTTTTGGTCTCCAGAGTGTGAAGTGGCATTCAAAACTCTCAAAGAAAAGCTCGTCTCTGCTCCAGTTCTGACTCCTCCAGATGAGTCCAAGCCCTATGAAGTATTTTGTGATGCTTCTCTTCAAGGTCTTGGTGGTGTGCTTATGCAAGATAAGAGAATTGTGGCATACACTTCTCGTCAGCTCAAGCCAAGTGAGAAGAACTATCCCACACATGATCTCGAGCTAGCAGCTGTGGTACATGCTCTGATTACGTGGAGACATCTGTTGTTGGGCAGAAAGGTCGACATCTTCACTGATCACAAGAGCTTGAAGTACATCTTCACACAGCCGCATCTGAACCTCCGCCAGACTCGTTGGGTTGAAATGATCCAAGAGTATGATCCCAGCATTGAATACACTCCTCGCAAGGCGAATGTGATTGCAGATGCTTTGAGCAGAAAGGCATATTGCAACAGCCTTCTTATCAAGCCGTGCCAGCCTGAGCTTTGTGAAGCTTTCAGGAAGCTCAACCTCCAAGTTGTTCCGCAGGGTTTTCTTGCAAATCTTCAAATTGCTCCTACCTTGGAAGATCAAGTCCGTGAGGCCCAACTCAGGGATACCATGGTGAAGAAGGTGAAACATGCTATTGCTAAGGGCATTCCGAAATACAAGTGCTTTCGTGTTGATGAGAGAGATACCTTGTTCTTCGAGGACAGACTCGTTGTTCCCAAAGGTGATCTCAGGAAGCTCATAATGGAAGAAGCACATGATTCTCTCCTTTCCATTCATCCTGGCAGTTCCAAGATGTATCAAGATCTCAAGCAGTCTTACTGGTGGACACGCATGAAAAGGGAAATTGCCCAATTCGTGAATGAATGTGATGTATGCAGAAGAGTGAAAGCAGAACATCAACGTCCAGCCGGTCTTCTCCAACCTCTTCCTATCCCCGAGTGGAAGTTCGACCACATTGAAATGGACTTCGTCACTGGATTTCCTAAATCCAAGCGAGGAAATGATTCTATCTTCGTGGTGATTGACAAGCTTACCAAAGTCGCTCACTTTCTTCCAGTCAAAGAATCAATCAATGCAGCTCAATTGGCAGAGCTGTACACTTCCAGAATTGTGTCCTTACATGGCATTCCTCAAGTTATATCCTCAGACCGTGGAAGTTTGTTCACTTCAAGGTTCTAGGACTCCTTTCAGTCCACCATGGGCACTAAGATCAGGTTCAGCACTGCTTTTCACCCTCAGACCAGTGGTCAAGTCGAGCACGTGAATCAGATTCTAGAAGACATGCTCAGAGCCTGTGTCATCTCCTTTGGCATGAAATGGGAAGACTGCCTTCCATTTGCCGAGTTCTCTTACAACAACAGCTTTCAAGCAAGTGCCGGTAAAGCCCCGTTTGAAATCCTCTATGGCAGAAAGTGCCGTACCCCTCTCAACTGGTCTGAAACAGGCGAACGTCAACTTCTTGGCAATGACTTGATCTCAGAAGCCGAAGAAATGTGCAAAGTCATACGTGAGAATCTCAAGGCCGCTCAGTCACGTCAGAAGAGCTACTATGACGACAAGCATCGTGATTTGGCATTCAACATTGGTGATCATGTCTATCTCCGTGTGTCTCCGATGAAAGGCACCCAAAGATTCGGTATCAAAGGAAAGCTTGCTCCTAGATACGTCGGGCCTTTCAAGATTCTTGGCAAAAGAGGCGACCTAGCCTATCAACTTGAGCTCCCTTCAAACTTCGCCAATGTTCATGATGTGTTCCATGTGTCTCAACTTCGCAAATGCTTCAAGGCACCTGAGCGCATGATTCCGTTTGAAGAGATTGATCTTCAACAAGACCTGTCCTACCGAGAGCATCCAGTTGCTATTCTCGAAGAAACCGAACGCAAGACCCGCAACAAGTCCATCAAATTCTTGAAAGTCAAGTGGTCACATCACACCGACCGAGAAGCTACGTGGGAACGAGAAGATCATCTTCGTTCCGAGTACCCTTCCTTTTTCCAGTCCTAGATCTCGGGACGAGATCTTTTTGTAGTAGAGGAGAGTTTGTAATGCCCCGGATGTAATACTTTCCCTTTTGGGTATATAATATATCTCCGGCTTCATCTATTTCCTTTCCGGGTTCTTTGTCTTTCGGGTTTTCGTCATTTTGTTGTGTGCGTGTGTGGCATTCATTCATATCATGTAGACATGTGCATCGCATTGCATTTGTGTTGTCGGTTGCATCCGGTTCCACGCGTTCCTTCCCGTTGTCCGTTTCGCGTTCCGGAGCTCCCTCACGTGTCCGTGGTGTCCCGTAGGCCTACTTTGGTGTTTGGGCGTGTAACGTTACCGGTGTGCCGTGAGACTTGTCGTGCGTTGTTGTTTTGTTGTGTGCAACCCGCCTCTCAAATCTCGTCGCATTTGGACTCCGTTTGCTATCCCAACAGTTATTCGTGTGGGTCCAAAGTGCCTTCGCTTTGTGGCCCGAAACACCCCTACAGCAGCCCACTAACATCTCCTAGGCCCATCTAAACTTCCCCCACGATCGGATCCGTCGGATCGCGATCGGAGGGCTCCTAAACACCCATTCCCCCCTAACCCTAAAAATCTGCTATTTATAGACCCCTAGGTCTATTTTTGGGCATCTCTAGCTTCTTCCTCCTCCTTCCAATTCGCCACTTGGCTGTCCCTCTCCTTGATTCCCGCAGGAATCAGATCGCCGCCGCCGCTCGGGACGAGGGCGCCCAATCCCCTCGCCCGATCGAGGGCCAGGTCAACGCCTTCGCTCCCTCCGCCCGATCGATCCCTCCTGGACCACATCATCGCCTGGGCCGCGTCAGCCCCGCATTGGCCTTCCCTCCTTCGACCCCTCCAGCCGCGGGGCTGGACCACTTCACCGTCGCCACCGTGGGCCTTCCCTCCTCCGCGAGCCAGGCCGCCAGGCGCCTTCGCCTCGCCCCACCGATCCGTCTGGGGTCCGAAGGCCAGGCCGCTTCGCCAGCCACCGAGCCAGGCGCGCCAGGCCGGCCCGTTCCTCCGCTACGCCCGAGCGGGGCCTCGCCTTCCATCGCCCGCAAGCCGCCGCGAGGTCCGCCTCCCACCAGGCCAGCTCCTCCGCTCCGGGCCGCCTTTCTCCCGGGCCGCCAGATCGCCAGTCCGCGGGCCGCCTCCACCGCCTCCAGCCACAGCCCACCGCGGGCCGCCGCCGCCTCCGCACCGCCTGGGCCCTCCGCCAGGCCGGACCCGAGCCAGATCGGGCCGATCCAGCTCCACGGGCCCATCTCTTCAGATCCGAGGTTGACACCCTAAAAACCACTAAGTCTGTGGATTTCTTATCTGTCTGATGCTACCTTGCAACTGCTATATCTTTTTGTGTGGATGTCCGTTTTGCGCAAATAGCATGTCCAGACGTTCGTGGTGATTAGCACTACGTTTTATCTTTTTGTGTCATGCATGTTAGGGATCATCTAGGTGCTTGTTTTTCCGTTGCAAGAGTGCATCCTGATATATTTGCTGCTATGTGATGTTTTTATGCCATCTTTGCCATGTGATAACTTTTAGCTCGTTTGACCGAATGATGCAAATGACATGTCCACGTGTTCGTCTTGCCATGCTCTACATGTTGCTTGTGTTAGGTTGCATGATAGATTTATTCTTGCCATGTTTATCATCGTTGCAAAGTGCCATGTGGCTGTGATATTGTTTTTAACTTGTGATGAAATGCCATCTTGTTGAGCTCGTTGCTATCGTTGTGTTTATCTCCATGATACATGCTTATATGTTTCGGAATCACCATCATGTGTACTTTGATGAGGTGCTTACCACTTGCCATGTTTTAGTTTCGAGGTGACTTAAACTTGCTCTTTTAGATGCCATGATGAAACTGCTGTTTTAACACTTAGTGGTTTTGGTTTTTCACTAAGTCTGAAATCTGTAACGTTCCGATGCCATGTTTGCTTGCTGCTCTAGGACAAACCATGATAGTTTTGGGGTGGATCTTGATTGCTCCTTGTAGTATATATTGTTGGCTTTCCATTCATGTTCTCACATGCTTATTTGAGTGGCTGTAGCATGTTTAATTTTTGCTCCAAAGTTTCAATAAAATTCTGCTGCCAGAATTTTATTGTCAAGTTCAATATGTCCAAGCTTATTGCTATTGATCTGTGGCTCCTTTGGGGGTGCACCTTTGGACTTATTTGCTGTAGGATATGTCTAGTTTATGTTCATGCTCTTTGCCATGGTGTTTGAGTGCTGTAGCTTATTTTTCTAGTGCTCCGAAGTTGCTATGTTGCTGAAATTTTCAGCTTTCGCTCATTTCTTGTTTCGGGCATAACTTTTAGCCCGTAACTCCGATTTCAGCGAGTCTTATATGAAACTTGATTGATTTTCTGTGTAGATTCATAATATCTTATTGTTATCATGTTTTGAGGTGATTTGCTTGAGTGCTATTTTCCGTGCTCCGTGTGCTCCCTTAGTGCATCCATCATTTTCGAGTGCGCATTGCATCATGTTGATTTGTGCCTTGTGTGATTGTATTGTTTAGAGCCGGAAGCTGAGACCGAGTACGAGTACGAGCACGAGGTTTCCAACGAGGTTGAGCACGAGGACCCTTCTTACGATCCGAACGACTTCTCTTCAGGCAAGATGACCGAACCCCGATAACATTACTATCTTTGCCTATTGCTAGTAGTTCCGCTCTATAGTTTTGCCTCGATGCCCATGTTCTTCCTGTCAGCCTCCTACTTGTAACCATGTCCATGTCTAACCACCCTACCTATGCAAACCGTTGCTTGGCTAAGTACGCTTCGCTCAGCCCTTCTTATAGCATTGCTAGTTGCAGGTGAAGATCGAAGATGCTTGCTTCATGTTGAAGTTTTGTTGGGTTATATCACACTATATAAATGCTTAAAATGAAATCATCTATATATTGGCAAGGGTGGAAGGCTAAGCCTTTTGCTTGGTGATTTGTTCCACTCATGCCGTTAGGAACCGTATAAACCGGTGTTATGTTCCTTGATTATGCGTTCCTAACACGGTTGGGGTGTATGGGACCCCCTTGATAAACCGCTAAGTGCTAAGTCTTTTCCAGCAAGTCCCAACATTGGTACTATTTGCCTAATAACTAAATAAACTTGCATAGGGAGTAATTAACCCTCTTTCTTAATTCTACAACCCCGGGCCAGTGCTCCACATGAGTGTTGGTCCGAAACGGGGGTTCTGCGGGGCCACCTCAAGGAAACTCGAGGTTTGGTAAAAACCTGTAGAATCGCCCATCCGGTCATGGTCTGAGACGAGATACGCGCGGCTACTATCAGGGTGTCGGCACGCCGGGAGGATTTGCTGGATTAGCCTTACCTTAGTTCGGAGTATCTTGAGCACGGGATTCCGAGAATACTCGGGTCTTCCCACTTTGGAGTTGCGACTCCGCGGATCGTGGGCTTGTAATGGGTCAAGTTGGAACACCCCTGCAGGGTTTTGAACTTTCGAAAGCCGTGCCCGCGGTTATGTGGCAGATGGGAGCTTGTTAATATCCGGTTGTAGATAACTTGACACAATGTTTCTAATACACTACCAGCGTGTGTACCGTGACTGTCAATTTCCGAATAGGGATTCGGGAGTTGAACACGGTGGGGTTATGTTTGTTGAGCTTTAGCTAGGATCACTTCGTGATCATCTCTCGACCGAGGCTTTCTCTTCTCGCACTCTCTCACGTAAGCTAGTTGCTAGTTGCTGCTGCAGACACTTATTCTTTTCTTCAGCCTTATCCTCTCCCAAGGCTTAAATAGTCTTGTTACCCGGGAACGGGATTGCTGAGTCCTCTGTGGCTCACAGTTACTTCACCACACCAGATGCAGGTCCAGTTGTGAGCTATCCAGGTGATGGCACCGAGCTAGACTGGGAGTACGACGAGGAGCGTAGTCGATACTATGTTCGTTATCTTGATGATCAGTAGTGGAGACTTCTACTAGGATTCGATCCGACCTGTGGTTTATTTATTTATGTTTGATATCTTGCCATTTGGATTTTGCCCTTAGAGGGTTGTGATATTCTTAATGTATGATGTTTGAGACATGTATTGTATTTGTGTGACGTGGCGAGTGTAAGCCAACTATTTATGTTTACAATCCCCTCTTTTACATGAGATGTGCAAAGATTACCAAACTTGAGATCATTCTAGGATGGACTTATACCTTTAAGTCGTGCCTCGACACGTAGGAGGTATAGTTCCATCCTGGGCATTACATCTTTATCTAGTATAATCCCCGAGACCAAGGTGATAGCGGTCTATTGGACATGGATTAGAAAAATATTTTCATGAGTGATTTCCTCTCTTGTGTGTTGATTGAAGATTGAGAGTCTCTTGGTGCTTGTCTTTGACTATCCTTTAGATATGTTGTGGTGATTGTGGGACTCTCTTTGGATGGCCGCGGTGACATTGGGAAATCCTTAGATTGAGAACTATGAACTTTGAGGTGTGCTTTTGTAGCCCTACATAATTCTCGTCCTCTCTTGACCACGAAGGAATGACCTTCGGGTGCGTCTCCATTGCATGTTTTATGGGAAATATCATGTGATTCAATTATGTTAATGTTGTTGGGAGTTGCCGCTAGTGAAAGTATGAAGCCTAGGCCTTGTTTCCACCATTGCAATACCATTTGTGCTCACGTTTACCACTTGTTTGCTTGCTGCACTTTTTATTACAGATTTATATTACTTTTTTTGCCATCCATATCACTTGCCATTTAACATCTCTTCGCCGAACTAGTGCACCTATACATCTAACAAGTGTATTAGGTGTGTTGGGGACACAAGAGACTTCTTGTATCTTAGTTGCAGGGTTGCTTGAGAGAGACCATCTTCAACCTCTACTTCCCTGAGTTCGATAAACCTTAGGTCATCCACTTGAGGGAAATTGCTGCTGTCCTACAAACCTCTGCGCTTGGAGGCCCAACATAGTCTACAAGAGTAGAAGCGTGTGTAGACATCAAGCTATTTCTAGCGCCGTTGCCGGGGAGGTGAGTGCTTGAAGGTATATCTTTAGATCTTGCAATTAAATCTTTTCGTTTCTTGTTTTTAGTTTCACTAGTTATGTTTATGGAAAACCGTGCTATTGGATCGTTGCTTGCGGGGAGACGCCCCACACCTGTGGTGGTTGCTCCTCCCCCTACTGAAATTGTGCCCTATAAAATACCAGCTGGTATTATCGATTATGTTTTGGCTAATCGTTATGCAGGAGACTGACATCCCGGTGAACACTTGCTATATCTGTCACAACTATGTTCATTATTTAAGCTTGCAGGTGTATCAAGGGAGTTTCTCATGAGGAAATTGTTCGCCGTATCACTTATAGATAAAGCTTCAGATTTGTATAAGCTTCTCGATAACTCGCACTTGCTTGATTGGGAAGAGATCCAGTCTCTCTTTCACTCCAAGTTTTATCCTCTTCATGAAGTCCATGAGAATAGGAATTATGTTTATAATTTCTATCCTCATGACGGAGAGAGCATAGCTCAAGCTTGGGGGAGACTGAAAATGTTAATGCTAAAATGTCCTAACCATGGGATCCCCAAAGATATGATTATTACTAATTTCTATGCGAGGCTCTCTCGACAGGATAAAGATTTGGTCGATGCTTCCTCTATGGGTTCTTTCACAAACGAAAAGATTGATGCTAAATGGGAACTCCTTGAAAGAATTCAACGTAACACTGAAGATTGGGAGATCGACAAAGGTAAAGAGTCAGGTATAGTTTATGAGTATGATTGCATTAAGTCCTTTGTTGAAACTACAAGTTTTAATAAGTTTAGTGCTAAATTTGGGCTTGATTCTCAACTCCTTGTTGATTTCCTCAAATCTTTTGCTTCACATCTTAATATGCCTAAGGAGGATTGGAACAAGCATCATGAACCTTTTAAAGAGATTTGCAAAGAAAATGAAATTGTTCATGATGATTGCAACATGCATGATCCAATTCCTAAAAAAGAAGTTTTATATAAGCATGTTAATTTTTGTGGAGTGGATAGACCTTGTGAAAGGCCTATGATTGAAGAAGAGAAGTATTGTAAGCAACATAAGCATGAAAGAACAATCACTTGGGTCAGAGATTTAAATGAAATTGCTAGAGAATTGTGTGACCTTTATCCTTTTACTTGTGAACTTTGCTGTATAGAAGGTCACTTTAATTTTCAATGCATGAACTTTCAAAACATAACTGTTAACCAGTTGTGTGATAACATGATCACCTCTGATCTTTATGATGAGCTTATGTTATTTTTGATGTGTGAGGAGTTATCAGAAAAGACTTCTTGGCTAGATGTTAATGCCATAGGAATAAAAAACACTTTGCAAAATTGCCATCTCTATTTTGTTGTTAATTGCCATGAAAATGATTACATAAGTAAGATTAGAAGGGGGGGGGGACTTTACCAAAGTATAAAAATGTCTCTTATATTTCTGCTAATAAAAAGGAGAGTTTCTCCCAAGTTTCCCCTATTGTTTCTAATGATAAACCAGGATATGTGGAGAAGCTTCATCTCCAACCACCCCCTCCTAAGGTGAAGAAGAAGAAAAAGAAGAGGAGGAGGAAGAGGAGCAAAAAGGAAGAAGAATGGGTATCAACCTGGCCTGAGCATATTCCTCCCGTCAACTTTTATCCCAACGGTTGTAAGTTTAAAGAAGAAGGTGAAGTCCATTGCCTTAATTATCATCTTGATGATACGTCCGTAGGTACTATTGAAGATGATTTTGATTATGATATGCATGTTACTTATTGTGATTGGGAAAATGATGATAATGCTGCTTATGATCTTGAAAATCTTTTTGGTACCAACTCTGAAAGTGATGATATGGAAAGCTCTAAGCTTGGGGATGATAGGATTGCAAATCCTTTACCCACTAGTGATGTGATAATTGATAATTCTTTTGCTAGTAAGAATAAAGACAACATGTTTACAAGTATAGTTGCTAGCAATGATAATGCTCTTCTCTACTATGATGATGTTATAACTCCAATCTATAGTGATTATAAAGGTACTTATGACATAAGGAGAAATTATCCTTATGAAACTTGTCATAATCATGGAGGGAATTACTCCCTTGTTGAACACCATCTTCCTAATACACAATTAATCTATAGTGTTCAAGTTGTTTATGATAGTCCTACTCCCACTATTACCAATGAGAAAGATTATGCTTATGTGGAGAGTAAGAGTACCCTTTTGCATGTGGATCATGGTAACAATGCTTTATGTGATGCTTATATTGTTGAGTTTATTCGTGATCCCACTGAAAATTATTATGAGAAGGGAACATATGCTTATAGATATTTCAATAATATCAAGTTCCCTCTCTTTATGTTGAAGGTTTTGAAGCTGCACTTGTTTTGTCTTCCTATGCTTATTGCTTTGTGCTTCAATGAATTATTCTATTGCAATATTCCTATGCATAGGAAGCATGTTAGGATTAAATGTGTTTGGTATTTGCTTCTTGATGCTCTCTTTTGTTCTTCAACTCTTATTCCTACGAGAGCATCATTAAAGTCTTATGCCTAGCTTAAAGGCATAAAAGAAAGCGCTTTTGGGAGGCAGCCCACAATGAATAAATTTTTATTTTGCTTTTGTTGTGTCTTGATGTTGTTACTACAGTAGCATCATCATTGTATCTTTGCTTTTCAACTTTGTGCCAAGTGTAGCCTCTGATTGCAAGAAAGTTCAAAAGTTGTGACGTGCTGTCCAGGAAACAGATTCTGTCCTTGGATAGAAAAATTCGTATAAAATCACCAGATCATCTTTTTGGTCTGAATTTTTTCGACAGCGTGATATATACAATTTTCTTTCGGGCGTCTGTTCTAAGTTTTTTGATTAGAGTTGCAGAAGTGCCCCGAAAAAATCATTTACTACCTGCTGTTCTGTTTTTCACAGATTCTGTCCTGTTTTGCCTTTCCTTCATTTTGCAAACCTTGAGCTTGCTTTTTCTTTGCAAAAACCTTTTGGCAATCTTGAGAAACAGTAGACCTTCAAGAATATCCTTATTTCCAGCAAGGAACAATTATATTATTATGGGTACTAACCTCGCTAATCAGATTATGATGAGTTATGTATGAAGGGAGTTTTCAAGTGTGCGAGGGAAGATGATAAAAAGATTCAGGAGTGTCAAACGCTCAAGCTTGGGGATGCCCCCATGCACCCCCAAGAAATATTCAAGAAGACTCAAGCGTCTAAGCTTGGGGATGCCCCCGTGCATCCCCTTCTCCATCAACATTATCAGTTCGTCTTTCGTTCCACTATATTTTTATCACTTCATGTGTTATGTGCTATGCTTGGAGTGTCTTGCTTTTAGTTTCATTTTTAAGTTTTCTTTAGCTTTTCATAACGAGTCGGAACTCAGCTTTCTTTGTGTGGGAGAGAAACACGCTCCACTTCTACCTAGAACATAACATAGAATTTTCATGTCTATCTTTGCTGTGTGTGTTCTTTGTCTTTCAATAGCTACTATCATGCTTAGCTCTTAGTTTTCATGCTTATCTTTTTAAAGAGCTTTTGGTTAGTTGGTTGCTTGAACTCTCTTTAGTTATCATGCTTATCTTATTAAGAGAGTTTGCTTCTGTTGCATTGGTTGATATGTCTATGATAAAAATGCTACGTGCATAATGGTGCTTAGTAGTTCATGTTTTCTTATGGTTAGTCTCAAATAGCTGGGGGGTTCCCAATGTGTTATTGGAGTACCAACATGATTTGTTTGCCTATGATGTGGTATGGTTTAATGATATCTTCCTTCAAGAATTTATTTTGATTGACTTGGCGTATGCTCACGCATATTTAAGACTATAAAGAAAGTCTGTCAGGCCTTGATGATCTTTTATTTCTGAGTAGCGATATAACTTCCATGCCTGATTCAATGTTGCTTTGTCGCTCTGCATGATTATGACCGTCATTGCTCTTTTAGTTGGTCGCTCCCAGTCTATTGCTAACCTTCGCCTGTACTAAGCGGACTGACTGCTTGTGCATCCAAAATCCTTTAGACCAGTTATGCCATATGAGTCCACCATACCTTCCTATACATGGTATTTACCTGCCATTCCTAACGAAGACTTTCATGTACCATCTCGAAATTATTCAAAAAAGCATTTCTATTTTGTGCCTCTGTTTTAGCTCATGAGGAAGTAGTAGTTAATTCATGATCTTTTTAAGTTGGACAAGCTTCACCCCGGGATTGCATGTCTAATGTCCAAATCCATAATACGAGAAGGAACTGGCATAGAGTGCGCCCGACTCGTTAAAAATTATACAACAAACAAACCCTCCTTCACGCTTTGTTCATGAGAAATCAGAAAACTTTGGCAGTGATAAACAAAGGAGATTAAGAGGATGTGATCGTCCTCATTCGGGAGCCGTTCCTCGAAACTTGTCCATCTCAAGAAGTGATTGAGTTATCTGCTAGCATTCGTTGACGAAATATGCATATTCTTAAAAATAATTATTACCTCTGTTTTAAAAACCAAGAGCTCTGGTACATGTTTTGTCTTTGTTTCCGACCACGGGTTTTCAACCTTGCCAACAAAAGCCACGGTTCGAGAGTCTCCACCTTCTTTTAAAGCACCAACTACTGAGAGCATGATTGTCATTCTGAGTGTAATGTGCATTGTTCCAAAGTAGCATTGTCTTTTGCATGATTATGATATCGTTTATTTTGAAATCATTGTATCTAGTCATCACTTAAACCTTGGAGGTGCCCCTGCATTTATGTTTTGCTTCACGGAAGGGGGCAAGCGAGATATCACTTTATCGTATTTGCACACCATGCTCATTACAAATCTATTTGATGTTTCAGTATCATATTGTAAAACTTTCAGTTCTTTGTGATTTTCTCATGAGGCAACTTAATTACTACAGATTCATTGTCTCAGTAAGCTTTTGTCATATGACTATGAAAAGTCCTATATGGTTAATAGCATGTCACCAGAGAAATTATGCTTGTTATCATTTACCTACTCGAGGACGAGCAGGAATTAAGCTTGGGGATGTTGATACATCCAAAACGTATCTATAATTTCTGCTTGCTCCATGCCTCTTTTGTGTGATATTGCTATGATATTTATGCACTTCCATACACTTTTGATCATATTTGGACTAACCTATTAACTCAGTGCACCCCAGTGCCAGTTTCTATTTTCTGCTGTTTTTGTATTTCAGGTTTTCCCATTACGTAAACTGCCAGAAAAATTCCGGGAAAAATATATAAAAAAATCAGCGTTCCGGAAGCTTCCATGCGGCCAAAGTAGGGCCGGAGGGGGGCCACCAGGGCTCCAGGCGCCCTGGCCACGCGGCCCCCCTCCAGGCCGCGCCGGGGGG